>CM029400.1:22699961-23299961 GCA_017139565.1 Luffa aegyptiaca | reverse complement strand
GTCTGTAATCACAGTTGGGTCAAATTACCGTTTTACCCCTGTGTTACAACTGTCTCCTTAAGTACCAGCGCTCCTCTAATGAACAACCTGTTTATGGTCCAACAATTAAATAGAAAGTCCCTCTCGGGCCAGTGAAAGGGCGAGATCCCTTTGTTCATGTCTCGGAGTCACCACTTAAAGGAACACTCATCTACTTCTCCTAGAAGAGGGAAGGAGTGAATTCCTTCTTGTGTTGTCATGTCCCCGGCCTCCCACCCGGTCTTGTCCCCAAAAAGGAAGGCATATTGAGTCGGCGTATTGGCCACTCTCACCCATGCTAATCAAAGGACAATCCCTCATGAGAAGGAGTTCATGACACACTCAGGATTAAGACTGAGTTACCTAGGCCATCCTATTGAAACAGTAACCTAACTAGTTAACGGTGTTATAACTAATGGTTGACTATTTCGTGGCCCGGTCTTATACAAACTCATTGCACAGGATATCCCCGCTTGCATGTCTACTACATGGACGTTTTGGATCAATACGTTTGTATCAAATACAAAACAGGTCGTATCTCATAGTGTTACTAGGATAAGGTACCCAACCTTATCTTTGTACTATAGACCTTTTAGGTTCAACTAAATGATTTAATCAATTGTAAGTGTGGTTTGTTGCCCGTTGCATGTGAATTAATTCGGCTAGATCCCAATGCGGTTTAGATTAGTTAATTGGATGATTAATTAATTTAAATTAGAACAAACTTAGCGTTTGCATGTTTGTGATAGTTGGACCATGGCTTTTGGTTTGTTGCCAGAGTACGTCGGACTTAGATAGTTAATTAAAAATCGATTGATAATCGATGAATGAAATTAATCAAACTTAACACCGAGTTCAACCCCGATTAGAGTGATCCTCGTGGTAAGATCAACTAACCCCACTTTTACTTTCCTTGCATTTAATTTTCCTTATTTATTTTCCGGCCTTTACTTTATGTATTAATCTTTTATCTATAAAACTCCCCTTTCGGTTACCTCAAAGACACAAAAGAATTTAGAAATAAACCGATTGTTCCCTGTGATTGACCCGGAGCACTACTGCTACAAGTTAGCTTTAGGAATCGTAGATTATAAATTTATAGGAATCGTGGATTATAAATTTATTTGACAAGTTAGCTTTTGTGACCATGTGTCGTCGAAACCACCTAAAGAACTCTCATTGGGTCGAACTTTGTGTTCCAACCTCTCAAAAACTCAAACAGAGCAAAGTTTCGACCATTTGCCGTCAAAACCACCTAGAGAACTCTATTTGGGCCGAAGTTTGTGTTCGAAACTCTCAAAAACTCACACGGAACTAAGTTTGGACCATGTGTCGTCGAAACCACCTGAAGAACTCCCATTAGGCCGAACTTTGTGTTTATAACTCTCAAAAACTTAAACGGAACAAAGTTTCGACCATGTGTCGTCCAAACCACCTTACGAACTCCCATTAGACCGAACTTTGTGTTCCAAACTCTCAAAAACTCAAACGGAGCAAAGTTTGGCCCTTGTGTCATCCAAACAACCTGAAGAGCTCCCATTGGGCGGAACTTTGTGTTCCAAACTCTCAAAAACTCAAACGGAGCAAAGTTTGGATCATCTTCGTCCCAAAAACCTGAAGAACTCTCATTAGGCCGAACTTCGTGTTCCAAACTCTCAAAAAGTCAAACATGGCAAAGTTTGGACCATGTGTCGTCGAAACCACCTAAAGTACTCTCATTGGCCGAACTTTGTGTTCCAAACACTCAAAAACTCGAACGTAGCAAACTTTGGATCATGTGTCAGCGAAGCCACCTAAAGAACTCTCATGTGGCTGAACTTTGTGTTCCAAACTCCCAAGCACTCAAATTGAGAAATGTTTGGACCATGTGTCGTCCAAACCACCTGAAGAACTCCCATTAGGCCGGACTTTTTGTTCCAAACTTTCAAAAACTCAAAGGGACCAAAGTTTGGACCATGTTCGTCCAAACAACATGAAGAACTCTCATTTGGTCGAACTTTGTGTTCCAAACTCTCAAAAACTCAAACGGAGCGAAGTTTCGACCATGTTGGTCCAAACAACCTTGGAGAGAACGTTGATGAGCCTTGTGGGTTGAAGCATGCTTCCAGATCTTGGAATATAAAGTTTGACACTGCTGTCAAATCTTATGGCTTTGACCAGAACGTTGATGATCCTTGTGTTTACAAAAGGATTATCAACAGTTCAGTAGCTTTTCTGGTGTTGTATGTAGATGATATTCGTCTCATTGGGAATGATGTAGAATATCTAGTTGACATTAAAAAATGGCTATCGACTGAGTTCAAAATGAAAGATTTGGGTGAAGCTCAGTATGTTCTAGGGATTCAAATTATCAGGGATCGTAAGAACAGAACGTTAGCCTTGTCTCAAGAATCATATATAGACAAGATGTTGTCTAGATATATGATGCAGAATTCCAAGAGGGGTTTACTACCTTTCAGGCATGGAGTTCATTTGTCTAAGGAACAGTGTCCTAAGACACCTCAAGAAATTGAGGATATGAGACGGATCCCTTATGCTTCAGCTGTGGGCAATCTTATGTACGCCATGTTGTGTACTAGGCCTGACATTTGCTATGCAGTTGGGATAGTCAGCAGGTACCAGTCCAATCCAGGGTTAGACCACTGGAGTGCAGTTAAAAACATCCTCAAGTATCTTCGGAGAACGAGGGACTATCAGCTTGTGTATGGCTCTAAGGATTTGATCCTTACAGGATACACAGACTCTGACTTTCAGACTGATAAGGATTCTCGGAAATCCACATCAGGGTCAGTATTTACCCTCAACGGGGGAGCTGTAGTCTACCGTAGCATCAAGCAAGGATGCATTGCAGACTCCACCATGGAGGCCGAATATGTCGCTGCTTGTGAAGCAGCTAAGGAGGCTGTATGGCTACAAAAGTTCTTGATGGATTTGGAAGTTGTTCCAAATATGAACTTGCCAATCACCCTTTACTGTGATAATAGTGGTGCAGTGACAAATTCTAAAGAACCTCGCAGTCACAAAAGAGGCAAGCATATAGAGCGCAAATATCATCTCATCAGAGAGATCGTGCAACGAGGGGACATGATCTTCACGAAGGTAGCCTCTGCGCACAATATTGCTGATCCATTTACGAAGGCTCTCACGGCTAAAGTGTTCGAGGGTCATCTAGAGGGTCTAGGTCTGCGAGATATGTACATAGAATAATCTAGGGCAAGTGGGAGAAGTGTAATGAGTATTGTGAATGCGCTAGTTTATTGTATTTATCTGTATTTGTACTTTTCATGTATTATACAGTATTAATACAAACTACTATTCCTACTTCAATGATTATTCATTCAATTTTGATTGTTGATGTAAATTGCCCACTAGAGTTTTAGTTCAAGTGGGAGTTGTTGGGTTTTATGCCCTAAAACTCGTAGATAGTAAATGAAACAAATTAATCGATCTCAATAAAGCGTTATTTGAGTAATTCAGTAATTTGGTTATTGAATAATCGAGTTTGCATTAATAAACCCTAAATCCGATAAACTAAGATCCAAGGTTGTTTAAATGAAACTTGGACTAGTATGTGGGGACATACGGGGATCGGTGTCCAAGTAACAACCTAAAAGGTCTATAGTATAGGGATAAGGTTGGGTACCTTATCGTGGTGACACCATGTGATACGTCCCACCTTGTATTCGATACAGATGCAATGATCCAAAGCATCCATGTAGGAGACATGCGGGTGGAGGTATCCTATGCAATGAGTTTGTATAAGACAAGACCGCGAAATAGTAACCACCATATGTAACGTCGTTAACTAGTCTAGGTTTCTATTTCAATAGGATGACCTAGGTAACTCAATCTCAATCCTTAGTCTGTTATGAACTCCTTTTAGGAGGGATTGTCCTTAGATTTTTATGGGTGAGAGTGGCCAATTCGCCGACTCAATAAGCCTGCCATTTCAGGGGCAAGACCGAATGGGGGCTGGGAACATAACAGTACAAGATGGAATTAACTTCTTCCCCTATTGGGGTAAGTAGATGTGTGTTCCCTTAAGGGCTGATTCTGGGGCTTGAACAAAGGCGCGCCGTCCTCTCCTAGCCCGAGAGGAACTCCTGTTTAGTGGTTGGACCCTAAACAACTTGTTCATTAGAGGAATCAGTGGTACTTAAGGAACCAGAGGTAACCTAGGGGTAAAACGGTAATTTGACCCAGCTGGTGTTACGAACACACGTGAAGGATTGACTTACTGCTTGGTCGATATCCGTGGACAAAGAAATATTCTACAGTGAGAAGAGTGCAGTTGTGGGTCTTTAGTGGAGTGACCCACAGTTAACGAATGTTGAGTAAACTTGGTCAATGAGTTTGGCCAATTAGTCTCATATCGTTGGAGCTTCTGATCTGTAGGTCCATTAGGTCCCACTGATAGCTCGTAAAGAGACTTGAGGCAATTAAGTATAAATTGTAAATTGAAAGTGTTCAATTTATTTGGGGAATCGTGTAATGTATATTGATGCATTATAATATAAAGTTTATGAAACTTTATAATATAATTTTTTAATTAATTTCAAAAATTAATTCTTTAGAGAAAATATTTGAAACAGTTCAAATAAATTTAATATGAATTGGATTCATATTAATTTTAATTTTAATAAAATCCCTAAGATTAAATATATGATATTTAATTGTGTAAATTAATTAATTATTGAATTAATTAACTATTTATTAAAATTAGAGACCTTTTCCTATTAGGAAAGAAAATATTTGAAAGAGTTCAAATAAATTTAATATGAATTGGATTCATATTAATTTTAATTTTAATATAATCCCTAAGATTAAATATATGATATTTAATTAGGGAAATTAATTCATTATGGAATTAATTAATTATTTATTAAAATTAGAGACCTTTTCCTATTAGGAAAAAGGTCTTGGCCTTTACCTATAAATAGGACCCCTGGGGTGGGGTGAAAGGCATCCCATTCATTCTCCTACTCTCAGAGAATTCCCCTCAAGGCTTCCTCTAGACTCCCACCAGTCTCCTGCCTCTAGAAGTCTCAGAGTCATACCATTGTAGCCATAGTGGTGGTGTTCGCACTAGTTCGTGATTAATTCACAAGCAGTTGGTGAATTTAATCTGAGTCGTCAATGAGAGTAAGTAATTTGTTACTTTATAAATTAGATTTAGATCTAATATTTTTGTACGCTTCGCCTTAATATATATTTAGAATAGTTCTAATATTGTTGCCAATATATTAGTATTTTAGATTAAACAAAATTAATTACAAATCGGTCCCAATCACGCTTCCATTTTACAGAATTACGTAATTCCAATCCTTCTGTGTCGTCCAAACCACCTAAAGAACTCCCATTAGCCCGAACTGTGTGTTCCAAACTCTCAAAACACAAACGGAGCGAAGTTTCGATCATGTTCGTCCAAACAACCGAAGAACTCTCATTGGACCAAACTTTGTGTTCAAAACTCTCAAAAACTCAAACGCAGAAAAGTTGTGACCATGTGTCGTCGAAACCACCTAAAGAACTCTCATTGGGTCGAACTTTGTGTTCCAACCTCACAGAAACTAAAACGGAGCAAAGTTTGGACCATGTGTCGTCAAAACCACCTAGAGAACTCTCATTGGGCCATACTTTGTGTTCGAAATTCTCAAAAACTCACACAGAGCAAAGTCTGGACCATGTGTCATGGAAACCACCTGAAGAACTCCCATTAAGCCAAACTTTGTGTTTTAAATTCTTAAAAATTTAAACGGAACAAAGTTTCGACCATGTGTTGTCCAAACCACCTTACCAAATCCCATTAGACCGAACTTTGTGTTCCAAACTCTCAAAAACTCAAACGGAGCAAAGTTTGGGCCTTGTGTCATCCAAACAACCAGAAGAACTCCCATTGGGCGGAACTTTGTGTTCTAAACTCTCAAAAAGTCAAACGGAGCAAAGTTTGGACCATGTTCGTCCAAACAACCTAAAAAACTTTCATTGGGCCGAACTTTGTGTTCCAAACTCTCAAAAACTCAAATGCAGCAAAGTTGTGACCATGTGTCGTCGAAACCACCTAAAGAACTCTCATTGGGTTGAACTTTGTGTTCCAACCTCACAAAAACTCAAACAGAGCAAAGTCTGGACCATGTGTCGTCAAAACCACCTAGAGAACTCTCATTGGGCCGAACTTTGTGTTCGAAACTCTAAAAAACTCACACTGTCACACCCCCTCCCGGACCACCTGCTAGCTTAGTCCGGAAGATGACATGAAGCCAACAAATATCGTCCTCCTCTAACGATATCCATTGACCCTCCTGAAACTTTGAACCTGATAAACGTATTAATCTTAGATATAAAATATTCTACATGAAACGCAACACAGCGGAATCCCTGAAAACCTTTTAACATACACGAGGTGCAGCCCTAACATAACTTGATTTAGAAAATAACCCGATATAGATATCATAACCCAAAACATATTCAACTGGGGTTTATACAACCACGACATCTAGAACTTACGCAAACCGTAAATTATCCAATCCTTACAAAACATTTACAATATATACAAACTCAATATACAACTCCACCCACGTACTGGAGCTTGATCTAGAACTTTCAGCAGATGTTGGCAGTGTATCAGGCACCGGGAGCTCGATCTCTACCTGAAAAATGGGAAAACATTTTGAAAGAATGAGCTACGAAGCCCAGTGAGTGACTAACTTTAAAAACTGTAGATTTGCAAATCGGAACACATGATAAACCTCCAGACGTATAAATCTGTTCAATTAAGCGTTTAACATAAACGTGTAACGATAAAAGCTTTCTCAAATAACTCGTAAGTACGTTATTAAAATTCAGGAAGGCATATCAATTATATAAAACATCTTAACTAACATGACAAATCAACGTTGTGTAGGGCACGCCTAGTACAACCAACGTTTACTAGCTCTATTATGTAGTGGGGCCCGCCCAGCACTCCCATCACCTTTGTCGTAGTGGAGCCCGCCCAGCACTCACGACAACATCGTTGTCACGGAGTACACTCTGAAGGGAATAAAAGTCCCCACGCAATGGAAGCGCATCGATTGGACCTTGCGCCGTATATTAATTAACATTAAAATACCGTTACGATAACTCAAACAAACTTTAAACACTCTTTAAAGTTGCTGGAAATTCAGTTTAAACATGCTTAAAAATAAATCTAAATTTATTTTCATGCTTTTCTAAAGAAAAGGGGAAGAACCGTCACATACCTTCGTTGTAGACTTAACCGTTCTTCGCCAACAACGCTCCAACGAACGAAAACGCAGCAGCCTCTTCGCCACTTGATCGCTGGAATTTTCTTCTTGATTGACACAATAACCACAAAGGTTACACCGGTATGACTCTAGGTCTAGGAGGCAAAAGACTTGTGGGAGTCTTTCTCTAAGAGGGAGGCTAGAGAGAATTTTAGGTCTTGTCTTTGAGAGTCTAAGAGCAAGAGCAAAATTTCAAGTTTTATGACCAATTAGGTCTAGTGTTCTATTTATAGAAGAGAGGCCATGAATAAAATATTCAATTAAATCAATCTTTTCCAAAATTGATTCAATCTTATTCCTTAATTAATCAATCATGATCAATCAATTCCATAATTGATTAATCTTTTCCACAAATGACTAATTACTTCCATAAGTGATTAGATCAATAAATGATTAATCACTTCCTTAAGTGATTAATTATTTCCATAATTGATTAATTCCCGGTTAATGAATTCTTTAATTAATTAACCACCAATTAAATATCACATATTTAATTTCCGGCCTAGAATTAATTAATTTGCCCAAACACATTTTAGGCCTTAAATTAATTCATTATTTGAACTCTTTCAAACTTCCATAAAATTTATATTTGAACTTCTTCAAATATTAATTTCTCTCATAATAATATATCAATATATATTATATTTGTTTCCCTTAGTAAATTGAACATTTTCAATTTACATTTATTACTTAGTTGCCTCAAATTACTTTATGAGCTACCAGTGGGACCTAATGGACCTGCAGATCAGAAGCTCCAACGATGTGAGATTAATTGGTCAAACTCATTGACCACATTAATCAATATTCGTTAACTGTGTGTTCACTCCACTATAGACTCACAGTTGCACTCTTCTCACTGCAGACATATTTTCTGTGTCCACGGATATAGACCAATATCGACTAGTTAGTCCTTCACGAGTGTCCGTAACACCAGCTGGGTCAAATTACCGTTTTACCCCTGGGTTACCTCTATTTCCTTAAGTACCAGTTCTCCTCTAATGAACAACCTGTTTGTGGTCCAACCATCAAACAGAAAACCCTCTCGTGCCATTGAGAGGGTAGGGCCCTTTGTTCAAGACTCGGAGTAACCACTCAAGGGAACACTCATCTGCTTCCCTAAAGTCGGGAAAGAGTGAATTCCATCTTGTACGATTATGTTCCCAGCTCCCCATTCGGTCTTGTCCCCAAAATGGTAGGCTTATTGAGTCGGCGTATTGGCCACTCTCACCCATACAAATCAAAGGACAATCTCTCATGAGCAGGAGTCCATAATAAACTCAGGATTAAGACTAAGTTGTCTAGGTCGTCCTAGTGAAATAGGAAACCAACTAGTTAACGGTGTTATAACTAGTGGTTACTATTTCGCGGTCCGGTCTTATGCAAACTCATTGCATAGGATACCCCCACTCGCATGTCTCCTACACGAACGCGTTGGATCGCAGCGTTTGTATCAAATACAAAGTGGGTCGTATCCATAGTGTCACCAGGATAAGGCACCCAGTCTTATCCCTATACTATCGACCCTTTAGGCTATTTCTTGAACAATGATCCCATATGTCGCTACATATAGTTCAAGACTCGTATTACAGCCTAGGATGTCTAGTTTATTGGATTAGGGTTATTATTAGGCAAAGACAAATATAAAATATAAAATAACTAATAAAAAATAATGGAAAAATATATCAATATTATTTCATTAATATCCGGTCAACAGTTACATTCACTATCTACGAGTTTTAGGGCATAAAACCCAACAAACTCCCACTTGAACTAAAACACTAGTTAGTGGGATGTAAATGCAATAATCTAAAGCTGGAAATGTCATGTATATTAATACAATGAACTAGGGCATCCTTATACCCATTATACATTTCTCCCACTTGCCCTAGATTAGATGGCATACATATCTCGTAGACCTAGACTTTCTAGATGACCCTCAAACACTTTAGCCGTGAGAGCCTTCGTAAATGGATCAGCGATGTTGTGTTGTGAGGCGATCTTAGTGACGATCACATCTCCTCTTTGCACAATCTCCCGTATCAGGTGATACTTCCTCTCGATGTGTTTACCCCGTTTGTGGCTTCGAGGTTCTTTTGAGTTGGCTACAGTCCCACTGTTGTCACAGTATAGTGTAATGGGCACTTTCATATTCGGAACCACTTCCAAATCAGTCAAGAACTTTCTGAGCCATACTGCCTCCTTAGCTGCTTCGCAAGCTGCTACATACTCAACCTCCATGGTTGAGTCTGCTATGCATCCTTGTTTGATGCTTCTCCACACTACTGCTCCTCCATTGAGGGTGAATACTGACCCTGATGTGGATTTCCTTGAATCCTTATCAGCTTGAAAGTCAGAGTCAGTGTATTCAGTAAGAATCAAATCCTTAGCTCCATACACAAGCATGTAGTCCCTCGTTCTCCGAAGATACTTGAGGATATTCTTAACCGCTCCCCAGTGGTCCAACCCTGGATTAGACTGATACCTACTGACTACTCCCACTGCATAACATATGTCAGGCCTAGTGCAGAGCATAGCATACATTAAGCTGCCCACAGCTGAGGCGTAGGGAATGTGTCTCATGTTCTCAACTTCTTGAGGTGTCTTAGGAGATTGTTCCTTAGACAGCTGTACCCCATGTCTGAAGGGTAGTAGTCCCTTCTTGGAGTTTTGCATCGAATATCGAGACAACATCTTGTCAATATACGTTGCTTGAGACAGAGCTAGCGTTTTGTTCTTACGATCGCTAATGATTTGGATTCCAAGAACATATTGAGCCTCTCCTAGATCTTTAATTTGGAATTGGGCTGATAGCCAATTCTTAATGTCAGTGAGGTATCCTACATCATTTCCAATGAGTAGGATATCGTCTACATAAAGTATTAGAAAAGCTACTTTCCTTTTGTTGACTTTCTTGTATACACAAGGCTCATCAACGTTTTGGTCAAAGCCAAAAGATTTGATTGCAGTATCAAATCTAATGTTCCATGATCTGGACGCTTGTTTCAATCCATAAATGGATCGATTGAGCTTACAAACCTTTTGTTCCTGACCTTGGGCTATGAACCCTTCGGGTTGAGACATGAAGACATTCTCTTCAAGATTACCATTCACAAAGGCAGTCTTGACGTCCATTTGCCATATTTCATAGTCATAATATGTGGCTATGGATAAGAGAATTCTTATGGACTTTAACATGGCTACAGGAGAAAAGGTTTCCTCATAGTCAATCCCTTCCTTTTGGGTATAACCCTTTGCCACTAGTCTAGCTTTGAAGGTCTGTACCTTTCCAGCTGCATCTCTTTTTCTCTTATAGATCCATTTGCACCCTATGGGTTTTACCCCATTTGGTAGATCTGTAAGTTCCCATACAGAATTGGAGTGCATTGACTCCATTTCAAGGTTCATGGCTTTGACCCATTCATCCTTATCTTCGTCATTCATTGCCTGTCGATAGGACAATGGATCCTCAATGCCATCATTAGGTATGACAACCTGAGTTTCAGTTAAACCCAAGTAGCGGTCAGGTTGTAATACAACCCTCCCACTGCGTCGAGGCATTCCCAACGTTTGAGATGGACGGGATGGATCTGAAGAACTAGTTCCTTCATCAACCCTTGTTGAAGGTCCAACTTCATCAACAACTCTTGATGATTCTTCAGTAGCTTCTCCTAATATTATTTTGCTGCGTGGTTTATGATCTCTCATGTGGTCTTCCTCTAAGAAAGTGGCGTTTGTCGATACAATCACCTTATTTTCTTGTGGGTCGTAGAAATAACCACCTCTCGTTTCTTTAGGGTAACCAACAAATTGGCACAGTTTTGAACGAGGTTCCAGTTTCTTAGGATTTGTCACAAGCACATGTGCTGGACAACCCCAGATGCGAAAGTGATGCAAACTAGGTTTACGCCCCTTCCATAATTCGAAAGGTGTTTCAGAAACACTTTTCGAGGGAACATTGTTCAAGATGTATACTGCAGTCTCTACTGCATACCCCCAAAACGAGCTAGGCAATTGAGCATAACTCATCATTGATCGAACCATGTCTAACAAGTTTCTATTTCTCCTTTCTGACACACCATTCTGCTGAGGTGTACCAGGGGCTGAGAGTTGAGATTGGATTCCATGTTCTATCATATAATCCTGGAATCTTTGATCCATATACTCCCCTCCTCGATCAGATCGAAGTACTTTAATAGATTTACCTAATAGGTTTTCAACTTCAGCCTTAAACTCCTTAAACTTTTCAAGGGCTTCAGACTTATGTCCCATTAGGTACAAGTAACCATATCTTGAATAATCATCTATAAATGAGATGAAATATTTGTACCCTCCTCGAGCTTTTACATTCATTGGACCACATAGATCCGAATGTATTAACTCTAAGGGTTCTTTAGCTCTGTAACCTTTTCCAGTAAAGGGTCTCTTGGTCATTTTTCCCTCGAGACAAGATTCACAAGGTGGTAGTGAATCATCTTCTAACTTGCTTAGAAGTCCATTCTTTACCAAACGACCGATCCTATCGATGTTTATATGACCAAGTCTAAGATGCCAAAGATGAGTATTGTTACTTGATGGAGAAATCTTTTGCCTTTTACTTTGAGTTTCAGCAGTTTTAAATAATTCGTGATTTAAAAGTGCTTTTGTTTTCGGTTGGTCTTAAAACATACAAGTTATTTTCCAATTTGGCTGAACAAATAAGTACACCATTTTTGTAAATGAACGCTTCATTCATATCAAAAGTAACTGTATACGATTGTTCAATCAAACATGAAATAGAAATTAAGTTCCTCTTAATCTTGGGAACGATTAACAAACTTTCTAAAAGTAAGAATCTATTTCTAAAAAATAACTTCGCAGCTCCCACTACTTTAGCTGAAATGACTTTTCCAGTTCCGACCCTGAGTGTCATTTCCCCATCGTTCAACTGCCGAAAGGAACTATTTTCCTGAAAAGAAGAGCAAACATGATTAGTTGCTCCTGAATCAAGTATCCAGGTAAACTCATCATGTTCTACCAGGCATGTTTCTAAAACCAGTAAATCAAATTTACCTTCCTTTTCCTTCTTTTTCTTAGCAAGGTACTTTGGGCAATTTCTCTTCCAATGTCCATCTACATTGCAGTGGAAACACTTGCCCTTATCTGCCATAGCTTTGGCTTTTCCCTTGCTTTTTGCAGCAGTACTGGGAGCTTTCCCCTTGTTTCCTTTCTTCTTCTGAGTTTTCTTTGAAGAAGTGGCTACAGATTTAGTTCCAGAGGATGAACCCTTCTTGAACTTTCTTTTAGAGTGAACAACATTTGCCTCTCCTTCTATCTGTCCCTTGTTCTTAAGAAGAGACTGATAGAGTTGTAGCTCATTCAGGAGGCTAGTCAGGTTGAATGTTATTTTATTCATCTTTGCATTGCTTCGAAACTGTAGAAAACTCTTCAGAAGAGATACTAAGATGAATGCAACCTGACTACTCTCATCTATGACCGCCCCGTTTGCCTCTGCCATGTTGAATTGGACCATCATATCCAAGACATGCTCCCGAACAGACGTGCCCTCTTTCATGCGACAGCTATAAACGTATTTGAGAGCGTCATGGTGGAGTTGGTAGGACGGTTGTCCAAACATCTCCTGGAGAGAGTTCATAATCTCCCTCGCTGTTACCATGCCCTCATGCCTTTTAGCCAAAACTTCAGATAAGCTAGCTAAGATATAGACGGGAGTCTTATCATTGGCCTTTGTCCAGCGGTCATAAGCATCCTTAACTGCTTGGGATGCATTACGAGCAGGGGCTGGAGGACAATCCTCCGTTAAGACGAACCGCAGATCATCGACAACAAGAATCGTATTCATGTTCGACTTCCACGTAGCGTAATTTTCGCCGGTTAATTTCTCATTTTTAAGCAGAGAGACAATTGAGGAAGACATTGCTGAAATTTAAACAAACAATGACTGTATTAGTTATCTTTGCCTTAACCCATCATACAAGCAAACAATTGCACACAATCCAATCAATTTAGCAAAACAGACAATCACAGAACCCTAAAACTATTGATTTAGTTTTGCAACGATGTTTCAGAGGTTTAGAATATCAGCCACCGAAGGGTGATCATGTACTCCTCCTTTGAAATGAGACACCTTTCAGCTAATTATAATTCCAGAATAACTCATATTCCTATAGACATTAGCCACCGTTGTTCGGTCAAGGATTTGTCAACACTTTTAACTCATCCTCGTAAGTGTAACCCTCCCACTTTCAGATCTCAGAGGCACGCACCAACAGCCTACCGAAGGGAAAGACAACTGTTGGTGATTAGCCTAAGAGCTCCTATCCTTTTTCAGGAGTTCACGATGTTCCGAATCCTATGACCAGGCCTTCCGAAGGGATGGTTGCGCCAGGACAACCTGCAGGCGGATCATAAGACTCTCACGGTGCGAACTATGGGCGGAGACCGAGGGATACGTTGACACGTGTCCCGCTCCCACTTACTTTAGACATTTTTCCCATTCACCTTGATATTGATTCATGCAAACACTTTCCGAAGGGAGGCCACTCCTAAGGCGACTCGAAGCCGAGCATGAATCTCACGTTGTGAATATAGGGACATAGGAGCAAAACTTGATTTAAATCTCGTTTTGTAACTTTCCTCCCACTGAAAATGTCCTAAGGTTAATATAGGGTTGTTTAACTTAGATAGTATTCGGCTAAGTCAATCTATCTAAGTCTGATCCTATTATAACAATTATGGAAAGGATTCAACTGCAATCTTTTGGGTGAATTAAACTTCTTTTAATAAACCCAACATTGCAAGTCAACATTACTATGGTTAATTCAACTCAATGTTCGGGTCAGTTCCTTGGTAGGAGGTGTTCCGTAAACCGTCAACTTAAATACCCCCAGCCTTAGACAGAACTTTACCTTTGAGAGTTCCCTTATAACCTCAGTAATGTAAGGTCTTTACTCTAAAGATCTAGGTGCATTAAACACTTTTAATAAACCTAGTGACATTGCATGCTAACATTTAACTATGATTAATTCAACTCCGGTATTCCAGGTCAGTTCCCAGGTAGGAGGTGTTCCGTAAACCGTCAACTTAAATACCCCCAGCCTTAGACAGAACATTACCGGTGGAGTTCCCTTATAATCATAGCAATGTTTTTCCTACTTAGTCAATTAAAACTATTTTTAATTCTAAGAAAAAAAAAATTCTAATCCTATTAGAAATCGATCTAGGTCTAATTAATTTTAAACAATTTAAAATTAATCCAATTTATCCTATGATCTTATGTTTGCATGCAAATCTTGATTATAGATTGACGGTTTCTAATCATTAATATTAAAGAACTATTTCAAATTTTAATGATTAATCCTATAATCAAGAATCTAGGGTTTAATTCATTCAACAATCTCATTCAAATTAATTAATTAAACCACACTAATTGCATGAATAATATAACAATTATATTATTAACTATGGATGTTTCATGCTTCATGCAATATTGATTTTCTTTTAATATAACAATTATAAGCCAATCAAGAAAATCAATCAAGCATGCTTCAATCATCACATTAAACATAACTATTTATATTTAATTTAAGTAATGACATGCTTCATGCTTTCAAATGTTTCATATAATTAATATACACTTATATTAAAAAATATGAAAACAAATCCATGCATTTAAACATACATTATAACAATTTATAATATATAAAAAAATGCATGAGCATGTTTATAACCTAAGGTGGGATTAAATATTCTATATGACATCCATAAAGTATATAAATAGCAATTGAACCGGTTAATTTTGGCCCCTAGGATAAAATAAAGCATTAAATTACATTAATTTAGCTAAATTCTATCCTAAAAATCCTTGTACAGCTCTGGAATTTTGTCTAGACATCACGAACCGCCCCGAACCACCTCGAACCGGCCTCCAAAATCACGAACCATGCCAAAAATTGGCTGAATCGAGCCAATAACACAGAAAATCGGGCTGATCTAGCAAAATAAACCGAACCAGACCGATTTCCCGGTCAGGATCCCGGTCGGGAATTTCCCGGTCTCGATCCTGGTCGGGATCCCGGCCGGGAAATTTTCCAGCAAACCCTAAATCATCGATTCCTCTGTTCTGCACTCTGTTTTTCCGATTTCCAGCGCCGTTCTTCATGATTTTCGCCCAAAATCATCTCGATCTCCATCGATAACAACCCTAAATCTAGACACGGACTTACAAGGACTCGATTTACATAAAATACCCGAAACACCGGGCCTTACATGATCAAAATCACATAAAAATAAAATCTATGGCCATAAAATTAACCCAAACAGTTCAACGCAAACCGAACATACATTATGCATAAATCCCACCTATTAGAGCCTATCACAACTTTTAATATTAATTAATAGGGACAGTGATGGCTCTGATACCAATTGAAGGGAATGAAAGTCCCCACGCAGCGGAAGCGCATCGATTGGACCTTGCGCCGTATATTAATTAACATTAAAATACCGTTACGATCACTCAAACAAACTTTAAACACTCTTTAAAGTTGCTGGAAATTCAGTTTAAACATGCTTAAAAATAAATCTAAATTTATTTTCATGCTTTTCTAAAGAAAAGGGGAAGAACCGTCACATACCTTCGTTGTAGACTTGACCGTTCTTCGCCAACAACGCTCCAACGAACGAAAACACAGCAGCCTCTTCGCCTCTTGATCGCTGGAATTTTCTTCTTGATTGAGACAATAACCACAAATGTTACACCGGTATTACTCTAGGTCTAGGAGGCAAAAGACTTGTGGGAGTCTTTCTCTAAGAGGGAGGCTAGAGAGAATTTTAGGTCTTGTCTTTGAGAGTCTAAGAGCAAGAGCAAAACTTCAAGTTTTATGACCAATTCGGTCTAGTGTTCTATTTATAGAGGAGAGGCCATGAATAAAATATTCAAATAAATCAATCTTTTCCAAAATTGATTCAATCTTATTCCTTAATTAATCAATCATGATCAACCAATTCCATAATTGATTAATCTTTTCCACAAATGACTAATTACTTCCATAAGTGATTAGATCATTTCCATAAATGATTAATCACTTATTATTTCCATAATTGATTAATTCCCGGTTAATGAATTCTTTAATTAATTAACCACTAATTAAATATCACATATTTAATTTTCGACCTAGAATTAATTAATTTGCCCAAACACATTTTAGGCCTTAAATTAATTCATTATTTGAACTCTTTCAAACTTCCATAAAATTTATATTTGAACTTCTTCAAATATTAATTTCTCTCATAATAATATATCAATATATATTATATTTGTTTCCCTTAGTAAATTGAACATTTTCAATTTACATTTATTACTTAGTTGTCTCAAATTACTTTATGAGCTACCAGTGGGACCTAATGGACTTGTAGATCAGAAGCTCCAACGATGTGAGATTAATTGGTCAAACTCATTAACCACATTAATCAATATTCGTTAACTGTGTGTTCACTCCACTATAGACTCACAGTTGCACTCTTCTCGCTGCAGACATATTTTCTGTGTCCACGGATATAGACCAATATCGACTAGTTAGTCCTTCACGAGTGTCCGTAACACCAGCTGGGTCAAATTACCGTTTTACCCCTGGGTTACCTCTATTTCCTTAAGTACCAGTTCTCCTCTAATGAACAACCTGTTTGTGGTCCAACCATCAAACAGAAAACCCTCTCGTGCCATTGAGAGGGTAGGGCCCTTTGTTCAAGACTCGGAGTAACCACTTAAGGGAACACTCATCTGCTTCCCTAAAGTCAGGAAGGAGTGAATTCCATCTTGTACGATTATGTTCCCGGCTCCCCATTCGGTCTTGTCCCCAAAATGGTAGGCTTATTGAGTCGGCGTATTGGCCACTCTCACCCATACAAATCAAAGGACAATCTCTCATGAGCAGGAGTCCATAATCAACTCAGGATTAAGACTAAGTTGTCTAGGTCGTCCTAGTGAATTAGGAAACCAACTAGTTAACGGTGTTATAACTAGTGGTTACTATTTCGCGGTCCGGTCTTATGCAAACTCATTGCATAGGATACCCCCACTCGCATGTCTCCTACACGAACGCGTTGGATCGCAGCGTTTGTATCAAATACAAAGTGGGTCGTATCCATAGTGTCACCAGGATAAGGCACCCAATCTTATCCCTATACTATAGATCCTTTAGGCTGTTTCTGAAGGATTGGAATTCCCCAATTCCGTTAGCGGAAGCAATTGGACCGTTCGTAAATTAATTTTGTTTCGCAAAATACCAATACATTGGTAAAAGGTTAAGCGATGAGAAACATACCTCCGATGACGACTCTGAATACTTCAACGGATGATTCTTGATTGCTCTGCAACAACGAAGAACACCACCATTTGATCTTCCCCGCTATAACTCTGAGATTAGGAACGTAGTTGTGGGACTACTTAATCTTGAATGGGAAAAACTCTGAGAGAGAAAATTCTCCCTAGAGTTCTTGAGTTGAGAGAATATGAGAGGGCCTTATGGTAGCCATAAGTTATAGTACCTAAACCCTAGGTATAGTGTTCTATTTATAGGAGAAAGGCCATGAATAAAATATTCATTTAAAATCAAGTATTTCCATAACTGATTTAATCTTTTCCATAATTAATCAATTCCATGACCAATCAATTCCACAATTGATTAATCTTTTCCATAAATGATTGATCACTTCCATAAGTGATTAAATCATTTCCATAAATGATTAATTGCTTCCATAAGTGATTAATCATTTTCATAATTGATTAATTTCCAATTAATTAATTCTTTAATTAATTAATCACCAAATTAAATATCATATATTTAAGGGAAAAATACACTTTTGGTCCCTGAGGTTTGGGTTAAGTGACACTTTGGTCCCTGAGTTTTCAAACTCAACAAAAATACCCCTGAGGTTTGAGATAAGGAGCATTTTTGTCCCTGCCGTCCAATTTTTCGTTAAATGCTAACAGATTGCTGACGTGGCCAAAATTTTTTAATTAAAAAATTAATTTTTTTAATTTTAAAATAAAAATAAAGAAAAAACAATAAAAAATAATAAAAATATTATTATTTAAATTATTTTTAAAACTTAACTCTCCACCAACTTCTTCATCTTCTTCCCTCAACCCCTCCATCTTCTTCCTCACATCTCCGGCGGCCGGCCACCGCTCGCCGCCACTGGCCGGCCGCCGGCGACTGTAATTTTTTTTTTCTTTTCTTCTCCTTACTTCCTCTCTTTTACCCCATTTTTCTTCTTTTCTTTAAAAAAAAAAAAATCAAGAGGGAGGAGGGACCTCCCTCCTCCTTTGTTTCGCGCCGAAACAGAGGAGGAGGGAGGCCCCTCCTCCCTCTCCGTCCAGATCTGGACGGGGAGGGAGAGCTGGACGGAGAGGGAGTCTCCTCCCTCCTCCTCTTGTTCATTTTAAAAAAAAAAATTGAAAAGAAAAATGGGATAAGAGAGAAGAAGAAAAGAGAAGAAGAGAAGAAAAAAAAAAAACAGTCGCCGGCGGGCGACGGCGGGCGGCGGCCGCCGGTCGTCGGAGTTAGGAAGAAGAAGAAGGAAGATGAAGGATATGGAGAAAGAGAAGAAGAAGAAAGAGAAAGGGAGAAAAAAGAATAAAAAAATAAAAATATATTAATATTTTATTATTTTATTATTTTTATTTTAAAAAATTAAAAAAATAATTTTTTTTATTAAAATAATAGTGCCACGTCAGCAACTGTTAAGATTTAACAGAAAAATTAACGGCAGGGACCAAAATGCTCCTTATCTCAAACCTCAGGGGTATTTTTGTTGAGTTTGAAAACTCAGGGACCAAAGTGTCACTTAACCCAAACCTCAGGGACCAAAAGTGTATTTTTCTCTATATTTAATTTCAGACATTCTATTAATTAATTAATTACCCAATTAAATATCATATATTTAATTTCAGGCCTTCAATTAATTAATTCTATAGTATGAATCAAATTCATATTAAAATTTGAACTCCTTCAAATTCTCTTATATCCTATAAATTTAATATGAATCAAATTCATATTAATATTTGAACTTCTTCAAATATTTATTTCTCTCATAGATTATAGTTTAATTAAATCTCATTTAATTTAAACTAAATTGAATAATTAATTAATTCATAATTAATTAATTTATCTTCTAATTAAATACCCTATATTTAATTAGACATATATTTGAACTCTTTCAAATATATCAATCTCTCAATATAATAAAGTTTAATCTCAAATTAGACTTTATATTTTAATGCATCACTATGCATTATATTAATTTGTATCTCATACAATTAACTTAATTCCCAATATGAATTTGAACTATTCAAATTCTCTCAAGATATATTTGTTCCTAATTACTCTTTACGAGCTAGCAGGGGGACCTAATGGACCTACAGATCAGAAGCTCCAATGATATGAGGTTAATAGATTAAACTCATTAATCTGGTTAACAAATATTCATTAACTGTGGGTCATTCCACTAAAGACCCACAGCTGAACTCTTCTCACTGTAGAACATTTCTGTGTCCACGGATATAGACCTATACTGGTAAGCCAATCCTTCACGAGTGTTCGTAATCACGGCTGGGTCAAATTACCGTTTTACCCCTGTGTTACATCTGTCTCCTTAAGTACCAGCGCTCTTCTAATGAACAACCTCTTTATGGTCCAACCATTAAACAGAAAGTTCCTCTTGGGCCAGTGAGAGGACGAGATCCCTTTGTTCAAGTCCCGGAGTCACCACTTAAGGGAACACTCATCTACTTCTCCTAGAAGTGGGAAGGAGTGAATTCCTTCTTGTGTTGTCATGTCCCCAGCCTCCCACTCGGTCTTGTCCCCAAAAAGGAAGGCATATTGAGTTGGCGTTTTGGCCACTCTCACCCATGCTAATCAAAGGACAATCCCTCATGAGAAGAAGTTCATGACACACTCAGGATTAAGACTGAGTTACCTAGGTCATCGTATTGAAACAGTAACCTAACTAGTTAACGGTGTTACATCTAGTGGTTTACTATTTCGTGGTCCGATCTTATGCAAACTCATTGCATAGGATACCCCCGCTCGCATGTCTCCTACATGGACGCCTTGGATTAATACGTCTGTATCGAATACAAAGCGGGCCGTATCACATAGTGTTACCAGGATAAGGTACCCAACCTTATCCTTGTACTATAGACCTTTTAGGTTGTTACTTGAACACCAATCCCCGTATGTCCCCACATACTAGTTCAAGTCACATGTAAACAACCTTGGATCTTAGTTTATTGGATTTGGGTCAAATTTTGCAATATTTAACAATAAAACTTTATTGTAGAAACTCAATAACACTTTATTGAAACAAGTATACAATTTGTTTACATTCACTATCTACGAGTTTTAGGGCATAAAACCCAACAGTTTCTTGAACAATGATCCCATATGTCGCTACATATAGTTCAAGACTCATATTACAGCCTAGGATGTCTAGTTTATTGGATTAGGGTTATTATTAGGCAAAGACAAATATAAAATATAAAATAACTAATAACAATTAATGGAAAAATATATCAATATTATTTCATTAATATCCGGTCAACAGTTACATTCACTATCTACGAGTTTTAGGGCATAAAACCCAACACACTCAACGTCAACAACGGAATATAACCTGTGTGCACACGGTACCACATAGCCTCGGGCCCAATATCTCAGTCATGTAGTTAATAGAAATCTCATAAAATTAAATTCTCAAAAACTTAAACGGAACAAAGTTTCGACCATGTGTCGTCCAAACCACCTTACGAAATCCCATTAGACCGAACTTTGTGTTCCAAACTCTCAAAAACTCAAACGGAGCAAAGTTTGGGCCTTGTGTCATCCAAACAACAAGAAGAACTCCCATTGGGCGGAACTTTGTGTTCCAAACTCTCAAAAAGTCAAACGGAGCAAAGTTTGGACCATGTTCGTCCAAACAACCTAAAGAACTCTCATTGGGCCGAACTTTGTTTTCCAAACTCTCAAAAACTCAAATGCAGCAAAGTTGTGACCACGTGTCGTCGAAACCACCTAAAGAACTCTCATTGGGTTGAACTTTGTGTTCCAACCTTACAAAAACTCAAACGGAGCAAAGTCTGGACCATGTGTCGTCAAAACCACCTAGAGAACTCTCATTGGGCCGAACTTTGTGTTCGAAACTCTCAATAACTCACACTGTCACACCCCTCCCGGACCACCTGCTAGCTTAGTCCGGAAGATGACATGAAACGTTGAACCTGATAAACATACTAATCTTAGATATGAAATATTCTACATGAAACGCAACACAGCGGAATCCCTGAAAACCCTTTCACATACACGAGGTGCAGCCCTGTCATAACTCGGTTTAGAAAATAATCCAATATAGATATCACAACCCAAAACATATTCAACTGGGGTTTATACAACCACAACCTCTAGAACTTACGCAAAATTATCCAATCCTTACAAAACATTTACAATATATACAAACTCAATATACAACTCCACCCACGTACTGGAGCTTGATTTAGAACTTTCAGCAGACGTTGGCAGTGTATCAGGCACCGGGAGCTCGATCTCTACCTGAAAAATGGGAAAACATTTTGAAAGAATGAGCTACGAAGCCCAGTGAGTGACTAACTTTAAAAACTGTAGATTTGCAAATCGGAACACGTGATAAACCTCTAGACGTATAAATCTGTTCAATTAAGCATTTAACATAAACGTGTAACGATAAAAGCTTTCTCAAATAACTCGTAAGTACGTTATTAAAATTCAGGAAGGCATATCAATTATATAAAACATCTTAACTAACATGACAAATCAACGTTGTGTAGGGCATGCCTAGTACAACCAACGTTTATTAGCTCTATTATGTAGTGGCGCCCGCCTAGCCCTCCCATCGTCTTTGTCGTAGTGGAGCCCGCCCAGCACTCACGAATACATCGTTGTCACGGAGTACACTCAACGTCAAACACGAAATATAACCTGTGTGCACACGGTACAATATAGCCTCGCACCCTATATCTCAATCATGTAGTTAATAGAAATCTCATAAAATCACATGAAAACAACAACGAAACACAAAACCATGTGTCGTCGAAACCACCTAAAGATCTCTCATTGGGCATAACTTTGCGTTCCAAACTCTCAAAAACTGAAACGGAACAAAGTTTGGACCATGTGTTGTCCAAACCACCTGAAGAACTACCATTATGCCGAAATTTGTGTTCCAAATGCCCAAAAACTAAAACGGATCAGACTTTGGACCAACATCGTCCAAACAACAAGAAGAACTCTCATTGGGCATAACTTTGTGTTCCAAACTCTCAAAAACTCAAACGTAGCAAAGTTTTGGCCATGTGTCGTTGAAACCACCTAAAGAACTCTCATTGGACCGAACTTTGTGTTCCAAACTCTCAGAAACTCAAACAGAGCAACGTTTGGCCCATGTGTTGTCTAAACCACCTGAAGAACTCCCATTAGGACGAACTTTGTGTTCCAAATTCTCAAGAACTCAAACGAAGCAAAGTTTTGACTATGTGTCGTCCAAACCACATGAAGAACTCAATTAGCCCGATCTTTGTGTTCCAAACTCTCAAAAACTCAAATGGAGCGAAGTTTGGACCATGTTCGTCCAAACAACCTAAATAACTCTCATTGGGTCGAACTTTGTGTTCCAAACTCTCAAAAACTCAAACGGAGCAAAGTTTGAACCATGTGTCAGCAAAACCAGCAAAAGAACTCTCATTGGGCTTAGCTTTGTGTTCCAAACTCTCAAACACTCAAATGAAGAAATGTTTGGACCATGTGTCGTCCAAACCACCTGAAGAACTTCCATTAGGCCGAACTTTGTGTTCCAAACTCTCAAAAACTCAAACGGAGCAAAGTTTGGACCATGTTCCTCATAACAACCTGAAGAACTCTCATTAGGCCGAACTTTGTGTTCCAAACACTCAAAAACTCAAACGTAGCAAAGTTTGGACCATGAGTCAGTGAAACCACCTAAAGAACTTTGATTTAGTCAAACTTTGTGTTCCAAACTCTCAAAAAATCAAATGTAGCAAAGTTTGGACAATGTGTCGTCCAAACCACCTAAAGAACTCCGATTCTGCCGAACTTTGTGTTCCAAACTCTCAAAAACTAAAACGGAGCAACGTTTGGACCATGTTCGTCCAAACAACTAGATGAACTCTCATTGGACCGAGCTTTGTGTTCCGAAGTCTCAAAAACACAAACGTAGCAAAGTTTGGACCATGTGTCGTCGAAACGTCCTAACGAACTCTCATTGGGCCGAACTTGGTGTTCCAAACTCTTAAAAACTCAAACGTAGCGAAGTTTTGACCATGTGTCGTCGAAACCACCTAAAGAACTCCCATTGGGCCAAACTTTGTCTTCCAAACTCTCAAAAACTCAAACGGAGCAAAGTTTGGACCATGCGTGAAACCACCTTTAGAACTCTCATTGGACCAAACTTATTTTTCCAAACTCTCAGAAACTTAAACAGAGCAATGTTTAGACCATGTGTCCTCCAAACCACCTGAAGAACTCCCATTAGGTCGAACTTTGTGTTCCAAACTCTCAAGAACTCAAATGGAGAAAAGTTTTGACTATGTGTCGTCCAAACCACCTAAAGAACTCCCATTAGCCCGAACTTTGTGTTCCAAACTCTCAAAAACTCAAACGGAGCGAAGTTTGGACCATGTTCGTCCAAACAACCTAAAGAACTCTCATTGGGCCGATCTTTGTGTTCCAAACTCTCAAACACTCAAACGTGGCAAAGTTGTGACCATGTGTCGTCGAAACCACCTAAAGAACTCTCATTGGGTCGAACTTTGTATTCCAAACTCTCAAAACCTCAAACGAAGCAAACTTTGGACCATGTGTCAGCAAAACCAACAAAATAACTCTCATTGGCCTTAACTTTGTGTTCCAAACTCTCAAACACAGAAATGGAGAAATGTTTGGACCATGTGTCGTCCAAACCACCTGAAGAACTTCCATTAGGCCGAACTTTGTGTTCCAAACTCTCAAAAACTCAAACGGAGCAAAGTTTGGACTATGTTCCTCCAAACAACCTGAAGAACTCTAATTGGGCCGAACTTTGTGTTCCAAACACTCAGAAACTAAAACGGAGCAAAGTTTGGACCATGAGTCAGCAAAACCACCTAAAGAACTCTCATTGAGTAAAACTTTGTGTTCCAAACTCTCAAAAACTCAAACGTAGCATAGTTTGGACCATGTGTCGTCCAAACCACCTGAAGAACTCCCATTCAGCCGAACTTTGTGTTCCAAAGTCTCAAAAACTAAAACGGAGCAAAGTTTGGACCATGTTCGTCCAAACAACCAGATGAACTCTCATTGGACTGAACTTCGTGTTCCAAAGTCTCAAAAACTCAAATGTTGCAAAGTTTGGACCATGTCTCGTCGAAACATCCTAAAGAACTCTCATTGGGCAGAACTTTGTGTTCCAAACTCTAAAAAACTCAAACAGAGCAAAGTTTGGACCATGTGTCGTCCAAACCACCTGAAGAACTCCCATTAGGCCGAAATTTGTGTTCCAAATGATCAAAAACTAAAACGGAGCAAAGTTTCGACCAAGATCGTCCAAACAACAAGGACTCTCATTGGGCCAAACTTTGTGTTCCAAAGTCTCAAGAACTCAAACGTAGCACAGTGTTGACCATGTGTCGTTGAAACCACCTAAAGAACTCTCATTGAGCCAAACTTTGTGTTCCAAACTCTAAAAAACTCAAACGGAGAAAAGTTTGGACCATGTCTCCTCCAAACCACATGAAGAACTCCCATTAGGCCGAACTTTTTGTTCCAAACTCTCAAAAACTAAAACTGAGAAAAGTTTGGACCATGTTCGTCAAAACAACCAGATGAACTCTCATTGGGCCGAACTTTGTGTTCCAAAGTCTCAAAAACTCAAACGTAGCAAAGTTTGAACCATGTGTCGTCGAAACGTCCTAAAGAACTCTCATTGGGCAGAACTTTGTGTTCCAAACTCTCAAAAACTCAAACGGAGAAAAGTTTGGACATGTGTCGTCCAAACCACCTGAAGAACTCCCATTAGGCCGAACTTTGTGTTCCAAATGCTAAAATACTAAAACGGAGCAAAGTTTGGACCAAGATCGTCCAAACAACAAGAAGGACTCTCATTGGGTCGAACTTTTTGTTCAATACTCTCAAAAACTCAAACGTATCAAAGTTTGGACCATGTGTCGTCAAAACCACATAAGGAACTCTCATTGGGCCGAACTTTGTGTTCAAAACACTAAAAAACTCAAACGGAGCAAAGTTTGGACCTTTTGTCAGCGAAACCACCAAAAGAACTCTCATTGGGGCGAACTTTGTGTTCCAAACTCTCAAACACTCAAATGTAGAATTGTTTGGACCATGTGTCGTTCAAACGACCTGAAGAACTCCCTTTAGGCCGAACTTTATGTTCCAAACTCTCAAAAACTCAATCGGAGCAAAGTGTGGACCATGTTCGTCCAAACAAGCTGAGGAACTCTCATTGGGCCAAACTTTGTGTTCCAAACTCTCACAAACTGAAACGTAGCAAAGTTTGGAACATGTGTCGTCGATGAAGGGATAAAAGCCCCACGCGGTGGAAAGTATTACCGAACCTACTCAGAGTCTTATATTCTAATTGAAGTATCAATACAATTTGCAAAATATTACAACAATAAATCTATATTTAATGGGTTGTACATAGGCTATAAACATGCTAAAAGATCAACAAGATTGATCCTAGTGATCAAGGATTTCATAGAAAACTTACGTTTGTAGAAAGCCTTGATCAATTCGCCTTTTCTTGCCAATAAGAATGAAAACGCAACAACCCTCTTGTGTGAACACCACCAATCGGCTACACACCATCAAGGATTTTATATCTCTAAGACTTCTTGAAGCAGGAGACTTGTGGGATTCTTTTGGGAGCGATCTCTGAGAGAAAGAGAGATAATGGGATGCCTTTCACCCCACCCCAGGGGTCCTATATATAGTAAAGGCCAAGACCTTTTTCCTAATAGGAAAAGGTCTCTAATTTTCCTAAATAATTAATTAATTCCATAATAATTAATTACCCAATTAAATATCATATATTTAATCTTAGGGATTTTATTAAAATTAAAATTAATATGAATCCAATTCATATTAAATTTATTTGATCTCTTTCAAATATTTTTCTCTCGAGAATTACATTTTGAATTTAATTCAAAAATTACATTATATAATTTCCCCAAATAAATTGAACACTTTCAATTTACAATTTATATTTGTTTGCTTCAAGTCTTTTTACGAGCTACCAGTGGGACCTAATGGACCTACAGATCAGAAGCTCCAATGATACAAGACTAGTCGGCTTAAACTCATTAACCAAGTTAGTCTCCATTCGTTAACTGTGGGTCACTCCACTAAAGACCCACAACTGCACTCTTCTCACTGCAGAATATTTCTGTGTCCACAGATATCGACCAATACTACAAGTCAGTCCTTCACGTGTGTTTGTATCCCAGCTGGGTCAAATTACCATTTTACCCCTGGTTTACATCTTTGTCCTTAAGTCCCCAGTGCTCCTCTAATGAACAACCTGTTTGAGGTCAGACCAACAAACAGAAGTCCCTATCGTGCCATAGAGAGGTTTGGGCCCATTGTTCAAGTCCCGGAGGCACCACTTAAGAGAACACACCTCTACTTACCCTAGAGTCGGGAAGGAGTGAATTCCATCTTATGTGATTATGTTCCCAGCTCCCAACTCGGTATTGTCCCCAAAATGGTAGGCTTATATAGTCGGCGTGCTGGCCACTCACACCCATACAAATCAAAGGACAACCATTCGTGAACAGGAGTCCATAATCCACTCAGGATTGAGACTGAGTTGTCTAGGTCATCCAAGTTAAATAGAAACCAAACCAACTAACAGTGTTACAGTTAGTGGTTAACAATTTAGCGGTCCGGTCTTATGCAAACTAACATAGGATACCCTCACTCGCATGTCAAACACATGAACGCGTTGGATCATTGCGTTTGTATCATAATACAAAGCGGGTCGTATCCTTAGTGTCACCAGGATAAGGTACTCAGCCTTATCTTTGTACTGTAGACCTTTTAGGTTGTTACTTGAACATCGATCCCCGTATGTCCCCACATACTAGTTCAAGTTACATACAAACAACCTTGAATTTAGTTTATTGGATTTGGATCAGATAGTTCAATATTTAACAATAACATTTTATTGCAGAAACTAAATAACACTTTATTAAATACAAGTATAAAATTTGTTTACAGTCACTATCTACGAGTTTTAGGGCATAAAACCCAACAAACTACCACTCAAACTAAAACTCTAGTTTAGTGGGATGTACAACAATCTATTCAGCAGTGGGTGTATAAATACATGTATAAAACATATACAATGTACAAATACAATAAACTAGGGCATCACTATACCCATTACATAATGATATCACTATACCCATTACATTTCTCCCACTTGCCCTAGATTTCATCTTTGTACATAACTCGTAGACCTAGACCTTCTAGACGACCCTCATACCCTTTAGTTGAGAGAGCCTTCGTGAATATTTCAATTTAATTCAATGTGCTTTCTTGTCTTGGGCTACAAAGTTCTTATGAATTAGCAATAGCACCAGTGTATCACTATAAAGTCTGATGGGCAAGTTCACATTTGGAACACATTCCAAATCAGTCGAGAACTTTCTAAGCCTTACAGTCTCTATCGCTGCTTCACAAGTAGCTATATTTTCGGCCTATATCGTCAAGACTGTAATTATGCCACACTATAGCTCCTTTGTAAAGTTTGACCATGCATACTGATTGATATCTGCTGACTATCCCAACAACATAACAGATGTCAGGCCTCGTGCAGAGCATTGCATACATCAAGCTGCCCACAACAGAGACGTAGGGAATCTGTCTCATATCCTCAATCTCTTGAGGTGTCTTAGGACACTATTCCTTAGACAAGTGAACCCCATGCTTGAAAAGAAATAAGCCCTTCTTGGAGTTCTGCATCGAATATCGGGACAACATTTTGTCAGTATACGTTGCTTGAGACAGGGCTAGCGTTTTGTTCTTCCGATCCCAGATTATTTGGATTCCAAGAACATATTTGGCCTCTCCTAAATCTTTCATTTGGAATTGGGCCGCTAGCCATTCTTTTATGTCAGACAGATATCCTTATCAGTCTTAAAATCCATGTCAGTGTATCCTGTAAGGATCAAATCCTTAGTCCCATACACAAGCATATAGTTCCTCTTTCTCCTCAAATACTTTAGGATATTCTTAACGGTTTTCCAGTGATCAACTTCTTGAGGTGTCTCAGGAAACAGTTGCTTAGACAAAATGAATTCCACGCCTGAATGGTAGCGAACCCTTCTTGGAATTCTGCATCTTATATCTAACTAACATCTCGTAGATATAAGACACTTGAGACAAGGCTAGCTTTTTTTTTTCTTACGGTTCCTAACGATTTGGATCCGAAGAACAAAGTTAACCTTTCCCAAATTTTCATTAGGAAATGAGCTGCTAGCATATTTTACTAGTCAGTAAGATAACCTACATCATTCCCAATGGCTGGGATATCAATCACATACAACACTAATAAAGCTACTGAACTATTGACGATCTTCTTGTAAAGACAAGATTCATCAATGTTCTTGATCAAAGCCAAAAGATTTTATCACAGTATCAATTCTTATATTCCAAGATCGAATTGCTTAGGTCAATCCATGAATGGATCACTTAAGCTTGCAAACCCCTTTTGCTTCTGATCTTGCTAAATGAACCATTCTGCTTGAGACATGTAGATACTCTTCTCAAGATTACCATTCAAAAGGGTAGTCTTGACATCCATTCTAAATGGACAAGAGTTCTAACAGACTTCAACATGACGACAGGAATAAGAATTTCTTACAGTCCCCTGTCTCTGGGTATAACCCTTTTGCCATAAGTCTGACCATAAGATTATGTCTCGTTTCTTCTTGTAGATTCATTTGTAATCCATAGGTGTTACCCCATTAGATAGATCTACAAGATTCTAGATGGAACTGAAATCACATATTTCAATTTCGGGTCCATCACTTTAATCCAATTGGTTCTTGTTAACATCATTCATTGCCTTGCTCTACGACAATGAATCCTCTAAATCATCATCAGGTATGATGATCTGGGCTTCAATTAAGCCCATGTAATGGTCAGATTGTAGAACAATCCTCCCACTATATTGAGGCACTCTTAACTTTTGAGATAAATGTAACTAACCAGTTGTGTTGGCCCTATCAACAACTCTCGTTAAAGGTCCATTGCTTTAATCCAATTTGGTTCTTGTTAACATCAATCATTGCCTTGCTCTTAGACAATGAATCCTCAAAGCCATCATCAAGTATGACGATCTGGGCTTCAATTAAGCCCATGTAACGGTCAGATTGTAGAACAATCCTCCCGCTTCATTGAGGCACTCTCAACTCTTGAGATAGATGTAACTAACCGATTGTATTGGCCTTATCAAAATCTCTTGTTAAAGGTCCAACATCATCAACAACCCTTGTTGACTTATCAACAACTGTTGTTGATATTTCTGTAGCTTCATCAGTTAATTTACTTAAAACGATCTTACTTTGTGGCTTATTATTTCTTATGTGGTCTTCTTCTGAGAATGTAGCATTTGTCAGTACAAATTTTTTATTCTTTGCGGATTGAAGAAGGATCCACATCTCTCGTTTTCATGGGGTAGCCTACGAATAGGTATACTGTTTGAACAATGTTCCAATTTCTTTTTGGGTTGGCCACAAGCACATGTGTTGGACTCCCCAAAAATAATGTAGACTACTTTTACACCTTATCCACAATTCAAAAGATTTTTCAGAAACACTTTTGATGGAACGTTGTTTGAAATATACACTGCAGTCTACACTGCATGACCCCAAAACGAGTCAGGCAAATGAGCATAGCTCATAATTAATCAAACCATATTCAATAAAGTTCGATTTCTCCTATTTGATACACTGTTTTCCTAGGGTGTTTTCAGGGGTTTGGGAGTTGAGATGTAATTCCATGTTCTATCAAATAGTTCTTGGAATCTCAAGTCTCATATCCTCCATACCTCGACTAGATCGAAGTGTTTTTATCATCTCACCTAACAAGTTTCCAACTCCAGTCTCAAACCACTTTGAATTTCTCAAGAGCTTTAGACTTAAGTTGCATTAGGTTGAGATACCCATACCTTGAATACCTATAATATAGATGAATTATTCATGCCCCCCACTGCTTTAACATATTAGATCACAAGGATCAAAATGTACAAGCTGTAAGGGATCTTTGGCTCTATAGTTATTTTCAAGTAAAAGAATCTATTAGTCATATTACCCTTAAGGCATGACCTATAAGGTAGCAGAGAGTTATCTTCTAACTTGCTTAGAAGTATACTCTTGACCAATCTCCTAATCATATTGAGATAAATATGTCCTAGCCTTAAGTGCCAAAGAAAGGTATGTTCCTTTAGGAGAAAACCTTTGCCTTGCATTTCTTTGAGTAGTAGCAGCCTCTGGCAATATAGTGTTTATGACTGTCGTACTCTTGATTAGTCTTAAAAAACATTTATGTTATTTTTCAGTTCAGTTGAACAAAAGTTAACTCCCTTTCTTGAAATGAACTGCATTAGCAGGGAAAGGTAGAGAGTAACATTGTTCCAGCCAATAAGATACATAAATCAAATTTCTTTTGATCTTAGGAATTATATACCCATTATCTAATAATATGTATTTGCTCCCACTGGGAAAAATAACTTAACGTTCCTCATTGCTACAACCAAGAAAACATCTCTAATTAAAATTTTTGAGAGTTATCTCAATAGCATGAAGTTATTGCCAGGAATTCATTCCTTTTAATAAGAAGAACAAACGTGATTTGTGGCTATGAATCAAGTATTCGGGTAGAATCATCATTCTTCACAAATTACGCTTCTAAGACTAGTAAATCGAATTTACTGTCTTTGGACAAATCTTCTTTCGCTGAGCAAGGCTCAATGTCACATTCATTAATAACACTTCTTAATGAATTAAACATTTGGGGCATGAGAACATTTCTCTGTTAAGACTAATATTAAATTATTCGCCACAAATTAATCGTTTAAATTTGTCATATAATCACCGTTATTTATAAAATGGGCGTAAGACTATGCACATATGAAAATATTGAATCGCCGAAATAACAAATCACTTGATTATTTATCGCACTAGCCCATTACAAGAGTAATGCAAACAATTGCATACAATCCAATCAGTTTAGCAAAAAAACAAGCAATCATAGAACCCTAAGACTATTGATTTAGTTTTGCAACAATGTTTCAGAGGTTTAGAGCAACAACCACTGAAGGGTGATCAGCTACTCCTCCTTTGAAATGAGACACTTATCAACTAATTCTAATTCTTGAATAACTCATATTCCTATAGACATTAGCCACTGTTATTTGGTCAATGATTTGTTAACACACTAAACTCATCATCGTAAGTGTAACCCTCCCACTTTCAGATCGCAGAGGCACGCACCAACAGGCTACCAAAGGGAAAGACAACTGTTGGTAATTAGCCTAAGTGACCCTATCATTTCCAGGAGTTCACGGTGTTGTGAATCTTATGATCAGGCCCTCCGAAGGGATGGTTGCTCTAGGACAACATGCAGACGAATCATAAGACTCTCACGGTGTGACCTATGGGTGTAGAACGAGGGATACGTTGACATGTGTCCCGCTCCCACTTACTATGGACACTTTCCCCATTCACCTTGTTATTGACCCATGCAAACACTTTCCGAAGGGAGGTCGCGCTAAAACGACACGAAGCTGAGCATGGATCTCACGTTGTAAATATAGGGACGTAGAAGTAAAAAAAATTTACCTCCCACTAAAGTGACCTACCGTACATTTTACGGTTTATTAACCTAGATAAATCTGGCTAATTCAATTTATCTAAGTCTAATCCTATTATAACTATTATAATGAGATTTGCAATGTTCTAGGTGAATTAAACTCTTTTAACAAACCTAGCAACACTGTATGCTAACATGACTATGGTTATTTGAACTCAGGTTCCGGGTTTGTTGCCAGGTAGCAGTTGTTCTGTAAACCGTCAGCTTAAATACCTCCAGCCTTAGACAGAACGTAACAGCGAGAGTTCCCTTTTAACCATAGTAATGTAAAGTCCTTACTCTAAAGATCTAGGTGTATTAAACTCTTTTAATAAACCTAGTGACATTGCATGCTAACATTTAACCATGATTAATTCAACTCCGGTACTCCGGGTCAGTTCCCAGGTAGGAGGTGTTCAGTAAACCGTCAACTTAAGTACCCCCAACCTTAGACAGAACTTTATCGGTAGAGTTCTCTTATAATAATAGTAATGTTCGTCCTACTTAGTAGGTTAAAACTATTTTTTTTAAAAAAAATAACCAAGACTTAATTCTAATCCTATTAGAATTAACAAGATCTTAGGTCTAATTAATTTTAAACATTTTAAAATTAATTCATTTACCTATGATCCTATGTTTGCATGCAACCTTTATTATAGGTTGACGGTTTCTAATCATCAATTTTAAACTATTCAAAATTTTAATGATTAGCCCTATAATCTTGCATACTATTGTTTTAAAATAATTAACAATCATATTCAAGTTAATATAATAAAACTATATATATTGTCTTGCATTGCATGACATTAATATAACTATTATATTAAACTATGGATGTTTCATGCTCAATGCAACTTTGATTTCCATTATTTATAAATGAACAATTAAATTATTACCAAAAAATAGTAAATCAAAGTAGCATGCTATAAACAATTTTATTAAATATAACTATTTATATTTAACTAGGTAATTGTATGCATCATGCTTATCCTTTTTCATGATATTAATATAACTCAACTATATATTAAAAACTCATGAAAATAAACCATGCATTTCAATCCATACATTATAACTAATTATAATATACATACAATGCATGAGCATGCTTTATAACCTAAGGTGGGATTTTAAATCTAAATGACATCCATAAAGTTGAAGAACCGCGGAAAAATAAAAATAATTCACACAAATTACACGAGCCTAGGCTCGAACCCCTAACTCTAGTTTCATAGAAGGATACTCAAACCAACACAACACGACACCCAATACACTTTAATTACGATTTATATAAATATATATATATATATTCTCCGTTCTGCGCGATTCCTCTGTTTCGCGAAATCCCGATAGCGTCCCGACACTTGATGGACAGCGTCGCGAGGCAAAATCTGAAAATTTCAGCGACTGTTCTTCGTGTTTGGCTTCGATTTTGGACGTGATTTTCAACGATCTTCATCATGAAACACCGTAATCTAGACCCGGACTTACAGAGGATAATAGATTTACAAAATATGCCAAAAAACACAGGGTCCTTACATTGAACCATTCAAGATAGCGTAAATCTATGGCCAAATTAATCGAAACCATTTATACGCAAACCATAACATTCATAATGCATAAATTCCACCAAGAACAAATTGCAAATTTCAATTTAAAATCAAGCTCTGATACCAATTGGAGGGATAAAAGCCCCACACAGTGGAAAATATTACCGAACCTACTCAGAGTCTTAGATTCTAATTGAAATACCAATACAGTTTGCAAAATATTACAACAATAAATCTATATTTAATGGGTTGTACATAGGCTATAAACATGCTAAAAGATCAACTAGATTGATCCTAGTGATCAAGGATTTCATAGAAAACTTAATTTTGTAGAAAGCATTGATCAATTCGCCTTTTCTTGCCAATAAGAATGAAAACGCAGCAACCCTCTTGTGCGAACACCACCAATCGGCTACATCCGTATATCTCTAAGACTTCTTGAAGTAGGAGACTTGTGGGAGTCTTTTGGGAGAGATCTCTAAGAGACAAAGAGACAATGGGATGCCTTTCACCCCACCCCAAGGGTCTTATATATAGTAAAGGCCAAGACTTTTTTCCTAATAGGAAAAAGGTCTCTAATTTTCATAAATAAATAATTAATTCCATAGTTAATTAATTACCCAATTAATTATCATAGATTTAATCTTAGGGATTTTATTAAAATTAAAATTAATATGAATCCAATTCTTATTAAATTTATTTGAACTCTTTCAAATATTTTTCTCTCGAGAATTAATTTTTGAATTTAATTCAAAAATTATATTATAAAGTTTCATAAACATTATATTATAATGCATCAATATACATTATATGATTTCCCCAAATAAATTGAACACTTTCAATTTACAATTTATATTTGTTTGCTTCAAGTCTTTTTACGAGCTACCAGTGGGACCTAATGGACCTATATATCAGAAGCTCCAATGATACAAGACTAGTCGGCTTAAACTCATTAACCAAGTTAGTCTCCATTCGTTAACTGTGGGTCACTCTACTAAAGACCCACAACTGCACTTTTCTCACTGCAGAATATTTCTGTGTCCACCGATATCGACCAATACTACAAGTCAATCCTTCACGTGTGTTCGTATCCCAGCTGAGTCAAATTACCGTTTTACCCCTGGTTTACATCTTTGTCATTAAGTCCCCAGTGCTCCTCTAATGAACATCCTGTTTGAGGTCAGACCAACAAACAGAAGTCCCTCTCGTGCCATAGAGAGGGTTGGGCCCATTGTTCAAGTCCCGGAGGCACCACTTAAGGGAACACACCTCTACTTACCCTAGAGTCGAGAAGGAGTGAATTTCATCTTATGTGATTATGTTCTCGGCTCCCCACTCGGTATTGTCCCCAAAATGGTAGGCTAATTGAGTCGACGTGCTGGCCACTCTCACCCATACAAATCAAAGGACAACCCCTCGTGAACAGGAGTCCATAATCCACTCAGCATTGAGACTGAGTTGTCTAGGTCATCCTGGTAAAATAGAAACCAAGCCAACTAACGGTGTTACAGTTAGTGGTTAACTATTTAGCGGTCCGGTCTTATACAAACTCATTACATAGGATACCCCCACTCGCATGTCAAACACATGAACGCGTTGGATAATTGTGTTTGTTTCATAATACAAAGCGGGTCGTATCTATAGTGTCACCAGGATAAGGTACCTTGCCTTATCCTTGTACTATAGACCTTTTAGGTTGTTACTTGAACATTGATCCCCGTATGTCCCCACATACTAGTTCAAGTTACATACAAACAACCTTGGATCTTAGTTTATTGGGTTTGGGTCAAATAGTGCAATATTTAACAATAACATTTTATTGCAAAAACTAAATAAAACTTTATTAAATACAAGTATAAAATTTGTTTACATTCACTATCTACGAGTTTTGGGGAATAAAACCCAACAGTCGAAACCATCTATAGAACTCTCATTGGGCAATACTTTGTGTTCCAAACTATCAAAAACTCAAATGGAGCAAAGTTTGGACCATATGTGAGCAAAACCACCAAAAGAACTTTCATTGGGCCAAACTTTGTGTTCCAAACTCTCAAACACTCAAACGGAGATATGTTTGGACCATGTGTCATCCAAACCACCTGAAACACTTCCATTAGGCCGAACATTGTGTTCCAAACTCTCAAAACTCAAACAGAGCAAAGTTTGGTCCATGATCCTCCAAACAAACTGAAGAACTCTCATTGCGCCGAACTTTGTGTTTCAAACTCTCAAAAACTCAAACGTAGCAAAGTTTGGATCATGTGTCATCGAACCCACCTAAAGAACTCTCATTTGGCCGAACTTTGTGTTCCAAACACTCAAAAACTAAAACGTAGCAAAGTTTGGACCATAAGGCAACGAAACCACCTAAATAACTCTCATTCGGTCGAACTTATTGTTCAAAACTCACAAACAGTCAAATGGAAAAATGTTTGGACCATGTGTCGTCCAAACCTCCTGAGGAACTCCCATTAGGCCGAACTTTGTGTTCCAACCTCTCAAAAACTAAAACGGAGCAAAGTTTTGACCATGGTCGTCCAAACAACCAGAAGAACTCACATTGGGCCAAACTTTGTGTTCCAAAGTCTCAAAAACTTAAACGTAGCAAAGTTTGGACCATGTGTCGTCGAAACCACCTAAAGAACTCTCATTGGGCCAAACCTTGTGTTCCAAAGTCTCAAAAACTCAAACGTAGCAAAGTTTGGACCATGTGTCGTCGAAACCACCTAATGAACTCTCATTGGGCAGAACTTTCTGTCGTCAAAACCACCCTACGAACTCCCTTTGGACCGAACTTTGTGTTCCAAACTCTCAAAAACTCAAACGGAGCAAAGTTTGGACCTTGTGTCATCCAAACAACCGGAAGAACTCCCATTGGGCGGAACTTTGTGTTCCAAACACTCAAAAACTCAAATGGAGCAAAGTTTGGACCTTGTGTCATCCAAACAACATGAAGAACTCCCATTTGGCCGAACTTTGTGTTCCAAATGCTCAAAGACTAAAACGGAGAATATTTTGGACCAATATCGTCAGAAAACAAAGAAAAACTCTTATTGGGCCTAACTCTGTGTTCCAAACTCTAAAAAATTCAAACGAAGCAAAGTTTTGACCATGTGTCATCGAAACCACCTAAATAACTGTCATTGGGCCAAACTCTGTGTTCCAAACTCCCAAAAAGTCAAACGGAGCAAAGTTTAGACCATGTTCCTCCAAACAACCTCAAGAACACTCATCGGGCCAAACTTTGTGTTCCAAACTCTAAAAAATTCAAACGTAGAAAAGTTTTGACCATGTGTCGTCGAAACAACCTAAAGAACTCTCATTAGGCAGAACTTTGTGTTCCAAACTCTGAAAAACTCAAACGGAGCAAAGTTTGGACCATGTGTCGTCCAAACCACCTGAAGAACTCTCATTAGGCCGAAATTTGTGTTCCAAATGCTAAAAAACTAAAGCAGATAAAAGTTTGGACCAAGATCGTCCAAACAACAAGAAAAACTCTCATAAGGTCGAACTTTGTGTTCCAAACTCTCAAAAACTAAAAAGGAGCAATGTTTGGACCATGGTCGTCAAAACAACAAGAAGAACTCTAATTGGGCAAAACTTTGTGTTCCAAAGTCTCAAAAACTCAAACGTAGCAAAGTTTGGACCATGTGTCGTCGAAACCACCTAAAGAACTCTCATTGGGCCAAACTTTGTGTTCCAAAGTCTCAAAAACTCAAACGTAGCAAAGTTTGGACCATGTGCCGTCGAAACCACCTAAAGAACTCTCATTGGGCAGAACTTTATGTCGTCAAAACCACCCTACGAACTCCCTTTGGACCGAACTTTGTGTTCCAAACTCTCAAAAACTCAAACAGAGCAAAGTTTGGACCTTGTGTCATCAAAACAACCGGAAGAACTCCCATTGGGCGGAACTTTGTGTTCCAAACTCTCAAAAACTCAAACGGAGCAAAGTTTGGACCTTGTGTCATCCAAACAACCTGAAGAACTCCCATTTGGCCGAACTTTGTGTTCGAAATGCTCAAAGACTAAAACGGAGAATATTTTGGACCAATATCGTCAGAAAACAAAGAAAAACTCTCATTGGGCCTAACTCTGTGTTCCAAACTCTCAAAAATTCAAACGTAGCAAAGTTTTGACCATGTGTCGTCGAAACCACCTAAAGAACTGTCATTGGGCCAAACTTTGTGTTCCAAACTCCCAAAAAGTCAAACGGAGCAAAGTTTGGACGATGTTCCTCCAAAAAACCTCAAGAACACTCATCGGGCCAAACTTTGTGTTCCAAACTCTAAAAAATTCAAACGTAGAAAAGTTTTGACCATGTGTCGTCGAAACAACCTAAAGAACTCTCATTAGGCAGAACTTTGTGTTCCAAACTCTGAAAAACTCAAACGGAGCAAAGTTTGGACCATGTGTCGTCCAAACCACCTGAAGAACTCTCATTAGGCCGAAATTTGTGTTCCAAATGCTAAAAAACTAAAGCAGATAAAAGTTTGGACCAAGATCGTCCAAACAACAAGAAAAACTCTCATAAGGTCGAACTTTGTGTTCCAAACTCTCAAAAACTAAAAAGGAGCAATGTTTGGACCATGGTCGTCAAAACAACAAGAAGAACTCTAATTGGGCAAAACTTTGTGTTCCAAAGTCTCAAAAACTCAAACGTAGCAAAGTTTGGACCATGTGTCGTCGAAACCACCTAAAGAACTCTCATTGGGCCAAACTTTGTGTTCCAAAGTCTCAAAAACTCAAACGTAGCAAAGTTTGGACCATGTGCCGTCGAAACCACCTAAAGAACTCTCATTGGGCAGAACTTTATGTCGTCAAAACCACCCTACGAACTCCCTTTGGACCGAACTTTGTGTTCCAAACTCTCAAAAACTCAAACGGAGCAAAGTTTGGACCTTGTGTCATCAAAACAACCGGAAGAACTCCCATTGGGCGGAACTTTGTGTTCCAAACTCTCAAAAACTCAAACGGAGCAAAGTTTGGACCTTGTGTCATCCAAACAACCTGAAGAACTCCCATTTGGCCGAACTTTGTGTTCGAAATGCTCAAAGACTAAAACAGAGAATATTTTGGACCAATATCGTCAGAAAACAAAGAAAAACTCTCATTGGGCCTAACTCTGTGTTCCAAACTCTCAAAAATTCAAACGTAGCAAAGTTTTGACCATGTGTCGTCGAAACCACCTAAAGAACTGTCATTGGGCCAAACTTTGTGTTCCAAACTCCCAAAAAGTCAAACGGAGCAAAGTTTGGACGATGTTCCTCCCAAAAACCTCAAGAACACTCATCGGGCCAAACTTTGTGTTCCAAACTCTAAAAAATTCAAACGTAGCAAAGTTTTGACCATGTGTCGCCGAAACAACCTAAAGAACTCTCATTAGGCAGAACTTTGTGTTCCAAACTCTGAAAAACTCAAACGGAGCGAAGTTTGGACCATGTGTCGTCCAAACCACCTGAAGAACTCTCATTAGGCCGAAATTTGTGTTCCAAATGCTAAAAAACTAAAACAGATCATAGTTTGGACCAAGATTGTCCAAACAACAAGAAAAACTCTCATTGGGTCGAACTTTGTGTTCCAAACCCTCAAAAACTCAAACGTAGTAAAGTTTTGACCATGTGTCGTTGAAACCACCTAAAGAACTCTCATTGGGCCAAACTTTGTCTTCCAAACTCTCAAAAACTCAAACGGAGAAAAGTTTCTACCATGCGTGAAACCACCTAAAGAACTCTCATTGGACCGAACTTTGTGTTTTAAACTCTGAAAAACTCAAACGGAGCAAAGTTTTCACTATGTGTCGTCCAAACCACCTGACAAACTCCCATTAGCCCGAACTTGGTGTTCCAAACTCTCAAAAACTCAAACGGAGCGATGTTTTGTCCATGTTCGTCCGAACAACCTAAAGAACTCTCATTGGGCCGAACTTTGTGTTCCAAACTCTCAAAAACTCAAGCGCAGCAAAGTTGTGACCATGTGTCGTCAAAACCACCTAGAGAACTCTCATTGGGCAGAACTTAATGTTTGAAACTCTCAAAAACTCACACGGAGCAAGGTTTTGTTCATGTGTCGTCGAAACCACCTGAAGAACTCCCATTAGGCCGAACTTTGTGTTCCAAACTCTCAAAAACTCAAACGGAACAAAGTTTCAACCATGTGTCGTCAAAACCACCCTACGAACTCCCATTGGACCGGACTTTGTGTTCCAAACTCTCAAAAACTCAAACGGAGCAAAGTTTGGACCTTGTGTCATCCAAACAACCTGAAGAACTCCCATTGGGCGGAACTTTGTGTTCCAAACTCTCAAAAACTCAAATGGAGCAAAGTTTGGACCATACTCGTCCAAACAACCTGAAGAACTCCCACTGGGCGAAACTTTGTGTTCCAAACTCTCAAAAACTCAAATGGAGCAAAGTTTGGACCATACTCGTCCAAACAACCTGGAGAACTCCCATTGGGCCGAACTTTGTGTTCCAAACTCTCAAAAACTCAAATGTATCAAAGTTTGGACCATGTGTCGTCGAAACCACCTAAGGAATTCTGATTGGGCCGAACTTTGTGTTCCAAATACAAAAAAAACTCAAACGGAGCAAAGTTTGGACCCTGTGTCAGCGAAACCACCGAAAGAACTCTCATTAGGCAGAACTTTGTGTTCCGAACTCTCACACACTCAAATGGAGAAATGTTTGGACCATGTGTCGTCCAAACCACCTGAAGAACTCCCATTAGGCCGAACTTTATGTTCTAAACTCTCAAAAACTCAAACGGAGCAGAGTTTGGACCATGGTCGTTCAAACAACCAGAAGAACTCTCATTGGGACAAACTTTGTTTTCCAAAGTCTCAAAATCTCAAACGTAGCAAAGTTTGGACGAAGATCGTCGAAAAAACCAGAAGAACTCTCATTGGGCCGAACTTTGTGTTAAAAAATCTCAAAAACTCAAACGTAGCAAAGTTTTCACCGTCTGTCATCGAAACCACCTAAAGAACTGTCATTGGGCCAAACATTGTGTTCCAAACTCTCAAAAAACTCAAACGAAGAAAATTTTGGACCATGTTCGTCCAAACAACCTGAAAACTCTCATTGGGCCGAACTTTGTGTTCCAAACTGTCAAAAACAAAAACGTAGCAACGTTTGGACCATGTGTCCTCGAAACCATCTAAGGAAATCTCATTGGGCCGAACTTGGTGTTCCAAACACTAAAAAACTCAAACAGAGAAAAGTTTGGACCATGTGTCAGCGAAACCACCAAAAGAACTCTCATTGGGCTGAACTTTGTGGTCCAAACTCTCAAACACACAAATAGAGAAATGTTTGGACTATGTGTCGTCCAAACCACCTAAAGAACTCCCATTAGGCCGAACTTTATGTTCCAAACTCTCAAAAACTTAATCGGAGCAAAGTTTGGACCATGTTCGTCCAAACAACCTGAAGAACTCTCTTTGGGCCAAACTGTGTGTTCCAAACTCTCAAAAACTCGAACATAGCAAAGTTTGGACCATGTGTCGTCGAAAATACCCGAAGAACTCTCATTGGATCGAAGTTTGTGTTCCAAACACTCAAAAACTCAAATGTAGCAAAGTTTAGACCCTGTGTCAGCGAAACCACCTAAAGAACTTTCATTGAACTGAACTTTGTTTTCCAAACTCTCAAACACTCAAATGGAGAAATGTTTGGACCATGTGTCGTCCAAACCACTTGAAGAACTCCCATTAGGCTGAAGTTTTTGTTCCAAACTCTCAAAAACTCAAACGGAGCAAAGTTTGGACCATGTTCGTCCAAACAACCTGAAGAACTCTTATTTGGCCAAAGTTTGAGTTCCAAAACCTAAAAAACTCAAACGTAGCAAAGTTTGGACCAAGGTAGCGAAACCACCTAAAGAATTATCATTGGGTCAAACTTATTGTTCCAAACTCTCAAACACTCAAGTGGAGAAATGTTTGGACCAAGATCGTCCTAAAAAGAAGAACTCTCATTGGGTCGAACTTTGTGTTCCAAAGTGTCAAAAACTCAAACGTAGCAAAGTGTTGACCATGTGTCGTCAAAATCACCTAAAGAACTCTCATTGAGCAAAACTTTTTGTTCCAAACTCTTAAAAACTCAAACGGAGCAAAGTTTGGACCATGTGTCGTCCAAACCACCTGAAGAACTCCCATTAGGCCGAAATTTATGTTCAAAACTCTCAAAAACTCAATCGGAGATAAGTTTCGGGCATGTTCGTCCAAACAACCAAAAGAACTCTCATGGGGCTGAACTTTGTGTTCCAAACTCTCAAACATTCAAATAGTGAAATGTTTGGACCATGTGTCGTCCAAACCACCTAAAGAACTCCCACTAGGCCGAACTTTATGTTCCAAACTCTCAAAAACTCAATCGGAGCAATGTGTGGACCATGTTCGTCCATACAACCTAAAGAACTCTCATTGGGCCAAACTGTGTGTTCAAAACACTCAAAAACTCAAACGTAGCAAAGTTTTGACCATGTGTCGTCAAAACCACCTAAAGAACTCTCATTGAACCGAACTTTGTATTCCAAACTCTCAAACACTCAAATGGAGAAATGTTTGGACCATGTGTTGTCCAAACCACTTGAAGAACTCCCATTAGGCCGATGTTTTTGTTCCAAACTCTCAAAAACTCAAACTGAGCAAACTTTGGACCATGTTCGTCCAAAGAACCTAAAGAACTCTCATTGGGCCAAAGTTTGATTTCCAAATTCTCAAAAACCCAAACGTAGCAAAGTTTGGACCAAGGAAGCGAAACCACCAAAAGAACTCTTATTGGGTCGAACTTATTGTTCCAAACTCTCAAACACTCAAATGGAGAAATGTTTGGACCAAGATCGTCCAAAAAAGAAGAACTCTCATTGGGCCGAACTTGGTGTTCCAAAGTCTCAAAAACTCAAACATAGCAAAGTGTTGACCATGTGTCGTCAAAATCACCTAACGAACTCTCATTGAGAAAAACTTTCTGTTCCAAACTCTTAAAACTCAAACGGAGCAAAGTTTGGACCATGTGTCGTCCAAACAACCTGAAGAACTCTCATTAGGCCAAAGTTTGCGTCCCAAATTCTCAAAAACTCAAACGTAGCAAAATTTGGACATGGGCAGCAAAACCACCTAAAGAAACAACCTAAAGAACTCTCATTGGGTTGAACTTGTTGTTCCAAACTCTCAAACACTCAAATGGAGAAATGTTTGGACCATGTGTCGTCCAAACCACCTCAAGAACTCCCTTTAGGCCGAACTTTGTGTTCCAAACTCTCAAAAACAAAAACGGCGCAAAGTTCAGACCATGTTCGTCCAAACAACCAGATGAACTCTCATTGGGCCGAACTTTGTGTTCCAAAGTCTCAAAAACTCAAACGTAACAAAGTGTTGACCATGTGTCCTCAAAACCACCTAAAGAACTCTCATTGAGCCAAACTGTGTGTTCCAAACTCTTAAAAACTCAAACGGAGCAAAGTTTGGACCATGTGTCGTCCAAACCACCTGAAGAACTCCCATTTGGCCGAACATTGTGTTCCAAAAGCTCAAAAACTAAAACGGAGAAAAGTTTAGACCAATATCGTCCAAAAAACAAGAAAAACTCTCATTGGGCCGAACTCTGTGTTCCAAACTCTCAAAAATTCAAACATAGCAAAGTTTTGACCATGTGTCGTCCAAACAACCTAAAGAACTGTCATTGGGACAAACACTATGTTCCAAACTCCCAAAAAGTCAAACGGAGCAAAGTTTGGACCATGTTCCTCCAAATAACCTGATGAACTCTCATCGGGCCAAACTTTGTGTTCCAAACTCTCAAAAACACAATCGTAGCAAAGTTTGGACCATGTGTCGTCGAAACAACCTAAAGAACTCTTATTAGGCAGAACTTTGTGTCCAAACTCTCAAAAACTCAAACGGAGCGAAGTTTGGACCATGTATCGTCCAAAACCACCTGAAGAACTCTCATTAGGCCGGAATTTGTGTCCCAAATGCTCAAAAACTAAAACAGATCAAAGTTTGGACCCAGGTCGTCCAAATAACAAGAAGAACTCTCATTGGGCCGAACTTTGTGTTCCAAAGTCTCAAAAACTCAAACGTAGCAAAGTTTTGACCATGTGTCGTCGAGACCACCTAAAGAACACTCATTGGGCCAAACTTTGTCTTCCAAAGTCTTAAAAACTCAAACGGAGCAAAGTTTGGACCATGTGTCGTCCAAACCACCTGAAGAACTCCCATTAGGGCGAGCTTTGTGTTCTAAACTCTCAAGAACTCAAACGGAGCAAAGTTTTGTCTATGTGTCGTCCAAACCACCTGAAAAACTCCCATTAGCCCGAACTTCGTGTTCCAAACTCTCAAAAACTCAAACGGAGCGAAGTTTGGACCATGTTCGTCCGAACAACCTAAAGAACTCTCATTGGGCCGAACTTTGTGTTCCAAACTCTCAAAAACTAAAGCGCAGCAAAGTTGTGACCATGTATCGTCAAAACCACCTAGAGAACTCTCATTGGGCCGAACTTTGTGTTTGAAACTCTCAAAAAGTCACACGGACCAAGGTTTTGATCATGTTTCGTCGAAACCACCTAAAGAACTCCCATTAGGCCGAACTTTGTGTTCCAAACTCTCAAAAACTCAAACGGAACAAAGTTTCAATCATGTGTCGTCCAAACCACCTTACGAACTCCCATTGGACCGAACTTTCTGTTCCAAACTCTAAAAAACTCAAGTGGAGCAAAATTTGGACTTTGTGTCATCCAAACAAAGAACTCCCATTGGGCGGAACTTTGTGTTCCAAACTGTCAAAAACTCAAATGGAGCAAAGTTTGGACCATACTCGTCCAAACAACCTGAAGAACTCTAATTGGGTCGAACTTTGTGTTCCAAATTCTAAAAAACTCAAACGTAGCAAAGTTTTGACCATGTGTCGTCGAAACCACCTAAAGAACTCTCATTGGGCCAAACTTTGTGTTCCAAACTATCAAAAACTCAAAAGGAACAAAGTATGGACCATGTCTCATCGAAACCACCAAAAGAACTCTCATTGGGCTTAACTTTGTGTTCCAAACTCTCAAACACACAAATGGAGAAATGGGTTGGACCATGTGTCGTCCAAACCACCTGAAGAATTCCCATTAGTCCGAACTTTATGTTCTAAACTCTCAAAAACTCAATCGGAGTAGAGTTTGGACCATGTTCGTCCAAACAACCTGAAGAACTCTCATTGGGCCAAACTGTGTGTTCCAAACTCTCAAAAACAGAAACGTAGCAAAGTTTAGAACATGTGTCGTCGAAAACACCAGAAGAACTCTTATTGGGCCGAAGTTTGTGTTCCTAACACAAAAACTCAAACGTATGAAACTTTAGACCATGTGTCAGCGAAACCACCTAAAGATCTCTCATTGAACCGAAGTTTGTTTTCCAAACTCTTAAACACACAAATGGAGAAATATTTGGACAATGTGTGTCCAAACCACTTGAAGAACTCCCATTAGGCCGAAGTTTGTGTTCCAAACTCTCAAAAACTCAAACGGAGCAAAGTTTCGACCATGTTCGTCCAAACAACCTGAAGAACTCTCATTGCGTCGAACTTTGTGTTCCAAACTCTCAAAAAGTCAAACGTATCAAAGTTTGGACCATGTGTCGTCGAAACCACCAAAGGAACTCTCATTGGGCCGAACTTTGTGTTCCAAACACTAAAAAACTCAAACGGAGCAAAGTTTGGGCCATCTGTCAGCGAAACCACCAAAAGAACTCTCATTGGGCCGAACTTTGTGTTCCAAAATCTCAAAAACTCAAACGTAGCAAATTTTGACCATGTGTCGTCGAAACCACCTAAAGAACTGTCGTTGAGCAAAAATCTGTGTTCCAAACTCTCAAAAACTCAAACATAGCAAAGTTTTGACCATGTGTAGTAGAAACCACCTAAAGAACTGTCATTGGGCTAAACTCTGTGTTCCAAACTCTCAAAAACTCAAACGGAGAAAAGTTTAGACCATGTTCGTCCAAACTACATGAAGAACTCTCATTGGGCCGAACTTTGTGTTCCAAACTATAAAAAACTCAAACGTATCAAAGTTTGGACCATGTGTCGTCGAGACCACCTAAAGAACTCTCATTGGGCCGAACTTTGTGTTCCAAACACTAAAAAACTCAAACGAAGCAAAGTTTGGGCCATCTATCAGCGAAACCACCAAAAGAACTCTCATTGGGCCGAACTTTGTGTTCCAAACTCTCAAAAACTCAAACGTAGCAAAGTTTTGACCATGTGTTGTCGAAACCACCTAAAGAACTATCATTGGGCAAAAATCTGTGTTCCAAACTCTCAAAAACTCAAACGTAGCAAAGTTTTGACCATGTGTAGTAGAAACCACCTAAAGAACTGTCATTGGGCTAAACTCTGTGTTCCGAACTCTCAAAAACTCAAACGGAGCAAAGTTTCGACCATGTTCGGCCAAACTACCTGATGAACTCTCATTGGGCCGAACTTTGTGTTCCAAACTATCAAAAACTCAAACGTATCAAAGTTTCGACCATGTGTCGTTGAAACCACCTAAGGAACTCTCATTGGGTCGAACTTTGTGTTCGAAACACTAAAATACTCAAACGGAGAAAAGTTTGGGCCATCTGTCAGCGAAACCACCAAAAGAACTCTCATTGGGCCGAACTTTGTGTTCCAAACTCTCAAACACACAAATGGAGAAATGTTGGGACCATGTGTTGTCCAAATCACCTGAAGAACTCCATCTTCTTCTTCATATCCTTCTCTCTCGACATGTGATAAGGGTCAAGAATATACCTATTTTACCCTTATATTTATCTCATTGCTTGGTCAAATATTGAGTGTTTAGGTCAATTTTACTATTTTCGAGCTCAAAATATGTTAATTTGATAAGATAGAGTGTTGAGAGTCACTTTTGTTGAATTATGCTTATCTGTGCTTAAAAAGACTTGATTTGAAGCAAATTTGACTTAGTTTGTTGTTGTGCAGAAAAACAGAGGAGAAGCTGGAATTCCCCATAAATGTGACTGCATTTCTGGGAAGGCAAAAAATGAAATGCAACCGCATTTCTCGAAAAACAAAGGTCGTTTCGAGTCGCACGCGGGTCGTTGTTGACGAGTCTTCTTCGCACCTAACTGGTTGTTTTGACCCCGAAACTGACTGGGCAACCCTCCAACACCTATTTCGCAGCTCCTCAACCAATTTCTACACTATATAAGCTCGGGATTCGAAGTCAAATTCAAGTAGAACTCAGTTGGAAGAAAAGGGTGGTGACAGAACCCTGGCTTGACGCCAATGAGTAGGGATGCCCGAGGTCCTTCTCAGATGACCAAATTCTAACCTGAGAGAGAGTTAGACATCAAACCTTGTGGTTTGTAGAGAGTTTCACTCATTCCCATCTTGTAAAAGTGAGAGAGTGGAGTGTCTTAGCGAACTCTAGAAGGATTGTGTAAACAAAAAACCCATAATATTTAGCTATCTCCTTTATTTCCAGCTCTTGAATCTTTTCATTATTTTGTATTCTTTACATCATTATTTCAATGAAAATGTGTTCATTTGCTTCTTATCCCATCATGAGTAGCTAAATCTCGTTGAGGGGTTAAATGTGGTGAATTCCCTTAGGGTTTAATGGCTTGAAAGTGTTTTATTTGCTTATGTAGGGTTTAGTGCATGTCATTCTTTATTGAATATCATTATGATCTTGCTGAGTTTAGTTTGATCACTTAGACTTTGCATGCTATGTGAGTTTGATCTCGAAAGGGACAAACAATATCGATTCTCATAAAGGTGATATAGGAGAAAAAGCTCGAAAGAGATTGTTCGGCGGTATAGGGCAAGCTGCCTAAGGCACCCTATATCGACTATAGGGTTATAGGATGCATTCGTGAATTATCTATGTCAGAGTCGAGTCACAGAAATGTGCATAACGGTACTCGCTTAGCCTTCTTACGGTTTTTGGAAACAAGGGCCAAATGGAAGTTAAATCTGACCCAATGCATTGAATACACTTAAGTTAAATATTGCATAAGTATGGTTGTTACCTTAGGGATGAATCCATGTTGAATACCTCGTTGTTTATTATTGTTATTCTTTTAGTTATTTGCATGTGGTATTTATCTTTTCAAAAACCCAATCAATCAACTTATTTTATTTTGTTACCTTTTCAAAAGCAATCATTTGAGTAGTTTCTTCATCAAATCTGAATTTCCAATTTAGTCCTCGTGGGATCGATACCCTTGGAATACTTTCTAAGGTTTTTTTATTACTACGTGTGACGGTGTATACTTGCACTTGAGTGTTGGCTGAATTATTCTTTATTATTTCATTTATAATCTTATCTCACATTCCATCCATTCAGTTCACACGCACCAAATTTTTTGCGGCGTTGTCGGGGACCAAAAGTGAAACCAAATTTGTTTTTGAAATTGCGATCAGATTGCGACCGCATTTCTGTCTCAAAGGGAATTTGACTTTGATTTGCATTTGTTTTTCTTCTGCAGGTTGAAGTTGGTGCATGAGCAAAAAGCATCATCTCTTCGAGCTAGGCCTTGAGATAGAAAGAAAGAGCAATAGGAGTTGAGCGCACGGGAACATCTTGAAGAAACTTCTTACACTTAAGAACTTCTAATAGATCTACCAGGAGTCGATCCTCTCGTTGACCAAAAAAAAATTAAAAAGAGAAGGAAAAAGGCGATAGAAGTTAAGCACAACTGAAGGGCTTGATAACTCAAGATAATCCACATGTGGAAGAAGACATCATCACAACATCTTGAAGAAACTTCTTACACTTAAGAACTTCTAATAGATCTACCCAGAGTCGATCCTCTTGTTGACCAAAAAAAAAAAAAAAAAAGAGAAGGAAAAAGGCGATAGAAGATAAACACAACTGAATTGTTTGATAACTCAAGATAATCCACATGTGGAAGAAGACATCATCACAACATTAAGTGCACAAATCACATCAATGGCTTGTCACTCTAATTTCTTTTGTGTTTATTGTGCTAATGTCCATTCTTTCTTCGAAACTTGTCCATCTAATCCTTATTATACAGGGCAACCAGACAACTAGAGTCCTATTTTCAATCCTTACCGAGGATGGTTGCAACACCAACAAGATAGTAGCAAGAACAACCCAACACTTCATTTGGAGCAAGAATGTTTGCTTACTTCTGAAGACCAATATCAAGATCAGTATGCCCAACAAGAAATGCAACAAGAGATGGGACCACAAGTGTCAACCAGCTTGGAAGAACTCTTAAGAGAATATATGGTGAGAAATGATAAATCCTTGCAAAACTTGGAGATTCAAGTAGGGCAATTGTTAGAGGAACTGAAAAATAGTCAATAAGAAATCTTGCCTGACAACAATGAGAATGTGGAACAAGAAGCACAAGAGCAATACAAAGAGATAACATTTAAGGGTGGATTGGAGCATGAAGATCCTGAATTCCCAGTAGAAGCAAGAAGCATTCAAACACTTGAAAATATTGAGGAGACAAAAGAGAAATAAGTGATTAGAGAAGAATCGCCTCAAAAAGAGAATAAAGAGAAGACACCAGAACAAGAAGTTGTAGTGAGACACTGTTGAATCGTGAGTTGTCGCAGCAAGCGCAACTTGATGAAGCTCATCCATGTATTGGCTTCACTGTTCAGATAAGCTGCTTGGAATGTGCGCTTTTCTGTCTTTGACAACCTCCATTGAGCCCCTTCGATGCCAACCTCCCTGACAGCCGCATTTAACTTATCATTCGATGGCGCTACCACCATCTCGTTGAAACCTACGTGCGGAAAGTCTTGGAGGTCAAATAAAGAATTGATAGCTCCTGGGCTCCAGTCAACGGGCACCCCTCGGACGATAGCCTGAAATCCTTCTTGATCGTCAATATTTGCATAAAATTCATGGACAATATTGGAATTGACCGACTCCGGCTTTGCACAGAACTGACTCCAGCCATGGTTTGCTATTTCGGTTCTCAAGCAACGCGACAGATCATCATCAAATCCCCGTTCAAACAAAAAGTCTCTTTTCAGCATCTCTATATACTTTGCTCGGGAAGATTATTGATGAAGCGGTTGTATGCAACTGTGGCTCCTTAGTTTCAATATCCTCAGCTTCAGCCGATGTCTCAACAATCCCCATGCCCTTGTCTTCTCTCTGTTTGGGCAAAATTTCCTCCTCCATTTTCTTTTCTACTTATTCTCTCGCTTTATCTTCTGCCTCTTTTTTCTCCCGCTCTTCTTTTTTCGTATTCTCTTTCTCAGATCAGTTATCGGCGGTGAAGGAGTATCAGTCCGGACCACCTTGACGCGACCGACTTTCTCCTTCCGATGGTGACATGGAACCTCTGGCATAATGACTTCGACTCGAGCCTATCGCTCTTGCACCTCCTGCTTGTTGCCTCTTTCCTGCACATCTTCTGTTTGTTTTTCTTGAACTTCTTTCGTACTTTCGACTATCGGATCCTGCTGTCCCGGATTCTGTTCCTCTGGTTCCTTCAGATTTTCTTCCTCAACCACCTCAGTAGCAATATCTTCCACTACTTTCTGTACTACCTCTTCAACCTCAGCCCTTTGTTGCCGCCTCCTTCTCTTGGCTTTTTTTTCCTCCGGCGTCTTCTTCTTCTTTGCCTTAGTTTTCGGTGCCTCAGGTGTGACCTATACCTCTTCTTCCTCAACATCCCTCTCCTTACGTCCTCTCGTTTTCGCCATAGTGTACTCGAAGGATTTTATAGTAAACGGATGCAAAAATGAAAAGGACAAGGGATGACAGCAAGAAGATGAAGTGAAAAGAAACTTACCAAAAGCTTTGAATAAATAGGGCTTCAGCAAACCAAGATCGTAACCGAAATTTTTTTCCCTGAATTAAATAAACTTACCGTTTAAATCTCATGCAATCGGAAAAATTAAATCCATCAAACAGTAATAATTTGAAGTTCAAGCAGCCCATAGTAAATGTTGATGTGCTGTCCAACGGCTAAACCATTGGATTTCCCCTGCGCGACACGTGGCAGCATCAAATCACCCATTCAATTTACCTGCCCACGGAAAATACAAATCCACATGGTAAAAATATTCAATTTTAACAAACGCCTTCCTATTCAGACCAAATATTTGATTTTGCCATAGAATTGCCGCAACAAACCACTGAGTAAAGATTTCCTTCCAGAAGAATCTTTGATACGACAGATTTCAAATTTAAATAAAAACCGCTTAAATCAAATCTTCTTCTTTCTTTTTTTCTTTTGAAGCTGAATAAATCAGGAAAAAATATTATTAAACCTAATCTAAATAGAAATTTAAATAACCAAAAATACAAACTAAAATAAAATCTAACTAAACTAATTGGATTAAAAATAAATTAAACTCATAAAAATACCGAAAATAAAATCTGCAAAAATTAATAATACCTACTAATTAAAACAAAATACGACCAACATAAATCAGGTAAAATTCAAACAAACCAACTCGAATTTGAACTAATCCATATCAAAATCAAACTAATCAGTGAAAAATAAAACTGCAATCAATCCTGGGAGCTCAAAAATATTGTTGTACAAATTGCTCCCTCAAAACTCATGTTCTCTCATTCATCAACCAATTTCAGCGAAGGATATTTCGCCTGGAACTCTTCTCCCCAATAATGTTTCACACGATGTCCATTAACTTTGAACACTCTCCCATCTTTTTCATCTTGCAAAGTGATTGCTCCATGAGGAAAAACTTCAATCACCATAAATGGTCATGACCAGACGTAACACCATCGCGACGCTGCCTCTACTGAACAACTATAAAAGGGGCCTCTTGCATTCGGATTAAGGGAGCGATTTGAGGATTTTCATCCTATTCTCGATTCAAAACTGTAGACACCGTATTTGGTCCGGCTTGATTTTTAGTAATAATATTTGAATTTTTTCAATATGTGGTGGTCAATTTGTTTTTTGCTATGCCAACAAGAGCATAGCTCAACTGGCACAAAGTTGTGTTGCTAACCACGAAGTTTGTGGTTCGAATCTGTAACGCCCCGCGTTTCGGAATCAAGTCGTTTTGAGTTATTGAGCGTTCTTGTTCTAATTTGGGAAATTAAAATTTAAACTTTGGCCTTGGGTCGTTAAACTAAATTTCTAAAATTTAGGGGAAAGATATTTTTAATTAAATCTTTAAACTTCCTAAAGTTAGAGGTTTAATATTTGATATTTATTTTAAATATCAAAAGACCCCAAACTCTTCCTAATCAGTTTTAATCCCAAATCTTTCGGAATTAAGAGTGGGTTTAAAATTCAATTTGGGATTTTAATTAGAATCCTAGATTAAATCTCATTCCTGTTTTAAATGGGTTTTTTTGACTTAGGGTTTTATTTGGAGTAAAAGAGAAAAAAAGAAAAGAAACCCTAGAGCCTTCTCCATCTCTCTTTCTCTTCAGCAGCCACGCGCAGCCACCCTCCCCTCGCGTTCCCATTCTCTCTCTCTCCCGTTCGTGCCGCCTGCTCCTTGCTGTCGCCGCCGCTGCTGCTCCAGTCGCCGTCGTTGGAGGTTGCACCACTAGTCCTTGTTCGTGAACTTCGCGCCGCCGCCGTCGTCAAGGTCGAGCTGTGGGTCGCGCGCCTCCCTCTTCGCGGATCTCTCTCCCTCTCTACGTCGTCGTTCTGCTCGAGTGCCGCTGCCTCCTCGACGCGTCGTCACCACTGCAGCAAGGTGTGTCGCCGCCGCTGTCGTTTAGTGTCGCAGCCGCGTGGGTCCTCTTTTCCGTGCCGTCTTTCAGCAAGAAACCTCGTGAGTAAGTCTCAAACTCACTCATGTGTATTCGTTAAGGCCCGATCTAACTTCTTCTTGCTCTTATTGGTCAGATCTTGCACGGACAACACCTCGTAGCATTGTTTCCTCCGCGTTTCAGCCTTAGGAAGTTGTGGGTAAGCCTTTTTCTTTCCTTTCCTTATGGTTTAAGGTTGGATCTAAGTTCCTCTGGGTTCGTTTTGGTTAGATCTCGCGTGCCTAGCAGTTCGGAGTCCCGTCGCCCTCGTTTCAGCCGATTCCGCCTCTGTCCAGCAGCATTCTTGGCTGTTTTTGGTGTCGTTTGGCCTGAGGTCGCTCTGGGAGGTGAGTTTATGCTTTACCCACTCTTGGTTGAAGCTTAAATTTGATTACCCATTAGCTTTAGAAGCTGAAAAGTTTAATGGTGTTCGATTTTCTGATCTGCAGCGCCGTCTAGGTGTTCGATTAGGTTCGAAACACATCGACTTAAATACCCACTGCCCAAGGATCATTCTAGTGCCTTGTTCGAGGTTGTTATAACCCGTCTTGCGTGATATCGGGTCCGTTGGGTAAGGTTCAATGTTGTTATTAGTTTTATAGCTTAAGTGTTCGATACCCATTAGAGATTAAAGCCTTAAACCATGTTTTAATCGATACCCATTCGTTATCGGCCTTATAATTGCAGGATTTAAGTGTGTTCGGTTGCTGTTCATCGAGCATTTGATCTCAAAGATCGTGTTCAGTGAGTACCCACAACCCGAAAGGCCTTGATTTTGGTTACCCATAACCCGGTGACTTGGGATCTTGGTTGTTGGGTCGTTTCGAACACAAGTCAGCTTGTTCTCAAGGTTGTTTGAGCACTAAGCGGTAAATTCCAACACCCTTTACCTTCTTTTATTAAGTCTCTTGGGTGTTGTCTATCAATTCCTAACCGTTAGAAGTCGTTGCTTGTAGTTTGAGCTCTTTTAGGCTCTTCCGGTTGAGAATCAAGTGGTTTTGGTAAGTAACCCATTTTCTAAGCATTCTCTGGTTCTATCATTAGGTTCTTAAGCTTGGTTTTGACTCGTAGTATTTATCCTGATGCTTAGGAGCTCCATTGGCCTGTTTAGGAGCGCCTTATATGTAAGTAGTTCTTACCTGATAAAGTCTGTTTGATTGCATGATGTACGCTGCTTGTTACTTGCTTTATAATTATTCTCTTGCTTTGCTTATATGTGTGTGTTGTGCTTCTCGCTTTTGTGTTAGATATATATACGAGATATACGAATAGCATGAACTGTTGTTGTGTGATGCTTGGTTGTTAAGCATGCTAGTTGTTATGCTTTTATGAGTTAAGCATGAGTCGAGACTCGAGAGTATGTTGTTGTTGTATGTATATGCTTGGTGGGCATAGTACATGAGTCTAGAAGCATGATGCAGGCATATGCATTCTAGGTAGTTTGGTTTGGTATGTATATGCTTGGTGGGCATAGTACAAGAGTCTAGAAGCATGTTGCAGGGCATATGCAATCTAGACAGTTGTAATAAAGAGGTCAGGGACCTGAAGGTGAAAGAAAGCCTAGTTGGGTGAATGTCAGTGCGCCTCGGGTACAAATGGTCGAGGGGTGACATGTCGCCAGTGGTTTAAGAGGAGCATCGAGGCCTTGGGTACAAATGGTCAGGGATCGGTGTGATGAGTCTAGAAAGCATCGGTGCACCTTGGGTACAAATGGCCAAGGGGCGATGCACAGTTCGAGGCCTTGGGTACAAATGGTCAAGGGTCGAATGTCGAGCTCCGTAGAGAGCATTGTGGTCCTGGGTACAAATGGTCAGGGGACAGTGCGGCTCGAAGGATCAGTCTTGGAGAGCCATGTGAAAGTTAAACATAAGTGTTGAGTGAGCTCGTGGAGCTCGAGTGATTAGTGTTTTGCATAGAGAGATGCATGAGTTATGGCTTAGGAGAGTCACTCGTTTTACTAGCTTTTGAGCATGACGTTGTGTGTATAGCTTTGAGAAATATGTTGTTTGCGCATGAAAAGCATGTTGGTTGCTTGGTTGTTGTTTGATGGTTGCTCAGGTAGGAGGGGCTACTTACCAGTACCATGGTTGTACTGACCCCCTCCCTTCTCTTTCCCCCCAACTTTCATATTTTGCAGGTTATGAGGACCGTCTTGACCATGGTGATGCAGAGGAGACGCATGAGGAGGGACCATAGCTAGAAAGTGCTAATTGTCCTTTATAGTTTCATATGGACCATAGCTAGATAGCATTTTGTTTCCTTTATATTTTCGTTGGTAGGATAGTTGTTGCTTATTATGTTGGACAACTGTTTGTCCTTTTGATTTAGTCTTGAAGTTTATTCTTGTTGATACTCCAGACTTAGTTGAGCTGTTTAATAGACTTTATCTCTTATTTCAGGTCATAATGACCAAGTTTGTTTCTATTAAGTTAAAGTGTAGTTAGTTGTACTTCGTTGAGTTTTAGTCGTGGATGTTCCTACTTATTTGAATTATATTGTCGCGAGACCTGACTCGCTAGTTTCTGTGAAGTTCTGCTGTGTTGTAGCATGTTATTGTAGGTCGAATTATTTTAGAAGTGTTCTTATTGTGCCAGCAGGTGTTTGAAAATTTTGGGTTAGTCCGTTATATGCCGTTATGCTGTCAAAATTTTCAGAGCACTCGGTTATTTTGTTTTAAATGTTAGTAATGTCGCTAGGATAGTTTATAAAATACTGGGGCGTTACAGAATCCCCCTCCCCACATATTATCAAAAAAATTGTTTTTTGGTTTGCATTGTTTATTTTTTGTTGGGATAGGTGTCCTAAAACTCGTAGATAGTGAATGATAAACGAATTATATACTTATTCGATAAAAGCGTTATCGAGACTAATTCAGTAAAGTTATTACTGGATAAAGTAAACTGCACTTATAATTACCCAAATCCAATAAACTAAGATCCATGGCTATAGGATGAACTCTTGAGCTTTATGTAGAAACATAAAAGTGGATCAAGCTTGAGTAATAGCCAAAACGGTCTATAGTATAGGAATAGGGTTGGGTACCTTATTCTGGGGACACTATGAGACGCGGCCCACTTTATAGATGGTATAGACGATGTGATCCTAAATCGTCCATGTAGAGACATGCGAGTGGGGGCGTCCTATGCAATGAGTTTGCATAAGACCAGGACCAAGAAATAAGTCGCTCTCGCTTTATAACACCGTTTACTGACGAGACTGACTATTTCATGTGATGACCTAGGTAACTCGATCTTAATCCTGAGCTAACTATGAACTCCTGTTTATTCGGGCTTATCGTTAGATCTGCATAGGTGAGAGTGGCTCAGTATCGCCGACTCAATAAGCCTCCCATTTCAGGGATAGGAACGGGTAGATAGCTGGGGACATAGTCGTGCAAGAAGGAATTCACTCCTACCCGAATTAGGGATAGTAGAGAGGTTGTTCCCTTAAGTGCTGACTCCGGGGCTTGAACAAAGGGATCCCGCCCTCTCATTGGCCCGAGAGGGACTCGGTTTATTGGTTGGACCATAAACCAATTGTTCATTAGAGGATCAGTGGGACTTAAGGAACTAGAAGTACTATAGGGGTAAAACGGCTTATTGACCTAGCTATAGCTACGAACAACCTGTGAAGGATCGACTTACTAATCATGGTTAAATCAAGTGGACAGAAATATATCTATAGTGAGGGGAGTGCAACTATCGGGCTATAGTGGAGTGCCCCGGTAGTTAACGAATGTTGGCTAGCTTGGATAATGAGATTAGTCGGTTAGCCTCGAATCGTTGGAGCCCATGATCTATAGGTCCATTAGGTCCCCCTACTAGCTCATATCGGAATTAAGCCTAGAACAAAAGATAGGAAGCTTTGAATCGTTCAAAATCAGGAAAAAAAGGGTATTATCATAAATTGTGTTTGACACAATAATTTAATTATGAATTAAATTAGAAAATGAGAGATGAAGTATTTAAAAGTGTTTTGAATACCATATATATGTATTAGGAATCATATATGATTTATTGCACAAGATTAGAATGATTAATTGGATTAATCATAAGAAATCATTTTGTAATGCCTCAAAATCAATTACCTAATGTTAAATTCAATTTGGAATTGAAATGAACATTAAATTGCAAGCTTGAAATTAGATTTCAATTTGTATTTGGTGGATTTAGTTGGAAATCCACTTATGCATGAACATTCAAAGTGGAAAGACAACTCACTCATGCATTGTTGCATGTCTTGTGAGATGTACACCTAGAATCCACTTGAACTTGCAAATACACCATGTGTCTTGTGTCTTGAGGCTTGGCTTTGCATGGAGAATGTCTTTAAAAGGAGCTTGAATCAAATTCAAAGTGATGAGAGCCAATTTTCCTTAATGTTATGCTGCTGGAATTTGGACTCAAAGTTCTCTCATCTCTCATTCTTCTCCATTGCTTGATGCTTCAAGCATTCCCTTCCCATTCCCTATCTTATATAGACTCCCACAAGTCGTTCTTGGCCCGGAGTATAGTAGGGAAGACTCTAGAGGTTGTCCAAGGAGCATAGGAGAGGCAAACACCACAAGGAGTTCAACATAAGTGAGCTACAAAGGTTGGTGTTTTCTAAACTCTCTATTCTGTCTTTTCTAGAACATGCATGCTTTAGGAGTAAAATTGAATGTCTTAAGTGCTTTCGATCTTCAATTGCTTCCGCATGTGTAATATGTACACCTTCAATTGGTATCAGAGCATGATTAGAGCACTTAATTCGTTTTAATTTTGCTTTGGTGGGTACCATTTTGAAATTGAATTTTCTGTGTGCTAAAATGGAAGTGTTCTGGTTTGGCAATTTTTTGAGCATTCAAACCTTCATGAAATTGTAATTGCTCGGATATGTAAGAGCGTTAATGTGTGTACTATAGTCTGTAATTTTTATAGAGTCATTAGAGTCCATATAGGCTGTAGAATCGAAGAAAAACCGAAGAAGACGCAGCAGAAAATGAAAATTCCAGCAAGCTGTTTTTTAATTCCAGCAGCAGATTTTTTTTTCTCTTCTTCTATTCCAGAATTTTGGTCCGGTTCAGCTGCTGCCTTTTGGTCCGGCTCGGTCTGTTGCAGCCTCATTTCACTCATTGCATGGCCAGTTCATTGCTTGGATGAGCGGTTCGGGATGGTTCGTGAAGCTCGGGCGTGTTGCAAGTTTATTTATTAATTATTATTGTAATAATTAGTGAAATTGCTTGTGTTTTTTTTTTAAAAATTGCCAAACTATTCCATTTTAGCTTGATTTAATTACTTTATGCATTGTGAATGTATGATTTAATTAAATGGATGTATGTGCATTATGAGCATGCCATATAGTTTTAAAACCCCACCATAGGAAAGCATGTTCATGCATTTGTTTAATTTTAATAAGTGTTATTGATTAATTCAAATGCATGAGGGAAATTTCATGTTTAATTAATATAAGAGTTGTATTAATTTAGGGAGATTCATGCTTGAATGGTTAGTTAAAATTGATTAATTCTTATAATAGTTATAATTATTAAAAGATAAAATTAACCAAGCATGTAGCATGAAATTTCTTTAGTTTGTTTATAAGTGTTATATTCAAATTAGACTTGTTATGGATTGATTTTATAATTGTTATAAAGAGAGATAGAAATCTAAAATCTATAACAAGATTAAGTGCATGCTCACTTAGGTTAATGAACCTTCAACAATTCGATCAACTTGCATAGTTTAGGTCGATATCTTGTAAAACAACGGTTACGAGAGAACTCACCCGACAAAATGCTGTCTAAGGCTGGAGGTATTTAAGTTGACGGTTTACGGAACACCTCCTACCTGGGCATTGAGTCGGTTCTTGAGTTAAGTTAACTCGAGTTTTATGAGCATGCGTGAGCGGTGTGAGGTTTTAAAGTGTTATCACCTAGACATCGTAGTATAAAGCGTTATACAAACCTAGACATAGGTTGTTTCTAAAGGGTGCTTTTCTTATAACTTGAATGATTGATTGTTATATGCTTTAAAACACCATTAGAAAGCATGTTATAGGGTTTATTCATTAAAAGTTATAAGAGTTATAAAAGTTGATGAATAGAAACCGTAAAATCTATAACAAAGAGTTGCATGCTAACATAGGATCTTAGGATCTTATCATTCTTTAAATGGTTTAAAATGAAATAGACCTAAGATCGCCTTTTTCTAATAGGATTAGAAATATGTCTTACTTAGTTTTTTAAAATAGTTTTGAAATTCGAGTAAGTAGGACATAAGACCTTGGTTATAAGGGAACTCTCCCGGCAAATGGTTCGGAACCTGAGTTGAATTAACCATAGTCTTACTAGCATGCAATGTCACTAGGTTATTAAAAGTGTTTAATCACCTAGACATTTAGTGTAAAGACCTTGTTTAATAAGGCATAGACTTAGATAGATTCATTTAGCCGGAATTTACCTAAGTAATAAGACCCTAAAACTTTACAACACTTTAGTGGGAGGAAAAGTATAGAAACGAAATATTCATATTAAGTTTCTACTCTCACGTCCCCCTGAGTTCACACCGTGAGATCCATGCTTGGCCTCGAGGCGCCCTGGGAGCGTCCCCCTACGGATGGTGTTTGCATGGGTTAATATCAAGGTGAATGGGGAAAGTGTTCATAGTAAGTGGGAGAAGGAAACGTGTCAAACGTATCCTGCGGTCTCTATCATTAGGTTGCACCGTGAGATTCCTATGCGCTGCCTGCGAGTCGCCCTGGGAGCGATCACCCTACGGAGGGCTTGCGCATGGGATTCGGAACAACGCAAACTCCAGAAATGGATAGGGTTTCCTAGGGCCATTCCCAACATTAGTTCTTCCCTACGGTGGCATTGTTGGGGCCGTCCTCTGCGATCTGAAAATGATGGGTAACACTTACAAGATGGTCTTGACCAAATTAACGTTAGCTAATAACTATTGGAGTAAGAGTTATTCTGGGAATAGTATTTGGCCGAGATTGTCTCGATTCAGAGGAGGAGTAGCTGACTGCCCTACGGTAGAGGTTATTCTAAACCCCTGAAGTATCGTTGCAAATAAATCAATTGTATATATGGGTCGATGATTGCTTTTGGTAAATCTGATTGGATAAATATGATTAATGGGTTTAGTGCATGTTTCTAATAGAGATTAATTTGTTTGTTTCAGCAAAATGTCGAAAAACGTATGTGCTTTGTCAAATGCCAAATTAAACGGTTTAGTACATACGACTAAGAATACTTGCTTAAACGCTCAACACGTGGCAAAGAATTTATGTTTGGTCTCAAATGAGGAATGTCCTCAAACTAACTGCATAGCCAAGAAAAACATGATCCACGACTCTAAATGCGATTTATTAGTCTTGGAAACGTGTTTAGTGGAAAACGACGATTCTGCCTGGATACTCGATTCAGGTGCCACTAATCACGTATGTTCTTCATTTCAAGGAATGAGTTCCTGGCAACAGCTAAAAGCTGGAGAGATGACTCTTAAAGTTGGAACAGGAGAAGTCATCTCGGCTATTGCAGTGGGAGACATAAAATTATTCTTCACCAAGGAACGTTACATGATATTAGATAATGTGTACATAGTTCCGAAAATTAAAAGAAATTTGATTTCTTTATCTTGTTTATTGGAACAAGGTTACTCAATTTCTTTTTCTGTTAATGAAGCGTTCATAACTAAAAGAGGTATTAATGTTTGCTCTGCAAACTTGAAGATAAATTGTATGTTTTGAGACCAATTGAGTCTAAAGATATTTTAAATCACGAGATGTTTAAAACCGCTGAGACTCAACCTAAAAAACGAAGAGTTTCTCAAGATACCTATCTCTGGCACTTGAGGTTAGGCCATATCAACCTCAATAGGATTGGGAGATTGGTCAAGAGTGGACTTCTAAACAAGTTAGAAGACGACTCGTTGCCTCCTTGTGAGTCATGCCTTGAGGGCAAGATGACAAAACGACCTTTTACCGGAAAAGGTTTTCCGGTTATCGTGCCAAAGAGCCCCTAGAGCTCATTCATTCGGACCTCTGTGGACCAATGAACATTAGAGCTCGAGGTGGGTACGAATATTTCATCAGTTTCATTGATGATTATTCGAGGTATGGCTATCTCTACCTAATGCATCATAAGTCCGAAGCTTTTGAAAAGTTCAAAGAGTACAAGGCTGAGGTTGAGAACTTATTAGGTAAGACGATAAAAACACTTCGATCCGATCGAGGTGGAGAGTATATGGACTCAAGTTTTCAAGACTATTTGATAGAGCATGGAATTACGTCCCAACTCTCAGCCCCTGGTACACCTCAGCAAAACGGTGTATCGGAAAGGAGAAACAGAACCTTGTTGGACATGGTTCGTTCGATGATGAGTTATGCTCAGTTGCCTAACTCATTTTGGGGTTATGCAGTAGAGACTGCAGTTTATATTTTGAACGTAGTTCCCTCAAAGAGTGTTTCTGAAACACCGTTTGAGCTCTGGAAAGGACGTAAAGCTAGTTTACGACATTTCAGAATTTGGGGATGCCATGCATACGTGCTAGAAGCAAATCCAAAGAAATTAGAACCTCGTTCTAAATTTTGCCTATTTCTAGGCTATCCCAAAGAAACGAGAGGTGGATACTTCTTCGATCCAGAGGAAAATAAAGTACTTGTATCGACAAGTGCTACATTCCTAGAAGAAGACCACCTCAGAGATCACAAGCCACGAAGTAAAGTCATTTTAAGTGAACTATCAAACGAAGCTACAGAAACATCAACAAGAGTTGTTGATGATGCTGGCACCTCGGGTCAATCGCATCCTTCTCAAGAAATAAGAGAACCTCGACGTAGTGGGAGGGTTGTTAGACAACCTGATCGCTATTTGGGTTTAACTGAAACTCCAGTCGTCATACCTGATTACGGAATCGAGGATCCATTAACCTTTAAACAGGCAATGGATGATGTTGACAAGAACGAGTGGATTAAAGCCATGGACTTGGAAATCGAGTCCATGCATTTTAATTCAGTATGGGATCTTGTAGATCAACCTGAAGGGGTTAGACCCATAGGGTGTAAATGGATCTACAAGAGAAAACGAGACGCTGCTGGAAAGGTACAGACCTTTAAGGCACGACTTGTGGCAAAGGGTTTTACCCAGCGGGATGGGATTGACTATGAAGAAACCTTCTCCCCTGTTGCCATGTTAAAGTCGATCCGGATACTTTTGTCCATTGCCACGTTTTACGATTATGAAATATGGCAAATGGATGTCAAGACTGCCTTTCTGAACGGTAATCTTGAAGAAAGTATCTACATGTCTCAGCCAGAGGGGTTCATAGCTCAGGATCAAGAGCAAAAAGTTTGCAAGCTTAAGCGATCCATTTATGGATTAAAACAAGCATCTAGATCCGGGAATATGAGATTTGATACCGCGATCAAATCTTATGGCTTTGAACAAAACGTTGATGAGCCTTGTGTTTACAAAAGGATCATCAACAACTCCGTAGCTTTCTTAGTACTGTATGTGGATGATATCCTAATCATCGGGAATGATGTAGGTTATCTAACTGACATTAAACTATGGCTAGCAACTCAATTCCAAATGAAAGATTTGGGTGAGGCACAATTTGTTCTAGGGATCCAAATTGTTCGAAACCGAAAGAACAAAACGCTAGCCCTGTCTCAAGCGTCTTATATCGACAAATTGTTAGTTAGATATAAAATGCAAAATTCCAAGAAAGGACTATTACCTTTCAGGCACGGAATTAACTTGTCTAAGGAACAGTGTCCTCAGACACCTCAAGAAGTTGAGGACATGAGACGTTTTCCCTATGCCTCTGTAGTAGGTAGCCTAATGTATGCCATGTTGTGTACAAGGCCTGACATTTGTTATGCAGTAGGGATTGTCAATAGATATCATTCCAATCCAGGATTCGATCACTGGACAGCCGTTAAAAATATCCTCAAGTATCTAAGGAGAACGAGGGACTATATGCTCGTGTATGGATCGAAGGATTTGATCCTTACAGGATACACTGATTCTGATTTTCAAACCGATAAAGATTCGAGGAAATCTACATCGGGGTCAGTATTCACTCTAAATGGAGGAGCAATAGTATGGCGTAGCATCAAGCAAGGATGCATTGCAGACTCGACCATGGAGGCCGAATATGTAGCCGCTTGCGAAGCAGCAAAAGAGGCAGTATGGCTCAGGAAGTTCCTAACTGACTTGGAAGTCATTCCGAATATGCATCTGCCTATCACCTTGTATTGTGATAATAGCGGCGCAGTTGCAAACTCAAAGGAACCTCGCAGCCATAAGAGAGGCAAGCACATCGAAAGGAAATACCATCTCATTAGGGAGATTGTGCACCGAGGAGACGTGATCGTCACGAAGATAGCATCGGAGCACAACATTGCTGATCCATTCACAAAGGCTCTCACGGCTAAAGTGTTCGAGAGTCATCTAGAAGGTCTAGGTCTGCGAGATATGTACGAGAAATAATCTAGGTCAAGTGGGAGATTTTGTAACCGGTATTTTGATACCTTTGCATACTGGGTATTTAGATGCCCTAGTTTATTGTATTTTTACTCTGTTATTAATACAAGTATTTATTCACCCACTGTTGTTATAGATTATAGTACATCCCACTAAACTAAGAGTTTTAGTTCAAGTGGGAGATTGTTGGGATAGGTGTCCTAAAACTCGTAGATAGTGAATGATAAACGAATTATATACTTATTCGATAAAAGCGTTATCGAGACTAATTCAGTAAAGTTATTACTGGATAAAGTAAACTGCACTTATAATTACCCAAATCCAATAAACTAAGATCCATGGCTATAGGATGAACTCTTGAGCTTTATGTAGAGACATAAAAGTGGATCAAGCTTGAGTAATAGCCAAAACGGTCTATAGTATAGGAATAGGGTTGGGTACCTTATTCTGGGGACTCTATGAGACGCGGCCCACTTTATAGATGGTATAGACGATGTGATCCTAAATCGTCCATGTAGAGACATGCGAGTGGGGGCGTCCTATGCAATGAGTTTGCATAAGACCAGGACCAAGAAATAAGTCGCTCTCGCTTTATAACACCGTTTACTGACGAGACTGACTATTTCATGTGATGACCTAGGTAACTCGATCTTAATCCTGAGCTAACTATGAACTCCTGTTTATTCGGGCTTATCGTTAGATCTGCATAGGTGAGAGTGGCTCAGTATCGCCGACTCAATAAGCCTCCCATTTCAGGGATAGGAACGGGTAGATAGCTGGGGACATAGTCGTGCAAGAAGGAATTCACTCCTACCCGAATTAGGGATAGTAGAGAGGTTGTTCCCTTAAGTGCTGACTCCGGGGCTTGAACAAAGGGATCCCGCCCTCTCATTGGCCCGAGAGGGACTCGGTTTATTGGTTGGACCATAAATCAATTGTTCATTAGAGGATCAGTGGGACTTAAGGAACTAGAAGTACTATAGGGGTAAAACGGCTTATTGACCTAGCTATAGCTACGAACAACCTGTGAAGGATCGACTTACTAATCATGGTTAAATCAAGTGGACAGAAATATATCTATAGTGAGGGGAGTGCAACTATCGGGCTATAGTGGAGTGCCCCGGTAGTTAACGAATGTTGGCTAGCTTGGATAATGAGATTAGTCGGTTAGCCTCGAATCGTTGGAGCCCATGATCTATAGGTCCATTAGGTCCCCCTACTAGCTCATATCGGAATTAAGCCTAGAACAAAAGATAGGAAGCTTTGAATCGTTCAAAATCAGGAAAAAAAGGGTATTATCATAAATTGTGTTTGACACAATAATTTAATTATGAATTAAATTAGAAAATGAGAGATGAAGTATTTAAAAGTGTTTTGAATACCATATATATGTATTAGGAATCATATATGATTTATTGCACAAGATTAGAATGATTAATTGGATTAATCATAAGAAATCATTTTGTAATGCCTCAAAATCAATTACCTAATGTTAAATTCAATTTGGAATTGAAATGAACATTAAATTGCAAGCTTGAAATTAGATTTCAATTTGTATTTGGTGGATTTAGTTGGAAATCCACTTATGCATGAACATTCAAAGTGGAAAGACAACTCACTCATGCATTGTTGCATGTCTTGTGAGATGTACACCTAGAATCCACTTGAACTTGCAAATACACCATGTGTCTTGTGTCTTGAGGCTTGGCTTTGCATGGAGAATGTCTTTAAAAGGAGCTTGAATCAAATTCAAAGTGATGAGAGCCAATTTTCCTTAATGTTATGCTGCTGGAATTTGGACTCAAAGTTCTCTCATCTCTCATTCTTCTCCATTGCTTGATGCTTCAAGCATTCCCTTCCCATTCCCTATCTTATATAGACTCCCACAAGTCGTTCTTGGCCCGGAGTATAGTAGGGAAGACTCTAGAGGTTGTCCAAGGAGCATAGGAGAGGCAAACACCACAAGGAGTTCAACATAAGTGAGCTACAAAGGTTGGTGTTTTCTAAACTCTCTATTCTGTCTTTTCTAGAACATGCATGCTTTAGGAGTAAAATTGAATGTCTTAAGTGCTTTCGATCTTCAATTGCTTCCGCATGTGTAATATGTACACCTTCATTTTTATTTTATTTTATTGTTTTTATTTAATTTATTTCTTTTTTTTTTTTTTTTTATTTCTTTTGGTCTTCTACTCCCACTTCATTCTCCTTCTCCCTCTCCCCCTTCTTCTCCCAACCTTCCACTCTCTCCCCCTCTTTCTCAACCCATTCCCCTTTTCCCTCAACCGTTTCTCCAAGCTCTCCTATAAAAAGGAGAGCTTATGGAGGATGACAGGAACTACCTAGGAAAAAAACTACTAAGAACAAGGAACGAAGGGGAGGAGATTAACACAAAAAAGGAGGAAGAACGAAAGAGGAGAAGCATTTCAATGGTGAAAACCTTCTCCATTTTTTTTTCTTCCTCCTAATCCTACATCATTTGTCCACCACCGTCCCGACGAACGCAACCCCGCCTCCGTCATAGTCTTGATCCAATGAACCTATGCTTCATTCGCAACGAACCTGTGCACACAATCTCCGATGACCCACGACTTCGTTCTGGTGAGCTGATCCATGGATTAGGTGAGAGGAAAGGTTGGTGGGAGAATGAATTGAAGAATCTCCCTCATTCTTTTATTTTTATTTTTTATTTTTTATTATTATTTCTTTTCCTTATTTGCATGGAAGTAGTTTTTTTTTTTTTCTCTTTAGTTTAAAACAAAGTTTTTTGGTGTTTCTTCTTTTCATTTTGATTTTAACTTAAAGTTTTTTAATTTGAATTTTCAAATTAATTTAAATTGACTTGATTTGGATATCACAATTCAATTCTAATTTGAGTGTTGGTTTCAATTCCATTTTGATTTTAAATTCGGGTTTCCATTAATTTCATTTTGGTTTTAAATTGATTTCATTTCAATTTGGTTTAATTTATAATTTTAAAAATCAATTTCAATTTAGTTTTGATTTGAAATTTTCAAATATAATTTCAATTTATTTGATTGATTTTTTTTTTTTAAAAAATGAAATCTCAAATTGGTTCATTTTGTAATTTTTTATGAATGTGTTCTAATTTGATATTTCACCAAATGAATTTCAATTTTACTCTAAAATGATATTTTCAAACAAATTTCAAGATAGGTTTTGATTGGAAATTCCCAAATCAATTTTAATTTGGAATTGGCATTTCAATTTTCCTCTTCAAATTGAATTTTATATTAAAATCTCAAAATCAATTTCAATTAGGCTTTAACATGGAATTTCTAATTTGAATTTCACATTGGTTTTAATTGACCTGAATTTGAATCAATGTCTTTAATTCACATTAGAGATCTCAATTCAGTTTCAATTTAATTTTTATTTGAAGCTTTGATTTCAATCCCATTTTGATTCTAAATTTGAACTTCCAATTTAATTTCTTTTAGGATTTTAAAAAAATCAAAGACAATTTGGTTTAACTTTGATTTCAATTCAATTTCATTCTTGGTTTTAAATTAACTCAATTTCAATTTAGTTTTAGTTTGAAATTTTCAAATAGAATTTTAATTTTTCTTTGATTGATTTTAATTTGAATAATATCTCAAATTGGTTCAATTTGTAATTCTGATATTCACAAATGAATTTCAATTTGATTTTAATTTAGATTTTCAAAACTGATTTCAATTGGATGTAAATTGGGTTTCTTAAATAAATTTCAAAATATGTTTTGATTGAAAATTTGAAGTCAATCTTAATTTGGTTAATATTTGAATTCCTTCAAACGATTTAAATTTGAAATACCCAAATGAATTTCAAAGTTAATTTTAATTTGGTATTTAAATTTGAACTGTTTCAATGAATCTCAAATGGGATTTAATTTGAAGTTTCAAATTGGATTTCTTAAAAATGTTATGGAAACTTAATTTTGTCTAAGAAAGGGGTATTTAAGCTGACCGAAAGGGTAGGGGTGAGCATCGGTCGGTCGAGGTCGGTTTTGGCCCCAAACCGACGCCGAACCGACCAAAATCGATTTCTAAAACTGGAAACCGATTTTTTTAAAAAATCTATTTTCGCCGACCGACCGACCATCAGTCGGTTCGGTCGGTTTAGTCGGTTTAAACCGACTTCCATTTTTAAAAAAAAAAAATCGAAGACAAAAGAAATCGAAGATACGGCGGCGGCGGGTGGCGATGGCGAGTGGCAAGTTTCAGACGAAGCACCGCAACGAGTTTCAGAAGACGAAGAACAAAAAGAAGTCGAAAGAGAGGGCCACGGTTTCCTTTCAGACGAGGAAGAAAAAAAACGATGTCGAGGCTGCCTGTCGACAGTGTCGAGGAAGAAGAAAAGGGATTCGAGGAGACGAGGACGAGGAGGCTGCCCTGTCGATTCGCCGACTGTCGAGTGTCGAGGGACGAGAGTTTCCTTCAGGCACGGAAGAAAAAAAAAAGAAAAAAAAGAATTGGAACAGACTGACAGAGAGAAAGGAAGAAAAAAAGAGGAAGAAAGAAGATGAAACGAAAATGGAAAAAGGGAAGCCATGGTTGAAAGTTTAAAATTTGAAAAAAAAAATATATATATATTTTGTTTTTAATAAATCTTGGGAAGACTGATGGTCTTCCCATCTTCCCAAGCATTAAAAGGCTGCCAGCATTAATGCTGGCAGCTGGCAGCAGCGTGCATTGATGGTATGCATTAATTTTTTTTTTTTAATATTCTGTCGGTCGGTACATTCGGTTTTCGCCCATTTTGGGTGAACCGACCGACCGACTGGTCGGTTTTACCATGGGTAAAACCGACCCCGACCGATCCCATAAAAAAACCGACCGACCGACGTCGGTTCGGTCGGTTTTGGTCGGTCGGTTCGGTTTTCGGAGATTTTTTGCTCACCCCTACGAAAGGGAACACCCTGCCTGGAAATTAGCCTAAATATTTTTTTCAATCAACTTGAATTTGGTCTTAATTTAGAATTTTTGAAATCAACTTCAATTTGACTTTAAATTGGAATTCTCAAAACAATTTCAAAATGACTTTTAAACTGAGATGAGAAGTTCTCGTGATTGCGCAGACTGGGGTGGTAGAAGTTTGGTACTCCTTGAGCAAATGGTCTATTTCCCACGTACTGGACTTCTTCCACATCTTGACCTTCCTTCTTTGAATAACCTTCAGCTAAGGTGGAAATGGATTTGACCACCTCAGATGAAGTCAGCTTGTTCAGCGCATTGGTCAGAGATGCCATCTGTGCCTTCAACGAACTCGACTCATCGAATTCATAAATTCCAACCTTCTTTGAAATTGCTCCCCTCTCGGTCGACCACTGATAACTGGTTGCCACCATTTCCTCCAACAGATCTTTGGTTTCCGTTACTGTTTTGGAAAGAAAACTTCCTCCTGCTGATGTGTCTAGGACTGTCTTGGTGGAGGGATTCAATCCATTGTAAAACAACTGCACTTGGAGACAATCAGGATATCCATGTTGGGGGCACCGCCTAAGCATTTCCTTGTATCTCTCCCATGCTTCGTACAACTGCTCCTCATCAAGCGGCCTAAACGTCCCGATTTCAATCCGGAGCTTAGTAGTCTTGCCAGGCGGGAAAAATTTCGTCAGAAAAGTCTGAGCAAGCTCGTCCCATGTACTAATGCTGCCCGTCTCGACTGATTCGAGCCAATCCTTTGCTTTGTCTTGTAGAGAAAATGGAAATAACCTCAGACTTATAGCTTCTGCCGGAACTCCGTTCATCTTCACCGTCCCACATATTTCCAAGAATGATCGCAGATGTGAGTGTGGGTCCTCGGAAGGATGTCCCTTAAAAGAGTTATCGCGCGCCATCTGAATCAATCCTGTCTTTAACTCAAAATTGGTAGCTTGGATTGGGGCGTAGACAATTCCAGAATTCTCGGTGGGAAGAACTGGCTGTAAGAAGTCTCTGATTGCCTTGGGAGCTTCATCTTGATGGGCCATTGCTTCTGCTAATCTTTTCTCTCTCCGAATGGTTCTAAGAGTCATGTCAATTTCAAGATCTAGCGGAAACAAATTAACCACCTTTTTCCTTCGCATACAATACTCCCAATCAAACAAAAGAACCAAACAAAAACAAAAATAAAATAATATTCACAAATTAATGAAAGAAAAATATTTACACCTAAATTACTATTTATCCTTTTCTTTTCGATGTCAAGAAAAATTAATTTGCTTAAAAATCAAGCCTCCCCAGCAATGACGCCAAAAACTTGTTGCTCATTGCAAACGCACGGGTCGTCACAAGTAATATAAAACGGTAGGTAATACCGAGTATCGAATCCACAGGGAGGCGAAGCGAAAATTAAGCAAAAATAAAATCTCTTGAGCACTAAAAAAACTTGGGCGAAATAATATTTAGGGAACAGCTCATGCAAATAAAAAGGATTCAAAAATCAAAGCAATTAGAGAAAATAATTTGATCGATCGAAAAAAATAAAATATGGAGAAAGAGGTTTCTTTAAATGGGAAGAGGGGTCTTGAAAATCAATTATTAGCTAAACAATTGTTATAATTATCCTATCTCATTGCCCAACTAATTATAATCCTAGAATCTCCGTTAATCACATAGGTTCTCCTGTTGGTTTCCCCTAATTGTAATTAATTAATTTTAACAACCTAATTGTCCTTAGCGCCATTAAAAATCATTAATTATTACGCTCTGATTCATTTTAGGAATATAAGTTTAATCAACTAATCTCGTTGTCACGACAGGCAAATAAACTAGTTGCATGGATTACGATCTATCCTAATTTCTCTCCATCGAGTTTCCATTAAGAATCGAATCATTACACAATTGGCCAGATTGAATAAAGCATTAACCACATCCATACAAAGAATTAGGACAAAGGGCAAGAGACAGAAAATTATAACAACATTTAAACTATAATTTCATTTCAAGACCCCAAATTGGGGTTTAGCTACACATAGCTAAAATATCCACAACATTTACAATGAAAAGCATAATTAAGAGCATAAAAGGAAAGGAATTGACCGTCGAAAAACCACTTCGCTGAAGCTCGGAGTCCCACCGAACACTCCTTGAGCCTCCTAGGATGCTCCCCAATATTCCCCAAAATTTTCCCCACTAAAGAAATCTCTCAAAAAGGCTAGAAAGCCTTGAGAGAGGCTCCAAAGGAGCCAAAGGAAGTAAGAATGGATTGATTGATGATAAAATGAGGCACCAAGGGGTGCCTTTTATAGGCTCGGATTGGGGGTAGCGTCGCGATGCTACATGGCACAGCGTCGCAACGCTGTCATGCACGCGGCTTGTTGCCCAAGAAATGGACAGCGTTGCGACGCTGTGGCTTTTTCCAGAATTTCGAGCTTCGATTTGGGCTTCTTTTTTTGCCTTCTCTTCATTTCTTTTTGGGCTTTTTCTTCATGATTGGCCTCTTTGGCTCCCCTTTTGATCCAAGCTTGAATTTGGGCTTGATTGGCTTCATTTTGGGCACTTTTTCCCCAAAATCCACAACTTTGCTCCTAAAGACCAAATAACAAAATACATTAAATATTTTCAATAAAAAGACGATTAAAGCACAGAAAAGCCTAATAAATCGGGACTAAAATAGCGACATTTTTGCTCGCTATCACGTCTTTATTGGAAATAGAATATGTTTAATGATTTACAAACTACGAGTTTATAGGACATTAAACCCAACAAACTCCCACTTGGACTAGAAACTCTAATGGGGTACAACAAGTTAGGTGTGAGAGATACATAAAGACAATAAACTAGGACATCATCCATACCCTTACATTTCTCCCACTTGCCCTGGTCTAACAAAGCTTGTAAACCTAGATTAACTAGGTGACCCTCCAAAACTTTAGCCGTGAGGGGTTTTGTAAACGGATCAGCCATGTTGTGCTCGGAAGCAATCTGCGTGACGATCACATCTCCTCGTTGCACAATCTCCCTGATGAGATGATATTTGCGCTCAATATGCTTTCCTCGCTTGTGACTTCGAGGTTCCTTAGAGTTTGCAACTGCTCCACTGTTATCACAATAGAGGGTGATAGGGAGTTGCATATTTGGAACAATTTCCAACTCTGTTAGGAATTTTCTTAGCCATACTGCCTCTTTTGCTACTTCGCAGGCGGCTACTTACTCTGCTTCCATGGTAGAGTCAGCAATACAACCTTCCTTAATACTCCTCCATACTACTGCTCCTCCATTTAGAGTAAACACAGATCCCGATGTGATTTTCTTGAATCTATATTGGTCTAAAAATCTGAGTCAGTGTATCCTGTAAGGATCAGATCCTTAGCTCCATACACGAGCGTATAATCCCTAGTTCTCCTTAGATACTTAAGGATGTTTTTAACGACAGTCCAATGCGCATGTCCAGGATTAGACTGATATATGCTGACAATTCCTACGACATAGCATATGTCGGGTCTGGTACACAGCATGGCATACATCAAACTACCAACCGCTGATGCATAGAGAATACGTCTCATTTCCTCAACTTCTTGAGGTGTCTTAGGACTTTGTTCCTTTGACAGATGAACCCCATGCCTAAAAGGTAATAACCCTTTCTTGGAGTTTTGAATCGAATATCGTACCAACATTTTGTCGATATATGATGCTTGAGACAATGTTAGCATTTTGTTCTTTCTATTTATTATGATTTGAATGCCCATAACAAATTGTGCCTCACCCAAATCTTTCATTTGGAATTGAGTCGCTAGCGATTGTTTTAAGTTAGTCAGGAATCCTACATTATTCCCAATAAGTAGGATATCATCGACATATAGAACTAGAAAAGCTATAGTGGATTTGACGATTTTCTTGTAAACACAAGGTTCGTCAACATTCTGCTCAAAACGATACGTTTTGATCGCAGTGTCAAAACTTATATTCCAGGAACTTGATGCTTGTTTTAATCCATAAATGGATCTTTTTAAGTTTGCAAACCTTTTGCTCATCACCCTGGACTACGAATCCCTCTGGTTGAGCCATATAGATAGTCTCTTAAAGATTGCCTTAAGAATGGCAACAGGGGAAAAAAGTTTCTTCAAAATTCACTCCTTCCCACTGGGTAAAACCCTTTGCCACAAGTCGAGGCTTAAAGGTTTGAACCTTACCGGCTTGGTCTCGTTTTGTTTTGTAGATCCATTTGCAACCAATAGGTTTTACCCCATCCGACTGCTCTACAAGTTCCCAGACCGAATTGAAGTACATTGACTCCATTTCGAGATCCATGGCTTTGATCCACTAGTCCTTATCAACATCATTCATTGCCTGATTAAAGGACAATAGATCCTCTATCCCATCGTCAGATATGATGGTTTGAGTTTCTGTTAAACCCATGTAACGGTCGGGTTGTATTATAACCCTCCTACTACGTCGAGGCTCTCTCACTATTTGAGATGGATGTGTTTGATCAACAACTTTTGATGGACCAGCTTTATCTACAACTTTTGTAGATTCTTTTGTAGTTTTTCTTGAAATCTCATCTAATACTAGTTTACTGCGAGGTCGATGATTTTTTATGTGATCTTCCTCAAGGAATGCAGCGTTTGTCGATACAATCACTTTATTATCCTTAGGATCGTAAAATAGACCACCTTTTGTTTCTTTAGGATATCCCAGAAACAGGCACAGTTTTGAACGTCGTTCCAATTTCTTTGGGTTTTGCACCAACACGTGTGTCGGGCATCCCCAAATTCTGATGTGACGTAAACTACCTTTACGCCATCTCCATAGATCATAGGGTGTTTCAGAAACACTTTTAGAGGGAACCATGTTCAAAATGTATACGGCAGTCTCAACTGCATATCCCCAGAACGAATAAGGCAACTGAGCATAGCTCATCATTGATCGAACCATGTCTAACAAAGTTCAGTTTCTCCTCTCTGATACACCGTTTTGTTGTGGTGTAGCAGGGGCTGAGAGTTGAGACGTAATTCCATGTTCTATCAAATAGTCTTGGAATTGTATGTCCATATATTCTCCACCTCGATCTAATCGTAGTGTTTTAATTGTTTTACCTAAGTGGTTCTCAACCTTGGTCTTGTACTCTTTGAACTTTTCAAGAGCTTCAGACTTGTGATGCATTAGGTAAAGGTAGCCATACCTTGAATAATCATCAATGAAACTGACGAAATATTCATACCCTCCTCGTGCTTTGACATTTATAGGACCACAAAGATCCAAATGCACGAGTTCTAAGGGTTTTATGGCCCTATAACCTTTTTTTGAAAAAGGTCGTTTGGTCCTTTTTCCCTCGAGGCAGGACTCACATGGTGGTAACGAGTCATCTTCTAACTGATTTAGTAGTCGACTCTTTACCAATCTTTCAATCCTATTGCGATTTTTGCGGCCTAATCTCAAGTGCCAAAGGTAGGTATTAGGAGAAACTTTTCGCCCTTTGTTTTGAGTTTCTGCTACTTTAAACATTTCCGTATTAAAAATAGCTTTAACTTGAATTGGCCTTAACACGTATAAGTTGCTTTCAAGTTTTGTAGAACATATATGCATACCTCTTTTGTTAACAAACACATACAACCATTTAATTAAATCATACATTCATAATGCATAAATAAATTAAATCAAGCTAAAATGGATTGGTTTGGCAATTTAAAACAAACAATTAACTAATTATTACAATAATAATTAATTAAAAATGTTTGTAGCGATCCCGAGCTTCACGAACCGTCCCGAACCGGCCTTGCAATGTGTGTAAATGGGCTGAACCAGCTGCAGGCAAACTGAACCGGACCCCAAATCTGGCTGCTGAACCGAACCGGACTGGAAAACTGCAGCTTCTGAAAAAATTGTTCTACAACGTAGGGACGCTACTTGAAGAGCGTCCCGACGATCTCGCGACCAGCAGCCTCTGCTGCTGTTTTCTACTTGCGTCTTCTCCAGTTTTTCTTCGATTTTACAGCCTATATGGACTCTGATGACTATAAAAATTACAGACTCTAGTACACACATTAACACTCATACATGACCGAGCAATTACATATTCATGAATAATTAAAAGCTAAAAAAAATTCCAAACTATTAAAGATCCATTTTAGCACACATAAAATTCAATTTTAGAATGGTACCCACCACATCAAAATTAATGAAAGTTAAGTGCTCTAATCATGCTATGATACCAATTGTAGGTGTTCATATAACACATGCGAAAGCAATTGAAGATCGAAAGCACTTAGCTCTATTAATTTTACTCCTAAAGCATGCTCGTTCTAGAGAAAACATAATAGAGAGTTAGAGAGCACCAACCTTTTGTAGCTCACTTGTGTGAAACTCCTTGTGGTGTTTTCTTCTCCAATCCTCCTTGGACAACCTCTAGATTCTTCCCTACTATTCTCCGGGCCAAGAACGACTTGTGGGAGTCTATAGTCATAGGGAATGCTTGAACGTTCAAGCTTTATAGAGATATGAGATGAGAGAGTGATTGAGGAAGAAATTCAGCAACATAACATTAAAGTAATTGTTGTAATCACCCACAATCTAATTCTTCCTCTACTTATAGAGAGAATCCATGCAAGAAGAAGCCTCATGATGCAAGACACATGGTTGTCTTTATGGAGAAAGTGGAAGCTAGGTGTTCTAACAACACTACATGCACCATTGCATGAATGTGGTGTAATTCCACTTTGAGTCTTCATGGAAGAGTGGATTTCCAACTTTTTCCACTATCTTTATGATTCAAAATCAGATTCTAATTCAACATTATTGATATTAATTTCAATTCTAAATTGAATTGAATCAATCTTGAAGCTTGCCCCACTTAATTATGAATGATTAATAAAATAAATCATCTTAATATAGTGAAACCTTTATATATGAATCTCAACTCATATAGTATTAAACCCGCTTTTAAATACTTTATCTCTCATTTTCTAATTTAATTCATAATTAAATTATTGTGTCAAAACACAATTTTACGATAATATCGGTTTTCCCGATTTTGAACGATTCAAAGAATCCTATCAATATGTTCTAGGCTTTAATCCGATATGAGCTAGTAGGGGGACCTAATGGACCTATACATCATGGGCTCCAACGATTCGAGGCTAACCAACTAATCTCATTATCTATGCTAGCCAACATTCGTTAACTACCGGGACACTCCACTATAGCCCAATAGTTGCACTCCCCTTACTATAGATATATTTTCGTCCACTTGATTAAACCATGTTCAGTAAGTCGTTCCTTCACAGGTTGTTCGTAGCTATAGCAAGGTCAAATGACCGTTTTACCCCTATAGTACTTCTTGTTCCTTAAGTTCCACTAATCCTCTAATGAACAATAAGTTTGTGGTCCAACCATCAAACCTAAGTCCCTCTCGATCCAATGAGAGGGTGGGGCCCCTTGTTCAAGTCCTGGAGTTAGTACTTAAGGGAACAACCTCTCTACTATCCCTGAAATGGGTAGGAGCGAATTCCGTCTTGCGAGACTACTGATGACATGCAAAAATGTCATCATTTTCCTATTAATTTTAGCTAGTTTTATGCTTGAATTGTGTACTTTAATGCTATTTTCTGTTTAAATTTCAGAAAACCGAGTCAAAGAAGAAAAACCGGAATTTTGAGAGATTTTGGATGATTTTGGAGGCTTTTTGGAGCAATTTGAAGAATTACATTAAAAGATCCAAGACCAAAAGCCCAAGAAGAATGAATTAGAAGCCCAAATTCATGAATTTCAAGTCTTAAAGTATCAATTTGGGTCAAGAAAAGTGCCCAAAATCCATTACATGAAGTATTTGGGCCAAAAGAAAGTTGGAGGCCCAAAAATGGAGTCAAAATCGGGCCATTATTGGAAATTCAGGGCCTAGCGTCTCGACGCTAAGCCTGGAGCGTCCCGACGCTAGGCAGCCGCCTGGAGAGTTCTAGAATCGCGACAGCGTCGCGACGCTGTCCAAATAGCGTCTCGACGCTGCGACGTCTTGGAGCCCAAGAAAAGATGACGTCAGAGCGTCGCGACGCTGTCCATGTACCGTCGAGACGCTACGCCTGCTGGGAGCCTATAAAAGGAGCCTTTTGCATCCATATTTGGTGTGCCAATTTGTGGGTTTTCACCCCATTCTAGAGTCTACACTAAAATTTGGGATTTTTGGGAGAGTTTTGGAGCTTTGTTGAAGATCTTTGGAGCTCGGGCTCGAAGGAGGTCGGCGCGGGATCGAGGAGATCGACACTTTTATGAGCATTTCTCTTCCCTTTTCCTTTATGTTTTAGTTTCTAGAATTGTTGTGATTAGGAATTATTGAATTTTAGTGATTATGAGTAGTAAATTCCTAAATTCTACGAGATTGATTTAGATGTTGAACCTCTGCTGAATTAATGAATTGATGTGGTTTAATTGTCATTATTGTTCATTTGTGCATTTTGTCCTTAATGCTCTTAATCAACTGATCACTGATTAAATGAATCGTTACTAAGTGGAAACTCGACGGAGAGAAGCTTAGACTAGAACTGAATGCATGACTAACGGTTATTTACCCGAGTGACATGGGATAAAATAAATAACGTTAGAGGTTGTACTGAAGGGTCGTAATGCCATGCTAAGTAAATAAAGATGAGACTGAAAGGAGATTCTTTATTGAAAGGTATGAGATAGGAGGAGACCGACAGGAGAGTCCTTGTCATTAGACTTCTAGACTTATGAATCAAATGATTAGTTAATCCATATTAGTTAATTGATTAAGCATTAAAGGTCCATTTGATAAATTCAACAACTCTAGAATTATCCCATCAAATTGTGTCACCATTTATCTTTTGCTTTCTAGATTAGTTTTTTATTATTCTTTTCGACATTAGATTTTGTTCTCTAAATAAAGCTAAGCAAGATTATTCGTGGTAATTAATTGAATAAATCCAATCCCTGAGGATTCGATACTCGGAATACTTTCCGTTTTATATTACTTGCGGCCCGTGCACTTTGCGGTCATCAACTACGTCCCCAACTATCTATTCGATCTTATCCCCAAAATGGTAGGCTTGTTGAGTCGGCAATGCTGGCCACTCTCACCCATGCAGATCAAAGGACAATCTCGTATAAACAGGAGTTCAAAGTTAGCTCAGGATTAAGAACGAGTTACCTAGGTCATCTATGAGAAATAACCAGTTTCTTAAGTAAACGGCGTTATAAAGAGAAAGTGATTTATTTTGTGGTCCAGTCTTATGCAAACTCATTCCATTGGACGCTCCCACTCGCATGTCACCACATGAACGATTTAAGATCTCATCGTTTGTACTTAATACAAAGTGGGTCGCGTCCATTGTGTCTCCAGGATAAGGCACCTAATCGTATCCTTATACTATAGACTATTTTGACTATAAACTTGAACTTAGTCCTACGATATGTCCCTACATATAGTTCGAGTATTCATTTTATAGTCAAGGATTTTAGTTTATTGGATTTAGGTTAATCATTCGCAATTTACATATTCAATAACATCTTTTACTGAATAACCTCAATAACGTCTTTATTGGAAATAGAATATGTTTAATGATTTACAAACTACGAGTTTATAGGACGTTAAACCCAACATTTAGGAGGCTCAAGGTGTGCTCGAAGGGACTCCAAGCGCCAGCGACAGGTCATTTCCTTTCCTTTTATTTTGCTCATATTTATGCTTTCCATTGTATATTTTGGTGAATATTTTAGCTATGTATAGCTAAACCCCAATTTGGGGTCTTGAAATGAAATTATAGTTAAATGTTGTTATAATTTTCTATCTCTTGCCCTCTTTTACTGATTATTTGTATGGATGTTCGTAATGCTGTATGTAATCTGGCTAATTGTATATTTACCTGATTCTTAATGGAAACTCGACGGAGAGAAATTATGGTAGATCATAATCCATGCAACTAGTTAAATTGCCCGTCGTGATAACATGATTAGTTGATTAAACTTAGATTCCTAAAATGAATCATAGCGTAGTAATTAATGAATTTTAATGGCGCTAAGGACAGAATTAAACTTAGGTTGTTAAAATGGATTAATTATAATTGGGGGAAACCGACAGGAGATCCTATGTGACTAACAGAGATTCTAGGAGTATAATTAGTTGGGCAACGGGATAGGTTATTTGTAATAATTATTTAGCTATTAATTGAGTTTCAAGACCCCACCTCCCATTTAAAAACTCGTTCTCCATATTTTTATTTCTTGATTGATCAATTTGATTTTCTTAATCACTTTAATTTTTAAAATCCCTTTTATTGCATGTTTTGGTCCCTAACTATTATTTTCCCTAAGTATTTTTAGTGTTCAAGGAATTTTCGCTTTGCTTAATTTTCGGTTCGCCTCCCTGTGGATTCCATACTCGGAATATTTCCGTTTTATATTACTTGTGGCCCGTGCACTTACGGTATTGCGGTGTGACAACCGAACAATCATTTTAACAAACCTTGAAACCATTAAAAAGTTACACAAGATAGGTAAAGTGAGAGCTATTCAGCCACGTGGATCGATAAATTACTTATCACTTGCTGCGGATTGTGTATGTTTGCACAGTATTCTAGAGCATAATTTGAACATATTTTTACCCCACTCTAGAAACCCAACACCCACATAGAACACAGACTCTAGATTGGATGATCATTGGTCATGCGTGTGACCTTCTCCACAGATACAACATCCTATCGTAGCTAACTGAGCTATAAGGAGCGTTGTGTTGGTTGTTAACACGTCCATCTTTGTGGTCAACGCATCTATTTTTGCATTTACTGCAGTCATGGGATCTACTTTTGCATTTACTGCAGCATGACCTAAAAAGCTCCGAATTCCTTTCACTGAATTTGGTGGTTCTAATCTTTCAATCACTTCAATTTTTGCTCTATCAACTTCTAGACCATTCCTATAAATCCTATGACCTAACACTATGCCCTCCTTTACCACGAAGTGGCATTTCTCCCAATTGAGAACTACATGGGTATCCTCATATCTTTTTAACACCTTACCCAAATTATCTAAACAACTCTGAAAAGACCCTCCAAAAACGGAAAAACCGTCCATAAATACCTCAATAGTGGACTCAATCATATCTGAAAAGATTGCTAATATACACCACTGAAATGTTGCTGGAGCATTGCAAAGGCCAAAAGGCATTCGCCTAAAAGCAAACGTCCCATAAGGGCAGGTGAAAGTGGTTTTTTCCTGTTCCTCAGGAGCAATAGTAATCTGGTTATACCCACAATAACCATCTAAGAAACAGTAGTAGGCCTGACCAGCTAATCCATCCAACATTTGATCAATAAATGGTAGAGGGAAAATGTCCTTACGGGTGGCTTTATTGAGCCTCCCGTAATCCATGCAAACCCTCCAGCCAGTTACTGTCCTGGTTGGGATCAACTCATTATCTTTATTGCTCACCACAGTGACACCTCCTTTCTTAGGAACACAGTGGACAGGGCTTACCCAATTGCTATATGCAATTGGATAAATAATGCCAGCATCCAACCATTTAATCACCTCCTTTTTAACAACCTCTTTCATTGCAGGGTTAAGCCTTCTTTGTTGCTCAATACTCCTAAAGGATCCCTCGTCTAGAGTGATTTTGTGCATACAAAAAGATGGGCTAATTCCTTGAATGTGAGCCAATGTCCAACCTATTTCTTTGCGATATTGCTGCAGCAACTTTATTAAGGCCTCTTCATGCTCCGACATTAAATCTGATGCAACAATAATGAACAACGTCTCACCTTCCCCAAGATACACATACTTTAGATGATCCGACAAGGGCTTCAAATCTAAAGTGGGTGCCTCAATCAGGGATGGCTTAATAGGAGGAGCGTTCCTTTGATCTAAATCTAAAGACTCAAAAACATCCTCACACCTAAGCATTTCTTTTTCATTTTTTCTTTCTAAAGAACAAACTTCTAAATCCTCTACACTAACCTCTCCATGATCTTCCAAATGCTTGTCAGCTGAATCCTGTATTGCTCTCTCAACAATTGTGCTCTCTAGAATCCTAATGAAAGATCAATCTTCCATTTCATATGGATACTTCATGGCCTTAAACACACTAAATTTTACTTCCTCATTACAGACTCTCATTGTTAATTCCCCTTTTGGAACATCTATCAATGCCCTACCAGTAGCCAAAAATGGACGACCTAGAATAATTGGGACATATTTATCAGCTTCATAGTCTAAAATAATAAAATCAACAGGAAATATGAACTTATCTTCTTTCACTAAGACATCCTCAATCTTACCCTCTGGATATGTGATAGACCTATCAGCTAGTTGGAGTGTGACTGTATTGGGCCTAGCTTCACCAATACCTAACTTTTGATAGACCGAAAGAGGCATAAGGTTAATGCTTGCACCTAAATCACAGAGTGCTCTACCTAATTCTTTTCCACCTATAGACACAGGTATAGTAAATGACCCTGGGTCCTTAGCCTTGGTTGGTAGCCCATTCTTAAGAATAACACTACATTCCTCAGTAAGAGATACATTTTCAAACTCACCTAACCTCTTCTTTTTAGTTAAAATATCCTTAAGAAATTTAGTATAATTAGGCATTTGCTCAATAGCTTCTACTAGAGGGATATTTATATGCAATTGCTTAAGAATCTCTAAAAACTTTTTAAATTAACCATCCTGATTCTTAGGCCTTTCCCTTTGTGGAAAAGGTAGAGGTGGCACATATGGTGGGGGCGGCACATAAGGTGGTTCCACATCTGGAACAGAACCAGATGCTCCAACATCTTTATTGCTGCCTCCGGCACCCTGACCAATCTCCAACTCTTTCTCAACAACAACATTCTCATCACTATTCTTTCCTACATCCTGGGGTTTACTAGGCTCTTTTCTTTCCTCTAGTGGCTTACCACTCCTAAGAGTTACTGTCTTTACCTGCTTCTTACCTTCCCTTCTATAGTGTTTAGTATCTGAAGGAAGTTTCCCTTGAGGCCTTGCCTTCAGCTCATTAGCTAGCTGAACCACTTGCAATTCCAGGGCTCTCATTGAAGCTTGATTACTTTGAATTGCGGCATCTGTACGAGCCATATATTCTTTCATATTGCCTCGAGAGAACTCTCTGAATTTTGCTTGGGAAAAGCCTGCTTGTTTTGCTGGGGCAATACTTGTGCTCTAGCAAATCCCAACTGGTTCACTTTTTGCTGTGCTTGCACATTACTTCCTTGTCCTCCCCATGAGAAGTTGGGGTGGTTGCGCCAACCTGGATTATAAAAGTTAGAGTAAGGATTATTCCTCTGATTACCTACAAAAAAAAAAAGAAGCTGGATTACTAGGGCAAAACTCGTAGCTGTGATCGTCACCACAATAGACACATGCTTCCTCTGCGACTTGGTTCACCAATGCAGCAGGCTCCACAACTGGTGGCTGCTGATGACTAATCACTGTCACACTCTTAAGAGCATTAGCAATAATTGCAAGATCAACCCTAATGGTGGACACACCATCAACCTCTAACACACTCTTAACCTTTTTATTTGTGCCTCTAACATCCGACCACTGACAACTATTAGTAGATATTCTTTCTAAAATTTCATGGGCTTCATTAAAAGTTTTTGCCAAAAGGGCCCCTCCATCCGAAGCATCAACCATACCCTGGGTTGCTCCATTTAACCCATTGTAAAATGTTTCCATTTGAATACAATGTGGTAAACCATGATGGGGACACTTTCGCAAAAGTTCCTTAAACCTTTCCCAAGCCTCACTAAAAGTCTCATCTTCAAGTTGCCTAAACCCTACTATTTCACTCCTTAATTTAGCATTCCCATTAGGTGGGAAATATTTACTCAAAAATTTTTCAACTAACTCATTCCATGTCATAATTGATCCTGGAGCAAAAGAATTTAACCATACCTTTGCTCCATCACTAAGGGAATACGGGAACAAAGTTAATCTAAGGGCATCCCTAGGCACTCCCTGAATTACAAAAGAATCACTAACTCCTAGAAAAGATTTAAGATGCAAATGAGGGTCTTCAGATGACAAACCATGGAATTGCCCCACAGTTTGCAACATCTGAAACATTACCGGTTTCATTTCAAAATTTGCCGCTTGAATTTGAGGACGTGCAATCCTTGGATTTAGCTCATCAAACAATGGAAAAGCATACGCTCGAATTTCTCTGGCCCTATCCGCTACCAAGATAGGGTTCTCAACCTAATTATTTTGGTGCTCATTTTGCTCCAGCAGCTGGTTTTGCCGCAGCAAACCATTCTGCTGGGGGTTCGCTGGATCTTCAGGACCCTGCAGGAGACGCGGTACGTTATCCATTTGATTCTGGTTTCTGCGCTGCTCCCTTTTTCTTCTCCTGAATGTCCTCTCGATTTCTGGATCAAGCTCGAACCTTATCCCATGCGGATCACTGATGCACCAAACTCACGCCTGCAAAAACAAAAGAAACAATCAAAAAGTTCTAGCACCAAACCACTAAAACACATACACAAAGCAGATCAGATAAAAACTTATTCAAGTCCCCGGCAACGGTGCCAAAAACTTGTTGGGTTCCTAGAGTGAGTAAAAATAAGATGAAAATAGACTCTAAACTCTGTGCAAGTATACACAGTCCGCAACAAGTAATAAGTATTTATCGAATCCAAGGTCTGAATTAGTTCTCACTTTATCTATTTTGTATAACTTTTCAATGGTTTCAAAGATGGTTAAAATGATTGGTTTTTATAGAAATAATGTTGAAGCAAAAGAAATGACTGAACAGAAAGTACACAAATAGGCAGACAGATTAGAAACAGGCGGTGGTCAGGGTTTAGTAATTGTTTTGAAAGATGCTCTAGCAATATTATTGTGTAAGGATTTGGAATTCCCCAATTCCGTTAGAGCGGAAGCGTAATTGGGACTGATTCGTAGTTAATTTTGTTTATCCGAAAATACTAATGCATTGGTTAAAACATAGAATAAATTCTTTACAAACTTAAGGCTAAGCATACAAAATTTATTAGATCTAAATCTAAAGGGGAGAAGCAAACATACCGTCGTTGACGACTCTGAATAATTCAAGAATGATTCTTGATTGCTCTGCAACAACGAAGAACACCACCATTTGATCTTCCCCGCTATGACTCTGAGATTAGGAACGTAGTTGTGGGACTACCTAATCTTGAATGGGAAAAAACTCTAGAGAGAAAATTCTCCCTAGAGTTTTTGGGTTGAGAGAATATGAGAGGGAGGCTAGAGAGAATGCAAGAGTGCATTCTTGTGGCCTTCTGTTGTTGTACCTAAACCCTAGGTTTAGTGTTCTATTTATAGGAGAAAGGCCATGAATAAAATATTCATTTAAAATCAATTATTTCCATAACTGATTTAATCTTTTCCATAATTAATCAATTTCATGACCAACCAATTTCATGACCAATCAATTCCATAATTGATTAATCTTTTCCATAAATGATTGATCACTTCCATAAGTGGTTAAATCATTTCCATAAATGATTAATTACTTCCATAAGTGATTAATCATTTTCATGATTGATTAATTTCCAATTAATTAATTCTTTAATTAATTAATCACCAATTAAATATCATATATTTAATTTCAGACCTTCTGTTAGTTAATTAATTAATTACCCAATTAAATATCATATATTTAATTTGAGGCCTTCAATTAATTAATTCTATAATATGAATCAAATTCATATTAAAATTTGAACTCCTTCAAATTCTCTTATATCCTATAAATTTAATATGAATCAAATTCATATTAATATTTGAACTTCTTCACATATTTATTTCTCTCCTAGACTATAGTTTAATTAAATCTCATTTAATTTAAACTAAATTGAATAATTAATTAATTCATAATTAATTAATTCATCTTCTAATTAAATACCATATATTTAATTAGACATATATTTGAACTCTTTCAAATATATCAATCTCTCAATATTACAAAGTTTAATCTCAAATTAGACTTTATATTTTAATGCATCACTATACATTATATTAATTTGTATCTCGTACAATTAACTTAATTCCCAATATGAATTTGAACTATTCAAATTCTCTCAAGATATATTTGTTCATAATTACTCTTTACAAGCTAGCAGGGGGACTTAATGGACCTACAGATCAGAAGCTCCAATGATATGAGGTTAATAGATTAAACTCATTAATCAGGTTAACCAATATTCATTAACTGTGGGTCATTCCACTAAAGACCCACGACTGAACTCTTCTCACTGTAGAACATTTCTGTGTCCATGGATGTAGACCTATGCCGGTAAGTCAATCCTTCACGAGGGTCCGCAATCACAGCTTGGTCAAATTACCGTTTTACCCCTGTGTTACATCTGTCTCCTTAAGTACCAGCGCTCCTCTAATGAACAACCTGTTTATGGTCAAACCATTAAACAGAAAGTCCCTCTCGGGTCAGTGAGAGGGCGGGATCCCTTTGTTCAAGTCCCGGAGTCACCACTTAAGGGAACACTCATCTACTTCACCTAGAAGCGAGAAGGAGTGGATTCCTTCTTGTGTTGTCGTGTCCCCAACCTCCCACTCGGTCTTGTCCCCAAAAAGGAAGGCATATTGAGTCGGCATATTGGCCACTCTCACCCATGCTAATCAAAGGACAATCCCTCATGAGAAGGAGTTCATGACAAACTCAGGATTAAGACTGAGTTACCTAGGTCATCCTATTGAAACAGTAACCTAATTAGTTAACGGTGTTATAACTAATGGTTGACTATTTCGTGGTCCGGTCTTATGCAAACTCATTGCATAGGATACCCCCACTTGCATGTCTACTACATGGACGTTTTGGATCAATACGTCTGTATCAAATACAAAGCAGGTCGTATCTCATAGTGTTACCAGGATAAGGTACCCAACCTTATCCTTGTAATATAGACCTTTTAGGTTGTTACTTGAACATCGATCCTCGTATGTCCCCACATACTAGTTCAAGTTACATACAAACAACCTTGGATCTTAGTTTATTGGATTTGGGTCAAATTGTGAAATATTTAACAATAACACTTTATTGTAGAAACTCGATAACACTTTATTGAAACAAGTATACAATTTGTTTACATTCACTATCTACGAGTTTTAGGGCATAAAACCCAACAAACTCCCACTTGAACTAAAACTCTAGTTTAGTGGGATGTACAATAATGTATACAGCAGTGGGTGTATAAATACATGTATAAAACATATACAATGTACAAATACAATAAACTAGGGCATCACTATACCCATTACATAATGGTATCACTATACCCATTACATTTCTCCCACTTGCCCTAGATTACACCTTTGTACATATCTCGTAGATCTAGACCTTCTAGATGACCCTCAAACACTTTAGCCGAGAGAGTCTTTGTAAATGAATCAGCAATATTTCATTCAATTTAATGTGTCTACTTGTCTTAGGCTGCAATGTTCTTTTGAATTTGCCACAACACCACTATATAACTATAAAGTGTGATGGGCAAGTTCACATTTGGAACACATTCCAAATCAATCAAGAACTTTCTAAGCCATACAGTCTCTATCGCTGCTTCACAAGCAACTATTTTTTCCGGCCTATACGGTCAAGACTGTAACTATGCCATACTATAGCTCCATCGTAAAGAGTGACCACAGATATTGATGTAGATTTCCTCAAATCCTTATCAGTCTTAAAATCTGTGTCAGTGTATCCTGTAAGGATCAAATCCTTAGTCCCATACACGAGCATATAGTTCCTCGTTCTCCTCGAATACTTGAGGATATTCTTAACGGTTTTCCAATGATTAAATCTTGGATTAGATTGATACTGACAATTCCTATTGCATTGGGCATTCGTCTCATGTCCTCAATCTCTTGAGGTGTCTTAGGAAACAGTTTCTTAGACACAATATTTCCATGTCTGAAAGGTAGTGAACCCTCATTGGAATTTTGAATCTTATATCTAACTAAAATTTTGTAGATATAAGACACTTGAGACAGAGCTAGCTTTTTGTTCTTATGGTTCCTAACAATTTGAATCCCAAGAACAAACTCAGCTTCTCCCAGATTTTCATTTGGAAATGAGCTACTAGCCTCTTTTAATGTCAGTAAGATAACCTACATCATTCCCAATTAGTAGGATATCAATCATATACAACACTAAGTAAGCTACTGAACTATTGATGATTACTTGTAAACACAAGACTCATCAATGTTCTGATGATTAAAGCCAAAAGATTTGGTCATTATACCAAATCTTATATTTCAAGATCGAAATGCTTAGGTCAATCCATGAATGGATCACTTAAGCTTGCTAACGCTTTTGCTTTTGATCTTGTTGTATGAACCCTTCTGGTTAAGACATGAATGTCTTATTTCCTCTTGTAGATCCACTTGTAACTAATAGGTGTTACCCATCAAGCAGTTCTACAAGATCCCAGATGGAAGTGAAATACAAAAGACTTCGTTTCTAGGTCCATGGCTTTAATCCTCTAATCGTTGTCAACATCATTCATTTTCTTTCTAAAAGACAATGAATCCTCTATGCCATCATCAGGTAGGATGACCTAGGCTTCAATCAAGCCCATGTAACGTTCAGGTTATAAAACAACCCTCCCACTACATTGAGGCAATCTCAACTATTGAGATGGATGTGACTAACTAGATGCACTGATCCATCAACAACTCTTGTTGAACAGTCTGCCTCATCAACAACTCTTGTGGATTTTACTGTAGCTTCATTAGTTCACTTACTTAAACCGACTTTACTCTTGTGGTTTATGATTTTTTATGTGGACTTCTTCTGAGAATTTAGCATTTGTCGATACAAATTCTTTATTCTCTTGTGAATTGAAGAAGTATCCACTTCTCGTTTCCTTTGGGGTTGTCTACTACAGTATGCAATGCAATCAACACTGCATGACCCCAAAACGAGCCAGACAATTGAGGATAGCTCAACATGGAATGAACCATATCCAATAGGGTTCTATTTCTAATAAATGAGATTTAGGGTGTGATCCTATGTATTATCAAATAGTCCTGGAATCTCAAATCCCTATACTCAACACTTTGATCAGATCGAAGTGTTTTTATCATCTCACCTAACAAGTTTTCAACTTCAGTCCTAAGTCCCTTCGAATATCTCAAGAGCTTCAGACTTAAGTTGCCTTAGGTAAAGATACTCATACCTTTGAATAATCATCCAAAAGAGATGAATTATTCATGTCCTCCCACTGCTTTAACATATCGAACCACAAGGATCCAAATGTACAAGCTCCAAGGGCTCTTTAGCTCTTAGATCTTTTCCAGTAAAAGATCTATCAGTCATATTACCCACAAGGCATGGCTTATAAGGTAGTAGAAAGTCATCTTCTAACTCGCTTAGAAGTTCACTCTTGACCAATCTTCCAATCAAATTGAGATTAATATGGTCTACCTTAAAACCAAAGAAAGGTATTTTCCTTTAGGAGAAATCCTTTGCCTCTTTTCACATTGAGTAGTAGCAGTCTTAAAAAACTTAGTGTTCATGACTGCTTTACTCTTGATTTGTCTTAAAACATTTAGGTTACTTTCCAGTAAAGCTAAACAAGTGTCAACTCCCTTTCTTGAAATAAAATTGCGTTAGCAGAGAAAGGTAAAGAGTAACATTGTTCCAGCAAATAAGACACAGAAATCAAATATCTTTTGATCTTAGGAATTACATACACATTATCTAATAATATGTATTTTCTCCCACTGAGAAAAATAACTTAATGTTCCCCACTCCTATAGCCAAATAACCTCTCCAATTCTAACTTTGAGAGTTATTACACAAGCAACAAGCTGTTCCCAGGAACTTATTCCTTTAAAAGAAGAACACACGTGATTTATGGCTCCAGAATCAAGTATTCAGGGAGAATCACTATTCTTTACTAATCACGTTTTCAAGACAAGTAAATGAAAATTACGGTCTTGAACAAGCTCTCCTTTTGCTAAGCAGGGTTCTATGTCATATTCATCAAGAACAATTCTTAATGATTTAAACATATGGGGCATGAGGACATTCCTCAGTTAAGAATAATCCTAGACTTATTTACCACAATTTGTCGTTTAAGCATGTTGTATTACCGTTATTTATAAAATGACGTAAGACAATACACATAAAATTATTATATAATTGCTGAAGTAACAAATTACTTGTATTATTAATAACACTAACCCATTACAAATAATCCAATCAAATTCTGCAAAAATAAATAAGCAATCAAAGAAACCCTATAAAACTATTGATTTGGTTTTTGCAACGATACTTCAAAGGTTTAGAACAACAACCACCGAAGGGTGGTCAGCTACTCCTCCTCTGAATTGAGACAATCTCAACCAAATTCTAACACCAGAATAACTCATATTCCGTTAGCGTTTAGTTACCGTTGTTCGGTCAAGGATTAGTTAACACATTTAACTCATTCCCGTAAGTGTAACCCTCCCACTTTCAGATCTCAGAGGCACGCACCAACAGGCTATCGAAGGGAAAGACAACTGTTGGTAATTAGCCTAAGAGTTCCTATCCTATTAAGGAGTTCACGATGTTCCGAATCCTATGATCAGGCCCTCCGAAGGGATGATTGCACCAGGACAACCTGCAGGCGGATCATAGGACTCTCACGGTGTGAACTAGGGGCGGAGACCGAGGGATACGTTGACACGTGTCCCGCTCCCACTTACTCTAGACATTTTTCCCATTCACCTTGTTATTGATCCATGTAAACACTTTCCGAAGGGAGGCCGCTCCTAATGCGACTCGAAGCCGAGCATGAACCTCACGTTGTGAATATAGGGACGTAGGAGCAAAACTTGATTTAAATCTCGTTTTGTAATTTTCCTCACACTGAAAATGTCCTAAGGTTAATTTAGGGTTGTTTAACTTAGATAAAATTCGGCTAAGTCAATCTATCTAAGTCTGATCCTATTATAACAATTATGGAAATGATTCAACCGCAATGTTTTAGGTGAATTAAACTTCTTTTAATAAACCTAACTTTGCAAGTCAACATTACTATGGTTAATTCAACTCAAGGTTCGGATCAGTTCCCAGGTAGGAGGTGTTCCGTAAACCGTCATCTTAAGTACCCCCAACCTTAGACAGAACTTTACCGAGAGAGTTCTCTTATAACTACAGTAATGTAAGGTCTTTACTCTAAAGATCTAGGTGTATTAAATACTTTTGACAAACCTAGTGACCTTGCATGCTAACATTTAACTATGATTGATTCAACTCCGGTATTCTGGGTCAGTTCCCAGGTAGGAGGTATTCCGTAAACCGTCAACTTAAATACCCCCAACCTTAGACAGAACTATATCGGTAGAGTTCCCTATTAATCATAGCAATGTTTTTCCTACTTAGTCAATTAAAACTAATTTTAATTCTAAGTAAGAATAATTCTAATCCTATTAGAAATGTGATCTTAGATCTAATTAATTTTAAACATTTTAAAATTAATTCATTTATCCTAAGATCCTATGTTTGCATGCAATTCTTTGTTATAGGTTAACGGTTTCTATTAATTAATTTTATAACTATTACAAATTTTAATGAATTAACCCTATAACATTCTACTATGGTGAATAAATTAACAATCAAATTCTAATTAATTTATAAAACCATACATTAGCATACATGACATACCAAAAATATAACATTTATATTAATCTAAGGTAATGTCATGCTCAATGCAATTTAATTTCCTTTTAATTAACCTAATTCTTAAATTAATTATACAAGAAAATTAAAATTAAGCATTACCATTTTCATACATTAACATAACATTTATATTAATATATCATGAAAATTCATTAAGCATGTTACTTATATAAATATAACTCTTATATATTTTTAAACTAAAGTAATTTCATGCTCAATTCAAATTAATTTTCTTCAATTAATCTAACTCTTAAATTAATTACCCAAGAAAATTAAAATAAGCAATCACATTTTCATACATTAACATAACACTTTATATTAATAGCTCATGAAAATAAATAAGTATATAAATTACTTTCATAAATATAACTTTTTATATTTTTAAACTAAAGTAATTTCATGCTCAATGCAAATTAATTTTCTTCAATTAATCTAACTCTTAAATTAATTACCCAAGAAAATTAAAATAAGCATTCACATTTTCATACATTAACATAACACTTTATATTAATTGTTCATGAAAATAAATAAGCATATAAATTATTTTCATAAATATAACTCTTTATATTCTTTACTAAAGTAATTTCATGCTCAATGCTTCTCAATTTTCATCCATTTAATCATAACAATTTATATTAAATACTCGTGAAAATAAAATTCATACATATTTCATACATTATAACATTTATAATAATAAATATGCATGAATATGCTTAACCTATGGTGGGATTTTAAGTTAAATGACATACTTTATGCAACAATCAATTAATTTAATGCATACATCACATGCATAATTAAATTAAAACTACCAAAATTGACCGGCATATTTAGCATATCCTAAGAAAATGAAAACAATTTAAATTACAATAATTTAAATAAAAGACATATCTTGGTCTTCAAATATTTTCCTTTTTGGCATTTACAATTGATCTAATCAAAAGTATAAATCAAATCCCAACAAATATGCCTAAATAATCAATTTTGTAAATTAAACCACATATCACATATATGAAATTAAAATACCCACCATTGAACCAATGCTAATTTTAGAGAAACGAAATTAAATCTACGATCGGCTCTGATACCAATTGTAAGGATTTGGAATTCCCCAATTCCGTTAGAGTGGAAGCGTAATTGGGACCGACTTGTAGTTAATTTTGTTTATCCGAAAATACTATTGCATTGGTTAAAACATAGAACAAATTCTATACAAACTTAAGGCTAAGCATACAAAATTTATTAGATCTAAATCTAAAGGGGAGAAGCAAACATACCGTCGTTGACGACTCTGAATAATTCAAGAATGATTCTTGATTGCTCTGCAACAACGAAGAACACCACCATTTGATCTTCCCCGCCATGACTCTGAGATGAGGAACGTAGTTGTGGGACTACCTAATCTCGAATGGGAAAAAACTCTAGAGAGAAAATTCTCCCTAGAGTTTTTGGGTTGAGAGAATATGAGAGGGAGGCTAGAGAGAATGCAAGAGTGCATTCTTGTGGCCTTCTGTTGTTGTACCTAAACCCTAGGTTTAGTGTTCTATTTATAGGAGAAAGGTCATGAATAAAATATTCATTTAAAATCAATTATTTAAATAAATGATTTAATCTTTTCCATAATTAATCAATTCCATGACCAACCAATTTCATGACCAATCAATTCCATAATTGATTAATCTTTTCCATAAATGATTGATCACTTCCATAAGTGGTTAAATCATTTCCATAAATGATTAATTACTTCCATAAGTGATTAATCATTTTCATGATCGATTAATTTCCAATTAATTAATTCTTTAATTAATTAATCACCAATTAAATATCATATATTTAATTTCAGACCTTCTATTAGTTAATTAATTAATTACCCAATTAAATATCATATATTTAATTTGAAGCCTTCAATTAATTAATTCTATAATATGAATCAAATTCATATTAAAATTTGAACTCCTTCAAATTCTCTTATATCCTATAAATTTAATATGAATCAAATTCATATTAATATTTGAACTTCTTCACATATTTATTTCACTCATAGACTATAGTTTAATTAAATCTCATTTAATTTAAACTAAATTGAATAATTAATTAATTCATCTTCTCGGGAAAAATTCCTTAGGCAACTCCTCGGGAAAAATTCCTCTGAATTCCTGCAAACGAGACACAAAAGCACTAGGCAAAGAGGACTCAAGTTCCTCGGTTAGTAGGCAAGCTTCTTTAAATTTAACCATGAGTATGGTTCTTTTTGAAAACATCGCTTTCCTAACCTCACCAGATCTATCACTCCAATTTACTAATTTTCTCTCTTTTTCTTCTCTAGATCGCGAGCTATCTTTTTGCTTTTCTCTCGATCCCTCATTTTCTTTCAAGTTCTCATTTTCTTTTTCTTTTCCCTTTTCTTTTTTGCTTTCTTCTTTTGCTTTTCCTACAACCTCTTCTTTTCTTTTTTCTAACTTTGTTTGATCAATAAGTACTTCTTTAGGGGAAAGGGGTACAAGTATAGTTTTCTTACCGTTATGTGTGAAAGTGTAACGGTTAAGAAAACCATCATAAAGAACCTTCCGGTCAAATTGCCAAGGCCTACCAAGGAGAATGTCACCTGCATGCATGGGTACTACGTCACATAATACTTCATCCTTATATCTCCCTATGGCAAAAGGAATCTTCACTTGCTTAGTCACCTTGAGTTCGCCACAATCATTAAGCCATTGTAGTTTGTAGGGTCGTGGATGTGGTGTAGTATCTAAACTCAATCGCGAAACCAAACTAGAACTCACGACATTTGTACAACTTCCACTATCAATCACTACACTACAAGGTAAGGTTTGTACAAGGCAACACGTATGAAAAAGATTCTCTCTTTGATTCTCCAAGTCATCCTCCCTCATATATGTACTCAAGGCCCTCCTAGTGACCAAGGATATATGGCTAGTATCCTCCACTTCTTCTTCACCCTCACAATCACTTAGGAACTCATTATTTTCTTCCTCTCCCTCACTTACATCTGTGATGATCTCACCTTCCCTAATGATCATTGTTCTCCTATTAGGGCACTCCCGACTGATATGTCCCACCCCTTGACATTTCCAACACTTAAGGTCTCTATTTCGGCCTGTGGGTGCTTCTGTCTTTGGTTTTGATTTAGATGAAGTTTCACCCTTATCTTTAGGTTTGTCACTGCCTACCTTGGCCTTAAGTTTAAGGTCGGTGGGTTTACCATCCTGTTTCCAAGTAGAAGATGAGTTGGAAAAGTTTTTAGACGTGTACCTCAATTTGCGCCTTTGAATTTGTTTTTCAATTTTCACTGCAAGGTGCACCAACTCTTCCATTCCCTCATACATTTGCAACTCAACACGATCTGCCACATCAATGTTTAAACCATGGAGAAACCTTGCCATGGTGTTTTCCTCATCCTCATCTATGTCTAATCTCTCCATCAACATTTCCATCTCTATGTAATAATCATCAACACCTTTGCTCCCTTGACGTAGAGCTTGAAGTCTTTGAGCACAATCTCTCAAGTAGTGTTTTGGTATGAATCGCCTCCTCATGAGCTCTTTTAATTCTAGCCATGTTTCTACGGGACCCTCTTGGTTTCTCATTCGCTTAGAGCACACCTTATCCCACCAAGTTTGCGCGTAACTCTTAAAATGTGTCACAGAGATGGTTACCTTCTTTTCTTCTGAGAAATTATTGGTATGAAAAATGTGTCCAGCTTCATGTTCCCATTGGAAGTAGTCTTCAAGGTCAGATGTACCATGAAACTTTGGAAATTTAACTTTAATGTTGCCAAAGCCTCGATCCCCATTGTAGTTTCCTCTTCTACCAGGTGGCCTTCTATTACGAAAACCTCCTCTTCCCCTCAGGCCTTGATTCCCTCCTCTTCTAGGTTCATCTATAACAGGGTCCATTCCATATTCATCTTGCCCTGGGCCTTCTTCATCCTCCGAAAACTCCTCAACCTGCTGCCTTGCTTGAAGCCTTTGTTCTATTCTATCCAACCTCTCATTGGCCATGGTTTCCACATTTCGCATGATCTGCTCTAAGAGTCGTTCTTGTCCCTCCCCTTGTGGCACATCGCCATTGTTAGGTTGATTTCCTGTGTTCGACATGACTGCAAAAGAAAAATAAGTGAAGAAGAAAAAAAATGGACCTCACAATTCACTCCCTCACGTGTTTCACTCGATGGATATAGTTCACTCGTGTTTACACTCTTTAATGTAGTTGTCCCTCATAAAAATGTTGCTCTCGAGATAGAGTGATGAGCCAATACTTTGCAATCCAAGATCAAAGAAGCAAACAAGAAACAAACCAAGCAAGAATGATTGTAAAATGTCAAACTCAAGCAAAGAAAAAGTAGAGTACCAATAAACAGAAAACTAAAAAAAAAAAAACCAAGAACCTAATGTTCAAGATTTCAACAAACTAGGATAAGAAAAGAACAAAATAAGATAAATAGAGTCAAGTATCAAAGATTCAAGACTCAAGGAGTTATGCAAGATGAACAAAGAAAAAGCAAAACAACTAGACAATAATTTTTTTTTTTTGAAGAAAAGAAACAAAGAAACAAGATTCAAGAAATAGAAAGAAAAAAAAATCACCCAAACCCTAAATTTAACAACATTTAACTTTTAGAACCCTAGAAGTCGAAATCTCAAATGATTTTTTAGAGTTTGATCTTGAAAAAATTACTAAAATAATTGGAAAAATTCTCCTATCCATCCACTGACTTGAATATAAACAGAAGTTATAATCGCTGCTAAAAACGTAGAAAAAAAAAATTCAGCTGCTTGATTGAGTTGCTTGCTTGAGCTGCCTGCTTCCGTTCACACACATCAGACATACGATTTTTGTTTTTGTTGAGCTGCCTGCTTACGTTCACACTGCCATAAAAATAATTTTGACTCACAAATTCCAATTTCACGAAGGAAACACAAATCATCGTTTTTTTTTTCCCGGATTCCAATCGTTTTCTTTCTTTCTTCTTCTTTTTTTTTTTTTGGTTTCTTTCTCTTTTTTTTTTCGATTCTTTTTTCCTTTCCAATCCCAGATTCAACTTCCTCTTTTTTTTTTTTACTTCAAATCTTCACCAATAGAATTTTCTTTTCTCAACCAGTACTGATGAAACAAATAAGTAAAATTTAACAAGATCAAAATCTCTAAACAATCAAATAAGATATTAAAAAAAAGAAATTCTAAAGATTCAGATATATAAAGAACACAAGAACCCTAATTATGAAACTAAACTCAATAACAAAAAGACACTCATATACCCAATCTAGAGCCTATGCTCTGATACCAAATGATATGAAAACCCTAGCGAATTGGAATTAAGAACCCTTTGGGTATTTGAACCCTTAATTCACCAACGCTAAAACTCTCAATCTATTTGATTTCAATCCCAAGGGAAGGATTAGACAAAGATTACCTTGATGATCAAAGACCAAGAGGTAAGGAGAACTAGTTCCCTACTCAAGGTTTGAACACTCCACAAGCAAGTTGATCAAACCCACCTGAATGTCCAAGCTTGCAACCCTGGTTTCAAGAATTGCAAAGAGAGTGAAGAGGCTCCTTCTTCAAGAAGACATAAAATTCATTCCAAAAACTACCTCTGGTACACAACGCCTAATTCATCCTTTAAACCTAGTCTGCTTAGCTATGTAGCTAAAAAGACCAATCTACCCTCAAGCCTACTTAATTAAAATAAATAATTCTAAAATAACCAATAAACCTAAATAAAGTCATAATGTTGACCAAACATAAAAACACCCAAAAGATTCTAACAAAAAACTCTATTTTCATCTTGTAGTGACATTTGACATAATATATAGAGCTTTTGTTCAGTTTCCCTTCCTTGACCTTCCTTAATTGAGTTCACCATTGTTTGTATCTGGGAATCAAAGGCCAATTGTAGTTGCTTAGCCCTTGAGCGTGTGATTAGTCCTGGAGGTAAAGCAATGATGTCTTGGTTCATATCATTAAATGCCACAGTCTCCCTAAATCATCCCTGAAACTAGAGAGAGGTATTCATACCGGCTGGCCAGGTAGGCACAAAATAGAAATGAGCACAACAATTAATCAAGATGCATTAATCAATATTTATTACTAGAAATTAAGCACGACAATCACATCGTTTCCTAACCAACACCTAAAGCTACTCAGTTCATAAAATGCATGGAAACATACGTTACAATCTGAGTAAGCATGTCCATAACTACAAGGTAGTACAAGAAAAGATTAATTCCCTTGAACAGCTTGTAATTGATGGTCTTCTTGGTGATCTCCAATCTCTCCTCTATTCGGTTCCCAAAGGTGGAAGTAACTTTCCAAGAATGGAATGTTTTCTCTAAAGGATGGAACGTTTTTGACTTGGGCGGCTATCTCCTTTTATAGAGTTGAGGAAGGCTTGAATTAGGTTGACCTAGACACGTTGACTCTCCTTGCTCTTTATTCCGAGAATAACTCAACAGAATTCAGTTTGTTAAATTGGCTAACGAGCTGTGACGTGGCAGTTTTGCTCCCAACTTTGCTCCAGCACAGATTTTACTCCCGTAAGTTGCCCAACAACATATTCTGCACAAAATAATTTCCAAAGCTTCCATTCTTCCAAATGGGTTAAAACATATAATATATATCTAAAAGCAACCCTATTAAGCACAAAAGACACACAAATCCTTATAGAATTAAGGCCTAAATAACTCCCTTTTGGAGAGTTATCACTCCTCTTAGCATAATTCCAGTAGGTCTGAGCTTGCTGATAAGGGTAAAAAATATACCTATTTTACCCTTATATTTAGCTCATTTCTTGGTCAAATATTGAGTGTTTAGGTCAATTTACTGTTCCCGAGCTCAAATTATGTTTCATTTGATAAGTTAGGGTGTTGAGAATTAATTTTGTCAAATTTAACTCATTTATGCTTAAAAAGACTTGATTTTAAGAGAATTTGACTTAGTTTGTTGTTATGTAGAAAAATAGAGGAAAAGCTGGACTTCCCCAGAAATGCGACCGCATTTCAACTCTTGAATCTTTTCATCATTTTGTATTATTTACATTATTTATTTCAATGAAAATGTGTTCATTTGCTTTTTATCCCATCATGAGTAGCTAAATCCCGTTGAGGGGTTCAATATGGTGAATTCCCTTAGGGTTTAATGGCTTGAAAGTGTCTTGTTTGCTTAAGTTGTGTTTAATGCATGTCATTCTTTATTGATTATCACTCCAATCTTGCTGAGTTTAATTTGATCACATAGACTTTGCATGTTATGTGAGTTTGATCTCGAAAGGGAAAAACGATATCGGTTCTCATGAAGGTGATATAGGAGAAAAGGCTCGAAAGAGCATTCGGCGGTATAGGACAAGCTGCCTAAGGCACCCTATATCGACTATAGGGTTATAGGTTGCATTCGTGAATTATCTATGTCGGAGTCGAGTCACAGAAATGTGCATAACGGTACTCGCTTAGCCTTTTAACGGTTTTTGGAAACAAGGGCCAAATAGAAGTTAAATCTAACCCAATGCATTAAATACACTTAAGTTAGATATTGCATAAGTATGGTTGTTACCTTAGGGATGAATCCATGTTTTATACCTCATTTTATCTTATTGTTATTCTTTATTGTTTTATTGCTTGTTTTGTTTATCCTTTCAAAAACCCAATCAATCAACTTATTTTCGTTGGTTACCTTTTTCAAAAGCAATCATTTGAGCAGTTTCTTCATCAAATCTGAATTTCCAATTTAGTCGTCATGGGATCGATACCGTTGGAGTACTTCTGAGGTTTTTTTTATTACTACGTGCGACAGTGTATACTTGCACTTAAGTGTTAGCTGAATTATTCTTTAGTCTTATTTATAGTCTTATCTCACATCCATCCATTGAGCTGGCGACGCACCAAGTTTTTGGCACCGTTGCCGGGGACCAAAAGTGAAACCAGATTTGTTTTTGAAATTACGATCAGATTGCGACCACATTTTTGTCTCAAAGGGAACTTGACTTCAATTTGCATTTGTTTTTCTTTTGCAGGTTGGAGTTAGTGCATGAGCAAGGGGTATCCACTCCTTGACATTGATCCAGAGATAGAAAGGACCTTTCGTCGTCGAAGGAAGGAATAGAGACGAAAGAAAAAGGAGCAACAAGAGTTGAGCGCACGGGAATTTCTAGAGGAAGCATCTTACATTCAAGAGTTTCCAATGGATCCTCCTGGAGTCGAGCCTCATGTTGATCCACAAGATCGTGGAAGGGAGCAGAACGACGGGAGAATTCCTTCTGTTCCTCCAGTTCCACCGATGCCACAACAAGAAAACCCAATCTACATTGCATTTTATCCCATCATGAGTAACTTAAACCAGTGATGTTCCAGATGTTAAATATGATGGGCCAATTCTCAGGACTTCCGAATGAGGTTACACACAAGGATATTAAGCTATTCTTGAGAGTTTGCAATTCTTTTAAAGTAACAGGAATACCAGAAGATACTTTAAAGCTAACACTTTTCCGTTTTCTTTACAGGGAGATGTTGAAGCCTGGTTGGATTCATTCCCTCCTAATTCCATCACCTCGTGGAATGATTTGGCAGAGACATTTTTGGAGAAGTTCTTTCCCTCCAACAAAAATGCCAAGTAAAGAGCAGAAATCATTGCTTTCAGACAGTCTTACAACGAACCTTTGGACGCAGCTTGGGAGAGATTCCAGACGCTGGTTCGAAAGTGTCCACACCATGGACTGCCTGTTTCCATTATTTTGGAGCATTTTTATAGTGGGTTAGATCAGGCTTCAAAGGCACTAGTAAACACATCTGCAAACGGATCTTTTCTGACGAAGTCTGCTAATGAGGCGCATGTTATTCTAGATACCATAGCCACCAATAATCGACATTGGGGAGAAAATGAACCAACAACCATTTTGAAAAGTCCAGTGAAAGTAGTAGAAACAGAGGCTAACTCTACAATGCAAGCCAAGATGATGGGCATGTCCATGAACAATCAAGTAAACATAGCCCCTGCAAACGCTGTTTCTTCTCTCTGTTGTGAGATATGTGGTGAGGAACACATCACTGGTAGTTGTCCACTAAACCCTGCATCTGTTTTTTATGTAGGTCAACAAGGAAATCAGAACCAAAATAGATGGAATCCTTATTCGGCCACATTCAACCCAGGATGGAGACAACATCCGAATGTTTCTTGGGGAGGACAAGCCGAGCCGACTAAAGAGCTGTGACGTGGCAGTTTTGCTCCCAGCTTTCTTGCAGCACAGAGTTTGCTCCCTCCAGTCGCCCAACAATACATTCTGCACAAAATAACTTCCAAAGCATCCATTCTTCCAAATGGGTTAAAAAAATATAATATATATCTAAAACCAACCCTACTTAGCACAAAAGAATCACAATTCCCTATAGAAATAAGGCCTAAATAACTCCCTTTTGGAGAGTTATCATACCCCCAAACATGAACTATTGCGCTTCCCGAGCAATACTAAACAACCTTCCCTTAAGAATTCAAAACGTTAGACAAAGAATAACTTAATCAAACCAGACAATCCAACACTACCTTCAACCTTTACCTGAGCACTCTGCAACACCAAGCTCTGCTGCAGCAAAGTAATTCTTCTGGCATGGACAAATAATTGTTAACGCTATCGATGAACGATTTTTCCGCAAGCGCACAGGTCGTCACAAGTAATATAAAACGGTAGTAATACCGAGTATCGAATCCACAGGGAGGCGAAGCGAAACTTAAGCAAAAAGATTAAAATCTCTTGAGCACTAAAAATACTTAGGCGAAATAATATTTAGGGACCACTTCATGCAATAAAAGGGATTCAAATTCAAGACAATTAACGAAAAATAAATTGATCAATCGAAAATAAAATATGGAGAAAGAGTTTTCTTTAAATGGGAAGAGGGGTCTTGAAAATTAATGATTAGCTAAATAGTTGTTATAATTATCCTATCTCATTGCCCAACTAATTATAATCCTAGAATCTCCGTTAATCACATAGGTTCTCCTGTCGGTTTCCCCTAATTGTAATTAATTCATTTTAACAACCTAAGTGTCCTTAGCGCTATTAAAAATCATTAATTATTACGCTCTGATTCATTTTAGGAATCTAAGTTTAATCAACTAATCCCGGTGTCACAACGGGCAATTAAACTAGTTGCATGGATTATGATCTATCCTAATTTCTCTCCGTCGAGTTTCCATTAAGAATCAAATCATTACACAATTGGCCAGATTGAGTAAAGCATTAAGAACATCCATACAAATAATTAGGACATGGGAAAGAGACAAGAAATTATAACAATATTTGAACTATCATTTCATTTCAAGACCCCAATTTGGGGTTTTAGCTACACATGGCTAAAATATCCACAATAATTACAAAGGAAAGCATATTAAAGAGCATAAAAGGAAAGGAATTGACCGTCGAAAAAAACCCTCGCTGACGCTTGGAGCCCCGCTGACTACTCCTTGAGCCTCTAAGATGCTCCCCAAAATTCCCAAAATTTTTCCCACTAAAAGAATCCTCTCAAAAAGGCTTGAAAGCCTTGAGAGGGGCTCCAAAGGAGCCTAAGGAAGAGAGAAAGGAAGAAATTCCTTGTTGGAATGGTGATTGATACAAAATGAGGCACCTTGGGGCGCCTTTTATAGGCCTGGAATAGGGGTAGCGTCGCGACGCTACCTTGCTCAGCGTCGTGACGCTGCTGCGCACGCGGCTTGGGCAACACGAAAGGGTAGCGTCGCGACGCTGTCTACATAGCGTCTCGACGCTGCCCCAAAATTCCAGATTTTCAGCTTCCTTTTGGGCTTCCTTTTGGGCTGATTTTTGGGCCTTCTTCTTCATTTCTTTTGGTCATTTCTTCATGGTTGTCTTCTTTGGGCCTCCAATTGCTTCAAGCTTGGATTTGGGCTTCAATTGCTTCAATTTTGGCACTTTTTCTCCCAAAATTACCACTTTTGCTCCTAAAGACCAAATAACAAAATTCTTTAAATATTTTCATTAAAAACACGATTAAAGCACCAAAAAGCTTAATAAATTGAGACTAAAATAGCGACATTTCTGCTCGCTATCAATAATCACCACTTTTAACTTAATTCCAAGAACTTACCACAACCTAGCTCTATTATCAGTCATATAAAACACACTTTTAAGGGGTTTATATTTTCGTTTTTCAGACTTAAAGCAAGCCTACAGTCATAAGCTCTTAAGCATGGGATGACCCACTTTATGGTGCAGTATACCCTTGCCTCAAACTCATCACCAACTAGGATAAATACTCATTGTAAAGCTAAAAAAATCATTAGTTATTCTATCTCTTGCCCCTCCGAATGGCGACATTTTATGGTGAAGCTCACCTAAGTTCTGGGAGACAGAAAACTTTTAGATTATCATTCATCCTTCAAAACTTTTGCTCCATGAATTTTCTCAGCAAAATTTTCAACAATCAACTTCTTTCAGCAAATAGTTCTTTTTAATTTTTTCACATTTCCTAGGTCATCCTTTGACGCAAAGAAAAACTATGGGTGTCACAAATGTCCCTGGTTACTCAACAACCTAGCAAATTTGAATGAAGGAGAGGAATGCTCGAGCAAAACAATTGGAGTAGCAAAAAGTCCCCCAAACTTGAATTATTCATTGTCCCCAATAAATCATTGATTTTGAGAAGTGTACCCCCAAACTTAAATATTTCTATCTTAATTTTAAACTGAGCGTGGGACTAGAACTAAGTTTAAAGTGGATCATATAAATCAAGACTACATCCAAAATCTTCTTGCCGCAACAATGACCATGCTAGAAGAAATGCTCAAGCAAAAGGTTTCTGGAGATCAAAATACCTTGATCTAATTAAGCTTAACCAGTCCAAGCTTCAAAAATTCAGAAGAAAATTAGTTAGGTTAGAATTACACAGTGCTTATGGAATAGAAACAACTACTGGAAATTTCATTAAAAAGAAAGAAATTTACATAAGCAAATATATATTTTTGGCCTAGAAACAGAAACATTAAAAACAAGCAAACATAACATCAACAGAAAAAAAGGTTAGAAAATGCACGAGCAAACAAAAATTCCAGAACAAAAATCATGCTCGCTCAGGGCCACTTCATCCGTCAGTCCTCTTGGCCCTGCTCATTTTCATCATCATCTTCTTCTCTCTCAATCAGTGGGGGTGGAATCCAGGGGTTCAATAAATCCTCAGGGAATGCTGGAAGGGCTGGATACGGTTTGGAAAAATTCTCCTGTAGCGCCTTCTTTAGATTGGCATCACGACTTCTATCATAGTTCCAAAAGGTTAAAGCTTGCCTCTCGGCAAACTCTTGCCTGCTGGCCGACAGTGCAAGTTGTTCTAAAATCGTGTTGATGTCATATACAAGCCCACCCTGACGTGCCTCTTGCGTACGCTGAAGCCGTGCAAAGTTAGCAATATCGATGATTCCCTTGTCAAATAACATGACATCTCCTTCATTCTCCGGAGCCTCTGCTTGCTTGCAAAGCATTGTGATTGTATTCAGGAAAAACAGCTTCCCCACTTTCTTCTTCCAACATCTAGATATTTCACTAGCAATGATCTTCCCTACATCAATACTGAGAGACCTTAAGATCGCGAAAGCCAATAGAACCCGTTCCCTAGAAACCGTCGAGTCGTGAGTCGTTGGAAGCAACCTCTGTTTGATAAATCCCATCCATGTATTTGCTTCCTTCATCAGATAGGCTGACTGAAATGTCCTTTTCTCAGTTTTTGAAAGCCTTAGCTGCTGATTAGATGGCGCCATAGCCATCTCATTGTATCCTGCGTGGGGGAAATTTTGAAGGTTGTACAGGGCATTAATAGCCCTAGGACTCCAGTCGACTTCGACACCTCGAACGATAACTTGGCAACCTTCCTCCTCGTCAATATTCGCATAAAATTCACGCACTACCTGTGCGTTCACAGATTCAGGCTTTGAACAAAATGATTCCCAACCGTGGTTCGTAATACCGACCCTCAGAACATGTAGAAGATCACCACCAAATCCTATTTCAAAAAGGAAGTCTCTTTTCAGCAGCTCAGCATATTTTGCTCTAGCAAGATTGTTGACGAAGCGAACATACGGCAACTGTGGCTCTTCTGGTTCGTCAGGTTCCTTCGTTGCTTCAACAACAATCTTGCCCCTATTTGCCCTTTGCTTGAGCAACCGTTTTTCTTCAGCCTTTTTCTCTGCTTCCTCTTTTGCTTTTTCCTCGGCCTCTTTCTTCTCCTACTCTTCTTTCTCTGCATTCTCTCTTTTTGAATAAGTAGTTGGAGGCGAGGGGGTATCAGTTCGGACTACCTTGACGCGGCCCGCTTTTCGCTTAATGCAGCGACGTTTGGGTACTTCCGGCATGATCACCTCCACTCGAGCCTCCTGCACTGGCTCATTACCTTTTTCAGGCGCCACCTCTGCCTGTTCTTCTTGCACATCCTCCGACTGCTTTTCTTGAACCTCCTCTGTATTTCCTTCTCGCACTTCCTCTGCATCCTCAACTCTCGGCTCAGTCTGCTCTGGATTTTGTTCTTCTGGTTCCTTCGGGTCTTCTTCAACCATTGTGGCAGCAACATCTTCCACAACCTTATGTACAACTTCTTGATCCTCAGCCCGTTGTTGCCTTCTCCTTCTTTTGGCTTCTTTTTCCTCTGGCGTTTTCTTCTTCTTCGTTTTCACTTTCTATGCCTCGGGGGTAACAGGTGCCTCTTCTTCCTCATTATCCCTCTCTTTCCTTGCTCTCGTTTTCACCATTTGAGACATAAAGGAAGTTTACCGCACACAAAGAAAGAAGAAAGGAAAATATAACTAGCAAGGGATGATCAAGAAGATGAAGTGAGAAGAACTTATCGAAGGCTTTGGAATAAATAGAGCTGCAGCAAATCAAATCGTAACCGAAAGATTTTTCCCCCCATTAAATAGAATTACCATCCAAATTTAATATGTAAATCAAATCCACTAACGGTAAAATCTTGAATTTCAATCGCCCATGGTAAATAATTTTGTGTTGTCAAACGGCTGAACCGTTGGATTATCCCTGCACGACACGTGGCAGTATCCATGCAATCTACCTGCCCACAAAAAATTCAAAATCAAACGGTAAAAGTAATTAATCCACAATAAAATCCTTCCTATTCGGACAGAAGATTCGCTTCAGCCATAACTTTGTCGCAACAACCTTCTGAACAAAAGATTACCTGAAGAATCTTGGATACGGAATTCAAAATTTTAAAATAGTAAAATCAAATTAGGAAATTCAAATTTAACCGCTCAAATCAAATCTTATCTTTTATTTAAAGCCGAATAATTTAGGTAAACTCTTTATTAAATCTAATCTAAACATAATTCAAATAACCAAAAATAAAATCTAAAATCTAATCTAAACTAATTAGATTAAATAAAAACTAAATTTACCAGAAATAATAAAAAAATATTAAAAAAATGAAACAAAATCTACCAAAAACAACAACGAACCTAAAACAAATCATGCAATATTTAAATAACTTGAATTAAAATCAAATCAAATCAGCGAGAAATAAAATCAAAACAAATATTGGGAGCTCAAAACATTGCTCAATGAAATGCTCCCGCAAAAATCTTGCTCTCTTATTTATCAACCAGCTTTAGGGAAAGATATTTCGTCTGGAATTCCTCTCCCCAATAATGTTTCACACGCTCTCCATTCACTTTGAACACTCTCCCATCTTTTTCATCCTGCAAAGTAATTGTTCCATGGGGAAAAACTTCAATCACAATAAATGGTCCTGACCATTTAGATTTTAGTTTCCCGGGAAATAATTTTAATCTATAATTATAAAGCAAAACTCTCTGACCTTTGACAAACTCTTTAGGTTTAATTTTCTTGTCATGCCACAACTTAGTCTTTTCTTTATACATTTTCGCATTTTCATAAGAAAATTGGTGAAACTCCTCTAGCTCGTTAAGCTGCAGCATTCTTATTGCTCCTGCACGACTCAGATCAAAATTTAATTTTTTCAAAGCCCAAAACGTTTTATGCTCAAGCTCTAATGGTAAATGGCAAGCTTTCCCATATACTAACCTATAGGGAGACATACCTAGAGGAGTCTTATAGGCTGTCCTATAAGCCTAAAGGGTCTCATCCAACCTAAAAGACCAATCCTTTCTGGATGGATGGACTACTTTTTCTAGAATAGATTTTATTTCGCTATTACTAATTTCAGCTTCACCATTTGCTTGCGGGTGATAAGGGGTAGCTATCCTATGCTTGATTCCATACTTAGCTAACAACTTAGTTAAGATATTATTAACAAAATGTGTAACCTCATCACTCACTAGAGCTCTAGGTATCCCAAACCGTGCAAAGATGTGCGATTGAAGAAATCGACTGCCAATAAGATATAAACATTGCCATTAGAAGGTGGAAATGACCCCATAAAATCAATACCCCATACATCGAATAATTCCACTTCCAAAATGTAAGTGAGAGGGATTTCATCTCTTGGCCCCAAGTTTCCTCTTCTTTGGCAAGCATCACACTGCTTATAGAACCAATGGGCATCCTTAAATAAGGAATGCCAGAAGAATCCACAATGCAAAATCCTCATAGCTGTCCTCTGACCGCTGAAATGGCCTCCATACGGCGAAGAGTGACATTGCTCCAGGATTTCCTTTGCTTCGTCACTTGAAACACACCTACGAATAATACCATCAGAGCATTGTTTATACATAAATGGCTCATCCCAATAGAAAAATTTTGCAATATCAGCATACCAAGGGAGTGACTCCCTTGACCAAAAAGTTTGCAATATAAGCATACCAAGGGACATCCTTGACTACCTGTACCTCAACAGCAAAGAGCTGTTCATCTGGAAAAGAATCTGAAATGGCAGATTGCTTCAGCAAAGATGATGATGGATCAAGACGGATAAATGATCTGCAATGACATTTTCTGTTCCCTTCTTGTCCTTTATCTCCAAGTCGAATTCCTGCAATAATAAAACCCAACGAATTAATCTAGGGTTTGCATCTTTCTTAGACATTAAATACCTTATTGTTGCATGATCTGTGAACACTGTGACTTTGGATCCAACCAAATATGGTCGGAATTTCTCAAAAGCAAACACAACGGCTAACAACTCCTTTTCAGTAGTTGTATAGTTGACTTGTGCTTCATTTAAAACCCTGCTTGCATAATATATAGGATGGATAAATTTGCCCTGCTTTTGCCCCAACATAGCACCTACCGCAACATTACTTGCATCACACATTACCTCAAATGGTAAATTCCAATTAGGTGCACAAAGAATTGGTGCTGAGATTAAAGCAGCCTTTAAAGCTTCAAAAGCCTTCCTACAATCTGCATTAAAGTAAAAAAACATGATTAGTACACAATAAGTTACAAAGAGGTTTACTAATTTTGGAAAGATCCCTTATGAACCTCCTATAAAATCCAGCATGACCTAGAAAACTCTGAATCCCTTTTACTGAATTCGGTGGTTCTAATCTCTCAATAACCTCAATTTTTGCTCCATCAACTTCTAGACCATTCCTTGAAATCCTACCTAACACAATGCCCTCCTTCACCATGAAGTGGCATTTCTCCCAATCAAGAACCAGATGGGTATCCTCACATCTCTTTAACACCTTACCTAAATTATCCAAACAACTCTGAAAAGACCCTCCAAACACTAAAAAATCGTCCATAAATACCTCAACAGTGGACTCAATCATATCAGAAAAAATTGCTAACATACACCGCTAAAATGTTGCTGGAGAATTGCAAAGGCCAAAAGGCATTCGCCTAAAAGCAAACGTCCCATAAGAGCAGGTGAAAATGGTTTTTTCCTGATCCTCAGGAGCAATGGTAATCTTGTTATACCCAAAATAACCATCTAAGAAACAGTAGTAGGCTTGACCAGCCAACCTATCCAACATCTGGTCAATAAATGGTAGAGGGAAATGGTCCTTACGGGTAGCTTTGTTAAGCCTCCTGTAATCCATGCAAACCCTCCAGCCAGTTACTGACCTGGTCGGGATCAACTCATTGTCTTTATTGCTCACCACGTGACACCTCCTTTCTTAGGAACACATTGGACATGGCTTACCCAATTGCTATATGCAATTGGATAAATGATCCCAGCATCCAACCATTTAATCACGTCCTTTTTAACAACCTCTTTCATTGCATGGTTCAACCTTCTTTGTTGCTGCCTTGCGATATTGCTGCAACAACTTTATTACGGCCTCTTCATGCTCCAGCATTAAATCTGATGCAACAATAATGGGCAACGTTTCACCTTCCCCAAGATACACATACTTTAGATGATCCAATAAGGGCTTTAAATCTAATGTAGGTGCCTAAATTAGGGATGGCTAAATAGGAGGAGCCTTCCTTTGATCTAAATCTAAAGACTCAAAAACATCTTCACATCTAAACACTTATTTTTCATTTTTTCTTTCTAAAGAACAAACTTCTAAATCCTCTACACTAACCTCTCCATGATCTTCCAAATGCTTGTTTGCCGAATCCTGTATTGTTGTCTCAACAATTGTGTTCTCCAGAATCCTAATGAAAGAGCAATCTTCCATTTCATCTGGATACTTCATGGCCTTAAACACATTAAATTTCACTTCCTCATTATACACTCTCATTGTTAATTCCCCTTTTTGATAATCTATCAATGCCCTACCAGTAGCCAAAAATGGACGACCTAGAATAATTGGGACATCTTTATCAGCCTCATAGTCCAAGATAATAAAATCAACAGGAAATATGTATTTTTCTACTTTTACTAAGACATCCTCAATTTTACCCTCTAGATATGTGATAGACCTGTCAGCTAGTTGGAGTGTGACTGTGGTGGGCCTAGCTTCACTAATACCTAGCTTTCGATATAGCGAAAGAGGCATAAGGTTAATGCTTGCACGTAAACAACAAAGTGCTCTACCTATACTCTTTCCACCTATAGACACAGGTATAGTAAATGATCATGGATCCTTTATGGGACGTTTGCTTTTAGGCGAATGCCTTTTGGCCCATTCTTGAGAATTGCACTACATTCCTCAGTACGAGATACAATTTCAAACTCACCTAACCTCTTCTTTTTAGTTAAAATATCCTTAAGAAATTTAGCATAATTAGGCATTTGCTCAATAGCTTCTACTAAAGGGATATTTATATGCAACTGCTTAAGAATCTCTAAAAACTTCTTAAATTGACCATCCTGATTCTTAGGCCTTTGCCTTTGTGGAAAAGGTTGAGGTGGTACATAAGGTGGGGGCGACACATAAGGTGGTTCCACATCTGGAACAAAACCAGATGCTCCAACATCTTTATTGCTACCTCCAGCACCCTGACCAGTCTCCAACTCTTTCTCAACAACAACATTTTTATCACCATTCTTCTCTATATCCTGGGATTTACTAGGCTCTCTTCTTTCCTCTAGTGGCTTACCACTCCTAAGAGTCACTGCCTTTACCTGCTCCTTACCTTCATTTCTAGGGTGTTCAGAGTCTGAAGGAAGTTTCCCTTGAGGCCTTGCTTTCAGCTCATTAGCTAGCTGACCCACTTGCAATTATAGGGCTCTCATTAAAGCTTGATTACTTTGAATTGTGGCATCTGTACGAGCCATATATTCTTTCATCATTGCCTCAAGAGAACTCTCCGAATTTTGCTGGTGCAAAGCCTGCTTATTTTGCTGGGGAAATACCTGCGCTTTAGCAAATCCTGACTGGTTCACCTTTTGTTGTGCTTGCACATTACTTCATTGTCCTCCCCATGAGAAGTTGGGGTGGTTGCGCCAACCTGGATTATAAAAGTTAGAATAGGGGTTATTCCTATGATTACCTTCAGAAAACACAGAAGTTGGATTGCTGGGGCAAAACTCATAGTTGTGATCTTCACCACAATAGACACATGTTTCTTCTGCAACTTGGTTCACCACTGCAGCAGGCTCCACAGCTGGCGGCTGCTGATGACTAAACACTGTCACATTCTTAAGAGCATTAGCTATCATTACAAGATCAGCCCTAATGGTGGACACACCATCAACCTCTAACACACTCTTAACCTTTTTATTTGTGCCTCTAACATCCGACCACTGACAACTATTAGTAGATATTCATTCCAAAATTTCATGGGCTTCATTAAAAGTTTTTGCCAAAAGGGCCCCTCCAGGCGAAGCATCAACCATACCCTGGGTTGCTCCATTTAACCCATTGTAAAATGTTTCCATTTGGATACAATGTGGTAAACCATGGTGGAGACACTTTCGCAAAAGCTCCTTAAACCTCTCCCAAGCCTCACTAAAAGTCTCATCTTCAAGTTGCCTAAACCCTACTATTTCACTCCTAAATTTAACATTCCTATTTGGTGGGAAATATTTACTCAAAAACTTTTCAGCTAATTCATTCCATGTCCTAATTGGTCCTGGAGCAAAAGAATTTAACCATGCCTTTGCTCCATCTCTAAGAGAATATGGGAACAAAGTTAACCTAAGGGCATCGCTATGCACTCCTTGAATTACAAAAGAATCACTAACTCCTATAAAAGACTTAAGATGCAAATGAGGATCTTCAGATGACAAACCATGGAACTGACCCATGGTTTGCAACATCTAAAACATTATCGGTTTCATTTCAAAACATTATCCCTGGATTTAACTCATCAAACATTGGAAAAGCATACGCTCGAATGGCTCTGGCCCTATGATTTGCTACCAAGATAGGATTCTCAGCCTGATTATTTTGCTGCTCATTTTGCTCCAGCGGCTGGTTTTGCTGCAGCAAACGATTCTGCTGGGGGTTCGCTGGATCTTCAAGACCTTGCGGAAGACGCGACACGTTATCCATTTGATTCTGGTTTCTACGCTGCTCTCTCCTTCTTCTCTTGAATGTCCTCTCGATTTCTAGATCAAGCTCGAACCTTACCCCAGGCGAATCGCTCATGCACCAAACTCACGCCTGCAAAAACAAACGAAACAATCAAAAAGTTCTAGCACCAAACCACTAAAACACATACACAAAACAGATCATCTAAAAACTTATTTATTCCCCGGCAACGGCGCCAAAAACTTGTTGGGTTTCCAGAGTGGGTAAAAACAAGATATAAAAATAGACTCTAGACTCTATGCAAGTATACACAGTCCGCAGCAAGTATTAAGTATTTATCGAATCCAAGGTCTGAACTAGCTTTCACTTTATCTATTTTGTTTAGTTTTTCAATGGTTTCAAAAGTGGTTAAAATGATTGGTTTTTATAGGAATGCTGAAGCAAAAGAAATGACAGAACATAAAGTAAACAAATAGGTAGACAGATTAGAAACAGGCGCTGGTCAGGATTTAGTAATTGTTTTAAAATATGCTCTAGCTATATTATTGATCATGCAAAACTCTCGCAGTCTTATTAGCAGATTCCTGCCGGAACTCTGGATCTTTTAGAATGTGTTTCAACTCCAATGAAGTACTACCGATCAAGCACTAGGCAACTGGCTATCCCTAGCTCAGTCACTGGCGTTCACCAATACACAATGATCTAGTGTGATTAAATACCACACACTCTCTAAATCATCCCTGAAACTAGAGAGTGATATTCACACTGGCTGGCCAGGCGGGCACAAAATGTAAATGAGCACAACAATTAATCAAGATGCATTAAATCAATATTTATTACTAGAAATTAGGCACGACAATCACATGTTCCCTAACCAACGCCTAAAGCTACTTAGTTCGTAAGATGCATGGAAACATACGTTACAATATGAGTAAACATATCCATAGTTACAAAATAATGCAAGAAAGTATTAATTCCCTTGATCAGCTAGTAATTGATGGTCTTCTTGTAGGTCTCCAATCTCTCTCCTCTATTCGACTCCCAAAGGTGGAAGTAACCTTTCAAAGAATGGAATGTTTCTCCCAAGGATGGAATGAATTTGACTTGGGCGGCCATCTCCTTTTATAGAGTGATAGGAGGCTTGAATTAGGTTGACCTAGACACGTGGATGGCTCTCCTTGCTCCTTTATCCCGAGAATAGCTTAACAGAATTCAGTTTGTTAAATTGGCTAACGAGCTGTGACGTGGCAGTTGTGCTCCCAGCATTGCTGCAGCACAGAATTTGCTCCCTCCAGTCGCCCAGCAATACATTCTGCACAAAATAACTTCCAAAGCATCCATTCTTCCAAATGGGTTAAAACATATAATATATATCTAAAACCAACCCTATTTAGCACAAAAGACACACAATTCCCTATAGAAATAAGGCCTAAATAACTCCCTTTTGGAGAGTTATCAATAACTATAGCCCCAGAAGACCAAGAAAAGACAACGTTCACATGTCCCTACGGAACTTTCGCCTTCCGGAGGATGCCATTTGGTTTATGCAATGCACCAGCCACTTTCCAAAGGTGTATGATGGTTATATTCTCCGACATGGTAGAACGAACCATGGAAGTATTCATGGATGACTTCTCGGTGTTTGGTGAATCATTTTCAGCATGTCTACGAAATTTGGACCAAGTGCTAGAAAGATGTGAAGGGACCAATTTAGTACTGAACTGGGAGAAGTGCCATTTTATGGTACGAGAAGTCATAGTCCTCGAGCATCGCATTTCCAGGAAAGGAATTGAGGTGGACAAGGCAAAGATCGAGATCATATCCAAGTTTCCTTTCTCAAAAACAGTGTGGGATATTAGAAGCTTTCTAGGCCACACAGGTTTCTATAGAAGATTCATGAAGGATTTTTCTAAAATTTCCAAACCTTTGTGCAGGTTACTGGAGGTAGATAGAACGTTCGACTTTGATGAAGATTGCAAACAAGTGTTTGGGACTTTGAAGAAGGCACTGAGCTCATCGCCAATCATAATTGAACCAGACTGGATTCAACCATTTGAGTTGATGTGCGACGCTAGTAACTTTGCAGTTGGTGCACTCCTATGTCAGAAAAGAGGGAAGATAGTGCAGCCTATCTACTTTGCAAGCAAGACGCTCAACGAGGCTCGACTGAACTATACAGTCACAGAAAAGGAGTTACTGACAGTAGTGTTTGGGTTTGACAAGTTTAGATCCTACCTTGTGGGAACTAAAGTCATAGTTCACACAGATCATTCCGCCCTTAAGCATCTACTTTAGAAAAAAGATGTCAAACCCCGACTAATTCGATGGATTTTGCTTTTGCAGGAGTTTGATATAGAGATCCAAGACATAAAAGGAACATAAAATCAGGTAGTAGACCATTTATCAAGACTTGGAAAAGAAGCACAGATAGAGAAAGGGCTGGACATTCAAGAATCATTTGTGGATGAGCAAATTCTGGCAGTAAGAACTGTTGAACTTCCATGGTTTGCAGACTATGTAAACTATCTAGTCAGTGGACTAAAACCACCAGAAGCGACAGCTCAACAGCTGAAGAAGTTCTTAAAAGACATCAAAGACTACTACTGGGATGAGCCATTATTTGTATAAGTTGGGGCCTGATCAAATACTAATACGGTGTGTATCGGAAGAAAGATACTGTTGATATTAGAAGCCTGTCACGCAGCTCCTTACGGAGGACATTTCGCAGGACTTAAAACAGCAGCCAAAGTCCTCCAATCGGGCTATTTTTGTCCCAATCTCTTCAAAGATGCACACTTATTCACGAAGAATTGTGATCAATGCCAAAGGACATGGAACCTGACACCTAAAAGCGAAATGCCTCTACACTTCATACTCGAAGTAGAAATCTTTGATGTATGGGGAGTAGACTTTATGGGACCATTCCCGCCATCCTTTGGGAACATCTACATCTTGCTCGTAGTGGATTATGTATCCAAATGGATTGAGACAATAGCAACCTCAACAAATGATGCCAAGGTGGTAAAGAAATTATTTATGAAGAATATCTTCACCAGATATGGAACCCCTCGCTTCATCATAAGTGACGAAGGCTTTCACTTACTAACCAAAATAATAGCCAGTTTCTTTTTCAAATACAACATTAGACATAGGGTAGCTATTGCTTACCATCCTCAAACTAATAGACAAGCAAAGCTCTTTAATAGGGAAATCAAGGCCATTTTGGAAAAAACAGTGGATCCCACTCGCAAGGTTTGGTCACTGAGGCTCGATGAAGCATTATCGGCCCATAGAACTGCATATAAAGCACCTTTAGGAATGTCTCCGTACCGCATCATATTCAGGAAAGCCTGCCATTTTCCACTTGAATTAGAACACAAGGCTTATTGGGCATTGAAAAAGTTTAACTTCAACATGTAGAAAGCAGGGATCAAGAGGAAATTGCAACTCAACGAGCTGGAAGAACTCCGACATTTCTCTTATGAAAATGCAAAGCTCTACAAGGAGAAAGTCAAGCGGTGGCATGATAGAAGGATTCACCCGAAGGAGTTCTACAAAGGCCAAAAAGTTTACTCTTCAATTCCAGACTCAAATTATTTCCAGGGAAACTCAAGTCAAGATGGTCAGGACCGTTCAAAATAGTGAAAATGTTCGACTATGGAATAGTGGTATTGATCGACAATCAGGGCATGCACTTCAAGGTAAATGGACAAAGGATAAAACCATATTGGGGAAAAGGCTTCGAGAATGAGGAAGCCCGTGTCTCCGTGATTAATTTGGTATGATTTTTGCACCTTGAATTAATTTTTGTATATTATATGGGTTTATAAATAATAATTTAGACTAGAGTTCCAAAAATATAGGGGCCAGAGTAAGAACTCTGTCTAGGAAAATCCTGTCTAGGAAAGGGTACTTAAGATTACCATTGGGAACACCTTTTCCTGGGGATTTACCTGGGAGTTTTGAAAAGTCCATATTATTATGAGCTCTGTCTTATGTTTGAGATAAAATTAGGAAAATGAGAAAAAGTGCAAGTTTGTTTTGAATAAATGATTTTTTATCAAGAGGAAACTTTGTCTAAGGCAAGTCCTGCCTAGGCTGAGGTATTTAAGCTGACCATTGGGAACACCTCTACCTGGGGACTTACCTGGAAGTTGAATTGATCAAAACATTTCCTTGATTCTTTTTAAATTGAGAAAAATGAAAAAAATAGAAATAGATCATGATTAAGCATATGAGCTTTCTAACTTGTTTATGAGTGTTTCAGCGAAAAGAAGAAAACAAAGGAAAAGTGAAATTGCAGAAAAAATAAAGGCAGAAAAACTGGGTGAAATGCGATCGCATTTCTCCCTAGTGTATTTGGGAATGCGATTGCATTTGCCTGAACAAAAAGGGAGTCACGAAAATCTTTTGACCTTCACGTGACCTAATTGGAAAAGTATAAATAGCTTGAGTTAAGTTCTTTTTCTCTTCACCAAACACTAAGCCCTTTGCATTCAAGTCAAACCCTCAACTCTCCATATTCTCCATCGTGAAACCGAAAGACCCAGGCTTAAGGAGATGAAGAACACTCAAGGATAGTCATTTTCACGCAAAAACACTCGATCTCAGAGTACACGAGCGACCCACGAAGCTGAGGCAAACGTTAGACGGTAAGAGGAGAACCCCGAGACGCCCATGCAAGGCACGCGAAGAACGAGACCCACAGGATCCTCACCGGCGGTCGTGAACCAAGCGCCCAACGCTCCAACTCCATCCTCTTCGACAATGCCGACCACGTCGAGGGAGATGCCGAGTTCGTTTACACCAAGACGGTGTTGGATTTAATGTCCTATAAACTCGTAGTTTGTAAATTATTAAACATATTTCTATTTCAAATAAAGTCGTTATTGAGGTTATTCCGTAAAAGATGTTATTGAATATGTAAATTGCGAATGATTAACCTAAATCCAATAAACTAAGATCCTTGACTATAAAATGAATACTCGAACTATTTGTAGAGACATATCATAGGATCAAGTTCAAGTTTATAGTCAAAATAGTCTATAGTATAAGGATAGGGTTGGGTGCCTTGTCCTGGGGACACTGTGGCGCGACCCACTTTGTATTAGAACAAACGATGAGATCCTAAGTCGTTCATGTGGAGACATGCGAGTGGGGGCGTCCTATGCAATGAGTTTGCATAAGACTGGACCACGAAATTGTTGGGATTGGTGCCTTAAAACTCGTAGATCGTGAATGATAAACGAATTATATACTTATTCGATAAAGGCGTTATCGAGATTAATTCAGTAAAGTCATTACTGAATAAAGTAAATTGCACATTTAATAACCCAAATCCAATAAACTAAGATCCATGGTTATAGAATGAACACTTGAGCTTTATGTAGAGACATAAAAGTCGATCAAGCTCGAGTAATAGCCAAAACGGTCTATAGTATAGCGATAGGGTTGGGTGCCTTATTCTGGAGACACTATGACACGCGACCCACTTTATAGATGGTATAGACGATGTGATCCTAAATCGTCCATGTAGAGACATGCGAGTGGGGGCGTCCTATGCAATGAGTTTGCTTAAGACCAGGACCGAGAAATAAGTCGCTCTCGCTTTATAACACCGTTTACTGACGAGACTGACTATTTCATATGACGACTTAGGTAACTCGATCTGAATCCTGAGCTAACTATGAAATCCTGTTTATTCGAGCTTATTGATAACTCTCCAAAAGGGAGTTATTTAGGCCTCATTTCTATAGGGAATTGTGTGTCTTTTGTGCTAAATAGGGTTGGTTTTAGATATATATTATATGTTTTAACCCATTTGGAAGAATGGATGCTTTGGAAGTTATTTTGTGCAGAATATATTGCTGGGCGACTAGAGGGAGCAAATTCTGTTCTGCAGCAAAGCTGGGAGCAAAAGTGCCAGCAAAATGAGCAGCAAAATAATCAGGTTGAGAATCCTATCTTGGTAGCGAATGATAGGGCCAGAGCCATTCGAGCGTATGCTTTTCCAATGTTTAATGAGTTAAATCCACGAATTGCAAGTCCTCAAATTCAGGCAGCAAATTTTGAAATAAAACTGGTAATGTTTCAGATATTGCAAACCGTGGGTCAGTTCCATGGTTTGTCATCTGAAGATCCACATTTACATCTTAAGTTTTTTCTAGGAGTTAGTGATTCTTTTGTGATTCAAGGAGTGCCTAGGGATGCCCTTAGATTAACTTTGTCCCCGTATTCTCTTAGAGATGGAGCAAAGGCATGGTTAAATTCTTTTGCTCCAGGATCAATTAGGACATGGAATGAATTAGCTGAAAAATTTCTTAGTAAATATTTCCCACCAAATAGAAATGCTAAATTGAGGAGTGAAATAGTAGGGTTTAGACAACTTGAAGATGAGACTTTTAGTGAGGCTTGGGAGAGGTTTAAGGAGCTTTTGCGAAAGTATCCCCACCATGGTTTACCTCATTGTATTCAAATGGAAACATTTTACAATGGGTTAAACGGAGCAACCCAGGGTATGGTTGATGCTTCGGCTGGAGGGGCCCTTTTGGCAAAAACTTTTAATGAAGCCCATGAAATTTTAGAGAGAATATCAAGTAATAGTAGTGAATGGTCGGATGTTAGAGGCACAAATAAAAAGGTTAAGAGTGTGTTAGAGGTTGATGATGTGTCCACCATTAGGGCTGATCTTGCAATGATAGCTAACGCTCTTAAGAATGTGACAGTGATTAGTCATCAACAGCCACCAGCTGTGGAGCCTGCTACATTGGTGAACCAAGTTGCAGAGGAAGCATGTGTCTATTGTGGTGAAGATCACAACTACGAGTTTTGCCCAGCAATCCAGCTTCTGTGTTTTTTGTAGGTAATCATAGGAATAACCCTTATTCTAACTTTTATAATCCAGGTTGGCGCAACCACCCCCACTTCGCATGGAGGGGACAAGGAAGTAATGTGCAAGCACAGCAGAAGGTGAACCAATCGGGATTTGCTAAAACGCAGGTATTGCCCCAGCAAAATAAGCAGGCTTTGCCCGAGAAAAATTCGGGGAGTTCTCTTAAGGCAATGATGAAAGAATATATGGCTCGTACAGATGCCACAATCCAAAGTAATCAAGCTTCAATGAAAGCCCTAGAATTGCAAGTGGGTCAGCTAGCTAATGTGCTGAAGGCAAGGCCTCAAGGGAAAGTTCAATCAGATACTGAACACCCTAGAAGGGAAGGTAAGGAGCAGGTAAAGGCAGTGACTCTTAGGAGTGGAAAAGAATTGTGATAAAAATGTTGTTGTTGAGAATGAGTTGGAGTCTGGTCAGGGTGCTGGAGGCAGTAATAATGATGCTGGAGCGTCTGGTTCTGTTCCATATGTGTAACCACCTTATGTGTCGCCCCCACCTTATGTACCACCTCTACCTTTTCCACATAGGCAAAAGCCTAAGAATCATGATGGTCAATTTAAAAAGTTTTTAGAGATTCTTAAGCAGTTGCATATAAATATCCTTTTAGTAGAAGCTACAGAGCAAATGCCTAATAATGCTAAATTTCATAAGGATATTTTAACTAAAAAGAAGAGGTTAGGTGAGTTTGAAACTGTATCTCTTACTGAGGAGTGTGTGCTATTCTCAAGAATGGGCTACCAACCAAGACTAAGGATCTAGGATCATTTACTATACCTGCATCTATAGGTGGAAAGAGTATAGGTAGAGCACTTTGTGATTTAGGTGCAAACATTAACCTTATTCCTCTTTTGCTATATCGAAAGCTAGGTATTGGTGAAGCTAGGCCCACCACAGTCACACTCCAACTAGCTGACAGGTCTATCACATATCCAGAGGGTAAAATCGAGGATGTCTTAGTAAAAGTAGATAAATTCATATTTCCTGTTGATTTTATTATCTTGGACTATGAGGCTGATAAAGATGTCCCAATTATTCTAGGTCGTCCATTTTTGGCTACTGGTAGGGCATTGATAGATGTTCAAAAAAGGGGAATTAACAATGAGAGTGTATAATGAGGAAGTGAAATTTAATGTGTTTAAGGCCATGAAGTATCCAGACGAGATGGAAGATTACTCTATCATTAGGATTCTGGAGAACACAATTGTTGAGACAGCAATGCAGGATTCGACAAACAAGCATTTGGAAGATCATGGAGAGGTCAATGTAGAGGATTTAGAAGTTTTTTCTTTAGAAAGAAAAAATGAAAAAGAAGTGTTTAGGTGTGATGATTTCTCCGAGTCTTTAGATTTAGATCAAAGGAAGGCTCCTCCTATTAAGCCATCCTTAATTGAGGCACTGATGACATGCATAAATGTCATCATTTTCCTATTAATTTTAGCTAGTTTTGTGCATGAATTGTGTACTTTAATGCTATTTTCTGTTTAAATTTTAGAAAACCGAGCCAAGGAAGCAAAACCGGAATTTTGAGAGATTTTGGATGATTTTGGAGACTTTTTGAGCAATTTGGAGAATTACATAGAAGATCCGAGTCCAAAAAGCCAAGAAGAATGAATTAGAAGCCCAAATTCATGAATTTCAAGTCTTAAAGTATCAAGTTGGGTCAAGAAAAGTGCCCAAAATCCATTACAAGAAGTATTTGGGCCAAAAGAAAGTTGGAGGCCCAAAAATTGAGTCAAAATCGGGCCATTATTGAAAATTCAGGACCTAGCGTCTCGACGCTAAGCCTGGAGTGTCTCGACGCTAGGCAGCCGCGTGGAGAGTTCTGGAATCGCGACAGCGTCGCGACGCTGACCAAATAGTGTCTCGACGCTGCGACGTCTTAGAGCCTAAGAAAAGATGACGCTACGCCTGCTGGGAGCCTATAAAAGGAGCCTTTTGCATCCATATTTGGTGTGCCAATTTGTGGGTTTTCACCCCATTCTAGAGTCTACACTAAAATTTGGGATTTTTGGGAGAGTTTTGGAGCTTTGTTTAAGATCTTTGGAGCTCGGGATCCATGGAGGTCGGCGCGGGATCGAGGAGATCGAAACTTTTATGAGCATTTCTCTTCCCTTTTCCTTTATGTTTTAGTTTCTAGAATTGTTGTGATTAGGAATTATTGAATTTTAGTGATTATGAGTAGTAAATTCCTAAATTCTATGAGATTGATTTAGATGTTGAACCTCTGCTGAATTAATGAATTGATGTGGTTTAATTGTCATTATTGTTCATTTGTGCATTTTGTCCGTAATGCTTTCAATCAACTGATCACTGATTAAATGAATCGTTACTAAGTGGAAACTCGACGGAGAGAAGCTTAGACTAGAACCGAATGCATGACTAACGGTTATTTACCCGGGTGACACGGGATAAAATAAATAACGTTAGAGGTTGTATTGAAAGGTCGTAATGCCATGCTAAGTAAATAAAGATGAGACCGAAAGGAGATTCTTTATTGAAAGGTATGAGATAGGAGGAGACCGACAGGAGAGTCCTTGTCATTAGGCTTCTAGACTTATGAATCAAATGATTGATTAATCCAAGTTAGTTAATTGATTATGATTAAAGGTCCAATTGTTGAAATCAACAACTCTAGAGTTATCCCTCCAAATTGTGTCTCCATTTATCTTTTGCTTTCTAGATTAGTTTTTTATTTTATCTTTTCAGCATTAGATTGTGTTCTCTAAATAAAGTTAAGCAAGATTATTCGTGGTACTTAATTGAATAAATCCAATCCCTGTGGAGACGATACTCTATACTCAAAATCACTATATTACTTGTGACAACCCGTACGCTTGCGGTATTAAAATTAGTCATAACAAGTGTTTGGCGCCGTTGCCGGGGATTGGCTAATTTCATTCAATTAATATTGTGAAGAAATTGCTTGCTTTAGATTAGAGGTTTTATTTTTCTTTTTTTTTTGTTTTATTTTTATCCTGGTCCATTGTTCTTGTTGTGCATTTAATTGGTGTTTGCATCTGACTGAAAGCCTGATTATTGTTGATTTAATTATTTTAAATGGCTTTTAATAGTTTCGGGTGGCCCTTTAAGGAATCTGAGCCCGAATAACCAACACCATCATCCAATTTTTTCTATTCAAATAGAAAAAATTGAGGACAATGTATGATTTAAGTTTGGGGGGGAGGCTTTGTTGTTCTGATCTGAGTTGATTGAAAATTTTTTCATGATGATTCTATTGCATCTGTTTTGATGAGGACGGTCTATGATATGATCTAGATAATGAATTTTGTTCAATTTTTGTGAAATATCAAAGCATGTTCAAGATTCATGTATAAAATTTTTTCTTTGATTTCCTTGCACATGTTGAGCACTTAGCCTACTTATATGGTTTTGAAATCTTAGAACTGGATTATATTATCTAGATGTTTGTTGTCACTCTGATAGGCTTAAGATCTAATTTGAAAGTTGAACTGCATGAGAGTTTGTAATGTTTTACTTGGGAGAAAAATCATGATTAGTAGCCTGCAAAGAAAAGTGTGAAAAAAAAATATATATGAAAAAAAAAGAAAAAAGGGAAAAGAAAAGCTGAAAAAAAATGAGGAAATGAAAAAAAAAAAGATAAAAAAGAATGCTCCACTTTCTTGAGAGCGTTAGTAACCAGGGGCATTCATGACACCCATCGTTTGCCTTTGCATGAAAGCGCTGGAAAGAAATGAGCATGCCTCGGCATCCTGAAAGATGAGGCGCTCGTAGTTGGATGCTTTCATCACCAATGTTGGCAAGCTAGAACGAAGGCGCTACATCTAAAAGGATTCTCATTAAAAAAAATGCAAGTTTCGGGGAGGCATACCCCGTTGTTTCAGGCACCTTAGTGGGATATTGCTTTCTTGATTGTTGGGAAGCTGGATAATTAGAGCTTAGGGCCAGTGTAGGGGGAAGATGAACTGAGGATTTTATAAACCTTTTCTAGGCTAGTAAAGACCTAATAAGGAGGCTCGCACACACACATGCAAGGGATGAAGAGTTTAAATTTAAATTTCGTGATGAATGAATATGTTTTAATATTTCCTTTAATTGTTAGAGTTCATTATTTAGATCATTGAGCTTAGAGTCATGCATTTGCAATAGTTGATTCATATATATGGTTTTAGCTTTGCTCGAGACTAGCAAAGATTTAAGTTTGGGGGTGTGATGATGGGCAAAAATGTCATCATTTTCCTATTAATTTTGGCTAGTTTTATGCTTGAATTGGTGCTTTAATGCTATCTTCTGTTTAAATTTCAGAAAACCGAGTCAAAGAAGAAAAGTCGGATTTTTGATAGATTTTAGATGATTTTGGAGGCTTTTGGAGCAATTTGGAGAATTACATTGAAGATCCGAGTCCAAAAAGCCAAGAAGAATGAATTAGAAGCCCAAATTCATGAATTTCAAGGCTTAAAGTATCAAATTGGGTCAAGAAAAGTGCCCAAAATCCATTACAAGAAGTATTTGGGCCAAAAGAAAGTTGGAGGCCCAAAAATTGAGTCAAAATCGGGCAATTATTGAAAATTCAGGGTCTAGCGTCGAGACGCTAAGCCTAAAGCGTCCCGACGCTAGGCAGCTATGAGGAAAAATTTGGAATCGCGGTAGCGTCGCGACGCTGTCCAAGTAGCGTCTCGACGCTGCGACGTCTAGGAGCCCAAGAAAAGATGACGTCAGAGCGTCGCGACGCTGTCTGCGTAGCGTCGACGCTACGCCTGCTGGGAGCCTATAAAAGGAGCCTTTTGCATCCATATTTTGTGTGCCAATTGGTGGGTTTTCACCCCATTCTAGAATCCACACTAAAATTAGGGATTTTTGGGATAGTTTTGGAGCTTTGTTGAAGATCTTTGGAGCTCGGGATCGAAGGAGGTCGGCGCGGGATCGAGGAGATCGACACTTTTATGAGCATTTCTCTTCCCTTTTCCTTTATGTTTTAGTTTCTAGAATTGTTGTGATTAGGAATTATTGAATATTAGTGATTATGAGTAGTAAATTCCTAAATTCCATGAGATTGATTTATATGTTGAACCGCTGCTGAATTAATGAATTGATGTGGTTTAATTGTCATTATTGTTCATTTGTGCATTTTGTCCGTAATGCTTTTAATCAACTGATCACTGATTAAATGAATCGTTACTAAGTGGAAACTCGACGGAGAGAAGCTTAGACTAGAACTGAATGCATGACTAACTGTTATTTACCCGGGTGACATGGGATAGAATAAATAACGTTAGAGGTTGTACTGAAGGGTCGTAATGCCATACTAAGTAAATTTAAGATGAGACTGAAAGGAGATTCTTTATTGAACGGTATGAGATAGGAGGAGACCGACAGGAGAATCCTTGAAATTAGGCTTCTAGACTTATGAATCAAATGATTTGTTAATCCATATTAGTTAATTGATTAAGCGATTAAAGGTCCAATTGATAAAATCAACCACTCTAGAATTATCCCTCCAAATTGTGTCGCCATTTATCTTTTGCTTTCTAGATTAGCTTTTTATTATTCTTTTCGGCATTAGATTTTGTTCTCTAAATAAAGCTAAGCAAGATTATTCGTGGTAATGAATTGAATAAATCCAATCCCTGAGGATTCGATACTCGGAATACTTTCCGTTTTATATTACTTGCGGCCCGTGCACTTTGCGGTCAACACTCGGCATCCTGAAAGATGAGGCGCTCGTAGTTGGATGCTTTCATCACCAATGTTGGCAAGCCAAAACGAAGGCGCTACATCTAAAAGGATTCTCATTAAATAAATAAAAAAAAAATGCAAGTTTAGGGGAGGCATACCCCGTTGTTCAGGCACCTTAGTGGGATATTGCTTTCTTGATTGTTGGAAAGCTGGATAATTAGAGCTTAGGGCCAGTGTAGGGGGAAGATGAACTGAGGATTTTATAAACCTTTTCTAGGCTAGTAAAGACCTAATAAGGGAGGCTCGCACACACACACGCAAGGGATGAAGAGTTTAAATTTAAATTTCGTGATGAAAGAATATGTTTTAATATTTCCTTTAATTGTTAGAGTTCATTATTTTGATCATTGAGCTTAGAGTCATGTATTTGCAATATTTGATTCATATATATGAAAGCTTTCCTCGGGACTAGCAAAGATTTAAGTTTGGGGGTGTGATGACATGCATAAATGTCATCATTTTCCTATTAATTTTAGTTAGTTTTGTGCATGAATTGTGTACTTTAATGCTATTTTCTGTTTAAATTTCAGAAAACCGAGCCAACGAAGCAAAACTGGAATTTTGAGAGATTTTGGATGATTTTGGAGACTTTTTGAGCAATTTGGAGAATTACATTGAAGATCCGAGTCCAAAAAGCAAAGAAGGATGAATTAGAAGCCCAAATTCATGAATTTCAAGTCTTAAAATCCATTACAAGAAGTATTTGGGCCAAAAGAAAGCTGGAGGCCCAAAAATTGAGTCAAAATCGGGCCATTATTGAAAATTCAGGGCCTAGCGTCTCGACGCTAGGCAGCCGTGTGGAGAGTTCTGGAATCGCGACAGCGTCGCGACGCTGTCCAAATAGCCTCTCGACGCTGCGAAGTCTTGGAGCCCAAGAAAAGATGACGCCAGAGTGTCGCGACGCTACGCCTACTGGGAGCCTATAAAAGGAGCCTTTTGCATCCATATTTGGTGTGCCAATTTGTGGGTTTTCACCCCATTCTAGAGTCTACACTAAAATTTGGGATTTTTGGGAGAGGTTTGGAGCTTTGTTGAAGATCTTTGGAGCTCGAGATCGATGGAGGTCGGCGCGGGATCGAGGAGATCGACACTTTTATGAGCATTTCTCTTCCCTTTTTCTTTATGTTTTAGTTTCTAGAATTGTTGTGATTAGGAATTATTGAATTTTAGTGATTATGAGTAGTAAATTCCTAAATTCTATGAGATTGATTTAGATGTTGAACCTCTGCTGAATTAATGAATTGATGTGGTTTAATTGTCATTATTGTTCATTTGTGCATTTTGTCCGTAATGCTTTCAATCAACTGATCACTGATTAAATGAATCGTTACTAAGTGGAAACTCGACGGAGAGAAGCTTAGACTAGAACCGAATGCATGACTAACGGTTATTTACCCGGGTGACACGGGATAAAATAAATAACGTTAGAGGTTGTATTGAAGGGTCGTAATGCCATGCTAAGTAAATAAAGATGAGACCGAAAGGAGATTCTTTATTGAAAGGTATGAGATAGGAGGAGACCGACAGGAGAGTCCTTGTCATTAGGCTTCTAGACTTATGAATCAAATGATTGATTAATCCAAGTTAGTTAATTGATTATGATTAAAGGTCCAATTGTCGAAATCAACAACTCTAGAATTATCCCTCCATATTGTGTCTCCATTTATCTTTTGCTTTCTAGATTAGTTTCTTATTTTATCTTTTCAGCATTACGTTGTGTTCTCTAAATAAAGTTAAGCAACATTATTCGTGGTACTTAATTGAATAAATCCAATCCCTGTGGAGACGATACTCTATACTCAAAATCACTATATTACTTATGACGACCCGTACGCTTGCGGTATTAAAAATCGTCCTTAACAGGCACCTACTTTAGATTTGAAGCCCTTGCCGGATCATCTAAAGTATGTGTATCTTGGGGAGGGTGAGACGTTGCCCATTATTGGTTCATCAGATTTAACGTCGGAGCATGAAGATGCCTTAATAAAGTTGCTGCAGCAATATTGCAAAGCAATAGGTTGGACATTGGCTGACATTCAGGGAATTAGCCCATCTTTCTGTATGCACAAAATCACTCTAGAGGAAGGATCCTTTAGGAGTATTGAGCAACAGAGAAGGCTTAACCCTGTAATGAAAGAGGTTGTTAAGAAGGAGGTGATTAAATGGTTGGATGCAAGCATCATTTATCCAATTGCAGACAGCAATTGGGTAAGCCCAATCCAATGTGTTCCTAAGAAAGGAGGCGTCACTGTGGTGAGTAATAAAGATAATGAGTTGATCCCAACCAGGACTGTAACTGGCTGGAGGGTTTGCATGGATTACAGGAAGCTTAATAAAGCTACCCGTAAGGACCATTTCCCTCTACCATTTATTGACCAAATGTTGGATAGATTGGCTGGTCAGGCCTACTACTGTTGCTTAGATGGTTATTCTGGGTACAACCAGATTACTATTGCTCCTGAGGATCAGGAAAAAACCATTTTCACCTGCCCTTATGGGACGTTTGCTTTTAGGCGAATGCCCTTTGGCCTTTGCAATGCTCCAGCAACATTTCAGCGGTGTATGTTAGCAATTTTTTTTGATATGATTGAGTCCACTGTTGAGGTATTTATGGATGATTTTTCAGTTTTTGGAGGGTCTTTTCAGAGTTGTTTGGATAATTTAAGTAAGGTGTTAAAGAGATGTGAAGATACCCATCTAGTTCTTAATTGGGAGAAATGCCACTTTATGGTGAAGGAGGGCATTGTGCTAGGTCATAGGATTTCTAAGAATGGTCTAGAAGTTGATAAAGCAGAAATCGAGGTTATTGAAAGATTAGAACCACCGAGTTCTGTAAAAGGGATTCAGAGTTTTTTAGGTCATGTTGGATTTTATAGGATGTTCATAAAGGATTTTTCCAAAATCAGTAAACCTCTTTGTAACTTATTGTGTATTGATCATGTTTTTGACTTTAATGCAGATTGTAGGAAGGCTTTTGAAACATTAAAAGCTACTTTAATCTCAGCACCCATTCTTTGTGCACCTAATTGGAACTTACCATTTGAGGTAATGTGTGATGCAAGCGACGTTGCAGTAGGTGCTATGTTGGGGCCAAAGCAGGGCAAATTTATCCATCCTATATATTATGCAAGCAGGGTTTTAAATGAAGCACAAGTCAACTATACAACTACTGAGAAGAAGTTGTTAGCTTTTGTGTTTGCTTTTGAGAAATTCCGACCATATTTGGTTGGATCCAAAGTCACGGTTTTCACGGATCATGCAGTAATAAGGTACTTAATGTCCAAGAGAGATACAAAGCCTGGATTAATTCGTTGGGTTTTATTATTGCAGGAATTCGACTTGGAGATAAAGGATAAGAAGGGATCAGAAAAATGTCATTGCAGATCATTTGTCTCGTCTTGATCCATCATCATCTTTGCTGAAGCAATCTTCCATTTCAGATTCTTTCCAGATGAACAACTCTTTGCTGTTGAGGTAAAGGTAGTCAAGGATGTCCCTTGGTATGCTGATATTGCTAACTTTCTGGTCAAGGGAGTCACTCCTATTGATATGGATTGGAGGCAGAAGAAAAAGTTTAAGCATGATGCGAAGTTTTTCTATTGGGATGAGCCATTTATGTATAAGCAATGCTCTGATGGTATTATTCGTAGGTGTGTTTCAGGTGATGAACAAAGGAAATCCTGGAGCAATGTCACTCTTCGCCGTATGGAGGCCATTTCAGCGGTCAGAGGATAACTATGAGGATTTTTCATTGTGGATTCTTCTGGCCTACCCTATTTAAGGATGCCCATTGGTTCTACAAGCAATGTGATGCTTGCCAAAGGAGAGGAAACTTAGGGCCTAGAGATGAAATGCCTCTTACTTGCATTTTGGAAGTTTAATTATTCAATGTGTGGGGCATTGACTTTATGGGGACATTTCCCCCTTCTAATGGCAATGTTTATATCTTATTAGCAGTTGATTACGTGTCCAAGTGGGTGAGGCCATCGCATGCCATCAGAATGATGCCAAGACAGTAGCAAGGTTTCTTCAATCGCACATCTTTTCGCGGTTTGGGACACCTAGAGCTTTAGTGAGTGATGAGGGTACACATTTTGTTAATAATATCTTAACTAAACTTTTAGCTAAGTATGAGATTAAGCATAGGATAGCTACCCCTTATCACCCACAAGCGAATGGTCAAGCTGAAATAAGCAATAGGGGAATTAAATATATTCTAGAAAAAGTAGTTCATCCATCTAGGAAGGATTGGTCTTTTAGGTTGGATGAGGCTCTTTGGGCTTATAGAACAGCCTATAAGACTCCTCTAGGTATGTCTCCCTATAGGTTAGTATATGGGAAAGCTTGTCATTTACCATTAGAGCTTGAGCATAAAACGTTTTGGGCTTTGAAAAATTTGAACTTTGATCTAAGTCGTGTAGGGGCAATAAGAATGCTCCAGCTTAACGAGCTAGAGGAGTTTCGCCAATTTTCTTATGAAAATGCGAAAATGTATAAAGAAAAGACTAAGATGTGGCATGACAAGAAAATTAAGCCTAAAGAGTTTGTCAAAGGTCAGAGAGTCTTGCTTTATAATTCTAGATTAAAATTGTTTCCTAGGAAGCTAAAATCCAAATGGTCAGGACCATTCATTGTGACTGAAGTCTTTCCCCATGGAGCAATTACTTTGCAGGATGAAAAAGATGGGAGAGTGTTCAAAGTTAATGGACAGCGTGTAAAACATTATTGGGGAGAGGAGTTCCACATGAAATATCCTTCCCTAAAGTTGGTTGATGATTGAGCGAGCGAGATATTTGCGGGAGCATTTAACAGAGCAATATTTTGAGCTCCCAGTGTTTGTTTTTATTTTCTCGCTAATATGATTTGATTTTAATTTTAATTAGGTTAGATTTGGTTTGTTTAAAATTTGCATGATTTATTTTAAGTTCGTTGTTATTTTTAATTCCGTAGATTTTATCGTGATTTTGAATATTTTTATTTCTGTCAGTTTTTAATTTTTCGATTAGATTTAATTAGATTCTAATTCATATTTTATTTTCGGTTATTTTAATTTATGTTTACATTAGGTTTAATAAAGATTTTTCCTGATTTATTCGGCTTCAAATAAAAATAAAAGATAAGATTTGATTTGAGCGGTTAATTTGAATTTAAATTTACTGATTTGATTCTTCTATTTTAAATTTGAATTCCGTATCCAAGATTCTTCAGGTGATCTTTTGTTCAGAAGGTTGTTGCGGCAAAGTTATGGCTGAAGCAAATCGTCCGAATAGGAAGGGTTTTGTTGAGAATTGATTACTTTTAGCGTTTGGATTTTGAATTTTCTGTGGGGAGGTAAAATTGCATGAGTCATCTGGTGGAGCCACGTGTCACACAGGGATGATCGAAGGGTTTAGCTGTTGGACAGCGCATAATTATTTAGCATGGGTGATTGGAATTCATGATTTTACCGTTGATGGTTTTGATTTTACAGATTGCATGCGATTAAAATAAACGGTAATATTTTTTAATGCAGAGCAAAACCTTTTAGTTGAGATTTGATTTTGCTGAAGTCTTATTTATTCACAGACTTCGGTAAGTTTATTCACAGAGCAGGTCGAACCGATAGTCGCAGATAGGGAAAGAGTTCAAGAAGAGAATACCGAGGAGATTCAAGAAAAACAGACTGAGGATGTGCGAGGAGAACAGACAGAGGTTGCGCCTGAAAGAGGTAATGAACAAGAGCAAGAAGCTCGTGTTGAGGTAATCATGTCGTAGGTACCCAAACGACGCCGTGTGAAGCGAAAAGTTGGACGCGTCAAGGTAGTCCGAACTGATACCCCATCACCACCATCGTCGGATTCTGAGAAAGAGAATGCAGAAAGAGAGGAACAAGAAAAAAAGGAGGCTGAAGACAGAGAGAGAGAAGAAGTAGGGAAGAAAGCAGCGGAGGAGACTTTGGCAAAGCTTAGAGAAGACAGAGGCAAAGGAATTGCTGAAGCATCGGATAAACCTGCAGGAGAAGGACCATTCATCCGCTTCATCAATGAGCTTGCTCAAATACCGAGAGATGCTAAAAAGGGATTTCTTATTCGAAAGAGGGTTTGGTGACGATCTACCACATTTCTTAAGAGTAGGAATCGCAAATCTTTGCTGGAGTCAGTTCTGTGCGAAATCGAACCTGGTGAATTCGAATATTGTTCGAGAATTATATGTGCATGTTGATAATGTAGAGGAATTTCAGGCCATAGTTCGAGGAGTACCTGTTGACTGGACCCCAGGGGCTATCAACTCATTATTCAACCTCTAAGACTTCCCACACGCGGGCTTTAATGAGATAGTTGCGGCACCGTCAAGTGATCAGTTAAATGCGGCGGTCCGAGAGGTTGGCATTGAGGGGGCTCAGTGGAGGCTGTCAAAGACGGAGAAATGCACATTTCAAGCTGCTTATCTAAAGAGTGAAGTCAATACTTGGTTGGGCTTCATCAAGCTGCGTTTGCTTCCGACTACGCATGATTCAACAGTGTCTCGCGACCGTGTGCTTCTGATATTCGCAATTCTTCGATCCCTAAGCATTGATGTTGGAAAAATTATTTCGAATGAGATTTTTAATTGCTGGCGCAAAAAGGTGGGGAAACTGTTTTTCCCGAACACGATCACGATGCTATGCAGCAGGGCAGGAGTGCCCACGGTTCCAGAAGATGTAATTTTGCTTGACAAGTGAATCATTGATACGCCTAATCTGGCTCGGCTTCAGCGTATGCAGGAGGCACGCTAGGGTGGGCTAGTGTGTGGAATTCATCAGATCCTAGAGCAATTGGCACTGTCTGCCAGTATGCAAGAGTTTGCTGAAAGGCAAGCTCAAACCTATTGGACCTATGCTAAGAGAAGAGATGACACACTTCGGAGGGCCTTGCAATCCAATTTCTCCAAACCATATCAGGCCTTCCCTATGTTTCCCGATGATTTATTTAACCCTTGGATACCGTCCCCACCTGTCGAAAGAGAAGAAGAGGATGATGAAAATGAGCAGGGTCAGGAGGACTGACGTATGAAGTGACCCTGAGCGAGCAAGATTTTTGTTTTTAAATTTTTGTTTGCTCGCGCATTTTCTAACCTCCTTTTCTGTGAATGTTTTTTTTTCTTTTCCTGTTTCTATGTTATTCCTTTTATAGGCCATCAAATATTTTTCTTTATAATCGTTTTGCTTTATTTTTAATGAAATTTCCGAAGTTGTTTCTGTTCTATAAGCACTGAGCATGCCTAACTTAACTGATTTTCTTCTGAATTTTTTAAGCTTGGACTGGTTAAGCTTAACTAGATCAAGTTATTCTGGTCTCCAAAAACCTTTTGCTTGAGCATTTCTTCTAGCCTGGTCGTTGTTGCGACAAGAAGATTCTGAGGTAGTGTCGATTTATTTGATCCACTTTAAGCTTAGTTCTAGTCCCACGCTTAGTTTGAAAATTTAGATAGAAAAATTGAAGTTTGGTGGTATAATTCACAAAATTAATAATTAATTGAGGACAGTGAATAATTCAAGTTTGGGGGACTTTTTGCTACTCCAATTGTTTTCCTCGAGCATTCCTCTCCTTTATTAAAATTTGCTAGGTTGTTGAGTAACCAGGGACACTTGTGATACCCACAGTTTGTCTTTGTGTCAAAAGATTACCTAGGAAATATGAAAAAATGAAAAGATTATTTGCTGGAAGAAGTTGATTGTTGAAAATTTTGCTGAGAAAATTCATGGAGCAAAAGTTTTGAAGGATGAATGATAATCTAGCAGTTTTCTGTCTCCTAGAACTTAGGTGAGCTTCATCATAAAATGTCGCCATTATGAGGGGCAAGAGATGGAATAACTAAGGATTTTTTAGATATACAATGAGTATTTAGCCTAGTTGGTGATGAGTTTGAGGCAAGGGTATACTGCACCATAAAGTGGGTCATCCCATGCTTAAGAGCTTATGATTGTAGGGCTGCTTTAAGTCTGAGAAACAAAAATATAAACCCCTTAAAAATGTGTTTTAGATATCTGATAATAGAGCTAGGCTGTGGCAAGTTCTTATAATTGAGTTAAAAGTGGTGATTATTTGTCCATGCCGGAAGAATTACTTTGCTGCAGCAGAGCTTGATTTTGCAGAGTGCTCAGGTAAAGGTTGAAGGTAGTGTTGGATTGTCTAGTTTGATTATGCTATTCTTTGTCTAACGTTTTGAATTCTTAATGGAAGGTTGTTTAGTATTGCTCGGGACGCGCAATAGTTCAAGTTTGGGGGTATGATAACTCTCCAAAAGGGAGTTATGTAGGCCTTATTTCTATAGGGAATTGTGTGTCTTTTGTGATAAATATGGTTGGTTTTAGATATATATTATATGTTTTAACCCAATTGGAGGAATGAATGCTTTTGAAGTTATTTTGTGCATAATGTATTGTTGGGCGACTGGAGGGAGCAAATTCTGTGCTGCAGCAAAGCTTGGAGAAAAACTGCCACGTCACAGCTCGTTAGCCAATTTAACAAACTGAATTCTGTTATGCTATTCTCGGGATAAATGAGCAAGGAGAGCCATCCACGTGTCTAGGTCAACCTAATTCAAGCCTCCCATCACTCTGTAAAAGGAGATGGCCGCCCAAGTCAAATTCATTCCATCTTTGGGAGAAACATTCCATTCTTGGAAAGGTTACTTCCACCTTTTGGAGTCGAATAGAGGAGAGAGATTGGAGACCTACAAGAAGACCATCAATTGCAAGTTGATCAAGGGAATTAATACTTTCTTGCATTATTTTGTAATTATGGATATGCTTACTCATATTGTAACGTATGTTTCCATGCATCTTACGAACTAAGTAGCTTTAGGCGTTGGTTAGGGAACATGTGATTGTCGTGCCTAATTTCTAGTAATAAATATTGATATAATGCATCTTGATTAATTGTTGTGCTCATTTACATTTTGTGCCCGTCTGACAAGCCGATTTGAATATCACTCTCTAGTTTCAGGGATGATTTAGGGAGTGTGTGGCATTTAATCACACTAGATCATTGTGTATTGGTGAACGCCAGTGACTGAGCTAGGGATAGCCAGATGCCTCGTGCTTGATCGGTAGTACTTCATTGGAGTTGAAACACATTCTAAAAGATCTGGAGTTCCGGGAGAAATCTGCTAATAAGACTGCGAGAGTTTTGCATGATCAATAATATTGCTAGAGCATATTTTAAAACAATTACTAAATCCTGACCAGCGCCTGTTTCTAATCTGTCTGCCTATTTGTTTACTTTATGTTTCGTCATTTCTTTTGCTTCAGCATTACTATAAAAACCAATCATTTTAACCACTTTTGAAACCATTGAAAAACTAAACAAAATAGATAAAGTGAAAGCTAGTTCAGATCTTGGATTCGATAAATACTTATTACTTGCTGCGGACTGTGTATACTTGCACAGAGTCTAGAGTCTATTTCTTACCACATTTTTACTCACTATAGGAACCCAACACCTATCGTTAGATCTGCATAGGTGAGAGTGGCTCAGTATCGTCGACCCAATAAGCCTCCCATTTCAGCGATAAGAACGGGTAGATAGCCTGGGACATAGTCGTACGAGAAGGAATTCAGTGCTACCCAAATTAGTTATAGTAGAGAGGTTGTTCCCTTAAGTGCTGACTCCGGGGCTTGAACAAAGGGATCCCGCCCTCTCAATTGCCCGAGAGGGACTCGGTTTATTGGTTGGACCATAAACCAATTGTTCATTAGAGGATCAGTGGGACTTAAGGAACGAGAACTACTATAGGGGTGAAACGGACTTTTGACCTAGCTATAGCTACGAACAACCTGTGAAGGATCGACTTACTAATCATTGTTAAATCAAGTGGACGGAAATATATCTATAGTGAGGGGAATGCAACTATCGGGCTATAGTGGAGTGTCCCGGTAGTTATCGAATGTTGGCTAGCTTAGATAATGAGATTAGTCGGTTAGCCTCGATTCGTTGAAGCCCATGATCTATAGGTCCACTAGGTCCCCCTACTAGCTCATATTGGAATAAAGCCTAGAACAGAAAGATAGGAAGCTTTGAATCGTTTAAAATCGGGAAAAAGGGTAATATCGTAAATTGTGTTTTGACACACTTATTTAATTATGAATTAAATTAGAAAATGAGAGACAACGTATTTAAAGGTGTTTTGAATACTATATATGTATTAGGAATCATATATAAGAGATTGCACAAGGTAACAATGATTAATTGGATTAATCATATCAAATTAATTAGGAAATGTTTCTAATTAATTAATAAGAAATTAATCTCAATTTAGAATTGAAATTGGGATTAATTTGCAAGCTTGAAATCAGATTTCAAATTGAATTTAGTAGATTTAGTTGGAATCCAACTTAGATCATTCAAAGTGGAAAGACAACTCACCTCATGCATTGTTGCATATATTGTTACTTGAACACCTAGAATCCACTATAGCTTGCATCTTGAACATGTGTCTTGCTAATTAAGGCTTCTCCTTGAATGGATTCACTCTATATGTAGAGAAAGAATCAGATTGAGAATTTTTACAGCAAATATCATATTGTTATGTTGTTGAATTTGTGCCTCAAACTCTCTCTTTTCACATATCTCTCTAGAGCTTGAACCTTCAAACATTCCCTTTCCCATTCCCTATCTTTATAGACTCCGACAAGTCGTTCTTGGCCCGAAGAATAGTAGGGAAGACACTAAGGGTTGTCCTAAGAAGATTCGAGAAGAAAAGAATCCAAGAAGGTCCACCTATTAAGCTGTAAAAGGTTGGTTCTTCTTAACTCTCTGTTCTGGATTCTTTAGAACAAGCATGCTTTAGGTGTAAAATTGATGTAGTTAGGTGCTCCCGATCTTTAATTGCTTCCGCATGTGTTATATGAACACCTTCAGAAATAAGTCACTTTCCCTTTATAACGGCGTTTACTGAAGAAAGTGACTATTTCTAATAGATGACTTAGGTAACTCGTTCTTAATCCTGAGCTAACTATGAACTCTTGTTTATACGAGATTATCCTTTCATCTGCATGGGTGAGAGTGGCCTGCATCGCCGACACAACAAGCCTACCATTTTAGGGATAAGATCGAATAGATAGCTGGGGACATAATCTCACAAGACGGAATTCGCTCCTACCCATTTCAAGGATAGTAGAGAGGTTGTTCCCTTAAGTAGTAACTCCAGGACTTGAACAAGGGGCCCCACCCTCTCGTTGGATCGAGAGGGACTTAGGTTTGATGGTTGGACCACAAACCGATTGTTCATTAGAGGATTAGTGGAACTTAAGGAACAATAAGTACTATAGCGGTAAAACAATCATTTGACCTAGCTATAGCTACGAACAACCTGTGAAGGATCGACTTACTGAACATGGTTAAATCAAGTGGACGGAAATATATATATGGTGAGGGGAGTGCAACTATCGGGCTATAGTGGAGTGTCCCGGTAGTTAACGAATGTTGGTGTTGACAATATTTTTATACACCAAAGCGTACGGGTCGTCACAAGTAATATAGTGATTTTGAGTATAGAGTATCGTCTCCACAGGGATTGGATTTATTCAACTAATTACTACGAATAATCTTGCTTAGCTTTATTTAGAGAACAAATTCTAATGCCGAAAAGAATAATAAAAAGGTAATTTAGTAAGCAAAAGATAAATGGAGACACAATTTGGAGGGATAATTCTTAGAGGGTTGATTTCGACAATTGGAACTTTAATCGCTTAATAAATTAACTAATATGGATTAACTACTCATTTGATCCATAAGTCTAGAAGCCTATTGACAAGGACTCTCCTGTCGGTCTCCTCCCATCTCATACCTTTCAATAAAGAATCTCCTTTCGGTCTCATCTTTATTTACTTAGCATGGCATTACGACCCTTCAGTACAACCTCTAACGTTATTTATTCTATCCCGTGTCACTCGGGTAAATAGCGTCAGTCAAGCATTTAGTTCTAGTCTAAGCTTCTCTCCGTTGAGACTCCACTTAGTAACTATTCATTTAATCAGTGATCAGTTGATTAAAAGCATTGGGGACAAAATGCACAAATGAATAATAATGACAATTCAACCAAATTAATTCATTTATCAAGCAAAGGTTCAACATCTAAATCAATCTCATAGAATTTAGGAATTTATTACTCATAATCACTAAAATTCAATAATTCCTAATCACAACAATTCTAGAAACTAAGGGTGTGTTTGGTTTAACTTTTCAAGTGTTTAATTTTGAAAATAAATCATTTTGAAAAAATTTATAGTGTTTGGCAACCACTAAAAATGACTTATTAGAAAATGAGATTGGTAAATAAACCATTTTGAGAGAAACACTTGAAACCAACTTTTTTAAAAAAGAGTCTTTGGTATACAATAACTTGTGTATTAAAAAACCTATGAGGAAATGCAACCAAACATATGAGTGTTTAAATTCTAAACAATTTTTATACAAAATGTTTTTTAAAAAATGCATTCTTGAAAAACATTTAAATTAAAATGTATTCCAAACGGACCCTAAGACATAAAGGAAAAAGGAAGAGAAATGCTCATAAAAGTGTCGATCTCCTCGATCCCGCGCCGACCTCCATCGATCCCGAGCTCCAAAGATCTTCAACAAAGCTCCAAAACTCTCCCAAAAACCCCCAATTTCAGTGTGGATTCTAGAATGTGGTGAAAACCCACAAATTGGCACACAAAACTTGTATGCAAAAGGCTCCTTTTATAGGCTCCAAGCAGGCGTAGTGTCGCGACGCTACGTGGACAGCGTCGCGATGCTACCCCCTTTCTGGATCTTTCCGCATAGCTGCCTAGCATCGAGACTCTCAAGGCTTAGCGTCTCGATGCTAGGCCCTGAATCTTCTAGAATGCCCCGATTTTGACTTAATTTTTTGGCCTCCAACTTTCTTTTGGCCCAAATGCTTCTTGTAATTGATTTTGGACTCTTTTCTTGACCCAACTTGATAATTTAAGGCTTCGAATTCATGAATTTGGGCTTCTAACTCATTCTCTTTGGGTTTTTGGACTTGGATCTACAATGAACTTCTCCAAATTGCTCAAAAAAGTCTCCAAAATCATCCAAATTCTCTCAAAAATCCGATTTTTCTTCTTTGACTCGATTTTCTGAAATTTAAAAAGAAAATAGCATTAAAGCACACAATTCAAGCATAAAACTAGCTAAAATTAATAGGAAAATGATGACATTTATGCATGTCATCACACCCCCAAACATAAACCTTTGCTAGTCCCGAGCAAAGCTAAAACCTTATATATGAATCAACTATTGCAAATGCATGACTCTGTGAGCTCAATGATCAAAATAATGAACTCTAACAATTAAAGGAAATATTAAAACATATTCATTCATCACAAAATTTAAATTTAGACTCTTCATCCCTTGTGTCTGTGTGTGCGAGCTTCCTTATTAGGTATTTACTAGCCTAGAAAAGGTTTATAAAATCCTCAGTTCATCTTCCCCTACACTAGCCCTAAGCTCTAATTATCCAGCTTCCCAACGATCAAAAAAGCAATATCTCACTAAGGTGCCTGAAACAACGGGGTATGCCTCCCCCAAACTTGCATTTATATATATATATATATATATATATTTGGACGAGAATCCTTTTAGATGTAGCGCCTTCGTTCTGGCTTGCCAACATTGGTGATGAAAGCATCCAACTACGAGCGCCTCATCTTTCAGGTTGTCGAGGCATGCTCATTTCTTTCCAGCGCTTTCATGCAAAGGCAAACGATGGGTGTCATGAATGCCCCTGGTTACTAACACTCTCAAGAAAGTGGAGCATTTTTTTTTTTTGACATATATATTTTTTTCACACTTTTCTTTTCTTTGCCGGCTAATAAACATGATTTTCTCCCAAGTAAAATATTACAGACTCTCATGCAGTTTAATCTTTCGAATCAGATCTTAAGCCTATCGAAGTGACAACAAATATCTAGATAATATAATCCAGTTCTAAGCATTCAAAACCATATAAGTAGGCTATGTGCTCAACATGTGCGAGGAATTCAAAGCAAAAATTTAAATTTACATGAATCTTGAACATGCTTTCATATTTCACACAATTTGTACAGGATTCATTATCTAGATCATATCATGGACCGTCCTCATCAAAACAGATGCAATAGAATCATCATGAAAAAAATTTCGCTCAAATCAGAACTTCAAAGCCTCCCGCCCCCCCCCCCCCCCCCCAAACTTAAATCATACATTGTCCTCAATGTATCAATTATTCATGCATAAAGACAATTTTAAAAAAAATATAGGGAGAACGGTACTGCCCTGGAATATGAGAGAAACCATGGATGTCAGCCTTCAACGTCATTGGGGTTGTTTTTGGAAGACAATGTGGTCTCGAGCTCCTTCAGAAATTGATCAACGGGAACGGAAGATCAACAAGCTCTAACTACAAAAAAACTGAAAACAAAGAAAAGAAAATTAACGGAAAAATAAATTTGGGTTGCCTCCCAAGAAGCGCTTTTTTAACGTCTCTTAGCTAGATGAGTTTGTGCGGTCTTTCAAGGCACGTAAAAATTCTCGTATGGAAATAATTGATTTTAAATGAATATTTTATTCATGGTCTTTCTCCTATAAATAGAACATTAAACCTAGGGTTTAGGGACTACAACATAAGGCCACAAGAATGCACTCTTGCATTCTCTCTAGCCTCCCTCTCATATTCTCTCAACCCAAGAACTCTAGGGAGAATTTTCTCTCTAGAGTTTTTCCCATTAAAGATTATGTAGTCCCACAACTACGTTCCTAATCTCAGAGTCATAGCGGGGAAGATCGAATGGTGGTGTTCTTCGTTGTTGCAGAGCAATCAAGAATCATTCCTGAAGTATTCAGAGTCGTCAACGACGATATGTTTGCTTCTCCCCTTTAGATTTAGATCTAATAAATTTTGTATGCTTAGCCTTATGTTTGTACAGAATTTGTTCTATGTTTTAACCAATGCAATAATATTTTTGGATAAACAAAATTAAATACGAATCGGTCCCAATTACGCTTCCGCTTTAACGGAATTGGGGAATTCCAAATCCTTTCAGGAAGATGGTCAGTTTCTCCTCAATCGACATTAACAGGGTGTACAGAATCAAGGCACCCTTGAACCCAAGAGGGAATTATGTGATTAGGAACCCTTCGGCCAAACAGATGAAAGAAGCTCTTAAACTTGTGGCCAACAAGGGGGTCCAATGGAAAGAATCACAGACCAAAGTGAAGTCTTTAGTGTCAAGTGACCTAAAGCCAGAACCGACAGTTTGGCTTCACTTCATCAAGAACCGTTTGATGCCAACCACCCACGACAGCGCAATTTCAGTGGATAGAGTGATGCTACTCTATTGCCTTATGAAGGGGTGGGATATCAATGTAGGGAGCATCATCGGGGATGAGATCTTAGCCTGTGGACGGAAAAGGGCAGGCAAACTTTTCTTTGGCTCACTCATCACCCAGCTCTGTCAGAGGGTGAAGATTGTGCCAAACAAGGATGAGGAGCGCCATTTCTTTAAACCAACCATCGACTAGTCCTTGATAGGAAAGCTTTAGCAGAACAACATCCAGAGGAAGGATAAAGCCTCCACATCACAGGCCACACCTCAACCAGGGTCGAATGTAGCCTCTCCATCCCAGAATACTCATTTCACAGGGCCTTCACCAGAATCGGCAGCCCTAGGTATGGTCTACCGCCAGTTAGATCAAATCAGGGAGAACTTGAAGACATACCGGGTATCTGCAAGGGAGAGGGATGAAGCTATCAGAGAGTTCTATCTCTCTATCGCCCCGAGTATCGCTCCAGTGTTTCCAAATTTCCCTCAGTCGCTGCTGCTCCAAGAAGAAAAGGATTCTGATGAACAGAAAGATGAAGAGAATGAAGAGAAATAAAATTCATCGAGCGAGGAATAGGGGAGTTTTCTGATCCCCTTTGACTGAAATGTTTTGTAAATAACACTGTTTTACTGTTTTATTGCTTGCTGTTTTTTGAGTTCTAGCATGTTTAAATTATGTTTTTAGTTGCTTAGTTGTTGTTTTGATTGTTTTAAATGTTTAGTTTTTAATAACTTTGATCACAGGGTAGTTTAGATAGTTTATGGATAGTTTAGGATAAAAAAAACTTGGGTTTTTATCTTGTCTTGAAAAAATTCTGCTTGTTGTTTTGAGCTTTACCTGTGAACTTTTTGAAAGAAAAAATCTACTTTAAAATTGCTTTAAAAATGTTTTGGAAGAAAAAGCATGTTTTCAAAGGAGTTTTCTTTTAAGCCCTTAATGATGAAAACTAGAGTTTTGTTCTATCTCAAAAGTACCACCGTCTCGACTGAGTTGTTTTCTAGTCATAGGCTTTCCATTAGTCTTTTTCTTGACAACATTTTCTTAGAGTCTAAACTTCTGCATGTTTAACCTTTCTAACACTCTAGGAGAGTTTAGGCTTTATGTTTTGAAAACAAAAAGCCTCATGTTAAGCCGATGCCTAAAAAACAAGCCAATGAGGACATTGTCTATCTTTAAGTTTGGGGGGGTGCTTTATGCTTTACTATATAAATATCTTTTGTAAATTTGTACTACTGAAAAAAAGACGTGCTCAGTATGTGGAAAAAATGAAAAAAAAGGAAAAACTGAGAGTTACTCCTCCTTCCTAGGGTTTACTGAGTAACCAGGGGCATTCATGACGCCCATGGTTTGCCACTGCATGAAAGGTTCACCTAGGGAAGTGAGTATCACTTCGAGCTCGTGAACTTTGCTCGTAGTTAGATATCTTCACTACAAAGTTTCGATAAGCTAGAACGAAGGTAAAGATGACAACAAGGATGCTCTTGGGAGAAAAAGAAGTTGAATAAAAAGAGCACCAGCAGTCAAATAAGTTTGGGGGAGATGGAAAAGGTCTAGTAGTTCATATATGCTTTTGTTTTGCTAAAGATTGTTTTCTTAAACTAAAAGGACTACACCAGGCTCTATGAGTAGAACTTAGGCAGTTTAAGCATGTTGGTTAGGATGGATTAGAGAGAGTTTTGCTTTGAAAAAGAAAAATAGAAATCTTCATACCTAGGAAACTCAGACGTTGTGAGTGGCACTAGAGTAGAACCCTCTCCTAAAAGGCATACTTTTGAGAAAGCGATCTTGAAAAACATGTTTGCTTGATTCCATGTCACTTGATTTGAAATGAAAAGTTGATACTAGTACCATGATTCATTACTATGCGTGAACTCCAACATTTTGATTCACAATTACTATTGAGCTCTTACATTTTGATTGGTAATTAAGAAATTGATCTCTGATATTTTGATTGGCAATTGCTTGAGGACAAGCAATGAGTTAACTTTGGGGGTATGATAAGCGTAAAAAAATATACTTATTTTACCCTTATATTTAGCTCATTTCTTGGTCAAATATTGAGTGTTTAGGTCAATTTACTGTTCCCGAGCTCAAATTATGCTTCATTTGATAAGTTAGGGTGTTGAGAATTACTTTTGTCAAATTTAACTCATTTAGGCTTAAAAAGACTTGATTTTAAGAGAATTTGACTTAGTTTGCTGTTATGCAGAAAAACAGAGGAAACACTAGAATTTCCCAAAAATGTGACTGCATTTCTGGGATGAGAAAATTTAAATGCGATCGCATTTCTGGAAAAACAGAGGTCGTTCCGAGTCGCACGCGGGTCATTGTTGACGAGTCTTCTTCATACCTAACCGGTTGTTTTGACCCCGAAACTGACTGGGCAACCTTCCAGCACCTATTTCGCAGCTCCTCAACCAATTTCTACACTATATAAGCTCGAGATTCGAAGTCAAATCTAAGCAGAACTCACTTGGAAGAAAAGGGTGGTGACAAAACCCTAGCTCGACGCCAATGAGTGGGGATGCCCGAGGTCCTTCTTAGATGACCAAATTCTAAACCGAGAGAGAGTTAGACATCAAACCTTGTGGTTTGTAGAGAGTTTCACCCATTCCCATCTTGTAAAAGTGAGAGAGTGGAGTGTCGTAGCGAACTCTAGAAGGATTGAGTAAACAAAAAACCCATAATATTTAGCTATCTCTTTTATTTCCAGCTTTTGAATCTTTTCATCAATCTGTATTCTTCACATTATTATTTCAATGAAAATGTGTTCATTTTCTTTTTATCCCATCATGAGTAGCTAAATCCCGTTGAGGGGTTCAATATGGTGAATTCCCTTAGGGTTTAATGGCTTGAAAGTGTCTTATTTACTTACGTTGTGTTTAATGCATGTCATTCTCTATTGATTATCACTCCAATCTTGCTGAGCTTAATTTGATCACTTAGACTTTGCTTGCTATGTGAGTCTGATCTCGAAAGGGACAAACGATATCGGTTCTCATAAAGGTGATATAGGAGAAAAAGCTCGAAAGAGATTATTGGACGGTATAGGGCAAGCTGCCTAAGGCACCTTATATCGACTATAGGGTTATAGGTTGCATTCGTGAATTATCTATGTTGGAGTCGAGTCACAGAAATGTGCATAACGGTACTCACTTAGCCTTCTAACGTATTTTGGAAACAAGGGCCAAATAGAAGTTAAATCTGACCAAATGCATTAAATACACTTAAGTTAGATATTGCATAAGTATGGTTGTTACCTTAGGGATGAATCCATGTTGAATACCTCGTTTTATCTTATTGTTATTCTTTACTACTTTATTGCTTGTTTTGTTTATCTTTTCAAAAACCCAATCAATCAACTTATTTTCTTTGGTTACCGTTTTCAAAAGCAATCATTTGAGCAGTTTCTTCATCAAATCTGAATTTCCAATTTAGTCCTCGTGGGATCGATACCCTTAGAGTACTTCTGAGGCTTTTTTATTACTACGTGCGACAGTGTATACTTGCACTTAAGTGTTAGCTGAATTATTCTTTAGTCTTATTTATCAACTTATCTCACATCCATCCATTCAGCTGGCGACGCACCACTTGCCTCTCAGCATACTCCTACCTACTGGCTGGAAGTTGAAGTTGCTCTAGAATTTTATGGATGCCACACACCAGCCCCCCTTTCTGAGCTTCTTGCGTACGCTGAAGCCGAGCCAAGTTAGGCATGTCAATAATCCCTTTTTCGAGCCGAATGACATCGTCTGGAGTTGTAGGCACCCCTGCCCTATTACACAGCATAGTGATTGTATCTGGAAAGAATAACTTGCCCACCTTTTTGCCCATCGGTTGTGAATTTCATTAGAGATAACCTTACCAAAGTTAATACTTAGGGACCTCAGAATTGCAAAAACCAGAAGCACTCTATCTCGAGAGACTATAGAATCGTGGGTTGTCGGTAGAAGATGCAATTTGATGAAGCCCAACAAGGTGTTGGCTTCGCTTTTCAAATAAGCTGCTTGGAATGTGGGCTTCTCAGTTTTTGACAACCTCCACTGAGCCCCGTCAATTCCAACTTCTCTCACAGCCGCGTTCAACTTATCATTAGATGGTGCTACAACCATCTCATTGTATCCGGCATGTGGAAAATCTTGGAGATTAAATAATGAGTTTATCGCACTTGGGCTCCAGTCTACAGCAACCCCTCGGACCATGGATTGAAAACCTTCCGCTTCATCTATGTTCGCGTAAAATTCGCGGACAATATTCGAGTTCACCGATTCTGGTTTCTCACAAAACTGATCCCATTCATGTTTTATAATCTCAACACGTAAGAAATGTTGTAAATCATCACAAAATCCACTTTCAAACAAGAAGTCCTTCTTCAGCATCTCCGGATATATTGCTCTGGCAAGTTCATTGACGAAGCGCGCATTTGGTACTCTTAGCTCCTTAGTCTCAGCCTCTTCTGCATCAAACGTTGCTTCCGCAACTCTTTTGCCCCTATCTTCTTGTTGCTTCGTCAGGGCCTCCTCTTCAGCTTTCTTTTTAATTTCCTCTTTCTCTTGATCCTCTCTTTCTGCATTCTCCTTCTCAGACTTTGTTGTAGATGGAGATGGAGTGACTGTCCTAACCACCTTGATTTGTCCCGCCTTTTGCTTGTGGCGGCGACGACGCGGTGGTTCCGGCACAATCTCTGCCTGAACCTGCTACTCTTGGGTTCCTTGACAATTCTGTTGTTCTGGCACATCTTCTTTTTGCTTTTCCTGAACTTCCTGCTGAGTTTCTGCAGGTTGATCTCCCTGTTCCGAGTTCTTCCCTTCCTCAGGTCTAGTTGGTTGTTCTTCCCAGCCACTTCTTCTGTAATATCCTCGATCACTTTCCTCATCACTTATGTGACCTCAGCTCGTTGTTGCCTTCTCGACCTTTTGGCCTCGTTCTCTTCTGGTGTTTTCCTTTTCTTCGTTCTCGTCTTTGGTGCCTCAGGTTTAACTGGCACCTATTCTTCCTCAATATTCCTTTCCCTTCTTCCTCTTGTTTTAGCCATCTCATACTTACGGTATTTTCACTCACAGTAACGGAAGAAACGTGAAAGAAAATGGAAATGGAGAACAAATGCAAGACGAAGATTAAGTGAAAGAAAGCGTACCTTGGGTTTGTTTAAATAGGGCTCCAGCACTAATGATCCTAACCGAAAAGATCTGCCCTTCAATAAATAAAATTACCGTTTAATTTTGCATGTAATTATGGAAAATTAAATTCAATAAACGGTAAAATTTTCCCCGTGGTAAATGCATGACGTGCTGTCCATGGCTAGGTCGTTCGATCTTCCCTGCGCGACACGTGGAAGCACTAGATGCTCCACGTCTTTTACCTGGCCACGAAAAATTTAATACCAAACGGTAAAATATTTAATTTTTTAACCAATCCCTTAATATTCTGATAATACCCATTACAAAGATAACAGAGAGGTTGTTCCCTTAAGTACTAACTCCATGACTCTAACATGGGGCCCCACCCTCTCGTTGGATCGAGAAGGACTTAGGTTTGATGGTTGGATCGCAAACCAATTGTTCATTAGAGGATTAGTGGAACTTAAGGAACAAGAAGTACTATAGGGGTGAAACGGTTATTTGACCTAGCTATAGCTACGAATAACTTGTGAAGGAACGACTTACTGAACATGGTTAAATCAAGTGGACGGAAATATATCTATAGTGAGGGCAGTGCAGCTATCGGGCTATAGTGGAGTGTCCCGGTAGTTAACGAATGTTGGCTAGCTTAGATAATGAGATCAGTCGGTTAGCCTCAAATCGTTGGAGCCCATGACCTACATTAGGTCCCTCTACTAGCTCATATCGGATTAAAGCCTATAACATATTTATAGGAATCTTTGAATCTTTCAAAAACGGGAAATAGGGTATTATCGTAACATGTGTTTGACACAATGATTTAATGATGAATTAAATTAGAAAATGAGAGATAAGGTATTTAAAAGGGTTTAAATACAATATACATGAATTAAGTTTCATATATAAAGGATGCACAATAATAAGATGATTAATTTGATTAATCATACATAATTATTGGGGCAAGCTTCAAGATTAATTGTCATTGTCAATTTCAATTTAGAATTGAAATTAAAATAAGAAATGCACAATTAGAAATCTGATTTTGAATTATTTGTTAGTGAAAAAATTTGGAAATCCACTCTTGCATGAAGACTCAAAGTGGAATTACACCACATTCATGCAAAGGTGCATGTAGTGTTGCTTGAACACCTAGCTTCCACTTTCACCATCAGACCACCATGTGTTATGCTGCTGAATTTCCTCCTCAATCACTCTCTCATCTCATATCTCCATAAAGCTTGAACCTTCAAGCATTCCCTTCCCATTCCCTATCACTATAGACTCCCACAAGTCGTTCTTGGCCCGAAGAATAGTAGGGAAGACTCTAGAGGTTGTCCAAGGAGGATTGGAGAAGAAAACACCACAAGGAGACCATCTCATTTGAGCTACAAAGAGGTTGGTACTCATTTATTTATGTTCTGTCTTTTCTAGAACATGCATGCTTTAGGAGTAAAATTTACTGAGTTAAGTGCTTTCGATCTTCAATTGCTTCTGCATGTGTTATATGAACACCTTCAGTTGGTATCAGAGCATGATTAGAGCACTTAACTTGTATGGAAATGTAATTGCTCGGTAATGTAAGAGCGTTAATGTGTGTACTTGAGTCTGTAATTTTTATAGAGTCATTAGAGTCCATATAGGCTGTAAAATCGAAGAAAAACTGGAGAAGACACAGTAGAAAACAGCAGCAGAAGGTTGCTGGTCGTGATAGCGTCGGGACGCTCGCTGAAGAACAAAATTCCAGCAGCATAGATTTTTCCAGATTTTTGGTTCGGTCCAGCTGCTGTCCTTGGTCTGGTTCGGTTTGCCTGCAGCCAGTTCAGCCCCTTTACACACATTTGAAGGCCGGTTCACTCCATGGAGGGTTGGTTCGGGTTGGTTCGTGAAGCTCGGGATCGCTTCAAGCATTTATTTATTAATTATTATTGTAATAATTAGTAAGTGTTTGTTTTAAATTGCCAAACCAATCCATTTTAGCTTTCATTTAATTTCTTTATGCATTGTGAATGTGTATTAAATTAAATGATTGTATGTGCAGTATGAGCATGCCATATAGTTTAAAATCCCACCATAGGAAAGCATGGAGATGCATTTATTTATTTTTAATAAGTGTTATTAATTATATTCAAATCCATGAGGGAAATTTCATGTTTAATTGATATAAGTGTTGTATTGATTTAGGAGATTCATGCTTGAATGGTTAAGTAAAATTGATTAATTGATATATAAAGGTTATATATTAAAAGATAAAATTAACCTAGCATGAGGCATGAAATTTCCTTAGTTTTTGTTTATAAGAGTTATATTCAAATGGGGAAGCATGTTATAGATTACATTTATAATTGTTATAAATCACTAAGAAATTTAAAATCTATAACAAAGAAAAGGTGCATGCTCACTTAGGGTTAAATTGAATCCAAATTCTCGATCGATTTCAATTAGATTCAAATAGGTCGATAAGCTTGTAAAACATAGGTTACAAGAGAACTCACCCGACGAGATGCTGTCTAAGGCTGGAGGTATTTAAGTTGACGGTTTACGGAACACCTCCTACCTGGCATCGAGTCGGTTCTTGAGTTAAAGTTAACCCAGTTTTATGAGCATGCACGTGTGTGATGTGAGGTTTTAATCGTTATCACCTAGACATCGTAAGATTAAATGAACTTAGACTTAGGGTTATTCAATTAGCCGGAATTCGCCTAAGTATAAGTATACCCAAAACCGTTTAAAATACTTAGTGGGAGGGGAGAGATATATCAAATCCATTTCCCTTTCACGTTCTCCCTTTTGTTCACAAGGTGAGATTTATGCTTGGCCTCGTGTTGATTATACCTCAACTACTCCATTCGGAAGGTGTTTGCATAAATCAATAACAAGGTGAATGGAGAAAGTATTTATAGTAAGTGAGTGAACGAAGTGTGTCAACACATCTTGCGGTCTCCTCCATTAGGTTGAATCGTGAGATTTCCATGTTGCACCTGCTTGTATGCCCTGGAGCTACTAACCATTCGTAGGGTTGTAACATGGAGATTGGAACAACACAAACTCCATAAATGGATAAGATTACTTAGGATCATTTCCAACATTAGCTTTTCCATTCGGTAGCATTGTTGGGGCCGTTCTCTGTAATCGTAAAACGACGGGTCACACTTACAAGGGTTACTAAGTGCTAGTATATTCCTGACCAAACGTAATGATAACTAAACCACTATAGGAATAAGAGTTATTCTGGAATTAGTATTTAGTAAAGAACGTCTTGGTTTAGTGAAGGAATAATTGACTGCCCCTCGGTAGCGGTTGCTCTAACTCACTAAAGTGTCATTGCAAAATAATAATCCTAGGTACATTATTACTTTTGCTAAAACCTGATTGGATTTTGTCAAAAATGGTCAATAAGCAAATTACTAATAGCTTTGTTTAATTTTTCAGCATGTCTAGCTCACTAGTTCAATTACTCGCTTCGGATAAGCTTAACGGGGATAATTATGGAACATGGAAGTCTAATCTGAATACCATACTAGTAATCGAGGATCTTAGATTTGTCCTTACTGAAGAGTGTCCACCTAACCCTGGCTGGTCAACAAACCGAATTGTTCGGGAAACATATGAGAAATGGACTTGAGCAAATGAAAAAGCAAGAGTCTACATTTTAGCAAGCATTTCAGATGTCTTGTCAAAAAAGCACGAGAGGATGGTCACCGCAAGGGAGATCATGACTTCGTTGCAAGGTATGTTTGGACAACCGTCTTCGCAAACCAGGCACGAACCTCTCAAGAATGTTTACAATTCTCGAATGAAGGAAGGTGCTTCTGTTAGGGAACATGTTTTGAACATGATGGTTCAGTTTAATATTGCTGAAGTAAACGGTGCTACCATTGACGAGGGTAGTCAAGTTAGTTTCAAAATGGAGTCTCTTCCGAAGAGCTTCATTCAATTCAGGACAAACGCTGTCATGAAAAAAATAGACTTTAACTTGACTACTTTGCTAAAGGAGCTCCAAACCTACCAAAGTCTCACCAAGAGGGGACATGAAGGGGAAGCAAACGTTGCCACCACCAAGAGGTTCCAAAAAGGATCGTCCTCAGGAACCATGTCTGGACCTTCCACTTCAAAGAATAAGAGTATTCAGATGAAGAAAAAGAAGGAAAAAGGGAAAGGAAAAGCTCCAATAGGAAGCAAGGCAAAAACAAAAGCTGCAGATAAAGGGAAATGTTTCCATTGTAATGTAGACGGACATTGGAAACGCAATTATCCTAAGTACCTTGCGGAAAAGAAGGCTAATAAAGAAAAACAAGGTAAATTTGATTTGCTCGTTATCGAAACATGCTTAGTTGAGCAAGATAGCTCTGCCTGTATATTAGATTCAGGAGAGACTAACCATGTATGCTCTTCTTTACAGGAAATTAGTTCCTGGCATATGATGACAGATGGCGAAGTAACTCTCGGAGTTGGAATTGGAGAGGTCGTCTCAGCCAGAGATTCAGGAACTCTCAAGTTGTCTTTTGGAGATAGATTTTTATTACTTGAAAATGTCTTGTACGTTCCCAATATAAAAAGGAACTTAATTTCTATCTCTTGTTTGATTGAACATGAATACCAAGTATCTTTTGATATTAATGAAGTGTTTGTTAACAAAAGAGGTATGGATATATGTTCTGCAAAACTTGAAAGCAACTTATACGAGTTAAGGCCAATTCAAGTTAAAGCTATTTTTAATATGGAAATGTTTAAAGTAGCAGAAACTCAAAACAAAAGGCGAAAAGTTTCTCCTAATACCTATCTTTGGCACTTGAGATTAGGCCACATAAATCACAATAGGATTGAAAGATTGGTAAAGAGTGGACTACTAAACCAGTTAGAAGATGACTCGTTACCACCATGTGAGTCCTGCCTCGAGGGAAAAATGACCAAACGACCTTTTTCGGAAAAAGGTTATAGGACCAAAGAACCCTTAGAACTCGTGCATTCGGATCTCTGTGGTCCTATGAATGTCAAAGCACGAGGGGGTATGAATATTTCGTCAACTTCATTGATGATTATTCAAGGTATGGCTACCGTTACCTAATGCATCACAAGTCTGAAGCCCTTGAAAAGTTCAAAGAGTACAAGACCGAGGTTGAGAACCACATAGGTAAAACGATTAAAATACTACGATCAGATCGAGGTGGAGAATATATGGACCTACAATTCCAAGAATATTTGATAGAACATGGAATTACATCCCAGCTCTCAGCCCCTGCTACACCACAACAAAATGGTGTATCATAGAGGAGAAACCGAACTTTGTTAGACATGGTTCGATCAATGATGAGCTATGCTCAGTTGCCTGATTCGTTCTGGGGATATGCAGTTGAGACTGCCGTATACATTTTGAACATGGTTTCCTCTAAGAGTGTTTCTGAAACACCCTATGAGCTATGGAAAGGGCGTAAAGGTAGTTTACATCACTTCAGAATTTGGGGATGTCCGACACATGTGTTGGTGCAAAACCCAAAGAAATTGGAACGACGTTCAAAACTGTGCCTATTTGTAGGATATCCTAAAGAAACGAAAGGTGGTCTATTTTATGATCCTCAGGATAATAAAGTGATTGTATCGACAAACGCTACTTTCCTTGAGGAAGATCACATAAAAGATCATCGACCTTGCAGTAAGCTAGTATTATATGAGATTTCAAGAAAAACTACAAAAGAATCTACAAAAGTTGTAGATCAAGCTGGTCCATCAAAAGTTGTTGATCAACACCTAGAGTAAATTAGTTCATAAAATTGTAAACAACACACGCTACAATCTGGTTAAATGCATCTGCAGATGATGGTCTTCTAAAGTCTCCAATCATTTTCTCCTCTATTCAGCTTCCAAAGATGGAAAGAATTGGACTCCCCTCCCGGAATATTTTGACTTGAGACGGCTACTTTCTTTTATAGAGTGGAGTCAACCCTAATTAGGTCAAATATTACACATGGAACTCTCTCCAAGCTTCTTAATCCAAGATCATTGCTGGAAATGCCACCTCATTAATGAATCACGTGCAGCTCACGTGGCCAGTTTTGCTCACCGCTTTGCTGGATCATGGATTTTGCTCCCTCAAGTTCCTCAGCATTAATTTCTCTGCAAAAGAAATTCTTATAAATAGGATAAAACACATTATATCCATGTAATAACACACCTATTTGGCACAAATTTCATATAAAACATCATAGAATAAGGCCTAAATAACTCCCTTTTTGGAGAGTTATTATACCCCAGAACTTCAACTATTGTGCATCCCGAGCAGTACTAACTCATTTTCTCAAAAAAAAATCAAAACGTTGATCATAGCACAACTCAATTACAACAGATAATCCAACACTACCTTCAACCTGTACCTGAGAATCCTGCAAAACCACACATTACTGCAGCAGTTCTTTCAGCATTTGAACAAATAATCACCACCTTTAACTCAATCCTAATAACTACCACAGCTCAGCTATATAATTAGACATTTTTAACAAACTTTCAGGGGTTTATTCTTTTTTTCATCAGACTTTAAGCAACCCTACAGTCATAAGCTCTTGAGCATGGGATGACCCATTTTATGATGCAGTATACCCTTGCTTCAAGCTTATCACCAACTAGGCTAAACACTCATTGCTAAACCCAAAAATCTTTAGTTATCTATCCCTTGCTTCTCAGAATGGCGACATGTTATGATGAAGCTCACCTAAGCCCTAACAGATAGAAAACTTCTAGATTATCATTCATCCTTCTAAAGTTTTGCTCTATCAATTTTTTCAGCAAAATTTTCACTTTTCTTTTTTTTCACATATAAATATATTTTGTAATCATCATATTTCCAATATTTCCTATGCCATCTTTTGACGCAAAGACAAACTGTTGGTATCACAAATGTCTCTGGTTACTCAATAACGTAGAAAAATTATGAAGGAGAGAAATGCTCGGGCAAAACAAGAGGAGTGGCTCAAAGTCCCCCAAACTTAGATTATTCATTGTCCACAATGAATTAGCAACATATAATTACTCCCCCAAACATAATATTTTTACTCTGAATTTTAAACTAAGTGTGGGACAAGGACTAAACTTAACGTGGATCAAATAAGACAATGCTACCTCAGAACTTCTTGTCGCAACGATGACCAGGCTAGAAGGAATGCTCAAGCAAAAGGTTTCTGTAGATCAAAATACCTTGATCTAATTAAGCTAACTAGTCCAAGCTTCAAAAATTCAGAAGAAAAGTTAAGTTAGGAATACTCAGCGGTGCCATAGAATAAAACCTTCACAAATTTCATTAAAAGAAAGATAAAGATTTACACCATCAGATATAAATTTTTGTAGGCCAATAAAAACAAAAAAAAAACAGCAAAAACAAAAATTATAAAAAACATAAAAAGCTGGGTCAGGCAACACACGAGAAACAAAAATGATCAAACAACATAAAAGCTCGTTGGATTTTTCTTCCCTTTTCTAATCTTCCTTACCAGCTTCATCTTCTTCTTTTGCTCTTTCAATTGACAGTGGTGGGATCCAAGGGTTCAACAGATCATCAGGGAAAATGGGGAAGGCTTGATATAGTTTGGAAAATTTTGATTGCAGAGCCCTTCTAAGTGTGGCATCCATCGTTTTAACATAATTCAAATACGTCTAGAATTGCCTCTCTGAAGGTGTTCATATAACACATGCGGAAGCAATTGAAGATCGGAAGCACTTAAGACATTCAATTTTGCTCCTAAAGCATGCATGTTCTATAAAAGACAGAATATAGAGTTGAGAGAACACCAACCTTTGTAGCTCACTTATGTGGAACTCCTTGTGGTGTTTGCCTCTCCTATGCTCCTTGGACAACCTCTAGAGTCTTCCCTACTATTCTCTTGGGCCTAGAAAGACTTGTGGGAGTCTATAGAAGAAAGATAGAAGGGAATGCTTGATGGTACAAGCTTTTGGAAGGAGATGAAATGAGAGAGAATTTGAGGGAGAAAATTTGCAGCATAACACTAAATGAAAGCTTGCTCTTCTTGAATCTAATTCAAGCCCCTTTTATAGACATCTCCCATGCAAAGACAAGCTTCATGACACTTAGCCACATGGCCAAGATGCAACTCAAAGTGGATTCTAGGTGTCTACTTCACAACACATGCATCTAGTGCATGGTTGTGTTGTTTTCCACTATGCATCATCATGCAAGAGTGGAAATGCCACTAAATCCATTATGAATTGTATCCTAATTGTAAATTTTCAGCTAGCAATTCATTTCAATTTCAATTCAAAATTGAAATTGATTTCTAGGCAATTAATTTGGACATTTCCAAGTAATTTTGATATGATTGATCCAATCAATCTTTATCACCTAATGTCATGAATTATATATGATTCCTAATACATATATATGGTATTTAAAACACTTTCAAATACCTCATCTCTCAATTCCTAATTTAATTCATAATTAAATCATTGTGTCGAACACGTCTTACGATAAAAACCCTATTTCCCGTTTTTGAACGATTCAAAAATTCCTATCAATATGTTCTAGGCTTTAATCCGATATGAGCTAGTAGAGGGACCTAATGGACCTATAGATCATGGGCTCCAACGATTCAAGGCTAACCGACTAATCTCATTATCTAAGCTAGCCAACATTCGTTAACTATCGGGACACTCCACTATAGCCCGATAGTTGCACTCCCCTCACTATAGATATATTTCCGTCCACTTGATTTAACCATGTTCAGTAAGTCGTTCCTTCACAGGTTGTTCGTAGCTATAGCTAGGTCAAATAACCGTTACACCCCTATAGTACTTCTTGTTCCTTAAGTTCCACTAATCCTCTAATGAACAATCGGTTTGCGGTCCAACCATCAAACCTAAGTTCCTCTCGATCCAACGAGAGGGTGGGGCCCCTTGTTCAAGTCCTGGAGTTAGTACTTAAGAGAACAACCTCTCTGCTATCCCTAAAATGGGTAGGAGTGAATTCCGTCTTGCGAAACTATGTCCCCAGCTATCTATTCGATCTTATCCCCAAAATGGTAGGCTTGTCGAGTCGGCGATGCTGGCCACTCTCACCCATGCAGATCAAAGGATAATCTCTCATAAACAGGAGTTCATAGATAGCTCAGGATTAAGAACGAGTTACCTAGGTCATCTATGAGAAATAGTCAGTTTCTTCAGTAAACGGCGTTATAAAGAGAAAGTGACTTATTTCGTGGTCCAGTCTTATGCAAACTCATTGCATAGGACGCCCCCACTCGCATGTCACCACATGAACGATTTAGGATCTCATCGTTTGTACTTAATACAAAGTGGGCCGCGTCCATAGTGTCACCAGGATAAGGCACCCAACCGTATCCTTATACTATAGACTATTTTGACTATAAACTTGAACTTGATCCTACGATATGTCCCTACATATAGTTCGAGTATTCATTTTATAGTCAAGGATCTTAGTTTATTGGATTTAGGTTAATCATTCGCAATTTACATATTCAATAACATCTTTTACTGAATAACCTCAATAACGTCTTTATTGGAAATAGAATATGTTTAATGATTTACAAACTACGAGTTTATAGGACATTAAACCCAACAAACTCCCACTTGGACTAGAAACTCTAGTGGGGTACATAAAGTTAGGTGTGAGAGAAGTATAAAGACAATAAACTAGGGCATCAACCATACCCTTACATTTCTCCCACTTGCCCTAGTCTAATAAAGCTCGTAATCCTAGATTAACTAGGTGACCCTCAAAAACTTTAGCCGTGAGGGGTTTTGTAAACGGGTCAGCCATGTTGTGCTCCGAAGCAATCTGCGTGACGATCACATCTCCTCGTTGCACGATCTCCCTGATGAGATGGTATTTGCGCTCAATATGCTTTCCTCGCTTGTGACTTCGAGGTTCCTTAGAGTTTGCAACTGCACCACTGTTATCACAATAGAGGGTGACAGGCAGTTGCATATTTGGAACAATTTCCAACTCTGTTAGGAATTTTCTTAGCCATACTGCCTCTTTTGCTGCTTCACAGGCGGCTACGTACTCTGCTTCCATGGTAGAGTCAGCAATGCAACCTTGCTTAATACTCCTCCATACTATTGCTCCTCCATTTAGAGTAAACACAGATCCCGATGTTGATTTTATTGAATCTATATCGGTCTGAAAATCTGAGTCAGTGTATCCTGTAAGGATCAGATCCTTAGCTCCATACACGAGCGTATAATCCCTAGTTCTCCTTAGATACTTAAGGATGTTTTTAACGGCAGTCCAATGCGCATGACCAGGATTGGACTGAAATCTGCTGACAATTCCTACGGCATAACATATGTCGGGTCTGGTACTCAGCATGGCATACATCAAACTACCAACTGCTGATGCGTAGGGAATTCGTCTCATTTCCTCAACTTCTTGAGGTGTCTTAGGACTTTGTTCCTTTGATAAGTGAACCCCGTGTCTAAAAGGTAATAATCCTTTCTTGGAGTTCTGCATCGAATATCGTACCAACATTTTGTCGATATATGATGCTTGAGACAGTGCTAGCGTTTTGTTCTTTCTATTTCTAATGATTTGAATGCCCAGAACAAATTGAGCCTCACTCAAATCTTTCATTTGGAATTGAGTCGCTAGCCATTGTTTTACGTCAGTCAGGAATCCTACATTATTCCCAATAAGTAGGATATCATCTACGTATAGAACTAGAAAAGCTACAGTGGATTTGACGATTTTCTTGTAAACACAAGGTTCGTGAATTTTCTGCTCAAAGCCATACGTTTTGATCGCAGTGTCAAAACGTATATTCCAGGATCTTGATGCTTGTTTCAATCCATAAATGGATCGTTTAAGTTTGCAAACCTTTTGCTCATCACCCTGGACTATGAATCCCTCTGGTTGAGCCATATAGATAGTTTCTTCAAGATTGCCGTTCAAAAAGGCTGTCTTGACATCCATTTGCCATATTTCATAATCATAATATGTGGCAATGGATAAGAGTATTCTAATCGACTTAAGCATGGCAACAGGGGAAAAAGTTTCTTCAAAATCGACTCCTTCCCGCTGAGTAAAACCCTTTGCCACAAGTCGAGCCTTAAAGGTTTGAACCTTACCGGCTTGGTCTCGTTTTCTCTTGTAGATCCATTTGCAACCAATAGGTTTTACCCCATCCGGCTGCTCTACAAGATCCCAGACCGAATTGAAGTACATTGACTCCATTTCGAGATCCATGGCTTTGATCCACTGGTCCTTATCAACATCATTCATTGCCTGATTAAAGGACAATGGATCCTCTACACCATCATCAGACATGATGGTTTGAGTTTCTGTTAAACCCATGTAACGGTCAGGTTGAATTATAACCCTCCCACTACGTCGAGGCTCTCTCACTACCTGAGATGGATGTGTTTGATCAACAACTTTTGATGGACCAGCTTGATCTACAACTTTTGTAGATTCTTTTGTAGTTTTTCTTGAAATCTCATCTAATACTAGCTTACTGCGAGGTCGATGATCTTTTATGTGATCTTCCTCAAGGAACGTAGCGTTTGTCGATACAATCACTTTATTATCCCGAGGATCGTAAAATAGACCACCTTTTGTTTCTTTAGGATATCCTACAAATAAGCACAGTTTTGAACGTCGTTCCAACTTCTTTGGGTTTTGTACTAACACGTGTGTCGGGCATCCCCAAATCCTGAAGTGACGTAAACTACCTTTACGCCCTTTCCATAGCTCATAAGGTGTTTCAGAAACACTTTTAGAGGGAACCATGTTCAAAATGTATACGACAGTCTCAACTGCATATCCCCAGAACGAATCAGGCAACTGAGCATAGCTCATCATTGATCGAACCATGTCTAACAAGGTTCGGTTTCTCCTCTCTGATACACCATTTTGTTGTGGTGTAGCAGGGGCTGAGAGTTGGGACGTAATTCCATGTTCTATCAAATAGTCTTGGAACTGTAGGTCCATATATTCTCCACCTCGATCTGATCGTAGTGTTTTAATCGTTTTACCTAAGTGGTTTTCAACCTCGGTCTTGTACTCTTTGAACTTTTCAAGGGCTTCAGACTTGTGATGCATTAGGTAAAGGTAGCCATACCTTGAATAATCATCAATGAAGCTGACGAAGTATTCATACCCTCCTCGTGCTTTGACATTCATAGGACCACAGAGATCCGAATACACGAGTTCTAAAGGTTCTTTGGCCCTATAACCTTTTTCTGAAAAAGGTCGTTTGGTCATTTTTCCCTCGAGGCAGGACTCACATGGTGGTAACGAGTCATCTTCTAACTGGTTTAGTAGTCCACTCTTTACCAATCTTTCAATCCTATTGCGATTTATGTGGCCTGATCTCAAGTGCCAAAGATAGGTATTAGGAGAAACTTTCCGCCTTTTGTTTTGAGTTTCTGCTACTTTAAACATTTCCGTATTAAAAATAGCTTTAACTTGAATTGGCCTTAACACATATAAGTTGCTTTCAAGTTTTGCATAACATATATGCATACCTCTTTTGTTAACAAACACTTTATTAATATCAAAAGATACTTGGTATTCATGTTCAATCAAACAAGAGATAGAAATTAAGTTCCTTTTTATATCGGGAACGTACAAGACATTTTCTAGTAACAAAAATCTATCTCCAAAAGACAACTTAAGAGTTCCTGAAGCTCTGGCTGTGACGACCTCTCCAGTTCCAACTTTGAGAGTTACTTCGCCGTCTTCCAGCATATGCCAGGAACTAATTTCCTGTAAAGAAGAGCATACATGGTTAGTCGCTCCTGAATCTAATATCCAGGCAGAGTTATCTTGCTCAACTAAACATGTTTCGATAACGAGCAAATCATATTTACCTTGTTTTTCCTTTTCAGCCTTCTTTTCTGCTAGGTACTTGGGACAATTGCGTTTCCAATGTCCGTCTACATTACAATGGAAACATTTTCCTTTATCTGCAGCTTTAGTTTTTGCCTTGCTTCCCACTGGAGCTTTTCCTTTCCCTTTATCCTTCTTTTTCTTCATTTGAATACTCTTATTCTTTGAAGTGGAAGGTCCAGACTTGGTTCCTGAGGATGATCCCTTTTGGAACCTTTTGGTTGTAGCAACATTTGCCTCCCCTTCATGTCCCCTCTTAGTGAGACTTTGGTAAGTCTGGAGCTCGTTTAGCAAAGTAGTCAGGTTAAAGTCTATTTTGTTCATGACAGCGTTTGTCCTGAACTGAATGAAGCTCTTCGGAAGAGACTCCATTATGAAACTTACTTGACTACCCTCGTCAATTGTAGCACCGTTTACTTCAGCAATGTTAAACTGAACCATCATGTTCAAAACATGTTCCCTAACTGAAGCACCTTCCTTCATTCGGGAATTGTAAACATTCTTGAGAGCTTCGTGCCTGATTTGTGAGGACGGTTGTCCAAACATACCTTGCAACGAAGTCATGATCTCCCTTGCGGTGACCATCCTCTCGTGTTTTTTCGACAAGACATCCGAAATGCTTGCTAAAATATAGACTCTTGCTTTATCATTAGCTCGAGTCCATTTCTCATATGCTTCCCGAACAATTCGGTTTGTTGACGAGCCAGGGTTAGGCGGACACTCTTCGGTAAGGACAAACCTAAGATCCTCGATTACTAGTATTGTGTTTAGATTAGACTTCCAAGCTCCATAGTTATCCCCGTTAAGCTTATCCGAAGCGAGTAATTGTACTAGTGAGCTAGACATGCTGAAAAATTAAACAAAGCTATTAGAAATTGCTTATTAACCATTTTTAGACAAAATCCAATCAAGTTTTAGCAAAAGTAATAATGTACCCAGGATTATTATTTTGCAACGACACTTTAGTGAGTTAGAGCAACCGCTACCGAGGGGCAGTCAATTACTCCTTCACCAAACCAAGACGTTCTTGACTAAATACTAATCCCAGAGTAACTCTTATTCCTATAGTTGTTTAGTTATCGTTACGTTTGGTCAGGAATTTACTAACACTTAGTAACCCTTGTAAGTGTGACCCGCCGTTTTAAGATTACAGAGAACGGCCCCAACAATGCTACCGAATGGAAAAGCTAATGTTGGAAATGGTCCTAAGTAATCCTATCCATCTCTGGAGTTTGCGTTGTTCCGATCTCCATGTTACAACCCTCCGAATGGTTAGTAGCTCCAGGGCATACAAGCAGGCGCAACATGGAAATCTCACGGTGCAACCTAACGGAGGAGACCGCAGGATGTGTTGACACACTTCCTTCACTCACTTACTATAAATACTTTCTCCATTCACCTTGTTATTGATTTATGCAAACACCTTCCGAATGGAGCAGTTGAGGTATAATCAACACGAGGCCAAGCATAAATCTCACCTTGTGAACAAAAGGGAGAACGTAAAAGGGAAATGGATTTGATATATCTCTCCCCTCCCACTAAGTATTTTAAATGGTTTTGGGTATACTTATACTTAGGTGAATTCCGGCTAATTGAATAACCCTAAGTCTAAGTTCATATAATCTTACGATGTCTAGGTGATAATGATTAAAACCTCACATCACACACGTGCATGCTCATAAAACTGGGTTAACTTTAAATCAAGAACCGACTCGATGCCCAGGTAGGAGGTGTTCCGTAAACCGTCAACTTAAATACCTCCAGCCTTAGACAGCATCTCGTCGGGTGAGTTCTCTTGTAACCTATGTTTTACAAGCTTATCGACCTATTTGAATCTAATTGAAATCGATCGAGAGTTGGATCAAATTAACCCTAAGTGAGCATGCACCTTTTTCTTTGTTATAGATTTTAAATTTCTATGTGATTTATAACAATTATAAATCTAAACTATAACAAACTTGCCTTTTGAATATAACTCTTATAAACAAAATTCTAAGGAAATTTCATGCTTCATGCTAGGTTAATTTTATCTTTTGATTAATATAACTTTTATATCAATTAATCAATTTTAATTAACCATTCAAGCATGAATCTCCCTAAATCAATACAACATTTATATCAATTTAAACATAAAATTTCCCTCATGCATTTGAACTATTAATAACACTTATTAAAAAATGCATGAACATGCTTTCCTATGGTGGGATTTTAAACTATATGGCATGCTCATAATGCACATACATTTAATCCAATTAAACCATACATTCTCAATGCATAAAAGAAATTAAATCAAGCTAAAATGGAATGGTTTAGCAATTTAAAACAAACAATCAACTAATTATTACAATAATAATCAATAAAATTGCTTGTGATGATCCCGAGCTTTACGAACCGACCCGAACCAACCCTCCATGGAGTTAACCGGCCTTCAAATATGTGTAAAAAAACTGCAGCAGACCGAACCGGACCCGAAAAGAAGAAGAAAAAAAAAAACTGCTGCTGCTGGAATTTTACTTTTCTGCTGCGTCTTCTCCGGTTTTTCTTCGATTTTACAGCCTATATGGACTCTAATGACTCTATAAAAATTACAGACTATAGTACACACATTAACGCTCTTACATATCCGAGCAATTACAATTTCATGAAGGTTTGAATGCTCAAAAAATTGCCAAACCAGAACACTTCCATTTTAGCACACAGAAAATTCAATTTCAAAATGGTACCCACCAAAGCAAAATTAAAACGAATTAAGTGCTCTAATCATGCTCTGATACCAATTGAAGGTGTTCATATAACACATGCGGAAGCAATTGAAGATCGGAAGCACTTAAGACATTCAATTTTGCTCCTAAAGCATGCATGTTCTATAAAAGACAGAATATAGAGTTGAGAGAACACCAACCTTTGTAGCTCACTTATGTGGAACTCCTTGTGGTGTTTGCCTCTCCTATGCTCCTTGGACAACCTCTAGAGTCTTCCCTACTATTCTCTTGGGCCTAGAAAGACTTGTGGGAGTCTATAGAAGAAAGATAGAAGGGAATGCTTGATGGTACAAGCTTTTGGAAGGAGATGAAATGAGAGAGAATTTGAGGGAGAAAATTTGCAGAATAACACTAAATGAAAGCTTGCTCTTCTTGAATCTAATTCAAGCCCCTTTTATAGACATCTCCCATGCAAAGACAAGCTTCATGACACTTAGCCACATGGCCAAGATGCAACTCAAAGTGGATTCTAGGTGTCTACTTCACAACACATGCATCTAGTGCATGGTTGTGTTGTTTTCCACTATGCATCATCATGCAAGAGTGGAAATGCCACTAAATCCATTATGAATTGTATCCTAATTGTAAATTTTCAGCTTGCAATTCATTTCAATTTCAATTCAAAATTGAAATTGATTTCTAGGCAATTAATTGGGACATTTCCAAGTAATTTTGATATGATTGATCCAATCAATCTTTATCACCTAATGTCATGAATTATATATGATTCCTAATACATATATATGGTATTTAAAACACTTTCAAATACCTCATCTCTCAATTCCTAATTTAATTCATAATTAAATCATTGTGTCGAACACGTCTTACGATAAAAACCCTATTTCCCGTTTTTGAACGATTCAAAAATTCCTATCAATATGTTCTAGGCTTTAATCCGATATGAGCTAGTAGAGGGACCTAATGGACCTATAGATCATGGGCTCCAACGATTCAAGGCTAACCGACTAATCTCATTATCTAAGCTAGCCAACATTCGTTAACTATCGGGACACTCCACTATAGCCCGATAGTTGCACTCCCCTCACTATAGATATATTTCCGTCCACTTGATTTAACCATGTTCAGTAAGTCGTTCCTTCACAGGTTGTTCGTAGCTATAGCTAGGTCAAATAACCGTTACACCCCTATAGTACTTCTTGTTCCTTAAGTTCCACTAATCCTCTAATGAACAATCGGTTTGCAGTCCAACCATCAAACCTAAGTTCCTCTCGATCCAACGAGAGGGTGGGGCCCCTTGTTCAAGTCCTGGAGTTAGTACTTAAGAGAACAACCTCTCTGCTATCCCTAAAATGGGTAGGAGTGAATTCCGTCTTGCGAAACTATGTCCCCAGCTATCTATTCGATCTTATCCCCAAAATGGTAGGCTTGTCGAGTCGGCGATGCTGGCCACTCTCACCCATGCAGATCAAAGGATAATCTCTCATAAACAGGAGTTCATAGATAGCTCAGGATTAAGAACGAGTTACCTAGGTCATCTATGAGAAATAGTCAGTTTCTTCAGTAAACGGCGTTATAAAGAGAAAGTGACTTATTTCGTGGTCCAGTCTTATGCAAACTCATTGCATAGGACGCCCCCACTCGCATGTCACCACATGAACGATTTAGGATCTCATCGTTTGTACTTAATACAAAGTGGGCCGCGTCCATAGTGTCACCAGGATAAGGCACCCAACCGTATCCTTATACTATAGACTATTTTGACTATAAACTTGAACTTGATCCTACGATATGTCCCTACATATAGTTCGAGTATTCATTTTATAGTCAAGGATCTTAGTTTATTAGATTTAGGTTAATCATTCGCAATTTACATATTCAATAACATCTTTTACTGAATAACCTCAATAACGTCTTTATTGGAAATAGAATATGTTTAATGATTTACAAACTACGAGTTTATAGGACATTAAACCCAACACTCTCAACAAACTCCATTCGGGTGGAATGTAGTTCAAGTTGTTCTTGGATATTGTGGATGCCGCACACCAGTCCTCCTTGGCGAGCTTCCTACGTTCTCTGCAGCCTTGCCAAGTTAGGTGTGTCCATAATCACTTTGTCCATTAATATTACATCTTCAACGCTTGTGGGAACCCATGCCCTTTGGCATAGCATAGTGATCGTGTTAGGGAAAAACAAATTTCCCATCTTCTTCCTCCAGCAACTATAAATCTCGCTGGAGATGATCTTGCCAACGTCAATACTCAATGATCTTAAAATAGCAAAAACCAAAAGAACACTGTCTCGGGAAACTGTGGAGTCGTGAGTTGTAGGAAGCATCCTCTACTTGATAAATCTCATCCAAGTATTCGTTTTGCTCTTTAAATATGCAACATGGAAGGTCCTCTTTTCAGTCTTCAAGAGTCGCCACTATGCCTCCTCAATCCCCACTTCTCGAATAACTGCATTCAACTGCTCGTTAGATGGCGTTGCTGCCATCTCGTTGTAACCAGCATGGGGGAAATCTTGAAGATTGAACAATGAATTAATAGCCCCAAGGCTCCAGTCAACAGCCACCCCACAAACAATCTCCTGGAATCCTTCCTCCTCGTCGATGTTTGTGTGGAACTTGCGCACTACCTACGAGTTCGCGGGTTCTGGCTTGGCACAAAACTGCTCCCAACAATGATTTGTGATGCCGACTCTCAAAAAGTTCGGTAGATTATCACCAAACCCTCGTTGGAACAAAAAATCTCGCTTCAGCATATCCAGGTACTTTGCCCTAGCAATGTTATTGACAAAGCGCTTGTAAGATAAGCGTTGTTCCTCAGGCTCCACCTCCTCTGCTTCAGTCTTCTCTCCTACAACTCCTTTACCCTTATCTTCGCGTTGTTTCTCCTCAACCTCATCTTCCTCAATCTTCTTCTCAACCTCAACATTTTCTTGGACCTCTGCCTCAATGTTCTCCTTCTCGGATTAAGTGGTTGAAGGAGATGGAGTGTCAGTTCGGATTCTCTTAATTCGCCCCGCTTTCTGCTTACGGTGGCGGTGCAGCGGCTGAATCGGATTCACCTCCTCCTGCACCACTACTTCCTGTTCTTCATTTTCTTGCTGACCTTTAATTGGCGGTCTAGTTGGTTCCGAAACTTTTTCTACCTCAGGGATTTTCGGTGGTTCTTCCTCAACCACTTCTTCAGCTATATCCTCGATCACCTGTTGCACAACCTCAGTGATCGGCGATTGTTGTTGCTTTCTCAACCGACGAGCTTCTTTTTCTTGCGGTGTCCTTCTCTTCTTCGCCTTCTATTTCGGTGCTTCAGCTGTGATTTGCATTTTCTCCTCCTGAACCCCTCTCTTTCTCTCTTCCCTCTTGTCTTAGCCATTTGGGAGTTCAGAGAATTTTTGCCAAACACTCGAGAAAGAAAATTGAAGAAGAAAGCATAATGAACAGAAAACGTACCAGGGCATGGGTATAAATAAAGCTCTCGCAAGTAAGATCCTAACCGAAAGATTTTCCTTCATTAATTGAAATGTTACTGTTCAATTGCATTCAACTATCACAATTAAAATCCCACAAACGGTAAAAATTCCCGTGGTAAATGCACGTTGCGCAGGCTAACGGCTAGTCCGTTGGATCCACACTACGTGACACCTGCCCACAGAAATATTAAACCCTAACGATAAAAGTAATTAAATCACAACCACCCCGTTACAATCGAACGAAAATATTTTGATCCTAACCAAAATATTGCAAACACAATCTCTTCCTCAAAATATATTCTTCTAGAAGGATCTTTTATCCGAAAAATTTAAATTAAAATACCAACTGCCAAAAATCAAATCAAATCTTTATGCCGAATAAATTTGAAAATACATTATTATAAACTTAATCGAAACAGAATAAAATCAAAATACAATTTAATTAAAACATAAATTAATTCGAAAAAATCAAATTAACTTAATTCAAATTAATCTAACCGAAAATAAAATCCAATGTAAACGAGAATTAAAATACTCACGAATTAAACTAAATCAGATAAAAATAAACAAAATCTAATTCAAAATAATTCAAACTAAAATAAAATCAAATCTCACAAAATTAAATAAAAAAAATCGCAACAACCACTGGGAGCTACTGAAAAATATTGATCAACACATTGCTCCCTCAAAACCTTTGCTCGTTCATTCTTCAACCAATTTTAGAGAATAATATTTTGAACGAAATTCCTCTCCCCAATAATGCTTCTCTGGTTGACCATTAACCTTAAACACACGCCCATCTTTTTCATCTCTCAAAGTAATTCCTCCATGAGGAAAAACTTCAATGACAACAAATGGTCTAGACCATTTAGATTTTAATTTTCCTGGAAACAATTTTAATCTAGAGTTATATAACAACACATGTTGACCCTTCACAAATTCTTAAGGTTTTAACTTCTTATCATGCCACCTTTTTGTTTTCTCTTTATACATTGTAGCATTTTCATAAGAAAACTGTTGAAACTCCTCTAACTCATTAAGTTGCAGCATTCTAACTGCTCCTGCATTGCACAAATCAAAATTCAACTTCTTTAGAGCCCAAAATGTTTTATGTTCAAGCTCTAACGGTAAATGGCAAGCCTTTCCATACACTAACCTATAGGGAGACTGTTGAGTGCAATCCGCAAGCATACGAGTCACAAGTAATATAAAACGATAGGTATTACCGTGTATCGAATTCACAGGGAATTTGAATTAAATCCATTAATTACCAAGAATTGTCGTGTTCAATTTTATCTAGAACACAAATTCACCCGATTAAGTGAGAATGAACGAATCTAACAACTAGAAAATGCATGCCAATGAATGGGAATTTCCTATCAAAGGGACTCATCCTAGGGTGTTAACTGACTTTTTGGATTTGTAGCTCAATTAATTAGATATAGGTAATTACTAATCTTCAATCTATAATTAATTTAAGCAGATTTCTCTCTCGAGATCCTCCACATCTCATAATAACATAACTAATTTATGTGTCCACTTCCTTAGTTAATTATAGTATGGCATTAAGCAACTTCATCATAAATTTCTAACAATTCTTTTTCACTTTCGTGTTTTAAGCAATCGTTAGCAATGCAATTAGGATCTAATCTAACTTCTCTCTATCGAGTATCAATTTAGACCAACAAATCAACCAATCCGTGATCAAGGGATTAAAAGCATTAAGCATGAATTGCAGAGATGAGACATGATGAAATTCGTTACATTATCCAAATAAGTAAGCTACATTATCCAATTAGCTAAATTAACGACCCTAGGTCTCAAGATCTACTCACAAATGGGAATAATTTTAACCCAACAATCTTGATCCATGGCCCTAACTCAACAATAATAAGTAGTTACAAGGACATAAAGAAGAAAGAACCGTTGTGTTGATCCAAAGCTCCCGTCACAATCACCTCGAGTCTCGAGCCTTGGAATCCCGATCAAATTCCACCTTTCTTCTCTCATTTCTACTCATTTTTTACTCTCTATTGAGCTAGGGGGGGGGGGAACCCCTAAATTTGAATGCCTTCAACCATTGGGAAATGCCCTATTTATAGGAGGAGAATCGGAGATATCTTGCTGCCCAAGTCGAACAGCGTCGAGAGGCTGTGACGTCACTTTCTAGCCGCAGAATCCAACCAGCGTCGAGAATCTAAGGACAACATCTTGACACTGGTCCTTCTAGAAGTCTCTTTGGATGCGCACTTGGCCATCATTTCTTCAATCTTGTGGGCTTTTGGGCCTCCTCTTCAAATGTTTTTTCTTCCTATCTTCAAAAATTGACCAAAGCCTCCAATTCCCTCCAAATTTGGGTAAAATTCCCGATTTTTCATTATGAGCTTTGTTTTCTACAATTTCAACAAAAAAAAAAAGTCTTTAAATCTCACAATTAACGCACAAAACTAGCCAAAATATCTAGGAAATAGATAGCATAAATGCATTCTATCAAATACCCCCAAACTTAGAGTTTTGCTAGTCTTGAGAAAAATAAATTGATGCATATGAATAAAAAATTGCATATCAATGACTCTTCCCCTCAATGCTTCTAGCCATAAATTCAAACCATTGAAACAAATAAGCAAACATGATCAACCATCAGGAAATTTAAAATTAAATTCTATCCTCCCTTGCAAAAACGAGTCATCATTTGCCTTGTAATAATTTTTACTAGCCGAAAATAACTTATACACTTCTCCATTCATCTTCTCCCTACACTAGCCCTAAAGCTCGCGTTTTAGTTATCTCACTTATCTAGCACGCACTACTTCACTGAGTTGCCCAAAATTCATGGAGCGTCCCCCAAAGTTGCATTTTTCTGAAGGCACTAGCTTTCACACAACTGCGGCAGGGACCCATATCCTGAATTTTATCCTTGGATGACCTAACTGATCAAAACAAAGGTAGCTCTTTTTGCCTTAGACTTTTAAGCAAATTGCAAGCTGAAACAGAGATTTTCTTTTCACGCAATAGGTTTTTTTTCTTTCTCTTTTTCTTTTTTGCAAGGCAAATCAAAGCATTTCTTTTCCCAAAGCTCAGCATTACTTACTATTATGCAATAAAACTTTCTAGACAAACTTTACGCCTATTGGAGTGACAACAAACTTCAAAAGCATGTAAATTTCATTGCAAGGGATTTAAAGAAAAATTCTAAATTTTCTTGAATTTAGACATGCTTTCAAATTTGCAACAATAAGGGGGTGGTTGGGGGAAGGTTTTTGGAAATAGGAGTTTTGGAAATAGGGTGATTTGGGAAATCTGGGGGTTTTGGAAGTATGTGTTTGGGATGCTGATTTCTGAAATCTGATTTTGGAAGTCTGTGCTTGGGGTGCTGATTTCTGAAGTCTGATTTTGGAAGTCTGTGTTTGGGGTGCTTATTTCTGAAGTCTGAGTTTCTGATTTTTTTTTTTTTTATCAATGGTATACAACTGTTCTAAAATTAATAATTTAAAATTATCTTTTCACTAACTCTAGAGTTGGGATTTTAACTCACAATTTTGATAAAAAAATCCAAATTCTAAAGAAGAAAAAAATCATTTTCTACTGTTCTATTTTTTCCCACACTTGTTACATTTCCTAGTTTTTTTTTCAATGTTATACAATTCTTCTAAAATTAATAAATTAAAATGTTCTTTCCATTAATTGTACATTTGGGATTTTCAGTCACAATTTTGATAAAAAAATGCAAAGTTTCAAAAAAAAAAAAAATCATTTTCCATTCTTCAATGTTTTTCCACACTTGTTACATTTCTTGTATTTGTTTTGAACATAGATATTCTCAAAACTCACGGTCGAAAAATAAACCAAATTGATTGGAAAATTAATTTTGAAGGTTTGCTAGTGCATGGTCAAAAACTTTGGTACATTACAAAAAAAAAAAAAAAAAGTTTTACATATATTAATTTGCAAATTGATCATTGTTAATTTTGTCAATTGACACATAATTATCTTAACTTAAAATTGATTAAATTCTTTTTTTTTTTAATTAACTCTAAGTTCAATAGGTTTTTTTTTTCTTTCAAATTAAGCCCAATGTTTAAAAATTAAATACACTCATTTGAATCTTAAATTAACTCAACTATAGATAACATTTTTTTTTAGTTTTTTTTTTTTTTAACTTGAAAATTGATTACGTTGTAATTGATTCAACGTTTGGTCTATTGTGTTTTTTTAAAAAAAAAATAATAAAACTAAACTTTTGGCACAATTGAATATAATATGTGACTTTACTTTTTATTTTTCTTATTACCTCACAGTTGGGAAATCGAGTTCGTTTTTATTTAATTTCCTCATATTTGAAAACGCATTGGAAAATTCATTTTGATGGTTGAATAACCTACCTTATGACTTCAATCATTTGAAATTAACTAAAATGTTTTGAAATATTTTTAAACAATAAAACTTTATTATTCAACTAAGGAAGTAATAACAAAGAAAACAAACAAATATTAAATCATGGAAATAATATCATATTAAAGAATAGTTAGTGTGCAAAATGTGAGAAGTAACGGTGCTGACGTGGCAGTTAAAAATAAGAAAATAATATTTTTAAATTAAAATAATAATAAACTTAATAATTAAATAATTATTAATTAAATAAAATAATAAAAATAATAAAAATAATAAGGGTTAGTAGGGGTTTGAGAAATAGGGTTTTCAAAAAAAAAAAAAAAAAAATGAGTGATCTTGGAAAATGGAGAGAGAAAGGGGGAGTGATTTGTGAAGTGGGGGTTTGGGAAATATGGGTTTCTAAAAATGGGAGCCCAAACCCCCATTTTCAAGTTAGGGGGCCCAAACACCCCCTAAGAGAGGATCATGGCTAAAAGCAAATCATCAGACGCCATCATCGTCAACATGCATTTCAATCATCACATGCACTACCAACGCAAAACCAAAGCAGAGCATATATCCTCTCCCACAAACTTAAAATATACATTGTCCCTAATGTGTATTGACAATTAATCAGATAAAGAGAGATCGATATTGCCCTGAAAATGCAAGGGAATCTGAATCGTCGTGAATTGTCGACCAGAGAGAAACGAGGCATGAATTCCCAAGCTTCCTTCACAAGGATCGAAGAAACATAGGAGCATAATGAACAACACACAAAAACTCAAAATAAAAACTAAAAAAACTCTAAAAGCTTGGGTTGCCTCCCAAGAAGCGCTTGTTTAACGTCCTGAGCTAGACGGGGCTTGGTCATCCAAGATCCGTCGAAATCATTTTTTCAACTTTCCGCTCTTCGAATCCACAATAGTGCTTCACACGTTGGGCATTGACTTTAAAAGTTAAACCACTGCTATATGTCAGCTCTACTGCACCATAGAGAGACACCTCCTTGATTATGAATGGGCCCAACCATCTTGACTTTAATTTTCCTAGGAACAAACACAAACGAGAATTAAAAAGAAGAACCTGTTTTCCATGGATAAAAGAACGTTTCTAAACTAAACGGTCATGCCACTTGGCCATTGTTTCGTTATAAAGCTTAACGTTCTCATAAGCCTAGCTTCTGAATTCCTCTAGCTCATTGAGTTGCAATAAACGATGTTCTCTAGCCTTCTTCGCGTCAAGGTTTAATTTCATGATAGCCCAATATGTTTTGTGCTCTAGCTCCACAGGCAGATGACAGGTCTTACCATACACCAATCGATACGGGAAAGTACAAATCGGAGTCTCGTAAGCTGTCTGATAGGCCCACAAAGCATCGTCCAACTTGAATGCCCAATCTTTCCTGTCGATGCGAATTGTCTACTCCAGGATTTGCTTTATCTCCCTGTTAGAAATCTCAGCTTGACCGTTAGTTTGGGGATGATAAGCTAAAGAAGTTTTATGCTTGACACCATATTTCTTAAACATTGCTTCAAACAATTTATTGCAAAAGTGGGACCCTTCATAACTAATTATATACCGTGGTGTGTCGAATCTAGAGAAAATGTTTTTATGCAAAAAATGCAACACTACACGTGCATCATTCGTCTTAGTAGCTATTGCCTCTACCCATTTAGACACATAATCCACAGCAACTAGAATGTACGATTATCCATTGGAAGAGGGAAAATGGCCCATAAAATCTATGCCCCACACATCAAAAAGTTTTACTTCAAGAATAGGGGTAAAGGGCATTTCATGACGACTATAAATATTACCTGTCCTCTGGCATCTATCACATGTTTTCACAAAGGTATAACAATCCTTAAATAAAGTAGGCTAATAAAAACTAGATTGAAGTACCTTTGTTGTAGTATGAGTTGGTCCAAAGTGACCGCCATAAGGAGAGGCATGACAATCATGCAAAATCTTACCTGTTTCCTCCATTGGAATGCACCTTCGAATAATTTGGTCCAAACATACCTTGAAGAGAAAAAGGTCATTCCACAGGTAGGACTTCGCAACATGTAAAAACTTCTTTCTTTTTTGGGCATTTAAGTCAGGTGACATTTCTCTTCCTGCAAAAAAATTCACAAAATCAACATACCAAGGAAAAAAAGCTTTTAATGCATACAACCTTTTCGTCTGGAAAAGCTTCTTTGATAGGAAAGGTTGAGAGATTTTTTTCATGCCCTATCCTAGACAAGTGGTCTGCGACCACAATCTCACAACCTTTTATGTCTTTTATCTCATAATCAAATTCTTGCAAGAAAAGAATCCATCTTATCACTCGAGGTTTTAAATCCTTCTTACTACTCAAATATCGAATAACAGCATGGTCAGTATGCACACTCACCTTTGTACCAAGCAAATAGGGCCTAAATTTATCAAATGCAAACACAACAACAAGCATCTCTTTTTCAGTAGTGGTGTAATTGTGCTGAGCACTATCTATAGTTCTACTTGCATAATAAATGGCCCTAAAGAATTTATCACAATGTTGCTCTAAAACAGCTCCTAAAGCATAGTCACTAGCATCACACATGATCTTAAACGGTTGACTCCAATCAGGCACGACAATAATGGGTACATAAATCAAATGTTCTTTAAGCAAATTAAATGCTAGCAAACAATCTTTAGAAAACACAAATGGAGCATCTTTTTCAAGCATGTTGCACAGGGGTTTAGGAATTTTAGAAAAATCTTTAATAAAACGCATATATAACCCTGTGTGGTCCAAGAAACTACGAACTCCCTTCAAATTAATAGGCGGAGGCAGTTGTTCAATAGTCGAGATTTTTGCCCGATCTACCTCCAAACCTTTTTCAGACACGTTGTGACCCAAAACTATACCTTCTTTTACCATAAAATGGAATTTCTCCCTGTTTAAGACAAGGTTAGTTTCCTGGCATCTTTGTAAAACACGATCGAGATTATGCAAACAATTATCAAAAGATGAATCGAACATCGAAAAATCGTCCATAAAAACCTCTATAGTCTCCTCTATGAAGTCTGAAAATATGACCATCATACAACGCTGGAAGGTAGCCGGGGCATTACACAGTCCAAATGGCATACGCCGAAACGCATAGGTGCCATAGGGACACATGATTGTTGTTTTCTCCTTGTCCTCAGGCGCAATCACAACTTGATTATAGCCCGCGTACCATCGAGAAAACAATAATAAGGATATTCGGCTAACCTATCTAGCATTTGGTCGATAAAAGGGAGAGGGAAATGATCTTTCCTGGTGGCTTTATTTAATTTTCTATAGTCAATACAAACACACCAACTAGTGACCGTTCTTGTTGAAACTGACTCATCTTTTTCATTTTCAATAACGATCATCTCCCCTTTCTTAGGTACTACTTGAATAGGACTCACCCAAGGGCTCTTAGATATGGCATAAATTATTCACACATTTAACAATTTTAACACCTCTGCTTTTACCACTTCCTTCATTGTTGGGTTTAATCTTCTTTGGTGTTCTACTGTGGGATTAAAGGTATCTTCCATTAAGATTTTATGCATTACTATAGAAGGACTAATGCCTTTATGTTTCCTTAAAACATAAAGGCAGATTTATGTAAGGTATCACTAATAGACCGTCCTAGGGCAGATTTATGTTTCCTTAAAACATCCAACAATTTTTCCTCTTCTACTTTACTTAAATTAGAAGATATAATAACATGAAAAGTAGAATATTCTCCTAAGAAAGAATAACGTAGGTGAGCAGGTAATTGTTTCAAATCAGGGGGAGGGGTATCAATTTGAGCACAAACATCTAATGTTAATTTTTCCTCCCTACCTAGACCTAAAGCTCCATCGATTTCATCACATGTCAAAGCATAATCCTGATTAATATCTATTAATTCATCTCCAAACACATCAGGCATGAACAATCAAATCAGGGGGAGGGGTATCAATTTGAGCACAATCACATGCTTATTTCATAACGATCAATACGAGACTCTGACTCTGCACATGCATCAACAATAGTGTCAACTCAATCAATTATATAGCATGAACTTGCAGGGATAAAAATCGTAGGCAGCGGAAGACGTCAGAGACCTTATCGGTATAAATGCCGATTGGGAAACCAATACGATAGCAAAAACATTTTACAGCAAGAGGAAAAATAAACACATGCTGTAAAAGACATAAAACATGCTGGAAAAAGAACAAAAAAACTCTAGATCTAATCTAGTCTAGATCCTAGTGATCCTAGATCAAGAACACTTACTTTGTATGACGTTCTTGATGCGTTTCGCCTTTTCCCTTGTTGTTTGCAGAAAATTCCAGCAACTAAAGGTCTCCTTTTTCGCTGCAAATCCTATACGAACACCACCAAATAGGATACACCAATATCCTCTTAGAGAATGGAGTTGAGAGGTTTGTGGGAACCAAGAAAATTTTGGGATTTTTGGAGAGAAGTTCTCTGTATTCACTAGAGAGGACAAACACAGAGAAAAACTTCGGAGAGAGGGAGAGATACGCACGATTGAGAGAGTGAGAGATCTCAGAGGCCAAATTGGGATTAAACCCTAACTGAACTACTCAGTTACGTTAAGAAGCTAAAACTTCTCCTTATCTCACTCCACATCGTGTGTATTGCACAATTAGTGGGTAGGATTAATTCTTATCAGTTATCTTTAACTGATAAGAAAAAATTAATTATTAAATTAATAATAATTAATTAAATAATATTAAGAAATCCATAAATCGCATTTATGTCATCCTCCAACATAACCTATAGTTTTAATGTAAAGTAATTAAATCAAATTTAATTAAATTAAATTAAAACTAAACAATATTAATCAATTCATCAATTAACTAATATTATAATTAAATATCATATACTTAATTACATTTCTCTCTCATAGACTATAGTTTTAATGTACATCAAATGTGCATGAATCCAATTCATATTTAAACTTAACATTCGAACACCTTCGAATGTTCTATTCCCCTTTAGAATTTTACCTCAACGCCCCTAATGAGCTACTGGTGGGACCTAAAGGACCTACAGATCAGAAGCTCCAACGATATGAGATTAATTGGCTAAACTCATTAACCAATTTAATCAATATTCGTTAACTGTGGTTCACTCCACTAAAGAACCACAACTGCACTCTTCTCATTGCAGATATATTTATGTGTCCACGGATATCGACCGTCAACAACAAGTTAGCCCTTCACGTGTGTTCGTACCCCAGCTAGGTCAAATTACCGTTTTACCCCTGGGCTACCTATTTGTCCTTAAGTACCAGTGCTCCTCTAATGAACAACTTGTTTGTTGTCCAACCAACAAACAGAAGTCCCTCTCGTGCCATAAAGAGGGTAGGGCCCATTGTTCAAGACCCAGAGACACCACTTAAGGGAACACACCTTTACTTACCCTAATATCGGGAAGGAGTGAATTCCATCTGGTAAGACTATGTTCCCAGCTCCCCACTCGGTCTTGTCCCCAAAATGGTAGGCTTATTGAGTCGGCGAACAGGCCACTCTCACCCGTACAAATCAAAGGAGAATCCATCATGGACAGGAGTCCATAATCCACTTAGGATTAAGGCCAAGTTGCCTAGGTCATCCTAGTGAAATAGAAACCGAGCTAACTAACGGTGTTACAGTTAGTGGTTTAACTATTTCGCAGTCTGGTTCTTTGTGCAAACTCATTGCACAGGATACCCCCACTCGCATGTCAACTACACGGACGCGTTGGATCATTGCGTTTGTATCAATATACAAAGCGGGCTGTATCCATAGTGTCACCTGGATAACGTACCCAGCCTTATCCCTATACTACAGACCCTTTAGGCTAAAACTTGAACATTGATCCCCGTATGTCCCTACATACTAGTTCAAGCCTCATTCTATTAGCCTTGGATGTTTAGTTTATTGGATTAGGGTTAATAAGACAAGATATAATACAAACATTGAATAATACATCACTTTTTTAATGTTTGGTCAAATGTACATTTACTATCTACGAGTTTTAGGGCATAAAACCCAACAGAACTAACCTCTTCTGGGTGTTTTAATGCTTTAAAAGTGTTGAACACTACCTCATTGTCTTCCACTCTGAGAGTTGGGTTCCTTTTTGTACCTCTATCAAAGTGCCAGCGGTTGCCAGAAATGGTCTCCCAAGAATGATTGGGACTTCGGAGTCTTCGCCATGTCTAGCACTACAAAGTCTGCGAGGAAAATGAATTTGTCAACATTAACCAAAACATCCTCTAATATAACCTTTTGGGTACGTCATTGAACGGTCTGCTAACTGCAGAACAATGGTGGTTGACTTCAACTCTCCTAAACCAAGTTTCCTGTAGACACTAAAAGGCATTAGGTTAATACTCGCCCCTAAGTCACACAAAGCTTTCTTAATAAACAAACTACTGATAGTAAAGTGAAGAGTAAAACTCCCTGAATCCTTTAATTTCGGTGGTAGATGTTTCTAAATTATGGCGCTACACTCGATAGTCATATTCACTGTTTCATGATTCTCGAACTTCCTTCTCTTTGACAAAATATCCTTCATGAATTTTGCATAGTGTGGCATCTGTTCCAAAGCATCAGCAACAGGAATGTTAAGGTGGAGTTGTTTAAAAATATCAAGCAATTTAGAAAACTCAACCAACTTTTTCTTTTGAAATCTTTGACGATACGGAATCTGATTAAGAACTAAAAGAATATAATCAGAAGACTTGTCTAGCACTGGTTGTGTTATTTCTTCCTCTATTGTGTTTTGATAATCATCCTCATTCAGTATCTTCCTAGTGCTAGTCTCCTTAACTTCTTTTGTTTCTACTTCTTTCAAGTGCTTCCCACTTCTCAAGGATATGGCAGGGCAACGCCCTTGTGGTTCTATGGTGAAGACATTAGAGAACTTTCATTGCTAAATTTGATTCATGAAAATTGCCATTTGATCGAGCTTTGCTTCCATCTTACTAATGACAATATCTTGTCTCTCTACTCTGGCTTGCATCGTAGTCATTGCTCCTTGCACATTAATAGACAAAGTCTTGGTCTCTTCAATAAACTTTCCTACATGTCCTCCAAAGGATTTGTCTTCTCTTGATGAACTGTTTCTTCAGGCTGAGACTCCACTTTCAATTGAGATTTTTCTCTACAATTTTTAAGTGAATTTGGAATCTCTGATCCTGAGAGCTTGTTCAAGGCCTTTGTTAGAGCTTCAACTTGAAATTTCAAAGAACTCACATCGTCAGTTTCACATGGTTCCCCCTTTTGTTTGGACTCGGATTGCTCAGATGGCCACTGATAACTTGTCAAAGCCAACTCTTGTACTAAGGCTCAAGCGTCCTTGACAGTTTTGGCTAAAAACTTTCCTCCAGCCGCAGTGTCAAAAATTGTTTTAAAATCTCTTTTTAAACCATTATAGAAGAGTTGTACTTGAAGCCAGTCAGGGTACCCATGTTGTGGGCATTTCCTTAACATATCCTTATAACGTTCCCACGCCTCATACAGTTGCACATTTTCCATTTGTTTAAACATACCAATTTCAATTATGAGCTTAGTAATTTTTTCTAATGGGAAAATTTTTGTAAGAAAAGCCTTAACCAAATCATTCCAATTAGAAATGCTTTTTGGAGTTAAAGAGTCTAACCAATCTCTAGCCCTATCTTGTAAAGGAAATGGAAATTGCAAGCGAATAGTGTCAGAACTAACTCCATCGATCTTTACTGTTCCACAGATATTCAGAAATGACAACAAATGGCTGTGTGGATCTTCTGATGGATGACCTTTGAAAGCATTTTCTCAGACCATTTGAATGAGACTAGCCTTAAGCTCAAAATGCTCGGTAGCAATCAGCTCATATGCTATCCCATAGTAGTTCAATGGTAATTCTGGCAAGAAATAATCTCAAATTGCTTTGTCTTCTTGATCTACCATAATTATACGAATTCTCTAAGAACAAATTATCGACCCTATTGTTGGGTTTTATGCCCTAAAACTCGTAGATAGTGAATGTAAACAAATTGTATACTTGTTTCAATAAAGTGTTATTGAGTTTTTACAATAATGTGTTATTGTTAAATATTGCACAATTTGACCCAAATCCAATAAACTAAGATTCAAGGTTGTTTGTATGTAACTTGAACTAGTATGTGGGGACATACGGGGATCGATGTTCAAGTAACAACCTAAAAGGTCTATAGTACAAGGATAAGGTTGGGTACCTTATCCTAGTAACACTATGAGATACGACCAGCTTTGTATTTGATATAGACGTATTGATCCAAAACGTCCATGTAGTAGACATGCAGGCGGGGGTATCCTATGCAATGAGTTTGCATAAGACCGGACCACGAAATAGTCAACCATTAGTTATAACACCGTTAACTAGTTAGGTTACTGTTTCAATAGGATGACCTAGGAAACTCAGTCTTAATACTGAGTGTGTCAAGAACTCCTTCTCATGAGGGACTGTCCTTTGATTATCATGGGTGAGAGTGGCAAATACGCCGACTGGATATGCCTTCCTTTTTGGGGACAAGACCGAGTGGGAGACTGGGGACATGACAACACAAGAAGGAATTCGCTCATTCCCACTTATAGGAGAAGTACATGAGTGTTCCCTTAAGTGGTGACTCTGGGACTTGAACAAAGGGATCCTGCCCTCTCACTGGCCCGAGAGGGACTTTCTGTTTAATGGTTGGACCATAAACAGGTTGTTCATTAGAGGAGCGCTGGTACTTAAGGAGACAGATGTAACACAGGGGTAAAACGGTAATTTGATCCAGCTGTGATTACGGACACTCGTGAAGGATTGACTTACCGGCATAGGTCTACATCCATGGACACAGAAATGTTCTACAGTGAGAAGAGTTCAGCTGTGGGTCTTTAGTGGAATGACCCACAGTTAATGAATATTGGTTAACTGGATTAATGAGTTTAATCAGTTAACCTCATATCATTGGAGCTTCTGATCTGTAGGTCCATTAGGTCCCCCTGCTAGCTCGTAAAGAGTAATTTGGAACAAATATATATCTTGAGAGAATTTGAATAGTTCAAATTCATATTTGGAATTAAGCTAATTGTATGAGATACAAATGAATATAATGTATAGTGATGCATTAAAATATAAAGTCTAATTTGAGATTAAACTTTATTATATTGAGAGATTGATATATTTGAAAGAGTTCAAATATATGTCTAATTAAATATATGGTATTTAATTAGAAGATGAATTAATTAATTATGAATTAATTAATTATTCAATTTAGTTGAAATTAAATGACATTTAATTAAACTATAGTCTATGAGGGAATTATTAGAATATGATTCTAATATGTAATTAATTGAATATGAGAGATATTTAATTAATTGTAAAATTAATTAATTATTGAAATTAATTAATTGATTAGTTTAATTGAATTAATTAAATGTGATTTAATTAAGTTTAATTAAAATATATTATGTGAGGAAATTACATTTAAATAAGATTTAAATGTGCATTAAATTAATCAATTAATATGACTAGTTAATTAACATTTAATTAATTGATTTAATCAATTAATTAATTGATCTTGATTTAACGGTCAAGATTGTTTCCTAACCTCACATTAGGGTTTCCTCTCTTATAAAAGGAAATGTTATGAGAACCCTAGCCCTAAGGTCTCATTCTAGCCTCCCTCTCATATTCTCTCAACCCAAGAACTCTAGAGAGAATTTTTCTCTCTAAGAGTTTTTCCCAATCAAGATTAGGTAGTCCCACAACTACGTTCCTAATCTCAGAGAATAGCAGGGTAGCCTCGTGGTGGTGTCCGTTGAAGTATTCAGAGTCGTCAACGGAGGTATGTTTTTCATCGCTTAACTTTTTGTCAATGTATTGGTATTTTGTAGAACAAAATTAATTTACGAACGGTCCAATTTCTTCTGCTGTAACGGAATTGGGAATTCCAATCCTTCAATTGGTATCAGAGCCGATCGTATACTTAATTTTTGTTTTACAAAATTTGCATTGGTTGAATGGTGGGATTAATTGTGCATTTGATGTATAATAATTAGCTAGTAGATGGTTAGGGTTTTTGGCATTAGAATTTGCAATTTTATTGATTTGATCAATGTATGGGCATGGTGTTTTGGGCGTTTTGTTGCAAATCGAGTCTGTAAGTCCGTGTCTATCAATTGTGGCTTTTTTTTATGTGAAAATCGACTCAATTTGAGGCCAAAATGGATGAAGACAGTGCTGGAAATCGAAGAATAATCGAAAAAACTGGAAAATCGAGTGAATTAATTAAAAGAAAGGAAGAAAATCGTCTTCATTTGGGTTCGAACTCGCGTGTGTCAGGCAGTTACGCGCGCGCGCATTAGAGTCTTCGAGGGCGAAGGTTCGAGCTTCATCGTGGGCGTGTTTTTCGTCATTTTCGCGTGCGGGTTGAATAAAATTTAAATTCATAAAATGACATGAAGAACGATTCGTCTGGTTGATTGTATCAGCACTTGTGGATTTTGAGTGCAGCAGTTTGAGCCCGACGGAGTGTGCGTATTTTCGATTTTGGAGAATTTTTTTTCGTGCGCCGGTTCGTGGGTTGTTTGCGCGGTTCTATGTGGTTCGGTCTGGTCTGGGCAATTCAACGCGCGGTTCATGAACGTTTGACCGGTCTTTGACCGGTTCACGATGGTCCAGCTGGTTCTTGACTCGGTTCGAGCGGTGTAGGCATTTTTTTGCTCGGTTCAGCTTCATATTGACTTGTTCAAGGGGTTTTTGACCCGGTTCAGCCTGGTTCAGTTCGGTTCAAGCAATTTTGAGCTGTTTCAAGGAGTTTTGAAGCTTGTTCAGTGAGGTTCGGCCTGTTTTCTCGCCGGTTCGAAGGGTTTGGACGTGGTTTGAGGCTGTTTTGAGCTGTTTCACGGCAAGATAGAGTTGTAATAGATCTATTAAGGTAATTTTTCTACTGTTTTGAGTCCTAGGAATCCAAAAACCCGTCTACTTAGCTATTTACTTGCTTTATGGATGTCATATAGCTTAAAATCCCACCATAGGTTAAGCATATTCATGCATTTTTAATTATAATTGTTATAATATAAATATTATGCATGAATTTAATTTTCATGGGTATTTATTATAAATTGTTATGATTAAATGGATGAAAATTGAGAAGCATTGAGCATGAAATTACTTTAGTAAAAATATAAAATGTTATATTTATGAAAGTAATTTATAGGCTTATTTATTTTCATGAGCAATTAATATAAAGTGTTATGTTAATGTATGAAAATGTGAATGCTTGTTTTAATTTTCTTGGGTTATTAATTTAAGAGTTAGATTAATTGAAGAAAATTAATTTGAATTAAGCATGAAATTACTTTAGTTTAAAATATATAAGAGTTATATTTATATAAGTAATTAACATGCTTAATTAATTTTCATGATATATTAATATAAATGTTATGTTAATGTATGAAAATTGTAATGCTTAATTTTAATTTTCTTGTATGATTAATTTAAGAGTTAGGTTAATTAAAATGAAATTAAATTGCATTGAGCATGACATTACCTTAGATTAATATAATTGTTATATTTATGGTATGTCATGTATGCTAATGTATGGTTTTATAAATTAATTAGAATTTGATTGTTAATTTATTCACCATAATAGCATGTTATAGGGTTAATTCAATAAAATTTATAATAGTTATAAAATTAATGAATAGAAACCGTAACCTATAACAAAGAATTGCATGCAAACATAGGATCTTAGGATAAATGAATTAATTTAAAATGTTTAAAATTAATTAGACCTATGATCACATTTCTAATAGGATTAGAATTATTCCTACGTAGAATTAAAATTAGTTTTAATTGACTAAGTAGGAAAAACATTGCTATGATTAATAGGGAACTCCACCGGTAAAGTTCTGTCTAAGGCTGGGGGTATTTAAGTTGACGGTTTACGGAACACCTCCTACCTGGGAACTGACCCGAAATACCAGAGTTGAATTAATCATAGTTAAATGTTAGCATGCAACGTCACTAGCTTTCTTAAAAGTGTTTAATACACCTAGATCTTTAGAGTAAAGGCCTTACATTACTGTGGTTATAAGGGAACTCTCTCGGTAAAGTTCTATCTAAGACTGGGGGTACTTAAGATGACGGTTTACAGAACACCTCCTACGTGGGAACTGACCCGAACCTTGAGTTGAATTAACCATAGTAATGTTGACGTGCAATGTTGGGTTTATTAAAAGAAGTTTAATTCACCTAAAACATTGTGGTTGAATTCTTTCCATAATTGTTATAATAGCATCAGACTTAGGTAGATTGACTTAGCCAAATTTTATCTAAGTTAAACAACCCTACATTAACCTTAGGACATTTTCAGTGGGAGGAAAATTACAAAACGAGATTTAAATCAAGTTTTGCTCCTACGTCCCTACATTCACAACGTGTGGTTCATGCTCAGCTTCGAGTCGCCCTAAGAGCGGCCTCCCTTTGGAAAGTGTTTGCATGAATCAATAACAAGGTGAATGGGAAAAATGTCTAGAGTAAGTGGGAGCGGAAATCGTGTCAACGTATCCCTCGGTCTCCACCCCTAGTTCCCACCGTGAGAGTCCTATGATCCGCCTGCAGGTTATCCTGGCGCAACCATCCCTTCGGAGGGCCTGATCATAGGATTCGGAACATCGTGAACTCCTGAATAGAATAGGAACTCTTAGGCTAATTACCAACAGTTGTCTTTCCCTTCAGTAGTCTGTTGGTGCGTGCCTCTGAGATCTGAAAGTGGGAGGGTTACACTTACGGGGATGAGTTAAATGTGTTAACTAATCCTTGACTGAAGAACGGTAACTAAACGCTAACGGAATATGAGTTATTCTGGTGTTAGAGTTTGGTTGAGATTGTCTCAATTCAGAGGAGGTGTAGCTGACCACCCTTCGGTGGTTGTTGTTCTAAACCTTTGAAGTATCGTTGCAAAAACTAAATCAATAGTTTTATAAGGTTTCTTTGATTGCTTATTTCTTTTTGCAGAATTTGATTGGATTATTTGTGATGAGTTAGTGCTAATAGTAAGACAAGTAATTTGTTACTTCAGCAACAATATAATAATTTTATGTGTATTGTCTTACGTAATTTTTATAAATAACGGTAATACAACAAGCTTAAACTACAAATTGTGGTAAATAAGTGATAACTGCCCAAAAGGTAGTTATTAAGGCCTCATTTCTATAAGGATTTGTGTGTCTTTTGTGCTTAAGAGGGTTGGTTTTAGATAGATATTATATGTTTTAAACCATTTGGAGGAATGGAAGCTTTGGAAATCATTTTGTGCAGAATCTGTTGCTGGGCGACTTGAGGGAGCAAATTCTGTGCTGCAGCAAAACTGGGAGCAGAACTGCCACATCACAGCTCGCTAGCCAACTTCATGAACCGACTTCTGTTGAGTTATTCTCGTGATAAAGGATCAAGGAGCGCCTTACACGTGTCCAAGTTGACCTAATTCAAGCCCCCCATCCTTCTATAAAAGGAAGTAGTCGTCCAAGTCGAACTCATTCCTACTTTCCTTGGAAGCCGAACAGTATAGAGAGATTAGAGATTACCAAGAACACCATTGTTCATAAGCTGGTTGAGGAGATTATTATTTTCTTTATTATCTTGTGACTATGGACATGCCTACTCAGATTGTAATTCGTGTTTCCATGCCTATTATGAACTAAGTAGCTTAAGGTGTTGGTTAGGAACATGTAGTTGTTGTGCTTAAACTTTAGTAATATATTGATTATTGCATCTTGGTTAATTGTTGTGCCTATTTACATTTTATGCCCGCCTGGCCAGCCGGTGTGAATACCTCTCTCTAGTTTCAGGGATGATTTAGAGTGTGTGGCAATTATCCACACTACGATCATTGTGTATTGGTGAACGCCAGTGACTGAGCTTGGGATAGCCAGTTGCCTAGTGCTTGATCGGTCGCACTTCATTGGGGTTGAAACACATTCCAAAAGATCCGGAGTTCCGGGAGGAATCCGCTAATAATACTGCGAGAGTTGCATGATCAATAATATTGCTAGAGCATCTTTTTAAACAACTACTAAGCCTAACCAGCGCCTGTCTTTAATCTGTCTGTCTATTTGTTTATTCTTTGTTCTGTCATTTATTTTGCTTCAGCATAATTCTTATAAAACGAAATCATTTTTTACCATCTTTGAAACCATTACAAAGTTACACAAAATAGGTAAAGTGGAAGCTAATTCATGACTCGGATTGATAAGATTACTTGCTGCAGACTGTGTATACTTGCACAGGAATTCTAGACTCTTTTATACCATACTTTTACTCACTCTAGGAGCCCAACAATAAGTCTAGGATTATTCTTAACTGAGGAATGTCCTCATGCCCCATATGTTTAATTCATTAAGAATTGTTCTTGGTGAATAGGACATAGAACCCTGCTTAGCAAAAAGAGAACTTGTCTTGAAAACATGATAAGTGAAGAATAATGATTCTCCCTGAATACTTGATTCAGGGGACACAAATCATGTGTGTTATTCTTTTAAAGGAATAAGTTCCTGGCAACAGCTTGCTGCCTGTGTAATAACTCTCAAAGTTAGAATTAGAGAGGTTATTTTGGCTATAGTAGTGGGGAACATTAAGTTATTTTTCTTAGTGGGAGAAAATACATATTATTAGATAATGCGTATGTAATTCCTAATATTATAAGAAATTTTATTTATGTGTCTTATTTGCTGGAACAATGTTACTCTTTACCTTTATCTACTAACGTAGTTTTATTTCAAGAAAGGGAGTTGACATTTGTTTAGCTTTATTGGAAAGTAACCTAAATGTTTTAAGACTAATCAAGAGTAAAGCAATCATGAAAACTGGGTTGTTTAAGACTGCTACTACTCAATGTGAAAAGAGGCAAAGGATTTCTCCTAAAGGAAAATACCTTTCTTTGGTTTTAAGGTATACTATATTAATCTCAATTTGATTGGAAGATTGGTCGATAGTGAACTTCTAAGCAATTTAGAAGATGACTCTCTACTGCCTTGTAAGTCATGCCTTATGGGCAATATGACTGATAGGTCTTTTACTGGAAAAGATCTAAGAGCCAAAGAGCCATTGGAGCTTGTACATTTGGATCCTTGTGGTTCAATATGTTAAAGCAGTGGGAGGGCATGAATAATTCATCTCTTTTGGATGATTACTCAAAGGTATGAGTATCTCTACCTAATGCAACTTAAGTCTGAAGCTCTTGAGATATTCGAAGAGGCTTAGGACTGAAGTTGAAAACTTATTAGGTGAGATGATAAAAACACTTCGATCTGATCAAAGTATTGAGTATAAGGATTTGAGATCCCAGAACTATTTGATAGTACATGGGATCACACCCTAAATCTCATTTAGGAGAAATAGAACCCTATTGGATATGGTTCATTCCATGTTGATCTATGCTCAGTTGTCTGGCTCGTTTTGGGGTCATGCAGTGTTTACTGCATTGCATACTGCAATAGGCAACCCCAAAGGAAACGAGAAGTGGATACTTCTTCAATTCACAAGAGAATAAAGCATTTGTATCTACAAATGCTAAATTCTCAGAAGAAGTCCACATAAAAAATGATAAGCCACAGAGTAAAGTCGGTTTAAGTAAGTTAACTAATGAAGCTACAGTAATATCCACAAGAGTTGTTGATGAGGCTGGCTGTTCAACAGAGTTGTCGATGGACCAGTGCATCTGGTCAGAAACATCAATCTCAATAGTTGAGAGTGCCTCGATGTAGTGAGAGGGTTGTTTTATAACCTTAACGTTACATGGGCTTGATTGAAGCTTAGGTCATCATACCTGATGATGGCATAGAGGATTCATTGTCTTTTAGAAAGAAAATGAATGATGTTGATAACAATCAGAGGATTAAAGTCAGTGACCTAGAAATGAAGTCTTTTGTATTTCACTTCCATCTGAGATCTTGTAGATCTGCTTTATGGGTAACATCTATTAGTTACAAGTGGATTTACAAGAGGAAACGAGACATTCATGTCTTAACCAGAAGGGTTCATACAACAAGATCAAAAGCAAAAGGGTTTGCAAGCTTAAGTGATCCATTCATGGATTGACCTAACCATTTCAATCTTGAAATATAAGATTTGATATAGTGACCAAATATTTTGGCTTTAATCAGAACATTGATGAGTCTTGTGTTTAGAAGTAATCATCAATAGTTTAGTAGCTTACTTAGTGTTGTATATGATTGATATCCTAATCATTGGGAATGATGTAGGTTATCTTACTGACCTTAAAAGAGGCTAGTAGCTCATTGCAAAATAAAAATCTGGGAGAAGCTGAGTTGGCCTTGTCTCAAGTGTCTTATATCTACAAGATGTTAGTTAGATAAACGATGCAAAATTCAAAGAAGGGTTCACTACCTTTTAGGCATGGAATTCTTTTGTCTAAGGAACTGTGTCCTGAGACACCTCAAGATGTTGAGGACTTGAGACATAAGCCCTATGCAGTAGGGATTGTCAGTAAGTATCAATCAAATCCAAGAATTGATCTTTGGAGGGTCGTTAAGTACATCCTCTAGTATCTTAGGAGAACGAGGGTCTATATTCTCGTGTATGACATTGAGGATTGGATCCTTACACGATAAACTGACACAGATTTTCAAACTGATAAAGATTTGAGGAAATCTACATCAGTATCTGTGTTCACTCTTAACAGAGGAGATATAGTATGACATAGTTGCAACCTCAACGATATAGGCCGATAAGCATTTGCTTATGAAGAAGCGATAGAGACTGTATGACTTAGGAAGTTCAAGCCTATTTTGGAAGGTGTTCCAAATATGAACTTGCCTATTTCAAGACAAGCAAGCACATTAAATCTAAAGATATGTTTTTGATTCATTCACGAAGGCTCACTCGGCTAAAGTGTATGAGGGTCATCTAGAAGGTCTAGGTTTACGAGTTATGTACAAAGATGTAATCTAGGGAAAGTGGGAGAAGTGTAATGAGTATAGTGATATCATTATGTAATGGGTATAATAATGCCCTAGTTTATTGTATTTGTACATTGTATATGTTTTATACATGTATTTATACACCTACTGCTATATAGATCATTGTACATCCCACTAAACTAGAGTTTTAGTTCAAGTGGGAGTTTGTTGGGTTTTATGCCCTAAAACTCGTAGATAGTGAATGTAAACAAATTGTATACTTGTTTCAATAAAGTGTTATTGAGTTTATACAATAAAGTGTTATTGTTAAATATTGCACAATTTGACCCAAATCCAATAAACTAAGATCAAAGGTTGTTTGTATGTAACTTGAACTAAAATGTGGGGACATACGGGGATCGATGTTCAAGTAACAACCTAAAAGGTCTATAGTACAAGGATAAGGTCGGGTACCTTATCCTAGTAACACTATGAGATACGACCCGCTTTGTATTTGATACAGGCGTATTGATCCAAAACGTCCATGTAGTAGACATGCAAGCGGGGGTATCCTATGCAATGAGTTTGCATAAGACCGGACCACGAAATAGTCAACCATTAGTTATAACACCGTTAACTAGTTAGGTTACTGTTTCAATAGGATGACCTAGGTAACTTAGTCTTAATCCTGAGTGTTAGGAGTTACACAAATCAGAAAGATTATGGGCATTGACACCAAGTGGCTGGAAATTTAAATGTGCAAAACTGTAACCACTAAATTTATTGAAACTGGTTGTTTAATTTCAAAAAAATTAAACATGCAACTGAAACTAATAAATATCAAACGGTCAAATTTAACACAAATGAGAGTGTCATTATGATGTGGACTTTTCCTAACCTCAAGCGCACGGGTCAAGTAATAATAAAGAGTTCGTATAAACGAGTGTCGTCCTCTGGATTGGATTTTTAAGCAAATCAAGTATTGTGAATTATCTTGCTCAATTTTATTTAGGGATCAAAAAGTGATGAATGAATGATAAGAAAACCAAATCAAAGCAAGTAAAAAGTGTGGAATTTCAATTGGGAAAACTACTTAGGGAATTGATTTCGCCGATTTAGTTTAGGATTGATTTTAAGGAATAAGTTATTATGCACAATGAAATTATGAGCCAAAGACCTATCTAAATGAAATCACAACTACCTCTCCCGAGTATAATTGATTCTCATGCAAATTAACCAACTTGATATCCCTATCTAAGTTTATTAATCATGCAAGGCAATGAGATCCTTTAACCAATTCTAAAGTTAATCTAAAACCATCACGAATTAGAAACTAAACTTTAGTCATGCAATCTTGAGTAAGTCTAAATCAAATCCCCTCTCCCGAGCTAGATTCGAAACTTAAATCATCCAACTAATGGCCAATTAATTGAAAGCATTAAATCAAGATTACAAACATAATAACATTGCACAACTTAAACCATAAATCAATCCATAAACACAATCAACCACATCAATCCCTAAGCTTACAAGTTTAGCTACTCATGATCAAAATTACAAGCTCAACTAAACATGTAAAAGCCATAAAAATCTAACTAAAGTGAGGGAAAGAAGAATTAAACTCGTTGTATGCCGAGACCGAACGTCCCCGTCACGATCCCCACGAACAATGGGTTGATTTCCGAATCTTCCCCTTTGCATCAACCTTGAATTGCTCTGTTTTCCTCTGTTTACGGCTCCAAGAAGTCCCAAAATTCATTCCCCCCAAAAACCTAGCCGAAAAGAACTATTTATTCTGAAATTTTATCGTAGCGTCGAGACGCTACCTCTAAACACGCGCGTTCTGGAAAGGAAATTACGGTAGCGTCGAGACGCTAAGGTCGTAGCATCTCGACGCTGTGACGATTTCGCGCCTATCCGAATAAGGAATGCTAGCGTCGAGACGCCTAAGGGCTAGCGTCTCGACGCTAGTCACCATTTGACCGAATTTTGACTTTTTTCCATTTTGATTCTTTTCCTTCCTTTGCATCTTTTCGCGTCCCGAGCACCCGATTAACTCCACTATTGCAATATAGCTCCAATCAACCATTTCCTACAAAATAAACATTAAAGCACAATAAAATTGCCCAAAAATCATAAAAGACTAGCTAAATTAAATAATTAAAGATAGCTAGCTATGCTCGCTATCAAATACCCCCAAACTTAAGCTTTTGCTAGTCCTCGAGGAAACTATAAATCAATCATACAGTAGAAGAATGGATGCAACAATCATAACTCAATCATCAAAGCTCAAAAGTCAATAACCAAGCAAGCAAGAGACATGCACATAAGGACCAATGAGGGAGACAAATTAAATTTTTTCTAAAATTAACTTGCACAAGCGAGATCTAACTCAACAAGATCAGACTCTACTAGCTCGGGGTTGATTTATTAAACTCTCAGCTCATCTGCCCTCTACACTGGCACTAAGGTTTCACTAATGAGTTAATGGAACAAATTAGTTTGTTTTTCTCCATACTTAGGTGCTTTTAATTAACAATTGAATTAAGCATGTATATGTGGCACTAGCTTTCACACACCCATTGCAGGGACCCTTAACCTGAGTTTTCTCTGGTTGGCCTAACTGATCACAACAGGGGTAGCTCTTTTTGCCTTAATCTTTATTAAACATTGCAAACTGTGCACAGGCCATGGCATAATAATTTTCTTTTCAACAGTAACAACAAGAATGATTTTTCTTTATGAGCATAAATAGCAAATATTTTTTTCTTTCCTCCTAAGCAAGATCAAACATGCTAATTTGCAAAGCATTAACTTTTTAGCTCTACCCTACACCTATCGAGGTGACAACAAGCATATGAACCCAATAATTCGCTCCTAAGCATTCAAATCCAAATCTAGCCAAGACAAATACTCTACTCATGCGAGCCATCTCCTAGAAAAATTTTAAAAAATCTCCCTTTTTGGGCACTTATGCTTACAACTCATCACAGGCTTGAAAATTGACAAGAAAGCCTATCCTAGGACATCATAATCATGCAAAAGTAGCATCCAGAAAACAACCATATGCATAATTCAAAGAAAGCTCAAAACTATAGCCCGAACTCAGATGCTCAAGGGCTCCACAAACATGCTAATCCACCCCTAAACTTAAAACATGCATTGTCCTCAATGTATAAAGAAAATAAAGCATAAACACGCATGAGAACAATAAAAGAATGAAAGGAGTGAACAATACTGGCCTAAACTAATGATGACTTCTTGACTGAAAGCTTGGAATCTTGAAAGCTTGAAAGCAAAGGAGAGAAAGAAAACAAGACCTACTAAACAAAAACAAACAATAAATTAAAAACAAAAAAAGAAAACACACTAAACTTACTTGGGTTGCCTCCCATAAGCGCTTGTTTAACGTCATTAGCTCGACGTGTTGATCGTGCTTCAAGGGGGCTTTTGTTCTGTGAATCCAACAGAGGTGCTCTTTCTTGCACCTTTCCTATATCCCATGAAAAGCACTTCATCTTTAGAGTTTTCAACTGCTTTAAAGATTTCTTTTTCGTTCTTGACTCTAATAGTGAGCTCCCTGCACTCAATATCAATAATCACTCGCCCAGTAGCGAGGAATGGTCTTCCTAATATGACAGACATTGAAGGATTTTCTATCATGTCCATAACATATAAATCAATAGGGAGGAAAAATCTACCTACTCTGATTAACACATTTTCTACAATACCAACTGGTCTCACCACAGATTGATCAGCCAATTGGAGCTTCACAGGAGTAGATTTAATCTCACCTATGTCTAACTTTTTACACAAGGACAAAGGAATAATATTAATGCTAGCACCTAAGTCACATAATGCTCTAAAAGAGTAAGTACCAAAACTGCAAGGAACAGAAAAACTCCCTGGATCTGCTACTTTTTCAGGTACCTTCTGTTGGACTCTAGTGCTACATGTGGAAGCAAGATATACAGTGTCAACCTTCTTTTCTTTTCGCTTCTTTGCTAACCACTCCTTCATGAACCTGTTGTATTGGGGCATCTCTAATGCCTCTGCAAAAGGAATATTAATATTCAGATTCATAAAAGCATTCATAAATTTATCAAACTGAACCTGATTGTTCTTTTTCTTCTTTTTCTTTTTATTTTCCTTGGGAACCAACAGTGTGGGAGAAGGAATAGGAGGCTCAAGGTTAGGCTTTTCAGCCTCATCTGCTGATGTGTCCTCCTCAGCTTCCCCTGTAGGCGTTTCATAATCCCCAGACTCAGGCTCCTCGTCAGCTTCCTCCTGGTGCACAGTGATTGCCTTACAATACTCCATCTGCGTTTTCTCCTGTTCAGCTGGGACCTTACCTTTATTCATGGTGCTTACAACATTTACCAACTGTCGCAGCTGAGTCTCAATATTCTTGATGGCAGCACTGTGGCCATTCACTGTTGAGTTGATGGCAATGACTGCCTCCTCCAACTTAGTTGTCCTGTTACTAGATTCTGCAATGAAAGCTCCAACAAGATCTTCTAACTTTTTATTTTCTTGAGTTTGAGGGGCAAAACCAGGGGGGTTAAGAACATTCTTAGTATTTGCATAAGATAAATTTTCATGGTTCCTATTGTTAGGGTGATAATGTGTAGGTGTAACATTATTATTATATCCCCTAAAATTAGCATTTGATACATACTGAACCTGTTCAATGGTCTCCTCCTGAGGTCTAGATGCCTAAGCAGCAGCTGATTCAATTGACTGTGCACTCCCTGTACCTGAAAATTTCATAAAAGCATTAGTGAGGGAGGTCATCTGGGCCTGGACTGCACTTACTTTATCAACCTCAAACACTCCAGCAGCAATCTTTTTGGGTGTAGACCGCTCAGATGGCCACTGATAGCTGTTGGTGGCCATATCCTCTAAAAGTGTGCGAGCGTTTTCCACGGTCTTGGACAACAGAGTCCCACCTGCAGCTGCATCAACAATCGTTTTTGTACTATGAGTTAAACCATTATAAAACAACTGTACCTGAAGCCAATCGGGGTAACCATGCTGAGGACACTTCCTCAGTAGCTCTCTGAATCGCTCCCAAGCTTCGAACAGCTGCTCATCATATTGTTGTTGGAATGTCCCAATCTCGGTCCTCAGCTTGACCGTCTTTGCAGGAGGGAAAAATTTCTTTAAAAAGGCCTGGACCAAAGCATCCCAAGTGGTGATGCTCCCAGGGGGGATAGATTGCAACCAATCTCGTGCTTTATCCTGCAAAGAAATGGGAAATAAACGTAAGCGAATAGCACCCTCAGACACTCCATTAATCTTTACCGTCCCACAAATATCTAAAAATGATTTAAGATGAGAATTTGGATCCTCGGTGGGCGATCCTCTATAAGCACAATCTCGAGCCATCTGAATGAGACCGGTCTTCAGCTCAAAGTTGTTGGCATTAATCGGGGCATAGACAATCCCCGACTGTTGCCCCTGAAACACGGGCTGAAAGTAGTCTCTAATAGGCCTAGGCTCCTTAAGTGGATTTTGGTCAGCCATTTGAACGTTTTCTCTATTCTCCCTTCGAAGCCTATGGATGGTTCTTTCTATCTCGGGATCCAATGGTATCACTTTTTTACTACTACGCATACAAAAACAAATCTACCCTAAAAAGGAAAGAAAACAATTATGGAAAGCAACAAAGAAAAGAAAACAACTAATCTAAATATAGAAAATATAATCTAGAAAATGAAACAAAATAACCTAATATGGAATGCAAAAATAAATATGGCAAAACACAAATAAGGAAACTAACAAATAAGGAAACTAACAAATAAGGAAAGACTAATCTAAAAAGGAATAACAAGAAACAAATAAAGAAAAGAGTACTAAAAGAAAAACTAACCTAGAAAATCAAATATGGAAAGAAAAACAAATAAGGAAAAATGCAATCAACCTAAAAAGGTAAAAATACACCCTAAATTAAGATCAAGCAATTTTTTTCACAATATCAATCTAGCTAAATGTGCCAATCCCCGGCAACGGCGCCAAAAACTTGATGTGGACTTTTCCTAACCGCAAGCGCACGGGTCAAGTAATAATAAAGAGTTCGTATAAACGAGTGTCGTCCTCTGGATTGGATTTTTAAGCAAATCAAGTATTGTGAATTATCTTGCTCAATTTTATTTAGGGATCAAAAAGTGATGAATGAATGATAAGAAAACCAAATCAAAGCAAGTAAAAAGTGTGGAATTTCAATTGGGAAAACTACTTAGGGAATTGATTTCGCCGATTTAGTTTAGGATTGATTTTAAGGAATAAGTTATTATGCACAATGAAATTATGAGCCAAAGACCCTTTAATCACAACTACCTCTCCCGAGTATAATTGATTCTCATGCAAATTAACCAACTTGATATCCCTATCTAAGTTTATTAATCATGCAAGGCAATGAGATCCTTTAACCAATTCTAAATTTAATATAAAACCGTCACGAATTAGAAACTAAACTTTAGTCATGCAATCTTGAGTAAGTCTAAATCAAATCCCCTCTCCCGAGCTAGATTCGAAACTTAAATCATCCAACTAATGGCCAATTAATTGAAAGCATTAAATCAAGATTACAAACATAATAACATTGCACAACTTAAACCATAAATCAATCCATAAACACAATCAACTACATCAATCCCTAAGCTTACAAGTTTAGCTACTCATGATCAAAATTACAAGCTCAACTAAACATGTAAAAGCCATAAAAATCTAACTAAAGTGAGGGAAAGAAGAATTAAACTCGTTGTAGGCCGAGACCGAACGTCCCCGTCACGATCCCCACGAACAATGGGTTGATTTTCGAATCTTCCCCTTTGCTTCAGCCTTGAATTGCTCTGTTTTTCCTCTGTTTACGGCTCCAAGAAGTCCCAAAATTCATTCCCCCCAAAAACCTAGCCGAAAAGAACTATTGATTCTGAAATTTTATCGTAGCGTCGAGACGCTGCCTCTAAACACGCGCGTTCTGGAAAGGAAATTACGGTAGCGTCGAGACGCTAAGGTCGCAGCGTCTCGACGCTGTGACGATTTCGCGCCTATCCGAATAAGGAATGCTAGCATCGAGACGCCTAAGGGCTAGCGTCTCGACGCTAGTCACCATTTGACCGAATTTTGACTTTTTTCCATTTTGATTCTTTTTCTTCCTTTGCATCTTTTCGCGTCCCGAGCACCCGATTAACTCCACTATTGCAATATCGCTCCAATCAACCATTTCCTACAAAATAAACATTAAAGCACAATAAAATTGCCCAAAAATCATAAAAGACTAGCTAAATTAAATAATTAAAGATAGCTAGCTATGCTCGCTATCACATTACCAGAAAATTTAGATCCAACACACTTTGACAAAAAAAAAAAAAACCAACAAGAACAACAACAATTTGCAGAATCTCAGTTTTCTCAGTTTTTCCAGATATATTATCACAATGACGGATTTTATATATGAAGCGAATCGAATATCAAGATCTCATTGAAGACAAAGTTGTAGATCAGAAGAATATTTATAAGATTGCAAAAGACAAAAATATGAAACCATAAATGGAAGTGAAACTTTTTTTAAATTTTATATTTCTGGACAAAATGCAAGAACATGAACAGTGAGAAAAAAAAAAATTCAGAATGAAGAACAAGAAAAGAAATGCAACAACGGAAACATATATCCCATCTAGAGCCTAAAGCTCTGATGCCAAATGATAAGAAACCCTTGATGATTGGATCTTAAAACCTTGCTAGCAAACAATACCCATAGAACTCAATATCAATAACCCCAAAACCAAGATGATTTCATCCCAAGGAAGAAGATAGAAATGAATTTACCTTGATGATTAAGATCAAGAGTAGAGAAAACTCGTTTCTAAACTCGAGATTCGAATCACTCCACAAGTAGTTCGATCAAAGCTACTTGAATGATCCTAGCATGCAAATCTAAACACAAGATATGCAAAGAAAGTTGTTCATGGCCTTTAGGCTCAAAAGACTCAATTTCATTGAAACATCATCAAAACAAATGTGATTTGTGTTACAACAAAGATAACTTTTTATAGCCTCCAAAATATAACATAAATTCAACAACTAGGTCACCTTAAAGTGTGTAACCTTCATATGTTTAATGTATTAAAGTGCCACTAACAAAAGTAACCTAAGTAGCATTGAAAAGACTAAAAAAACTTAAAAATTACATAATGGACTCCATAAATCCGAGAATTGAAATCTTGGTCAACCTTCATTTTGTGTGTAACATTCCATGAATTAATGAAGCTTCCCTTTGAAGTAGCTTAAAGTATAGTTTCATTACTTGATGTTTGATTTGCAGTAAATGTAGCTTTCTCTACCCAGAGTGCATTTAATGCGTTCCATCTTGAAGCTCTTCTACACATAAAGTAACCGAAATCAAAGCCCTCAACTATATTGGAATTCTTTATTGGAAGTTTTTCATCTGGTTTGGACAAACTTGGTCCAAACTTTCCTCCGTTTGAGTTTTTGAGAGTTGGAAAATCGAAGTTCGGCCCAATGACAGTTCTTTAGGTGGTTTGGACGACACATGGTCCAAACTTTGCTCTGTTTAAGTTTTAGAGAGCTCGGAACCCAAAGTTCGTCCCAATGAGAGTTTTTCATCTGGTTTGGACGAACTTGGTCCAAACTTTTCTCCGTTTGAGTTTTCGAGAGTTTGGAACTCAAAGTTCGGTCCATGAGAGTTCTTTAGGTGTTTTGGACGACACATGGTCCAAACTTTGCTCCATTTAAGTTTTTAGAGCTCGGAAAAAGGAAATGAAATAGGGAAATGAAAAACAAAAAAAAAAAGAAAAGAAAGGAAATGGGTAATGATAGCAAAAAACCCACCACCGCCTAAGCCAAAACTCCAACCAATTTTCAGTCATTTCCAGCCACATTTCTCATCAATTTTAATCCAAAACTCTAGAGCTTTCGAGGGAGAGAGTAAGGGAAGAAGAAGGAGAAGATTGCCGACGGTTTGAGGTTGAAGAAGAGAGGAAAAGCTCATCCAAGGCAGCCATAGCAGAATCTGAGATCAACCTGTCTATCTTTGGTTTTTGATTCAGCTTGAGCTACACAGAAAGAACTAAGAGGTGAGGTTTGATTTTCTTGAATGTTAATCCATTTTCCAACAAATGTCATGAAGGAAACTTGAGCTAAATCTGATGATAAGTTAATGGTTTTTGAAATGGAAAACAGAGCACAAGATGTTCAAGCAAACCAGGAGGATCTCTGGTTTTCTCTAGTTTTTCGAGCATTCTGGGGTGTACAAGTTGAATCAGAAGCTCTATTTTGTATGGTTGGAAAGCTTATTCAATTTCCCACAACGTGCATATGGAATTCGTGAGCCAAAAATGACTTGAAGTAGGTTTAAATTCAGGAGATAGATAAAGGGTAGCAGAGAACCTCGAATGTGTGTTGTCTGTGTTCGGGGCATTTCTGGACAAATCGGTTGGGAATCTCGTTTTCATTTCTTCAGTTATGTTGTTGCGTGTTCGCAAATGAAGAGTTTGATGTATAGCACATTCCTTTTGGTTACGTATGGAGGACATTATGGGTGTTGGAAGTTAGGGTATAAAATCTGGAAAATCTTGAAAAGTAGAATGTGAAGTGTGATTTTTAATTCAAGTGTTTAGAATTCACGAGCATGGAAGAATAAGACTACCTTTGGTTTTGATGCTCCGTTTTTATTTGTTTGACAGGCCAAGAGGAAATAGGTCGAGTCTACAGACCAGGAAACTAGCTAAGACTGTGAGTGACAAAACGGATTTCGAAAATTGTTTCCAAACAGATGTACATGTTTAGATGTTTTACATGCTTTCTATGAATGATACATGATTTCTATTAACGGTTTCAAGCATAAGTTTTGAGCTTAGATTTTCTAATGAGGTTTATATGTGAGCACGTGGTTATTTGACTTAATGAAAAGTAATTAAAACGATATCATTTAAAGTAAAGCATGTATTAGCAAGTACTCTTACAAGATTTTAAGTTTTTCACGAGCAAGCTGAGTAAGCTTGAGTCTTACGAAAGATAAAGATAAGCAGGCATGTTTTAAAGTTTTCATGTGATTTTCTGAGACTTTTATTGACTACATGACTGAGATGTCGAGCTGGAGGCTAGATGATACCGTGTGCACACAAGTAATATTTCGTTGTTGACGTTGAGTGTACTCCGTGACAACAATGCTGTCGTGAATGCTGGGTGGGCCCCACTACGACAAAGACGATGGGAGTGCTGGGCGGGCCCCACTATATCATAGGACTAGCAAACGTTTGTTGTACTCGGCCTGCCCTACACAACGTAGATCGGTCATGTTAGTTCAAACGTTTGATGTACTTGATATGCCTTGCTAGATTTTTAATAACGTACTTGTGAGTTATTTGAGAAAGCTTTTATCATTGCACATTTATGTTTAACGCCTTGGTTGAGAAGCTTTATACGTTTAAAGTTTTATCACGTGTTCTGATTTCCAAATTTAAAGTTTTAGAGTTAGTCACTCACTGGGCTTCGTACCTCATTATTTCAAAATGTTTTCCCACTTTTCAGGTACAGATCGAGCTCCCGGTGCCTGATACACTGCCAACGTCTGCTGAAAGTTCCAGATCAAGCTCCAGTACGTGGGTGGAGTTGTATATTGAGTCTGTCTATATTGTAAATGTTTTGTAAGGATAGGATAATTTACGGTTTGTGTAGGTTCTAGAGGTCGTTGTTGTATAAACCCCGGTTGTGATATCTATACCAGGTTATTTTCCAAATCGAGTTATGTCAGGACTACACTTCGTGTATGTTAAGTGGTTTTCAGGGATTCCGCTGTGTTGTGTTCCACGTAGAATATTTTATATCTAAGATTAGTATGTTTATCAGGTTCAACGTTTTAGGAGGGTCAACAAGTATCGTTAGAGGAGGACGATGTCCGTTGGCTTCACGCCACCTTCCAATCTAAGCTAGCAGGTTGTCCGAGAGGGGATGTGACAAGCTAGCTATGCTCGCTATCAGAGCTCGGAACCCAAAGTTCGTCCCAATGAGAGTTTTTCATCTGGTTTGGACGACCTTTGTCCAAACTTTGGGCCGTATGAGTTTTGGAGAGTTTGGAACTCAAAGTTCGGCCCAATGATAGTTCTTTAGGAGGTTTGGACGAAAAATGGTCCAAACTCCCACTTGAACTAAAACTCAAGTTACAGGGAAAATATATACAATATAATCCAAAGCTGGAAATGGTACATGTATGTTGTACATTACATGAAAAGTAAATATACAAAATACAATAAACTAGGGCATCCTTACACCCATTACACATCTCCCACTTGCCCTAGATTACGCTATATACATGTCTCGTAGACCTAGACTTTCTAGATGACCCTCGAACACTTTAGCCGAGAGGGCCTTCGTAAACGGATCAGCAATGTTGTGCTCGGAAGCGATCTTGGTCACGACCACATCTCCTCTTTGCACAATCGCACGAATCAGATGATACTTCCTCTCTATGTGTTTACCTCTTTTCTGCTACGAGGTTCCTTTGAATTGGCTACAGCCCCACTGTTGTCACAGTATAACGTAATGGGCAAGTTCATATTTGGAACAACTTCCAAATCCGTCAAGAACTTCCTTAGCCAAACAGCTTCCTTAGCAGCTTCACAAGCAGCTACATACTCAGCCTCCATCGTGGAGTCTGTTATGCATCCTTGCTTTATACTTCTCCAAACTACAGCTCCCCCGTTAGGGTGAAAACTGACCCTGACATGGATTTCCTAGAATCCTTGTCAGACTGAAAGTCAGAGTCGGTGTATCCAGTGAGAACTAACTCTTTAGCCCCAAACACCAGCATGTAGTCCCTCGTTCTCCTAAGATACTTGAGGATTCCTTTAACGGCGGTCCAGTTGTCTAACCTTGGATTTGACTGATATCTGCTGACAATCCCTACAGCATAAAAGATGTCAAGCCATTTGTAGAGCATGACATACATTAAACTACCCACTGCAGAGGCGTAGGGAATCCGTCTCATATCCTCAACTTCTTGAGGTGTCTTAGGAGACTGTTCCTTTGACAGGTGAACCCCATGCCTGAAAGGCAATAAGCCTCTCTTGGAGTTCTGCATCGAATATCGAGCCAACATCTTGTCGATATACGTTGCTTGAGACAGAGCTAGCGTTTTGTTCTTTCTATCCCGAATAATCTGGATGCTAAGAACATACTGGGCCTCACCCAAATCCTTCATTTGGAATTGAGCTGCTAGCCATTCTTTTACGTCAGACAGATACCCTACATCATTTCCAATGAGTAGGATGTCGTCAACATAAAGTACGAGGAAAACTACTTTATTCTTGTTGATTTTCTTATATACACAAGGCTCATCAATATTCTTGTCAAAGCCAACAAGATTTGATCGCTGTATCAAATCTAATATTCCAAGATCGGGAGGCCTGTTTCAACCCATAAATGGATCGATTCAGTTTACAAACCTTTTGCTCCTGACCTTGGGTTATGAACCCTTCGGGTTGAGACATAAAAATACTTTCGTCAAGGTTGCCATTCAAAAAAGCTGTCTTGACATCCATTTGCCATATTTCATAGTCATAAAACGTGGCAATGGATAAGAGAATTTTTATGGACTTAAGCATAGCAACAGAAGAAAAGGTTTCTTCATAGTCCACCCCTTCTCGTTGGGTATAACCCTTTGCTACAAGTCTTGCTTTGAAAGTCTGTACTTTCCCAGCAGCATCTCTTTTCCTCTTATAGATCCATTTACACCCAAATGGGTTTGACCCCTTCAGGTGGATCTACAAGTTCCCAAACTTGATTGAAGTACATAGACTCCATCTCAAGGTCCATGACTTTGGCCCACTAGTCCTTATCTACATCATTCATTGCCTGACGATAAGACAATGGATCTTCTACGCCGTCATTGATAGCGTGCAGAGCTAGCTAGTTTTCCCTAATCTATTTAGCTAGTCTTTTATGATTTATTGGCCACTTTATTGCACTTAATTGTTTATTTTGTAGGAAATGGTTGATTGGAGCTAAAGCGTGATATTGGAGTTAATCGGGTGCTCGGGACGTGAAAAGATGCAAAGGAATGAAAAAGAGTCAAAGAGGAAAAAAGTCAAAATTCGATCAACAGCAGGCTAGCGTCGAGACGCTAGCTTTGAGCGTCTCGACGCTCACATTCCATATCTGAATAGGCGCGTAAAGGTCACAGCGTCGAGACGCTGCGACCTTAGCGTCTCGACGCTCTGTTATTTCGCTTACTGAAACGCGCGTTTTGAAGGCAGCGTCAAGACGCTACGACGAAAAATCAGAATAAATAGTTCTTTTTGGCTAGGTTTTAGAGGAGAAGCTTTTGGGACGTTTTAGAGCCGTAAAACAGGGCAGAACAGAGCATCTTGGAGCTGAATCAAAGGGAGCAAGTTGGAAATCAACCCATCGTTCGTGGGGATCGTGATGGGGACGCTCGGTCTCGGCCTACATTGAGTTTTTCCTTCCCTTTTCCTTTCTTTAGCTAGACTTTATGGCTTTTACATGTTTAGTTGAGCTTGTAATTCCAATCATGAGTAGCTAAACTTGTAAGCTTAGGGATTGATGTAGTTGATTGAATTTATGGATTGATTTATGGTTTAAGTTGTGCAATGGTTATTATGTATGCAATCTTGATTTAATGCTTTCAATTAATTGGCCATTAGTTGGATGATTTAAGTGTTGATTCTTGCTCGGGAGAGGGGACTTAGCATAGACTTATTCAAGATTGCATGACTAAAGTTTACTTTCTAATTTCGTGACAGTTTTTAGATTAACTTTAGAATTGGTCAAAAGATCTCATTGCCTTGCATGTTAATAAACTTAGATAGGGATATCAAGTTGATTAATTTGCATGAGAATCAATTATACTCGGGAGAGGTAGTTGTGATTAAAGGGTCTTAGGCTCATAATTCCATTGTGCATAATAACTTATTCCTTAAAATCAATCCTAGATTAAATTAGCGAAATCAATTCCCTAAGTGTTTTCTCAATTGCATACCCACTTTTTGCTTGTTTGATTTAGTTTTCTATCATTTATTCATCACATTGTGTTCCCTAAATAAAATTGAGCAAGATAATTCACAATACTTGATTTGCTTAAAAATCCAATCCAGAGGACGACACTCGTTTATACGAACACTTTATTATTACTTGACCCGTGCGCTTGCGGTAAGGAAAATTCCACATCAAGTTTTTGGCGCCGTTGCCGGGGATTGGCACATTTAGTTAGATTGATATTGTGAAAAAATTGTTTGATCTTAATTTAGGGTGTATTTTTACTTTTTTAGGTTGATTGCATTTTTTCCTTATTTGTTTTTCTTTCCATATTTGTTTTTCTAGCTTAGTTTTTCTTTTAGTTGTGTAATATTTTCCTTATTTGTTTCTTGTTATTCCTTTTTAGATTAGTTTTTCCTTATTTGTTAGTTTCCTTATTTGTGTTTTGCCATATTTATTTTTGCATTCCATATTAGGTTATTTTGTTTCCTTTTCTAGATTATATTTTCCATATTTAGATTAATTGTTTTCTTTTCTTTATTTCTTTCCACAATTGTTTTCTTTCCTTTTTAGGGTAGTTTTGCTTTTGTATGCGTAGTAGTAGAGAATTGATACCGTTGGATCCCGAGATTGAAAGAACAATTCATAGGATTCGAAGAGAAAACAGAGAAATTATTCAAATGGCTGACCAAAATCCACCTGAGGAGCCTAGGCCTATTAGAGACTACTTTCAGCCCGTGTTTCAGGGGCAACAGTTGGGGATTGTCTATGCCCCGATCAATGCCAACAACTTTGAGCTGAAGACCGGTCTCATTCAGATGGCCCGAGACTGTGCATACAGAGGATCACCCACCGAGGACCCTAATTCTCATCTAAAATCATTTTTAGACATTTGTGGGACAGTTAAAATTAATGGAGTATCTGAGGATGCTATTCGCTTACGCTTATTTCCTTTTTCTTTGCAGGATAAAGCAGGAGATTGGTTGCAGTCTATTACCCGTGGGAGCATCACCACCTGGGATGCTTTGGTCCAGGCCTTTTTAAAGAAAATTTTCCCTCCTGCAAAGACGGTCAAGCTGAGGACCGAGATTGGGACATTCCAACAACAATATGATGAGCAGCTGTTCAAAGCCTGGGAGCGATTTAAAGAGTTGCTGAGGAAGTGTCCTCAGCATGGCTATCCCGACTGGCTTCAGGTTCAATTATTTTATAATGGTTTAACTCCTAGTACAAAAACCATTGTTGATGCAGCTGCAGGTGGGACTCTGTTGTCCAAGACCGTGGAAAATGCTCGCACACTTCTAGAGGATATGGCCACCAACAGCTATCAGTGGCCATCTGAGCAGTCTGCACCTAAAAAGATTGCTGCTGGAGTGTTTGAGGTTGACAAGGTAAGTGCACTCCAGGCCCAGATGACCTGCCTTGCTAATGCTTTTATGAAATTTTCAGGTACAGAGAGTGCACAGTCAATTGAATCAGCTGCTGCTTTGGCATCTAGACCTCAGGAGGAGACCATTGAACAGGTTCAGTATGTATCAAATTCTAATTTTAGGGGATATAATAATTCCACACCTACACATTATCACCCTAACAATAGGAACCATGAAAATTTCTCTTATGCTAATACCAAGAATGTTCTTAATCCTCCTGGTTTTGCCCCTCAAACTCAAGATAATAAAAAGTTAGAAGATCTTGTTGGAGCTTTCATTGCAGAGTCTAGTAACAGGACAACCAAATTGGAAGAGGCAGTCATTGCCATCAACTCAACAGTGAATGGTCACAGAGCTGCCATCAAGAACATTGAGACTCAGCTGGGACAGTTGGTAAGTGTTATAAGCACCATGAGTATGAAGGGAATAAAAGTCCCCACGCAGCGGAAGCGCATCGATTGGACCTTACGCCGTATATTAATTAACATTAAAATACCGTTACGAAAACTCAAACTAACTTTAAAACCCTTTTAAAGCTGCTGGAAAATTGGTTTAAACATGCTTAAAAATAAATCTAAATTTATTTTCATGCTTTTCTAAAGAAAAAGGGAAGAACCGTTACAAACCTCCGTTGAAGACTTGACCGTTCTTCGCCAACGACGCTCCACGAATGAAAACGCAGCAGTCGCCTTTGATTTTCTTCGCTGGAAATTCCTTCTTTGAATGACACAATAACCACAGAGGTTACACTGGTATGTCTCTATGTCTAGGAGGCAAAAGACTTGTGGGAGTCTTTCTCTAAGAGGGAGGCTAGAGAGAATTCTAGGTCTAGTGTTCTATTTATATAAGAGAGACCATGAATAAAATATTCAATTAAATCAATCTTTTCCAAAATCGATTCAATCTTATTCCTTAATTAATCAATCATGATCAATCAATTCCATAATTGATTAATCTTTTCCACAAATGACTAATTAATTCCATAAGTGATTAGATCATTTCCATAAATGATTAATCACTTCCTTAAGTGATTAATTATTTCCATAATTGATTAATTCCCGGTTAATGAATTCTTTAATTAATTAACCACCAATTAAATATCACATATTTAATTCCCGGCCTAGAATTAATTAATTTGCCCAAACACATTTTAGGCCTTAAATTAATTAATTCATTATTTGAACTCTTTCAAAACTTCCATAAATTTATATTTGACTTTTTCAAATATTAATTTCTCTCATAATAATATATCAATATATATTATATTTGTTTCCCTTAATAAATTGAACATTTTCAATTTACTTTTATTACTTAGTTGCCTCAAATTACTTTACGAGCTACCAGTGGGACCTAATGGACCTACAGATCAGAAGCTCCAACGATGTGAGATTAATTGGTCAAACTCATTAACCAAATTAATCAATATTCGTTAACTGTGTGTACATTCCACTATAGACTCACAGTTGCACTCTTCTCACTGCAGACATATTTTCTGTGTCCACGGATCTAGACCAATATCGACTAGTTAGTCCTTCACGAGTGTCTGTAACACCAGCTGGGTCAAATTACCGTTTTACCCCTGGGTTACCTCTATTTCCTTAAGTACAAATTCTCCTCTAATGAACAACCTGTTTGTGGTCCAACCATCAAACAGAAAACCCTCTCGTGCCATTGAGAGGGTAGGGCCCTTTGTTCAAGACTCAGAGTAACCACTTAAGGGAACACTCATCTGCTTCCCTAAAGTCGGGAAGGAGTGAATTCCATCTTGTACGATTATGTTCCCAGCTCCCCATTCGGTCTTGTCCTCAAAGTGGTAGGCTTATTGAGTCGGCGTATTGGCCACTCTCACCCATACAAATCAAAGGGCAATCTCTCATGAGCAGGAGTCCATAATCTGTTGGGTTTTATGCCCTAAAACTCGTAGATAGTGAATGTAACCGTTGACCGAATATTAATGAAATAATATTGATATATTTTCCATTAATTGTTATTAGTTATTTTATATATGTCTTTGCCTAATAATAACCCTAATCCAATAAACTAGACATCCAAGGCTGTAATATGAGTCTTGAACAATATGTAGCGACATATGGGATCATTGTTCAAGAAACAGCCTAAAGGGTCTATAGTATAGGGATAAGACTGGGTGCCTTATCCTGGTGACACTATGGATACGGCCCACTTTGTATTTGATACAAACGCTGCGATCCAACGCGTTCGTGTAGGAGACATGCGAGTGGGGGTATCCTATGCAATGAGTTTGCATAAGACCGGACCGCGAAATAGTAACCACTAGTTATAACACCGTTAACTAGTTGGTTTTCTATTTTCACTAGGACGACCTAGACAACTTAGTCTTAATCCTGAGTTGATTATGGACTCCTGCTCATGAGAGATTGTCCTTTGATTTGTATGGGTGAGAGTGGCCAATACGCCGACTCAATAAGCCTACCACTTTGGGGACAAGATCGAATGGGGAGCTGGGAACATAATCGTGCAAGATGGAATTCACTCCTTCCCGACTTTAGGGAAGCAGATGAGTGTTCCCTTAAGTGGTTACTCCGAGTCTTGAACAAAGGGCCCTACCCTCTCAATGGCACGAGAGGGTTTTCTGTTTGATGGTTGGACCATAAACAGATTGTTCATTAGAGGAGAATTGGTACTTAAGGAAATAGAGGTGACCCAGGGGTAAAACGGTAATTTGACCCAGCTGGTGTTACGGACACTCGTGAAGGACTAACTAGTCGATATTGGTCTAAGTTCCGTGGACACAGAAAATATGTCTGCAGTGAGAAGAGTGCAACTGTGAGTCTATAGTGGAATGTACACACAGTTAACGAATATTGATTATTGTGGTTAATGAGTTTAACCAATTAATCTCACATCGTTGGAGCTTCTGATCTGCAGGTCCATTAGGTCCCACTGGTAGCTCGTAAAGTAATTTGAGGCAACTAAGTAATTAAATTGAAAATGTTCAATTTACTAAGGGAAATAAATATAATATATATTGATATATTATTATGAGAGAAATTAATATTTGAAGAAGTTCAAATATAAATTTATGGAAGATTGAAAGAATTAATTAATTTAAGTCCTAAAAGTGTTTGGGCAAAATTAATTAATTCAAGGCCGGAAATTAAATATGTGATATTTAATTGGTGGTTAATTAATTAAAGAATTCATTAACCATGAATTAATCAATTATGTAAATAATTAATCACTTAAGGAAGTGATTAATCATTTATGGGAATGATCTAATTACTTATGGAAGAAATTAGTCATTTATGGAAAAGATTAATCAATTGGGGAATTGATTGATCATGATTGATTAATTAAGGAATAAGATTGAATCAATTTTGGAAAAAATTGATTTAATTGAATATTTTATTCATGGCCTCTCTTCTATAAATAGAACACTAGACCTAATTGGTCATGACACTTGACACTCTTGAAAGACAAGACCTAGAATTCTCTCTAGCCTCCCTCTTAGAGAAAGACTCCCACAAGTCTTTGGCCTCCTAGACTTAGAGACATACCGGTGTAACCTCTGTGGTTATTGTGTCAATCAAGAAGGAATTTCCAGCGAAGAAAAACAAAGGCGGCTGTTGCGTTTTCGTTCGTTGGAGCGTCGTTGGCGAAGAACGGTCAAGTCTACAACGGAGGTTTGTAACGGTTCTTCCTCTTTTTCGTTAGAAAAGTTTTAAAATAAATTTAGATTTATTTTAGCATGTTTAAACCGTTTTTACAGCGACTTTAAAGTTAATTTAAAGTTTTGTTTGAGTTATCGTAACGGTTTTTTAATGTTAATTAATATACGGCGTAAGGTCCAATCGATGCGCTTCCGCTGCGTGGGGACTTTTATTCCCTTCAATCGGCATCAGAGCCATCGCTGTCCCTATTAATTAATTTTAAAAAGTTGCGATAGGCTCTAATAGGTGGGATTTATGCATATTGTATGTTCGGTTTGCATTGAACTGTTTGGGTTAATTTTATGGCCATAGATTTTATTTTTATGTGATTTTGATCATGTAAGGCCCGGTGTTTCGGGTATTTTATGTAAAATCGAGTCCTATGTAAGTCCGGGTCTAGAATAGGTTTTTATGAGATAAAAATCGGAGCAATCGTCGCTGAAATCGAGGCCGAAATCGGAAAAATCGTTGCTGTTTTGCCCAGAATCTGCCTCCAGACGCAACAGCGTCGGGACGCTCCTTCAACAGCGTCTCGACGCTGTCTCGATACCGAAGGCGCTCGGTAAGGAAAGCACACAGCGTCGGGACGCTACCTCAACAGCGTCCCGACGCTGTCTCGATTACTCAGGCGCCAGATATGGAAAACGCACAGCGTCGGGACGCTAATCTACACAGCGTCTCGACGCTGTCACGATGGAGGCGCGCACTAGGGTTTCAACAGGCGCGGTTCAAGCAAGGACGGTCCGGTTCGGACCGGTTCGGCTGGGCTGGGACCTATTTGGTCCGGTTCAGCCAATTTTTGGCATGGTTCGTGATTTTGGAGGCTGGTTCGAGGTGGTTCGGGGCGGTTCGTGCTGTCTAGGCCAATTCCGGAGCTGTACATGGATTTTTTAGGATAGAATTTAGCTAAATTAATGTAATTTAATGCTTTATTTTATCCTAGGGGCCAAAATTAACCGGTTCAATTGCTATTTATATGCTTTATGGATGTCATATAGATTATTTAATCCCACCTTAGGTTATAAACATGCTCATGCATTTTTTATATATTATAAATTGTTATAATGTATGTTTAAATGCATGGATTTGTTTTCATATTTTTAATATAAGTGTATATTAATTATATGAAAAAATTGGAAAGCATGAAGCATGTCATTACTTAAATTAAATATAAATAGTTATGTTTAATGTGATGAATGAAGCATGCTTGGTTGATTTTCTTGATTGGCTTATAATTGTTATAATAAAAGAAAATCAAAATTGCATGAAGCATGAAACATCCATAGTTAATAATATAATTGTTATATTATTCATGCAATTAGTGTGGTTTAATTATTTAATTTGAATGAGATTGTTGAATGAATTAAACCCTAGATTCTTGATTATAGGATTAATCATTAAAATTTTGAAATAGTTCTTTATTATTAATGATTAGAAACCGTCAATCTATAATCAAGATTTGCATGCAAACATAAGATCATAGGATAAATTGGATTAATTTTAAATTGTTTAAAATTAATTAGACCTAGATCGATTTCTAATAGGATTAGAATCTTTTCTTACTTAGAATTAAAAATAGTTTTAATTTACTAAGTAGGAAAAACATTGCTATGATTATAAGGGAACTCCACCGGTAATGTTCTGTCTAAGGTTGGGGGTATTTAAGTTGACGGTTTACGGAACACCTCCTACCTGGGAACTGACCTGGAATACCGGAGTTGAATTAATCATGGTTAAATGTTAGCATGCAATGTCACTAGGTTTATTAAAAGTGTTTAATGCACCTAGATCTTTAGAGTAAAGACCTTACATTACTAAGGTTATAAGGGAACTCTCTCGGTAAAGTTCTGTCTAAGGCTGGGGGTATTTAAGTTGACGGTTTACGGAACACCTCCTACCTGGGAACTAACCGGATTGAGTTGAATTAACCATAGTAATGTTGACTTGCAATGTTGGGTTTATTAAAAGAAGTTTAATTCACCCAAAAGATTGCAGTTGAATCCTTTCCATAATTGTTATATTAGGATCAGACTTAGATAGATTGACTTAGCCGAATACTATCTAAGTTAAACAACCCTATATTAACCTTAGGACATTTTCAGTGGGAGAAAAATTACAAAACGAGATTTAAATCAAGTTTTGCTCCTACGTCCCTATATTCACAACGTGAGATTCATGCTCGGCTTCGAGTCGCCCTAGGAGCGGCCTCCCTTCGGAAAGTGTTTGCATGGATCAATATCAAGGTGAATGGGAAAAATGTCTAGAGTAAGTGAGAGCGGGACACGTGTCAACGTATCCCTCGGTCTCCGCCCATAGTTCACACCGTGAGAGTCCTATGATCCGCCTGCAGGTTGCCCTGGCGCATCCATCCCTTCGGAGGGCCTGGTCATAGGATTCGGAACATCGTGAACTCCTGAAAAGGATAGGAGCTCTTAGGCTAATCACCAACAGTTGTCTTTCCCTTCGGTAGCCTGTTGGTGCGTGCCTCTGAGATCTGAAAGTGGGAGGGTTACACTTACGAGGATGAGTTAAAAGTGTTAACAAATCCTTGACCAAACAACGGTGGCTAATGTCTATAGGAATATGAGTTATTCTGGAATTAGAATTAGCTGAGAGGTGTCTCATTTCAAAGGAGGAGTATCTGATCACCCTTCGGTGGCTGATATTCTAAACCTCTGAAACGTCGTTGCAAAACTAAATCAATAGTTTTAGGGTTCTGTGATTGTCTGTTTTGCTAAATTGATTGGATTGTGTGCAATTGTTTGCTTGTATGATGGGTTAAGGCAAAGATAACTAATACGGTCATTGTTTGTTTAAATTTCAGCAATGTCTTCCTCAATAGTCTCTCTGCTTAAAAATGAGAAATTAACCGGCGAAAATTATGCTACGTGGAAATCGAACCTGAATACGATTCTTGTTGTCGATGATCTGCGGTTCGTCTTAACGGAGGATTGTCCTCCAGCCCCTGCTCGTAATGCATCCCAGGCAGTTAAGGATGCTTATGACCGCTGGACAAAGGCCAATGATAAGACTCGCGTCTATATCTTAGCCAGCTTATCTGAAGTTTTGGCTAAAAGGCATGAGAGCATGGTAACAGCGAGGGAGATTATGAACTCTCTCCAGGAGATGTTTGGACAACCGTCCTACCAACTCCACCATGACGCTCTCAAATACGTTTATAGCTGTCGCATGAAAGAGGGCACGTCTGTTCGGGAGCATGTCCTGGATATGATGGTCCAATTCAACGTGGCAGAGGCAAACGGGGCGGTCATAGATGAGCGTAGTCAGGTTGCATTCATCTTAGAATCTCTTCCGAAGAGTTTTCTACAGTTTCGAAGCAATGCAATGATGAATAAAATAACATTCAACCTGACTAGCCTCCTGAATGAGCTACAGCTCTATCAGTCTCTTCTTAAGAACAAGGGACAGATAGAAGGAGAGGCAAACGTTGTTCACTCTAAAAGAAAGTTCGAGAAGGGTTCATCCTCTGGAACTAAATCTGTAGCCACTTCTTCAAAGAAAACTCAGAAGAAGAAAGGAAACAAGGGGAAAGCTCCCAGTACTGCTGCTAAAAGCAAGGGAAAAGCCAAAGCTGTGGCAGATAAGGGCAAGTGTTTTCACTGCAATGTAGATGGACATTGGAAGAGAAACTGCCCAAAGTACCTTGCTGAGAAAAAGAAGGAAAAGGAAGGTAAATTTGATTTACTTGTTTTAGAAACATGCCTGGTAGAACATGATGAGTTTACCTGGATACTTGATTCAGGAGCAACTAATCATGTTTGCTCTTCTTTTCAGGAAAATAGTTCCTTTCGGCAGTTGAACGATGGAGAAATGACACTCAGGGTCGGAACTGGAGAAGTCATTTCAGCTAAAGCAGTGGGAGCTGCGAAGTTATTTTTTAGAAATAGATTCTTACTTTTAGAAAGTTTGTTAATCGTTCCCAAGATTAAGAGGAACTTAATTTCTATTTCATGTTTGATTGAACAATCGTATACAGTTACTTTTGATATGAATGAAGCGTTCATTTATAAAAATGGTGTACTTATTTGTTCAGCCAAATTGGAAAATAACTTGTATGTTTTAAGACCAACCGAAAATAAAGCACTTTTAAATCACGAATTATTTAAAACTGCTGAAACTCAAAGTAAAAGGCAAAAGATTTCTCCATCAAGTGACAATACTCATCTTTGGCATCTTAGACTTGGTCATATAAACATCGATAGGATCGGTCGTTTGGTAACGAATGGACTTCTAAGCAAGTTAGAAGATGATTCACTACCACCTTGTGAATCTTGTCTCGAGGGAAAAATGACCAAAAGACCCTTTACTGGAAAAGGTTACAGAGCCAAAGAACCCTTAGAGTTAATACATTCGGATCTATGTGGTCCAATGAATGTAAAAGCTCGAGGAGGGTACGAATATTTCATCTCATTTATAGATGATTATTCAAGATATGGTTACTTATACCTAATGGGACATAAGTCTGAAGCCCTTGAAAAGTTCAAGGAGTTTAAGGCTGAAGTTGAAAACCTATTAGGTAAATCTATTAAAGTACTTCGATCTGATCGAGGAGGGGAGTATATGGATCAAAGATTCCAGGATTATATGATAGAACATGGAATCCAATCTCAACTCTCAGCCCCTGGTACACCTCAGCAGAATGGTGTGTCAGAAAGGAGAAATAGAACCTTGTTAGACATGGTTCGATCAATGATGAGCTATGCTCAATTGCCTAGCTCGTTTTGGGGGTATGCAGTAGAGACTGCAGTATACATCTTGAACAATGTTCCCTCGAAAAGTGTTTCTGAAACACCTTTCGAGTTATGGAAGGGGCGTAAACCTAGTTTGCATCACTTTCGCATCTGGGGTTGTCCAGCACACGTGCTTGTGACGAATCCTAAGAAACTGGAACCTCGTTCAAAACTGTGCCAATTTGTTGGTTACCCTAAAGAAACGAGAGGTGGTTATTTCTACGACCCACAAGAAAATAAGGTGATTGTATCGACAAACGCCACTTTCTTAGAGGAAGACCACATGAGAGATCATAAACCACGAAGCAAAATAATATTAGGAGAAGCTACTGAAGAATCATCAAAAGTTGTTGATGAAGTTGGACCTTCAACAAGGGTTGATGAAGGAACTAGTTCTTCAGATCCATCCCGTCCATCTCAAACGTTGGGAATGCCTCGACGCAGTGGGAGGGTTGTGTTACAACCTGATCGCTACTTGGGTTTAACTGAAACTCAGGTTGTCATACCTAATGATGGCATTGAGGATCCATTGTCCTATCGACAGGCAATGAATGACGAAGATAAGGATGAATGGGTCAAAGCCATGAACCTGGAAATGGAGTCAATGTACTCCAATTCTGTATGGGAACTTGCAGATCTACCATATGGGGTAAAACCCATAGGGTGCAAATGGATCTATAAGAGAAAAAGAGATGCAGCTGGAAAGGTACAGACCTTCAAAGCTAGACTAGTGGCAAAGGGTTATACCCAAAAGGAGGGGGTTGACTATGAGGAAACCTTTTCTCCTGTAGCCATGTTAAAGTCCATAAGAATTCTTTTATCCATTGCCACATATTATGACTATGAAATATGGCAAATGGACGTCAAGACTGCCTTTCTGAATGGTAATCTTGAGGAGAATATCTTTATGTCTCAACCCGAAGGGTTCATAGCCCAAGGTCAGGAACAAAAGGTTTGTAAGCTAAATCGATCCATTTATGGATTGAAACAAGCATCCAGATCATGGAACATTAGATTTGATACTGCAATCAAATCTTTTGGCTTTGACCAAAATGTTGATGAGCCTTGTGTATACAAGAAAGTCAACAAAAGGAAAGTAGCTTTTCTAATACTTTATGTAGACGATATCCTACTCATTGGGAATGATGTAGGATACCTAACTGACATTAAGAAATGGCTAGCAGCCCAATTCCAAATGAAAGATCTGGGAGAGGCTCAATATGTTCTGGGAATCCAAATCATTAGGGATCGTAAGAACAAAACGCTAGCTCTGTCTCAAGCAACGTATATTGACAAGATGTTGTCTCGATATTCGATGCAAAACTCCAAGAAGGGACTCCTACCCTTCAGACATGGGGTACACCTGTCTAAGGAACAATCTCCTAAGACACCTCAAGAAGTTGAGAACATGAGACACATTCCCTACGCCTCAGCTGTGGGCAGCTTAATGTATGCTATGCTCTGCACTAGGCCTGACATATGTTATGCAGTGGGAGTAGTCAGTAGGTATCAGTCTAATCCAGGGTTGGACCACTGGGGAGCGGTTAAGAATATCCTCAAGTATCTTCGGAGAACGAGGGACTACATGCTTGTGTATGGAGCTAAGGATTTGATTCTTACTGGATACACTGACTCTGACTTTCAAGCTGATAAGGATTCAAGGAAATCCACATCAGGGTCAGTATTCACCCTCAATGGAGGAGCAGTAGTGTGGAGAAGCATCAAACAAGGATGCATAGCAGACTCAACCATGGAGGCTGAGTATGTAGCAGCTTGCGAAGCAGCTAAGGAGGCAGTATGGCTCAGAAAGTTCTTGACTGATTTGGAAGTAGTTCCGAATATGAACGTGCCCATAACACTATACTGTGACAACAGTGGGGCTGTAGCCAACTCAAAAGAACCTCGTAGCCACAAACGGGGTAAACACATCGAGAGGAAGTATCACCTGATACGGGAGATTGTGCAAAGAGGAGATGTGATCGTCACTAAGATCGCCTCGGAGCACAACATCGCTGATCCATTTACAAAGGCTCTCACGGCTAAAGTGTTTGAGGGTCATCTAGAAGGTCTAGGTCTACGAGATATGTATGCCGTCTAATCTAGGGCAAGTGGGAGAAATGTATAATGGGTATAAGGATGCCCTAGTTCATTGTATTTCCAGCTTTAGATTATTGCATTTACATCCCACTAACTAAGTGTTTTAGTTCAAGTGGGAGTTTGTTGGGTTTTATGCCCTAAAACTCGTAGATAGTGAATGTAACCGTTGACCGAATATTAATGAAATAATATTGATATATTTTCCATTAATTGTTATTAGTTATTTTATATATGTCTTTGCCTAATAATAACCCTAATCCAATAAACTAGACATCCAAGGCTGTAATATGAGTCTTGAACAATATGTAGCGACATATGGGATCATTGTTCAAGAAACAGCCTAAAGGGTCTATAGTATAGGGATAAGACTGGGTGCCTTATCCTGGTGACACTATGGATACGGCCCACTTTGTATTTGATACAAACGCTGCGATCCAACGCGTTCGTGTAGGAGACATGCGAGTGGGGGTATCCTATGCAATGAGTTTGCATAAGACCGGACCGCGAAATAGTAACCACTAGTTATAACACCGTTAACTAGTTGGTTTTCTATTTTCACTAGGACGACCTAGACAACTTAGTCTTAATCCTGAGTTGATTATGGACTCCTGCTCATGAGAGATTGTCCTTTGATTTGTATGGGTGAGAGTGGCCAATACGCCGACTCAATAAGCCTACCACTTTGGGGACAAGATCGAATGGGGAGCTGGGAACATAATCGTGCAAGATGGAATTCACTCCTTCCCGACTTTAGGGAAGCAGATGAGTGTTCCCTTAAGTGGTTACTCCGAGTCTTGAACAAAGGGCCCTACCCTCTCAATGGCACGAGAGGGTTTTCTGTTTGATGGTTGGACCATAAACAGATTGTTCATTAGAGGAGAATTGGTACTTAAGGAAATAGAGGTGACCCAGGGGTAAAACGGTAATTTGACCCAGCTGGTGTTACGGACACTCGTGAAGGACTAACTAGTCGATATTGGTCTAAGTTCCGTGGACACAGAAAATATGTCTGCAGTGAGAAGAGTGCAACTGTGAGTCTATAGTGGAATGTACACACAGTTAACGAATATTGATTATTGTGGTTAATGAGTTTAACCAATTAATCTCACATCGTTGGAGCTTCTGATCTGCAGGTCCATTAGGTCCCACTGGTAGCTCGTAAAGTAATTTGAGGCAACTAAGTAATTAAATTGAAAATGTTCAATTTACTAAGGGAAATAAATATAATATATATTGATATATTATTATGAGAGAAATTAATATTTGAAGAAGTTCAAATATAAATTTATGGAAGATTGAAAGAATTAATTAATTTAAGTCCTAAAAGTGTTTGGGCAAAATTAATTAATTCAAGGCCGGAAATTAAATATGTGATATTTAATTGGTGGTTAATTAATTAAAGAATTCATTAACCATGAATTAATCAATTATGTAAATAATTAATCACTTAAGGAAGTGATTAATCATTTATGGGAATGATCTAATTACTTATGGAAGAAATTAGTCATTTATGGAAAAGATTAATCAATTGGGGAATTGATTGATCATGATTGATTAATTAAGGAATAAGATTGAATCAATTTTGGAAAAAATTGATTTAATTGAATATTTTATTCATGGCCTCTCTTCTATAAATAGAACACTAGACCTAATTGGTCATGACACTTGACACTCTTGAAAGACAAGACCTAGAATTCTCTCTAGCCTCCCTCTTAGAGAAAGACTCCCACAAGTCTTTGGCCTCCTAGACTTAGAGACATACCGGTGTAACCTCTGTGGTTATTGTGTCAATCAAGAAGGAATTTCCAGCGAAGAAAAACAAAGGCGGCTGTTGCGTTTTCGTTCGTTGGAGCGTCGTTGGCGAAGAACGGTCAAGTCTACAACGGAGGTTTGTAACGGTTCTTCCTCTTTTTCGTTAGAAAAGTTTTAAAATAAATTTAGATTTATTTTAGCATGTTTAAACCGTTTTTACAGCGACTTTAAAGTTAATTTAAAGTTTTGTTTGAGTTATCGTAACGGTTTTTTAATGTTAATTAATATACGGCGTAAGGTCCAATCGATGCGCTTCCGCTGCGTGGGGACTTTTATTCCCTTCATAATCAACTCAGGATTAAGACTAAGTTGTCTAGGTCGTCCTAGTGAAATAGAAAACCAACTAGTTAACGGTGTTATAACCAGTGGTTACTATTTTGCGGTCCGGTCTTATGCAAACTCATTGCATAAGATACCCCCACTCGCATGTCTCCTACACGAACGCGTTGGATCGCAGCGTTTGTATCAAATACAAAGTGGGTCGTATCCATAGTGTCACCAGGATAAGACACCCAGTCTTATCCCTATACTATAGACCCTTTAGGCTGTTTCTTGAACAATGATCCCATATGTCGCTACATATAGTTCAAGACTCATATTACAACCTTGGATGTCTAGTTTATTGGATTAGGGTTATTATTAGGCAAAGACAAATATAAAATAACTAATAACAATTAATGGAAAAATATATCAATATTATTTCATTAATATCCGGTCAACGGTTACATTCACTATCTACGAGTTTTAGGGCATAAAACCCAACAAACTCCCACTTGAAGTAAAACACTAGTTAGTGGGATGTAAATGCAATAATCTAAAGCTTGAAATGTCATGTATATAATACAATGAACTAGGGCATCCTTATACCCATTATACATTTCTCCCACTTGCCCTAGATTAGATGGCATACATATCTCGTAGACCTAGACCCTCTAGATGACCCTCAAACACTTTAGCCGTGAGAGCCTTCGTAAATGGATCAGCGATGTTGTGCTCCGAGGCGATCTTAGTGACGATCACATCTCCTCGTTGCACAATCTCCCGTATCAGGTGATACTTCCTCTCGATGTGTTTACCTCGTTTGTGGCTTCGAGGTTCTTTTGAGTTGGCTACAGCCCCACTGTTGTCACAGTATAGTGTTGTGGGCACGTTCATATTCGGAACCACTTCCAAATCAGTCAAGAACTTTCTGAGCCATACTGCCTCCTTAGCTGCTTCACAAGCTGCTACATACTCAGCCTCCATGGTTGAGTCTGCTATGCATCCTTGTTTGATGCTTCTCCACACTACTGCTCCTCCATTGAGGATGAATACTGACCCTGATGTGGATTTCCTTGAATCCTTATCAGCTTGAAAGTCAGAGTCAGTGTATCCAGTAAGAATCAAATCCTTAGCTCCATACACAAGCATGTAGTCCCTCGTTCTCCGAAGATACTTGAGGATGTTTTTAACCGCTCCCCAGTGGTCCAACCTTGGATTAGACTGATACCTACTGACTACTCCCACTGCATAACATATGTCAGGCCTTATGCAGAGCATAGCATACATTAAGCTGCCCACAGCTGAGGCGTAGGGAATGTGTCTCATGTTCTCAATTTCTTGAGGTGTCTTAGGAGACTGTTCCTTAGACAGGTGTACCCCATGTCTGAAGGGTAGCAGTCCCTTCTTGGAGTTTTGCATCGAATATCGAGACAACATTTTGTCAATATACGTTGCTTGAGACAGTGCTAGCGTTTTGTTCTTACGGTCCCTTATGATTTGGATTCCCAGAACATATTGAGCCTCTCCCAGATCTTTCATTTGGAATTGGGCTGCTAGCCATTTCTTGATGTCAGTGAGGTATCCTACATCATTCCCAATGAGTAGGATATCGTCTACATAAAGTATTAGAAAAGCTACTTTCCTTTTGTTGACTTTCTTGTACACACAAGGCTCATCAACGTTTTGGTCAAAGCCAAAAGGTTTGATTGCAGTATCAAATCTAATGTTCCATGATCTGGATGCTTGTTTCAATCCATAAATGGATCGATTGAGCTTACAAACCTTTTGTTCCTGACCTTGGGCTATGAACCCTTCGGGTTGAGACATGAAGATATTCTCTTCAAGATTACCATTCAGAAAGGCAGTCTTGACGTCCATTTGCCATATTTCATAGTCATAATATGTGGCTATGGATAAGAGAATTCTTATGGACTTTAACATGGATACGGGAGAAAAGGTTTCCTCATAGTCAACCCCTTCCTTTTGGGTATAACCCTTTGCCACTAGTCTAGCTTTGAAGGTCTGTACATTTCCAGCTGCATCTCTTTTTCTCTTATAGATCCATTTGCACCCTATGGGTTTTACCCCATTTGGTAGATCTATAAGTTCCCATACAGAATTTGAGTACATTGACTCCATTTCCAGGTTAATGGCTTTGACCCATTCATCCTTATCTTCGTCATTCATTGCCTGTCGATAGGACAATGGATCCTCAATGCCATCATTAGGTATGACAACCTGAGTTTCAGTTAAACCCAAGTAGCGGTCAGGTTGTAATACAACACTCCCACTGCGTCGAGGCATTCCCAACGTTTGAGATGGACGGGATGGATCTGAAGAACTAGTTCCTTCATCAACCCTTGTTGAAGGTCCAACTTCATCAACAACTCTTGATGATTCTTCAGTAGCTTCTCCTAATATTATTTTGCTGCATGGTTTATGATCTCTCATGTGGTCTTCCTCTAAGAAAGTGGCGTTTGTCGATACAATCACCTTATTTTTTTGTGGGTCGTAGAAATAACCACCTCTCGTTTCTTTAGGGTAACCAACAAATTGGCACAGTTTTGAACGAGGTTCCAGTTTCTTAGGATTTGTCACAAGCACGTGTGCTGGACAACCCCAGATGCGAAAGTGATGCAAACTAGGTTTACGCCCTTCCATAATTCGAAAGGTGTTTCAGAAACACTTTTCGAGGGAACATTGTTCAAGATGTATACTGCAGTCTCTACTGCATACCCCCAAAACGAGCTAGGCAATTGAGCATAGCTCATCATTGATCAAACCATGTCTAACAAGGTTCTATTTCTCCTTTCTGACACACCATTCTGCTGAGGTGTACCAGGGGCTGAGAGTTGAGATTGGATTCCATGTTCTATCATATAATCTTGGAATCTTTGATCCATATACTCCCCTCCTCGATCAGATCGAAGTACTTTAATAGATTTACCTAATAGGTTTTCAACTTCAACCTTAAACTCCTTAAACTTTTCAAGGGCTTCAGACTTATGTCCCATTAGGTACAAGTAACCATATCTTGAATAATCATCTATAAATGAGATGAAATATTCGTACCCTCCTCGAGCTTTTACACTCATTGGACCACATAGATCCGAATGTATTAACTCTAAGGGTTCTTTGGCTCTGTAACCTTTTCCAGTAAAGGGTCTCTTGGTCATTTTTCCCTCGAGACAAGATTCACAAGGTGGTAGTGAATCATCTTCTAACTTGCTTAGAAGTCCATTCTTTACCAAACGACCAATCCTATCGATGTTTATATGACCAAGTCTGAGATGCCAAAGATGAGTATTGTTACTTGATGGAGAAATCTTTTGCCTTTTACTTTGAGTTTCAGCAGTTTTAAATAATTCGTGATTTAAAAGTGCTTTGTTTTCGGTTGGTCTTAAAACATACAAGTTATTTTCCAATTTGGCTGAACAAATAAGTATACCATTTTTATAAATGAACGCTTCATTCATATCAAAAGTAACTGTATACGATTGTTCAATCAAACATGAAATAGAAATTAAGTTCCTCTTAATTTTGGGAACAATTAACAAACTTTCTAAAAGTAAGAATCTATTTCTAAAAAATAACTTCGCAGCTCCCACTGCTTTAGCTGAAATGACTTCTCCAGTTCCGACCCTAAGTGTCATTTCCCCATCGTTCAACTGCCGAAAGGAACTATTTTCCTGAAAAGAAGAGCAAACATGTTTAGTTGCTCCTGAATCAAGTATCCAGGTTAACTCATCATGTTCTACCAGGCATGTTTCTAAAACAAGTAAATCAAATTTACCTTCCTTTTCCTTCTTTTTCTCAGCAAGGTACTTTGGGCAGTTTCTCTTCCAATGTCCATCTACATTGCAGTGGAAACACTTGCCCTTATCTGCCATAGCTTTGGTTTTTCCCTTGCTTTTAGCAGCAGTACTGGGAGCTTTCCCCTTGTTTCCTTTCTTCTTCTGAGTTTTCTTTGAAGAAGTGGCTACAGATTTAGTTCCAGAGGATGAACACTTCTCGAACTTTCATTTAGAGTGAACAACGTTTGCCTCTCCTTCTATCTGTCCCTTGTTCTTAGGAAGAGACTGATAGAGTTGTAACTCATTAAGGAGGCTAGTCAGGTTGAATGTTATCTTATTCATCATTGCATTGCTTCGAAACTGCAAAAAACTCTTCGGAAGAGATTCTAAGATGAATGCAACCTGACTACGCTCATCTATGACCGCCCCGTTTGCCTCTGCCACGTTGAATTGGACCATCATATCCAGGTCATGCTCCCGAACAGACGTGCCCTCTTTCATGCGACAGCTATAAACGTATTTGAGAGCATCATGGTGGAGTTGGTAGGACGGTTGTCCAAACATCTCCCGGAGAGAGTTCATAATCTCCCTCGCTGTTACCATGCTCTCATGCCTTTTAGCCAAAACTTCAGATAAGCTGGCTAGGATATAGACGCGAGTCTTATCATTGGCCTTTGTCCAACGGTCATAAGCATCCTTAACTGCTTGGGATGCATTACGAGCAGGGGCTGGAGGACAATCCTCCGTTAAGACGAACCGCAGATCATCGACAACAAGAATCGTATTCAGGTTCGACTTCCACGTAGCATAATTTTCGCCGGTTAATTTCTCATTTTTAAGCAGAGAGACAATTGAGGAAGACATTGCTGAACTTTAAACAAACAATGACCGTATTAGTTATCTTTGCCTTAACCCATCATACAAGCAAACAATTGCACACAATCCAATCAATTTAGCAAAACAGACAATCACAGAACCCTAAAACTATTGATTTAGTTTTGCAACGATGTTTCAGAGGTTTAGAATATCAGCCACCGAAGGGTGATCAGGTACTCCTCCTTTGAAATGAGACACCTCTCAGCTAATTCTAATTCCAGAATAACTCATATTCCTATAGACATTAGCCACCGTCATTCGGTCAAGGATTTGTTAACACTTTTAACTCATCCTCGTAAGTGTAACCCTCCCACTTTCAGATCTCAGAGGCACGCACCAACAGGCTACCGAAGGGAAAGACAACTGTTGGTGATTAGCCTAAGAGCTCCTATCCTTTTCAGGAGTTCACGATGTTCCGAATCCTATGACCAGGCCCTCCGAAGGGATGGTTGCGCCAGGACAACCTGCAGGCGGATCACAGGACTCTCACGGTGCGAACTATGGGCGGAGACCGAGGGATACGTTGACACGTGTCCCGCTCCCACTTACTCTAGACATTTTTCCCATTCACCTTGATATTGATTCATGCAAACACTTTCCGAAGGGAGGCCGCTCCTAAGGCGACTCGAAGCCGAGCATGAATCTCACGTTGTGAATATAGGGACGTAGGAGAAAAACTTGATTTAAATCTCGTTTTGTAATTTTCCTCCCACTGAAAATGTCCTAAGGTTAATATAGGGTTGTTTAACTTAGATAGTATTCGGCTAAGTCAATCTATCTAAGTCTGATCCTATTATAACAATTATGGAAAGGATTCAACTGCAATCTTTTGGGTGAATTAAACTTCTTTTAATAAACCCAACATCCCAGGTAGGAGGTGTTCCGTAAACCGTCAACTTAAATACCCCCAACCTTAGACAGAACTTTACCGAGAGAGTTCCCTTATAACCTCAGTAATGTAAGGTCTTTACTCTAAAGATCTAGGTGCATTAAACACTTTTAATAAACCTAGTGACATTGCATGCTAACATTTAACTATGATTAATTCAACTCCGGTATTCCAGGTCAGTTCCCAGGTAGGAGGTGTTCCGTAAACCGTCAACTTAAATACCCCCAGCCTTAGACAGAATATTACCTGTGGAGTTCCCTTATAATCATAGCAATGTTTTTCCTACTTAGTCAATTAAAACTATTTTTAATTCTAAGTAAGAAAAGATTCTAATCCTATTAGAAATCGATCTAGGTCTAATTAATTTTAAACAATTTAAAATTAATCCAATTTATCCTATGATCTTATGTTTGCATGCAAATCTTGATTATAGATTGACAGTTTCTAATCATTAAAATTAAGGAACTATTTCAAATTTTAATGATTAATCCTATAATCAAGAATCTAGGGTTTAATTCATTCAACAATCTCATTCAAATTAAATAATTAAACCACACTAATTGCATGAATAATATAACAATTATATTATTAACTATGGATGTTTCATGCTTCATGCAATTTTGATTTTCTTTTATTATAACAATTATAAGCCAATCAAGAAAATCAATCAAGCATGCTTCATTCATCACATTAAACATAACTATTTATATTTAATTTAAGTAATGACATGCTTCATGCTTTCCAATTTTTCATATAATTAATATACACTTATATTAAAAAATATGAAAACAAATCCATGCATTTAAACATACATTATAACAATTTATAATATATAAAAAATGCATGAGCATGTTTATAACCTAAGGTGGGATTAAATATTCTATATGACATCCATAAAGCATATAAATAGCAATTGAACCGGTTAATTTTGGCCCCTAGGATAAAATAAAGCATTTAATTACATTAATTTAGCTAAATTCTATCCTAAAAAATCCTTGTACAGCTCCGGAATTGGTCTAGACAGCACGAACCGCCCCGAACCACCTCGAACCAGCTTCGAAAATCACGAACCATGCCAAAAATTGGCTGAACAGGACCAAATAGGTCCTAGCCCAACTGAACCGGTCCGAACCGGACCGGCCTGCACTTGAACCGCGCCTTTTGAAACCCTAATGCGCGCCTCCATCGTGACAGCGTCTCGACGCTGTGTTGATAGCGTCTTGACGCTGTGCGCATTCCTTATCTGGCGCCTGCGGAATCGAGGCAGCGTCGAGACGCTGTGTGCTTTCCTTACCGAGCGCCTTCGGTATCGAGACAGCGTCGAGACGCTGTTGAGGTAGCGTCCCGACGCTGTTGCGTCTGGAGGCAGAATCTGGGCAAAACAGCAACGATTTCTTCGGTTTTGGCCTCGATTTCAGCGGCGATTGCTTCGATTTTCATCTCATAAAAACCTATTCTAGACCCGGACTTACATAGAACTCGATTTTACATAATATACCCGAAACACCGGGCCTTACATGATCAAAATCACATAGAAATTAAATCTATGGCCATAAAATTAACCCAAACAGTTCAACGCAAACCGAACATACATTATGCATAAATCCCACCTACTAGAGCCTATCGCAACTTTTAAAATTAATTAATAGGGACAGTGATGGCTCTGATACCAATTGAAGGGAATAAAAGTCCTCACGCAGCGGAAGCGCATCGATTGGACCTTACGCCGTATATTAATTAACATTAAAATACCTTACGAAAACTCAAACTAACTTTAAAACCCTTTTAAAGCTGCTGGAAAATTGGTTTAAACATGCTTAAAAATAAATCTAAATTTATTTTCATGCTTTTCTAAAGAAAAAGGGAAGAACCGTTACAAACCTCCGTTGAAGACTTGACCGTTCTTCACCAACGACGCTCCACGAACGAAAACGCAGCAGCCGCCTTTGATTTTCTTCGCTGGAAATTCCTTCTTTGAATGAAACAATAACCACAGAGGTTACACCGGTATGTCTCTAAGTCTAGGAGGCAAAAGACTTGTGGGAGTCTTTCTCTAAGAGGGAGGCTAGAGAGAATTCTAGGTCTTGTCTTTCAAGAGTGTCAATTGTCATGACCAATTAGGTCTAGTGTTCTATTTATAGAAGAGAGGCCATGAATAAAATATTCAATTAAATCAATCTTTTCCAAAATTGATTCAATCTTATTCCTTAATTAATCAATCCTGATCAATCAATTCCATAATTGATTAATCTTTTCCACAAATGACTAATTACTTCCATAAGTGATTAGATCATTTCCATAAATGATTAATCACTTCCTTAAGTGATTAATTATTTCCATAATTGATTAATTCCCGGTTAATGAATTCTTTAATTAATTAACCACCAATTAAATATCACATATTTAATTCCCGGCCTAGAATTAATTAATTTGCCCAAACACATTTTAGGCCTTAAATTAATTAATTCATTATTTGAACTCTTTCAAAACTTCCATAAATTTATATTTGAACTTTTCAAATATTAATTTCTCTCATAATAATATATCAATATATATTATATTTGTTTCCCTTAATAAATTGAACATTTTCAATTTACTTTTATTACTTAGTTGCCTCAAATTACTTTACGAGCTACCAGTGGGACCTAATGGACCTGCAGATCAGAAGCTCCAACGATGTGAGATTAATTGCTCAAACTCATTAACCACATTAATCAATATTCGTTAACTGTGTATACATTCCACTATAGACTCACAGTTGCACTCTTTTCACTGCAGACATATTTTCTGTGTCCACGGATCTTGACCAATATCGACTAGTTAGTCCTTCACGAGTGTCCGTAACACCAGCTGGGTCAAATTACCGTTTTACCCCTGGGTTACCTCTATTTCCTTAAGTACCAATTCTCCTCTAATGAACAACCTGTTTGTGGTCCAACCATCAAACAGAAAACCCTCTCGTGCCATTGAGAGGGTAGGGCCCTTTGTTCAAGACTCGGAGTAACCACTTAAGGGAACACTCATCTGCTTCCCTAAAGTCGGGAAGGAGTGAATTCCATCTTGTACGATTATGTTCCCAGCTCCCCATTCGGTCTTGTCCCCAAAGTGGTAGGCTTATTGAGTCGGCGTATTGGCCACTCTCACCCATACAAATCAAAAGACAATCTCTCATTAGCAGGAGTCCATAATCAACTCAGGATTAAGACTAAGTTGTCTAGGTCGTCCTAGTGAAATAGAAAACCAATTAGTTAACGGTTTTATAACCAGTGGTTACTATTTCGCGGTCCGGTCTTATGCAAACTCATTGCATAGGATACCCCCACTCGCATGTCTCCTACACGAACACGTTGGATCACAGCGTTTGTATCAAATACAAAGTGGGCCATATCCATAGTGTCACCAGGATAAGGCACCCAGTCTTATCCCTATACTATAGACCCTTTAGGTTGTTTCTTGAACAATGATCCTATATGTCGCTACATATAGTTCAAGACTCATATTACAACCTTGGATGTCTAGTTTATTGGATTAGGGTTATTATTAGGCAAAGACAAATATAAAATAACTAATAACAATTAATGGAAAAATATATCAATATTATTTCATTAATATCCGGTCAACGGTTACATTCACTATCTACGAGTTTTAGGGCATAAAACCCAACAGAGTAGAGGTAAGACCCCAGCTGAGCAGGAGACAACCCAGATGGAGTACTGTAAAGCCATCACTGTGCACCAGGAGGAAGCTGAAGAGGTACCTGAGTCTGAGGATTATGACACGCCTACAGGGGAAGCTGAGGAGGACACATCATCAAATGAGGCTGAAAAGCCTGAACCTGAGCCTCCTATTCATTCTCCCACACTGATGGTCCTCAAAGAAAAGAAGAGGAAAAAGAAAAAGAAGAATAATCAGGTTCAGTTTGATAAATTTATGAATGCTTTTATGAGCCTGAACATTAATATTCCTTTTGCACAGGCGTTAGAGATGCCCCAGTATAACAGGTTCATGAAGGAGTGGTTAGCAAAGAAGCGAAAGGAAAAGAAGGTTGACACCGTATATCTCGCTTCCACATGCAGCACCAGAGTACAACAGAAGGTACCTGAAAAAGTAGCAGATCCAGGGAGTTTTTCTGTTCCTTGCAGTTTTGGTACTTATTCATTTAGAGCTTTATGTGATTTAGGTGCTAGCATTAATATTATTCCTCTATCTCTGTGCAAAAAGTTAGACATAGGTGAGATTAAATCTACTCCTGTAAAGCTCCAATTGGCTGATCAGTCTGTGGTTAGACCAGTTGGCATTATAGAAAATGTTTTAATCAGAGTAGGTAGATTTTTCCTCCCTATTTATTTGTATGTTATGGATATGATGGAAAATCCTACAATGCCTGTTATATTAGGAAGACCATTCATCGCCACTGGGCGAGTGATTATTGATATTGAGCGCAGGGAGCTCACTGTGAGAGTCAGGAATGACAAAGAAATATTTAAAGCAGTTGAAGACTCTCAGGGACACTCTAAAGTGCTTTTCATGGGCTACAAGAAAGGTGCAAGAAAGAGCACCTCTGTTGGATTCACAGAAAAGAAGCCTCCTTGATGCACGATCAACACGTCGAGCTAATGACGTTAAACAAGCGCTTATGGGAGGCAACCCAAGTAAGTTAGTTGTGATTTTCTGTTTGCTTTTGATTTATTGTTTGTGTCTGTTTTGTAGGTCTTGTATTATGTCTCTCCTTTGCTTTCAAGCTTTCAAGATTTCAATCAAGAAGTCAGCATCATTCCAGGCCAGTATTGTTCACTCCTTTCATTCTTTTATTGTTCTCATGCTTGATTATGCCTTATTTTATTTATACATTGAGGACAATGCATGTTTTTAGTTTGGGGGTGGAATAGCATGTTTGTGGAGCCCTTGAGCATCTGAGTTCAGGCTATAGTTTTGAGCTTTCTTTGAATTGTGCATATGGTTGTTTTCTGGATTTATTTTTGCATGATTATGATGTCCTAGGATAGGCTTTCTTGTCAATTTTCAAGCTTGCGATGAGTTGTAAGCATGAGTGCCCAAAAAGGGAGACTTTTTAAACTTTTTTTAGGAGATGGCTTGCATGAGTAGAGTATTTGCCTTGGCTAGATTTGGATTTGAATGCTTAGGAGCGAATTATTAGGTTCATATGCTTGTTGTCACCTCGATAGGTGTAGGGAAGAGCCAAAGAGTTAAGTTTTTGCAAATTAGCATGTTTGATCTTGCTTAGGAGGAAAGAAAAGAATATATGCTTATCTTGCTCATAAAGAAAAATCATTCTTGTTGTTACTATTGAGAAAAATTATGCCATGGCCTGTGCACAGTTTGCAATGTTTAATAAAGATTTAGGCAAAAAGAGCTACCCCTGTTGTGATCAGTTCGGCCAACCAGAGAAAACTCAGGTTAAGGGTCCCTGCAATGGGTGTGTGAAAGCTAGTGCCACATATACATGCTTAATTGAATTGTTAATTATAAGCACCTAAGTATGGAGGAAAACAAACTAATTTGTTCCATTAACTCATTAGTGAAACCTTAGTGCCAGTGTAGAGGGAAGACGGGCTGAGAGTTTAATAATCCAATCCCGGGCTAGTAGAGTCTGATCTTGTTGAGTTAGATCTCGCTTGTGCAAGTTAATTTTGGAAAAATTTTAATTTGTCTCCCTCATTGGTCCTTGTGTGCATGTCTCTTGCTTGCTTGACTATTGACTTTTGAGCCTTGAGGATTGAGTCATGTTTGTTGCATCCATTCTTCTACTGTATGCTTGATTTGTAGTTTGCTCGAGGACTAGCAAAAGCTTAAGTTTGGGGGTGTTTGATAGCGAGCAGAGCTAGCTAGTTTTTCCTAATCTATTTAGCTAGTCTTTTATGATTTATTGGCCACTTTATTGCACTTAATTGTTTATTTTGTAGGAAATGGTTGATTGGAGCTAAAGCGTGATATTGGAGTTAATCGGGTGCTCGGGACGTGAAAAGATGCAAAGGAATGAAAAAGAGTCAAAGAGGAAAAAAATCAAAATTCGGTCAACAGCAGGCTAGCATCGAGACGCTAGCTCTTGAGCGTCGAGACACTCACAATCCAAGCTTTCCCATATACTAACCTATAGGGAGACATACCTAGAGGAGTCTTATAGGCTGTCCTATAAGCCCAAAGAGCCTCATCCAACCTAAAAGACCAATCCTTTCTAGATGGATGGACTACTTTCTCTAGAATAGATTTAATTTCCCTATTACTAATTTCAGCTTGACCATTTTCTTGTGGGTGATAAGGGGTAGCTATCACTACAAGAAATCGGACCTTCAGCGTCGAAAAAATTTCGTCGCTAAAAGTACAAATTCGACGCAAAGAATCATTAGCGTCGAAAAAAAAAACAGTCGCAAAATCCGTCGCTAAAGCTGTGTCGCAAGCGGGCTTTTGCGACGAAACGTGTAAAAGCGTCGCAAGGTGCGACGAAACGTGTAAAAGCGTCGCAACGTGTGACGAAAAAAATAAAAAAGTCGCACTTTTGGGTTTCAAAATCTTTGCGACTGGAAGGAAGAATTCATCGCAACGATCATGCGACGAAATCCTAAAAAGTGTCGCAAAGATTGCGACTAAACACAATATTTCGTCGCACATATCGCTTGTTTCCAAAACGTCTATTTCGTCGCAAAAGTTGCGTCGAAAATGTTTATTTCGTCGCAGGTTTTAATTTATTTGCGATGAAAACCCTAAATTCGTCGCATAATTTATAGGCAATAAAAAAATATATATATACGTTAAGTTGTGCCATCTAATGGCTCGATTTCATTTCAATTGTCCTGATTTACATTTTATACAAATAAGTATTCAACATATAAGAAATAAATATTTTACCAAAACATTCATCCACTTTATACAAATAAGCATTCAACAAAAGTTATGTTTCACACATATGAACATTTTACCCAAATCTTTGCTAAGTTTAAGAGTTCCCAAAAATACACACCAAACAAGTATCTAAATACAAATACTACAGATAATTAAGTATTTTAACAAAAGTATGTTTCAACAAAAGTACTAAGTCTATGTTAGCTCCAAAAAAGTAATGTTCGTTTGGACATTGTTGTCGTCAGCAAGTTTACTTCAATCCTGCAAATAAACAACATATTACATATACTTACACATAAACAACAAATCATCTTTAACTTTATTCAAAAAGATCATCACAATATAATAATGACATACTAAGTCACAATTGCAATATAAGGTGTTTGTTGAAAGTTTTCACCCAATCTCACGTGAACAACGTAAGTTAAAAAGTCAATTGTCAAGAACAACCACGTGGACAACTTAAATAGAACCTCAACCACAAGTTTTCTCAAATCATTCTCAAGAACAATATTACACACTCCCTCCTCAATTCATCCTCAAGAACATTGACAACTTCAACTAAAAAGTCATAGTTCTAATCTCACTAATATTACACACCCCTTCTTCAAATTCATCTTCAAGAATAAACACTCTCCCCCCCCCCCCCCTCTCCTCAATTCATTCTCAAGAACAAACACTCTCCCCCTAGTCAACCACACAAAAAAAAAAATATAACGACCAATTTCATTGAGAGAATCACACATACATAGGCACGAAACATATGAAAACAGAGTCTCAAACAGTGTAATCAGAGTCCAACCTAAAAATTGAACTTAAATTGCAAGTTCTATTCACCAATATTACACCCTATTCTCAAAACACAATAAAACCTTTGAAAAACATATATTTGACAATCTATAATGAACAACCAACCCCCCTCATCCTCAATAATTCATACTCAAGAACACCCCCCCCCTCAATTATTTCTCAAGAACAAACACTTTCCCCTTAGTCAACCACAAAAAAAATATGTCGACCAATCTCATTGAGAGAATCACACATACATAGGCACGAAAAATGCTGGAAACAGAGTCTCAAACAATGGAAACAAAGTCTCAAACAATGTAATCAGAGTCCCAACCTAAAGACTGAACTTAAATTGTGAAGTTTTAAAAATTATACCTTCAATTCGATGAGTGTGCTCTAGTGTATCTTTCCATAAGTTCTTTCATCCTTGCTTTCATTCGTTCTTCAATTCGTTTTTCCATGCTTACATTTTCTTCACGTTGAATCTGTAGTAATTCTTGAGTCTTTTCATTTTCTTCTCGTTGAATCTGGAGTAATTCTTGAGACTTTTGAAGGTTAGCCTCGAGGGACTGGACATACTCTTGTGAGTAAGATGCTTTCTTTTGAGGAGGTGGTGGTTTAGGTCCATATTTCATTCCTTTGACATAAGACGATCTCGTTCCAAGAACAGTGGCCATAATGTCTTCATCGCTCAAAGGTGTACTTGAGCTAGCTTGCTCTTGAGATAATGTCACCATTTGCTCCTATACATGTCAAAATAAATACATATGACATAAATCACATGTTATTTTGTAAAACCAATTAATACTTACATGTGCTTGACTTGCTGAATCGTGTGTCCATCTTTTTGCAGCAGACCAATGAGTTTGAAGAAACATCTCAATGGGATTCAAGTATGTACCATCTTCATTTTTTCTATTAAACATATAAATGGCCCTTAAGAACATAAATATAGTATAGAAAACTACAAAGAAAGTACATATTCATACTTTCTCTTCTCTATGAGAGAGAAATGATTTTGTTCCAGCACAATGGTTAAATGGTAGCTTACTTCTACTATTTTTATTTCTATTTGATTTATCCTGCATAAGAATGCATAGTTATAACAAAATATAAGTTAGTTAAAATTAAGTTAATATTTACCTTCCAATCGGGAGTCTCCCATCTATCACACAACATGTTCCAATCTTCTTGAGTAACATTCTTGTGTGGACGTGTACGAGCTACTTCTGGATCACCAATCTTTTTGTAGTATCGGTGCAATCTTGCTCTCAAATCTTTATATCTATTACCAATCTCGTAAAGGATGAATTTCCTAATATGGGGCTCCAAGAAGTTTACATCAAATTTGTTCTTTAAAAAAGGGGAAAAAACATGACAGGGATTAGTATTGCATTACAATGCATTGATAAACTCTAAATAGTAAATAAAATAAGAAAATATCGAACTTAACTTACCAACAACCTCTCTACTATGTTCATCATGACTTCTTTTGGAATGTCTTTTTTCTTATGGTACTTTAAAGGAATGAAACTTCTCGATAGACAACCAATTTCAGTGTTGAACATATTTGCTACTCGTCCAACAGGTTTACCTTGCTCTGGAGTCCATGAAACATAAACTCTGTCACCAGTGGCCTCAATAATCCTATCAAGACCAACCCCGCGGGAAACTCCACGAACTTGGGAACTGTGAGACGATGCCTCATCCATTTCTACAATATCATCCTCGGTATTTGAAAGCATTGTATCCTGCAAAACACAAAATTCATTACAATATGCGTTTATCACAAAGTATATTATAAGTAAAAAGAACGAATTAGATTGTACTAACTATATGTCCACATCAACTATTGCTATTTAACGATGATGTTTATTCTTCGTCTTCGTCTTTTTCCTCATCTTCCCCATCTCCGTCTTCATCTTCGTCTTCTTCTTCATCTTTCTTCTTCTTCCTCATCTTCTTCATCTTCTTCATCATCTTCTTCTTCCTCATCTACCCGTTCTTCAAAATCTAAGTCTTTTTCACTATACTCATTGTTTTCACAAAGTACAATCGGATTGACATCCATTATATAAAACGTTTGTGTTTCAAAATCCACATCTTGAACAACACATTCTTGTATATCCATTTCGGGTGGATCAACTTCTTCTATTTCAGGCACATCCCATAAATGCCTATGTTGAACTCCTTGAACTACTTTCCACCCATTACCCAATCGATTATCATCTATATAAAATACCTGTTGTGCTTGGGAGGCAAGAATGAATGGTTCGTTCTGATACCAAATGTATCGAGTGTCGATGCTTGTGAAGTGGTGATCCTTACGAATCCGATTCTTTTTTGGATTTGTATCGAACCAATCACAACGCAATAAAACAACTACTTTTCTATGAATATATTTCAATTCAATAACTTCTTTCAAGATACCATAAAAGTTAGCCTCATCACTATCATGCCCTCCAAACACAGAGACTCCACTATTTTGAGTTGTGCAACGATCATCCCGATCCTTGCAGCTAAATCGAACACCATTAACAATACACCCACTATACGAACTAACTCGAATATCAGGACCACCTGATAGTGCATATAATCCTCGCTCAACTTCATTAGACGTCGACTGAAATTGGGATTGAGTCTAAAAACAAAAATGTAAAACTGACAATCACTATGCAAGTGTGTTTACAATGTTTATAACATAAAATAAAATACAAAAAAACTCACTTTATTTTTAAACCACATCGGAAACTGTGCTTCATGCATTCCAAGAATAGTATCTTGCCTTTTATTCTTTAGCTCAACCTCGTGTTCTCTACTACCATAAATTCAGTAATAAGTAAAAAATTTTAGTAAAAGATTTTCAATTATTGTACGTGAAGTTCATACCTTCTATACGGATCCACTGCTTCATTGTTTGTGAGAACATACCAATGAGCTTTTTCTAATTCGGTACGTGACAACTCTTTCAGTCGTGAGCCACCAGTTGGACGTGCTTTTTGAGAAAATATATGTAGTTGTCCATCGTTGTTGGATGCACTCGAGTCTAATATGTCATCATTATTTCGAATGGTCCTATTGAATTTTGTTTCAATTCCATGCAAGTACATTGAACAAAATGTCAATGCTTCATTTCCTATGAATGCCTCAGCTATCGAACCTTCAGGACGAGCTTTATTTTTGACATATTGCTTCAATGTTCTCAAGCTCCTATAATATATGTTATTCATATATTAAGGAACATTTTAAAAAATGTACTCAATATAAAAGTTAAGGATACAAAAAATTGAAGAGATCTACCTCTCTATTGGATACATCCAACTATACCCGACAGGACCAACAAGTTTGGCTTCTTCCGGTAAATGAACAGCTAGATGAACCATAACATCGAAAAAGGCTGGAGGAAATATTCTTTCAAACTTACAAAGGATTATCACGATCGATTCCTATAGTCTATTCAACGTCTCCACTTTGAATTTTTTTGCAGTCAATTCTTTGAAAAAATTCGACAATTCAGCAACTGCACCACTAACATCCTTTGGTAAAAAAGGTCGAACTTCCACTGGTAAAAGTCTTTGTAACAACACATGTGAGTCATGACTTTTTAGTCCATGAATCTTCCCATCTTTGACACTGACACATCTTGAGATGTTCGAAGCAAAACTATCTGGAAATTTCATTGTTTTTAAAAAACCACAAAACTTTTTTCGTTCATCAACTGTTAATGTGTAACTAGTGTGCGGCTTAACCAATTTGTTTCCAACACGTTGGAGATGTAATTCTTTACGAATATTCAAATTCATTAAATCCTTACGTGCTTTATCTGTGTCTTTTGTTTTTCCTTCAATATTCAATAAGGTACCCAAGACATTATCACAAATATTTTTCTCAATATGCATGACATCGAGTTTGTGTCAGATCTTAAGCCTTGACCAGTACGGTAACTCAAAAAAAATACTTTTCTTCACCCAATTTAATTCAGAATGAGGTCGCTTCCTTTTCCATTGCAATATATTTACAGATTTCCCAAATGGTGGGAAATCTATAGTCTCTAACTAGCGAAGAACATCTAATCCCGAGAAAGATCGAGGTGCAACTTTATATTCTGCTTTGCCATTAAACTGTTTACTTTTCCGCCAAGAATGATTCATAGGTAGGTAACGACGATGTCCTGTATAGCATATCTTATTGTGCAATGAATCAGATGAGACGTCTTGATTACAAACTGGACATGCCTTATACCCTTTGGTGCTCCATCCTTACAGATTACCATACGCTGGAAAGTCATTAATCGTCCACATCAAAGCTGCATGAAGACGAAAATTTTGACCACTAAAGGCATCATAAGTCTCTATGCCATTACTCCATAAATCCTTCAATTCTTCTATTAGTGGCTGTAAATAAACTTCTATCTCTTTTCCTGGAGATTTTGGCCCCGGTATAAGTAATGACATTAAGAAAAATGTCTCTTTCATGCATTTCCATGGTGGCAAGTTGTATGGAATTAATATTACTGGCCAGGTACTATATGATGTACTCATGTTACCAAACGAGTTGAATCCATCGGTAGCTAAAGCTAACCTTACATTCCTTGGATCTTTTGCAAACCAATCATATTGCCTGTCAAAGTTTTTCCATGCTTCAGCATCTGCCGGATGACTTAAAACACCATCAATATTCATTCTTTTTTCCTTATGCCATCTCATATCACTAGCTACTTACAATAAAACAATCTTTGTAATCTTTACTTCAAAGGAAAATGTCTTAAAATTTTGTGTGGAATCCTTTTTCCTTTCTTGTTGTAAAGTTTATAACGAGATTCATTGCATTGTGGACAAACTTCTATGTGCGCATTTTCTTTCCAAAATAACATGCAGTCATTCTTACAGGCATGGATGCATTCATAACCTAAACCTAGGTCACGCAGTGTCTTCTTTGCCGAATAATATGATTCTGGGATTTTGGTACCATTAGGTAAAACTTCTTTCAGTAATTGCAATAACATATCAAATGACTTATTGCTCCAATGATTAAGTACTTTGATATGCATTAGTTTTACCAAAAAAGTTAGTCTTGAAATAGTAGATCCAGGGTATAATTCAGCATTGATTTCATCAAACAATGATTGGAACTTATTATTCCTACCTCCCACATCATCACTTGTTTCAACTCTAATTGGGTTCTCTTCATCCAAATATTCATTCACTCTTGCTACATCATTCAATAACTCAACCATTTCATTTTCCTTATCTATATTTTGGGAAGTCTCAGGTTCCTTAGGTTTAGATATCAAATACGCAGATAAGTCTGGAGTTTCTCCATGATATACCCACCTATCATAAGTGAAAGACATTCCATACTTGTACAAATCACCTTCGACGTCATAAGGTCGTTTCATTATGATATTTTGACAATTTTTGGATGGACAACGAGTAAATCCTCTCTTATCGACATGATTATTTGCGACACTAATAAATGATTTTATTCCATCAGTATACTCTTTGCATAATCTATTTCGAAGTTTTATCCAACTTCTATCCATAACTTATCCCTATAAGCATAAAGAACGACTTATCATTAACTTAATTCAATGGGTATAATTTGATATAAATCACATATAAGATTAAATTACACAATACCTTTAAAACTTAAACAATGTTCAATAACCTCAAAGTGTAAGAAATAAACATTATAATAAACATTATAATATGTTCCATAGGCACAATATTTACCTTTCAAATTATAATTTACATCTAAACGAATAACCCACTTTCAAAAGACAATTCTCAAGTTTCAAGAAATAAAACAACCCACTTTCAAAAGACATAATAGACACTTTAACACATTCCAACAAAATTCAATAGGCATAATATTTGTTTTCTCCAAATGTTTCGCCAACAAAAGAAATATTCAATAGATCTCCCAAAACAACACACTTTCAATGCACCTATTATAATTATTTCTAAATGTTTCACCAACCAAAACAAAAATTCAACAAACCTCAAGAAACAACACATATTTCAATGCACCTATTGTAATTATCTCAAAATGTTTCACCAACCAAAACAAATTACAAATAAAACCTCAAACCGCATGTACAACCTAAGCTAAAAAGTCGTAGTTCAAAAAATAATCACCAAACCAAAATTACAAATAAAACCTCAAACTTCAAATCAACAATGGACACAACACCCCCCCCCCTCCCCAATCCACATTCACTAAAAATATCTCAAGCTTCAACAAAGAAAACAACTTTTACCCTAACTTTAAATCCACATTCACTAAAAAAAACTCAAAATTCAACAAAAATCAACTCACTTCAAGTCACAAATATAAACTAACTCACTTCAAGTCATAAATATAAACTAACTCACTTCAAGTCACAAATATAAACTAACTTCAAGTCCCCTTTAGAGATACCCTTCATTCAACAAATACATTCATTCAACAAATACAATGTCCCCATCCAAAAACTACATAACAAATCTACAATATAAGTTCTTATAAATAAATTTCAATTAGGGGAAACAATAGAATATTAGAACCAACCATAAGAATTAGTTACAACTAGACCATTCCAAAGAGTTCAACAATATAAATCTTAAATAAGTATAGAAATCGAGAAAAAAAAAACTACAAATATTTTACATACCTCTTAAAGCTTGTCCCAAGAACTTAATCTATCAACAAAGTTTCTACACACAACAAAAGTAATAAAAAACTTTCAAAAATTTATTTAACACTAAATAAACTAAAAATAGAGAAAAAAAAACTTCAAAGTTGAATCCAAAAACATATCTCACACTCGTTTATGAACGAAATCTAGAAAAACATGGTAAAAAATGAAAATGGGAAGAAAAGAAATGGAAATGAGAAGAAACAAAAATGGGAGAGAAGTTACCACGGCGGCTATGGCGTTTTCCGGCACTCTCCGGCGGTCCCAACAGTCCCTTCACGCTCAGTTGGAAGAGAGAAAACGAAAGAAATCGAAGGGGAAGAAGAAACCCACGAAAGCTTGGCAAAAAAATAAGGGGTCATTCTGTTTTTTAAAAAAATTTGCGACCCAAACTCCCAAAATGTCGCAAGATTGCGACTAAACACTACCTTTCGACGCTGACTGTTGACATGATAGACACCCTGCTCTAAGCTAGTGCTCTGCACGAGGGGTTGTCTTGTCAAGGGCTGCGACGAAACGACCATATTCGACGCTAAGCGTGCGACACATCGGGTGATTTCGACGCTGAAGTTGCGAACCTTGCGACGCGTAGGCTGATTTCGACGCTAGGCTTGCGACCAAAAAACCCATTTCGACACAGGCGTAGGCTGATATTTTCGTGTGGGGCGGGAAATTTTTATGATTGCGACAAAACGGTAGGTTCCGTCGCTGAGGTTGCAACGAAATAGGTATTTTCGTCGCATATAGAATGCGACGAAAGTTAACTTTCGTCGCAATGCTATTCGCTTGGGCTGGAATTTTTTGTTGTGCGACAAAATGGACTAAAACGTCGCACGAGTAGCGACTAAAGTCTTTGTTTCGTCGCAGGTATGCGACTTTTGACGTTTCGTCGCTGAAGTTTCGTCACTAAAACCCTTATTTCTTGTAGTGTATCCTATGCTTAATCCCATACTTAGCTAATAGCTTAGTTAAGATATTATTAACAAAGTGCGTACCCTCATCACTCACTAGAGCTCTAGGTGTCCCAAACCGCGCAAAGATGTGCGATTGAAGAAACCTTGCTACTGTCTTGGCATCACTCTGATGGCATGCGATGACCTCCACCCACTTGGACACATAATCAACTGTCAATAAGATAAAAACATTGCCATTAGAAGGGGGAAATGGCCCCATAAAATCAATACCCCATACATCAAATAATTCAACTTCTAAAACGTAAATAAGAGGCATTTCATCTCTGGGCCCCAAGTTTCCTCTCCTTTGGCAAGCATCACATTGCTTGTAAAACCAATGGGCATCCTTAAATAAGGTAGGCCAAAAGAATCCACAATGCAAAATCCTCATAGTTGTCCTCTGACCGCTGAAATGACCTCCATACGGCGAAGAGTGACATTGCTCCAGGATTTCCTTTGCTTCATCACTTGAAACACACCTACGAATAATACCGTCAGAGCATTGCTTATACATAAATGGCTCATCCCAATAGAAGAACTTTGCATCATGCTTAAACTTCTTCTTCTGCCTCCAGTCCATGTCAATAGGAGTGACTCCCTTTACCAAAAAGTTGGCAATATCAGCATACCAAGGGACATCCCTGACTACCTTTACCTCAACAGCAAAAAGCTGTTCATCCGGAAAAGAATCTGAAATGGCAGATTGCTTCAGCAAAGATAATGACGGATCAAGACGAGATAAATGATATGCAAAGACATTTTCTGATCCCTTCTTGTCCTTTATCTCCAAGTCGAACTCCTGTAATAATAAAACCCAACGAATTAGTCTAGGCTTTGCATCTCTCTTAGACATTAAATACCTTATTGCTGCATGATCCGTGAATACTGTGACTTTGGATCCAACCAAATATGGCCGGAATTTCTCAAAAGCAAACACAACAGCTAACAACTCCTTTTCGGTAGTTGTGTAGTTGACTTGTGCCTCATTCAAAACCCTGCTTGCATAATATATACGATGGATAAATTTGCCCTGCTTTTGCCCCAGCATCGCACTTACTGCAGCATCACTCGCATCACACATTACCTCAAATGGTAAATTCCAATTAGGTGCACAAAGAATGGGTGCTGAGATTAAAGCAGCCTTTAAAGTTTCAAAAGCCTTCCTACAATCTGCATTAAAGTCAAAAACATGATCAGTACACAATAAGTTACAAATAGGTTTACTGATTTTGGAAAAATCTTTTATGAACCTCCTATAAAATCTAGCATGTCCTAAAAAACTCTGAATTCCCTTCACTGAATTCGGTGATTCTAGTCCCTCAATAACCTCTATTTTTGCTCCATCAACATCTAGACCATTCTTAGAAATCCTATGACCTAACACTATGCCCTCCTTCACCATGAAGTGGCATTTCTCCCAATTAAGAACTAGATGGGTATCCTCACATCTCTTTAACACCTTACCTAAATTATCCAAACAACTCTGAAAAGACCCTCCAAACACTGAAAAATCGTCCATGAATACCTCGACAGTGGACTCAATCATATCAGAAAAAATTGCTAACATACACCGCTGAAATGTTGCTGGAGCATTGCAAAGGCCAAAAGGCATTCGCCTAAAAGCAAACGTCCCATAGGGACAGGTGAAAGTGGTTTTTTCCTGATCCTCAGGAGCAATAGTAATCTGATTATACCCAGAATAACCATCTAAGAAACAGTAGTAGGCCTGACCAGCCAATCTATCCAACATCTGATCAATAAATGGTAGAGGGAAATGGTCCTTACGGGTGGCTTTGTTAAGCCTCCTGTAATCCATGCAAACCCTCCAGCCAGTTACCATCCTGGTTGGGATCAACTCGTTGTCTTTATTGCTCACCACAGTGACACCTCCTTTCTTAGGAACACATTGGACAGGGCTTACCCAATTGCTCTCTGCAATTAGATAAATGATCCCAGCATCCAACCATTTAATCACCTCCTTTTTAACAACCTCTTTCATTGCAGGGTTAAGCCTCCTTTGTTGCTCAATACTCCTAAAGGATCCCTCCTCTAGAGTGATTTTGTGCATACAAAAAGATGGGCTAATTCCCTGAATGTCAGCCAATGTCCAACCTATAGCCTTGCGGTATTGTTGCAGCAATTTTATTAAGGCCTCTTCATGCTCTGGCATTAAATCTGATGCAACAATAATGGGCAACGTCTCACCTTCCCCAAGATACACATACTTTAGATGATCCGGCAAGGGCTTCATATCTAAAGTAGGTGCCTCAATCAGGGATGGCTTAATAGGAGGAGCCTTCCTTTGATCTAAATCTAAAGACTCAAAAACATCCTCACACCTAAACAACTCTTTTTCATTTTTTCTTTCTAATAAGCAGACTTCTAAATCTCCTACACTAACCTCTCCATGATCTTCCAAGTGCTTATCAGTCGAATCCTGTATTGCTGTCTCAATAACTGTGCTCTCCAGAATCCTAATGAAAGAGCAATCCTCCATTTCGTCTGGATATTTCATGGCTTTAAATACATTAAATTTCACTTCCTCATTACAGACTCTCATTGTTAATTCCCCTTTTTGAACATCTATTAATGCCCTACCAGTAGCCAAAAATGGACGACCTAAAATAATTGGGACATCTTTATCAGCCTCATAGTCTAAAATAATAAAATCAACAGGAAATATGAATTTATCTACTTTCACTAAGACATCCTCAATTTTACCCTCTGAATATGTGATAGACCTATCAGCTAGTTGGAGTGTGACTGTGGTAGGTCTAGCTTCACCAATACCTAGCTTCCGATAGACCGAAAGAGGCATAAGGTTAATGCTTGCACCTAAATCACAGAGTGCTCTACCTAACTCTTTTCCCCCTATAGATACAGGTATAGTAAATGATCCTGGATCCTTAGCCTTGGGTGGCAGCCCATTCTTAAGAATAACACTACACTCCTTAGTAAGAGATACAGTTTCAAACTCACCTAACCTCTTCTTTTTAGTTAAAATATCCTTAAGAAATTTAGCATAATTAGGCATTTGCTCTATAGCTTCTACTAAAGGGATATTTATACACAATTGCTTAAGAATCTCTAAAAACTTTTTAAATTGACCATCCTGATTCTTAGGCCTTTGCCTTTGTGGAAAAGGTAGAGGTGGTACATAAGGTGGGGGTGACACTTAAGGTGGTTCCACATCTGGAACAGAATCAGATGCTCAGCATCTTTATTGCTGCCTCCAACACCTTGACCAGACTCCAACTCTTTCTCAGCAACAACGTTTTTATCACCATTTTTATCTATATCCTGGGTCTTTCTAGGCTCCTCTAGTGGCTTACCACTCCTAAGAGTTACTGCCTTTACCTGCTCCTTACCTTCCCTTCGAGGGTGTTCAGTATCTGAGGGTAGTTTCCCTTGAGGTCTTGCCTTCAGCTCATTAGCTAGCTGACCCACTTGCAATTCAAGGGCTCTCATAGAAGCTTGATTACTTTGAATTGCGGCATCTGTACGAGCCATAAATTCTTTCATCATTGCCTCAAGAGAACTCCCCAAATTTTGTTGGGGCAAAGCCTGCTTATTTTGCTGGGGCAGTACCTGCGCTTTAGCAAATCCCGACTGGTTCACCTTTTGTTGCGCTTGCACATTACTTCCTTGTCCTCCCCATGAGAAGTTGGGGTGGTTGCGCCAACCTGGATTATAAAAGTTAGAATAAGGGTTATTCCTCTGATTACCTACAAAAAACACTGAAGCTGGATTGCTGGGGCAAAACTCGTAGTTGTGGTCTTCACCACAATAGACACATGCTTCCTCTGTGACTTGGTTCACCACTACAGCAGGCTCCATTGCTGGTGGCTGCTGATGACTAATCACTGTCACATTCTTAAGAGCGTTAGCAATCATTGCAAGATCAGCCCTAATGGTGGACACACCATCAACCTCTAACACACTCTTAACCTTTTTATTCGTGCCTCTAACATCCGACCACTGACAAGTATTAGTAGATATTCTTTCTAAAATTTCATAGGCTTCATTAAAAGTTTTTGCCAAAAGGGCCCCTCCAGCCGAAGCATCAACCATACCCTGGGTTACTCCGTTTAACCCATTGTAAAATGTTTCCATTTGGATACAATGAGGTAAACCATGGTGGGGGCACTTTCGTAAAAGTTCCTTAAACCTTTCCCAAGCCTCACTAAAAGTCTCATCTTCAAGTTGCCTAAACCTTACTATTTCACTCCTTAATTTAGCATTTCTATTAGGTGGGAAATATTGACTCAAAAAATTTTCAGCTAACTCATCCCATGTCGTAATTGATCCTGGAGCAAAAGAATTTAGCCATGCCTTTGCTCCATCTCTAAGAGAATACGGGAACAAAGTTAATCTAAGGGCATCCTTAGGCACTCCTTGAATTACAAAAGAATCACTAACTCCTAAAAAAGACTTAAGATGTAAATGAAGATCTTCAGATGACAAACCATGGAATTGCCCCACGGTTTGCAACATCTGAAACATTATCGGTTTCATTTCAAAATTTGTCGCTTGAATTTGAGGACGTGCAATCCCTAGATTCAACTCATGAAACATTGGAAAAGCATACGCTCGAATAGCTCTGGTCCTATCGTTTGCCACCAAGATAGGATTCTCATCCTGATTATTTTGCTGCTCATTTTGCTCCAGTGGCGGATTTTGCTGCAGCAAGCGATTATGGGGGTTCGCTGGATCTTCAGGACCCTACGGAAGTCGCGAAACGTTCTCCATTTGATTCTGGTTCCTGCGCTGCTCTCTCCTTCTTCTCCTGAATGTCCTCTCGATTTCTGGATCAAGCTCAAACCTTACCCCAGGCGGATCGCTCATGCACCAAACTCACACCTGCAAAAACAAAAGAAACAATCAAAAAGTCCTAACACCAAACCACTAAAACACATACACAAAACAGATCAGATAAAAACTTATTCAAGTCCCCGGCAACGGCGCCAAAAACTTGTTGAGTTCCTAGAGTGAGTAAAAATATGGTATAAAAGACTCAGAACGCTGTGCAAGTATACACAGTCCGCAGCAAGTAATAAGTATTATCAATCCAAGGCCTGAATTAGCTACCACTTTATCTATTTTGTATAACTCTTTAATGGTTTCAAAGATGGTAAAAATGATTGGTTTTTATAAGAGTAATGCTGAAGCAAAATAAATGACAGAACAAAGAATAAACAAATAGGCAGACAGATCAGAAACAGGCGCTGGTTAGGTTTTAGTAATTGTTTTAAAAGATGCTCTAGCAATATTATTGATCATGCAAACTCGCAGTATTATTAGCGGATTCCTCCCGGAACTTCGGATTTTTTGGAATGTGTTTCCACCCCAATGAAGTACGACCGATCAAGCACTAGGCAACTGGCTATCCCTAGCTCAGTCACTGGCGTTCACCAATACACAATGATCGTAGTGTGATTAATCGCCACACACTCTCTAAATCATCCCTGAAACTAGAGAGAGGTATTCATACCGGCTGGCCAGGCGGGCACAAAATATAAATGAGCACAACAATTAATCAAGATGCAACAATCAATATATATTACTAAAGTTAAGCACGACAATCACATTGTTCATAACCAACGCCTAAGCTACTTAGTTCATAATATGCATGGAGACATAAATTACAATCTGAGTAAACATATCCATAATCACAAGATAATAGAAGGAAATGTTAATCTCCCCGATCAGCTCGCAATGATGGTCTTCTAGGTGCTCTCCAATCTCTCTTCACTATTCGGCTCCCAAAGATGGAAGGAACTTTCCAAGAATGGAATGTTTTCTCCCCAAAAGTGGAATGACTTTGACTTGGGCGGCTACTTCCTTTTATAGAAGGATAGGGGGCTTGGATTAGGTCAACCTGGACACCTGTAGGGCTCTCCCTGCTCCTTTATCCCGAAAATAACTCAACAGAATTCGGTTGTTCAACTTGGCTACCGAGCTGTGACGTGCCAGTTTTTCTCCCAGTTTTGCTGCAGCACAGAATTTGCTCCCTCAAGTCGCCCAGCAACAGATTCTGCACAAAATGATTTCCAAAGCTTTCATTCTTCCAAATGGGTTAAAACATGAAATATCTATCTAAAACCAACCCTATTAAGCACAAAAGACACACAAATCAATAAAGAAATGAGGCCTAAATAACTACCTTTTGGGCAGTTATCAATAATTCAAACAAGAAATTTAATTAATAGAATATGAACTTACTCTTCACTTCCCGGTTACATGAATGAAGAATCTAGCCTCTTATGGAGCAAGAACAAGCTTGATACATAAAGGAAAGCAAGAAAAACTAAGAAGAATGGTGGAAAAGGGGAGAGAGATGGACTACAATGTTGTAGTGAATTGTGTATTGAGGGATGATTCTAAACCTACACCAAAGGCCTCTATTTATAGGGATTCTTGGCCTTCAATTCGTGGTAGAATGGTGCTGAATTGGGTCTTCAAACATGGAAAATTTCAGCCAAATTTGGAAAATTTCAATTCTGGAAAACTACCTAGCGTCGTGACGCTGTGCAGCAAGCGTCTCGACGCTGTCCCTTCAATTTTGGAAAATATTTCTCGGATTGCCCTAGCGTCGCGACGCTGTTAAGCAAGCGTCTCGACTCTATATGACGAGCGTCTCGACGCTAATGAGGCTCCAGGGGCAGAATTGTCATTTTACGCTCCGGTTTCGCTCGTTTAAGCCCCAAATTGCTTCCAACGCTTCGGTGAGGACCTATAGATATATTATACTCATTTTAAAGCATTTTTCGCAAGGAATTCAACCAAGATAAGCAAATTGGGAGATTCTAAGTGTATAATAAATTGGACTTATCAAATACCCCCAACCTAAACCTTGATAGTCCTCGAGCAAGCATAAAATAAGATCAAGAATAATTGAGATTTAGTTAGTTGCAATTCATATAGCTCCAACCTTAACATTCAAAAGAATCATTCAACTTATTCGAGGCATGCTAACACATTTAAGCAATAATTAAACAACTCTAAATTTTTCATGAATTTCTCTTGCGTGTGTGTGTGTGGAGTTTTCCTAAGGTGCTTTTACTAACCCGGGATAACCATATGAGAACCTCAACTCATCTTCCCCTACACTGGCCAAGGATCCAACCATTAAGTAATTCAAATAGTCAAATGAGTAATACATACTAGGTGCCTGAAAATAGAACAAGTTATATTTTGCATTTATAAGATGGCACTAGCTTTCACACACCTATTACAGGGACCCATAACCCTTTTGGTTGGCCTAACTGATCACAACAGGGGTAGCTCTTTTTGCCTTAACATTTTTAAACATTGCAGAGCGCTCGTAAGACGTCTTTTCTTTTCTTTCATTTTTCTATATAAGAATGATTTTTCTTTTAAGCACACCAGGCATATTTTCTTTTATCATTCCTAAGCAAGGCATTACAAGCAATCATTTTTGAAATTACCATATAGTTAGATCTAGCCTATCGAGGTGACAACGAACATATGGAACCCATAAGATGACCCTAAGCTTTCAAAACTTCCTAAGGAAAAGCCAAGTGCTCAATATGTGCAAGAAAAATCTAGAAAAATTTTAAAAATTGGTCAATTTTTGGTAAATGCTTCACAAAGCTTAAAACAAATAGAATAGTTCAAAAGAATGTCTCATTAATCTTCATAACTATACTTCAAGCAACCTAATAAACTTAACGATTCATCTCATTTTAAAATTGCTCGAACTCTGATTCAGATCAGTTCCCAGGTAGGCGGTGTTCCGTAAACCGTCATCTTAAATACCCCCAACCTTAGACAGAACTTCACTGGTTCGGGTCAGTTCCCAGGTAGGAGGTGTTCCGTAAACCGTCATCTTAAATACCTCCAACCTTAGACAGAACTTCGCCGATTTAGGTTCTAATTTATTTTTAAATTGCTTAAAATAATAGGTCCAGTAAAGCATAAAGCAAACATGCATATGTTCCCACCCCCAACATAAACATTACATTGTCCCTAATGTAAACTAAGCATGCAACCTAAAGGACAAAAGTAAAAGGGAACAGAAAACTTCCCCTGTTTAAGCATTAGTTGGCAAAGATGGAAACTTCCACGGTTGGCAAAAATTGAAGAGATTTGGTGTAGGGGTCCTATAGAACAAGAAAGACAATTAAGAAAACATTTAAAGGAATAAACTATTAAATTGAAAAGAAAGGGATAGAACTAATTGGGTTGCCTCCCATAAGCGCAATTTTTTTAGCGTCGTTATGCTCGACGGGATTCTCATCTTCCTGTTAGGGTACATAAAAATTCTCATATTTCTTTGGGCCCTTCTTTCTCTAATCCACGAAACCTGCAAACAGAAGCAGGCTTGCCCATTTTTCATGGGACCCAGAAGATGCATTATGTTTTTTTAATTTTTGAATATATGAATAAGAGGAAAATTTAAAAGAAAAAGACTCAAAGGATAAAATTTTGTGAGACAACTTAGAAGATAAATTAGATGAAGGGAGATCAAGGGGAAGAACAAATTCAGACTCGTCAGCTTGAAACTCTATCACCTGAATTTCCTTGCAATCTGGTTCAGACTCTTCTTTAACCTCACATGACCAATCGAGAGATGGAAATGGACATCCAATTTCTTTATCATCAACCTTTGCAGCGAAGGGAACTTCTGTTGTAAGGATTGTCTCTTGGGTCAGTTGTCCTTGTTGCTCTACATGCTTCTCCAATTTTGTCACATATGTTTCAATCTTATCAATATTGTTAGACATGTCTTTCAACTTAGCTCTAGTACTTTCCTGAAACTGAAGAGTATTATTAGCAAGCTCATAAATTTGATCCTCAAGAGATTTACCTGAATTGGAAGGTCGATAGGGCTGATGTGGCTATTTGATTTGATATCCATGCACTAATATCTCGCATAAAAAGTTAGCATTGATAGTTTATTGTCGAGCAATCCTACCTCCTTCACTAATTGGGCTTCTCTTTCCCTCCTCGAAGGATATGCCATCAAAAATCAAACAAATTAAAAGAAAATATCACAATAAAGCTACTATAAACAAATTAAACTTGGCTCCTCGGCGACGGTGCCGATTTGATGGAAGAGATTGTCGAGGCCTCTTATCAAATAAATTTACAATCCACAACCTCTAAAGTTAACTTGTAGCAGTAGTGGTCGGGGTCGAACACAGGGAGCACGTTTATAACTTGTTTATCTTAGATTTATTCTGATGACCGGACTAATGGGGGGTTTTTATATTTTGAGAAGAAAGTAAACAATGAAAGAAAACTAATTATGGAAAATGTTGTAAAAGGAAAGTAAGAGAATTAAAGAAAGAAGAAATAACAATACCTCAAAAGTCATGCAACCGGGATAGTCATGGTATGTTCAATTCAATTAATTTATCAATTTCATTAATAAGTCAAAACAAGTTTAAGCCCGGTGTATTCCGGCAACAAACCAAGAATCATGATCAACTATCACAAACATGCAAACGCTAAGTTTGATTCTAATTTAAACTAATTAATTTTCCAATTAACTATTCTAAACCGCATTGGGATCTAGCCGAATTAATTCACATGCAATGGGCAACAAACCACAATTACAATTGATTAAATCATTTAGTTCTAGAGACGCATGCGTATGGACATAACGTTAACCTATATGCTATTAAGAATTAGCAAATAAATTTAGAGATGGTGCGGTCAAGGTTGTCAATCTTTCCTACCACAAACTAAATTTATAGAAAAAGAACTAAAATCACATAAACATGCTTTGATAATTCAAACAAGAAATTTCATTAATAGAATATGAACTTACTCTTGACTTCCCAGTTACATGAATGAAGAATCTAGCCTCTTATGGAGCAAGAACAAGCTTGATACATAAAGGAAAGCAAGAAAAACTAAGAACAATGGTGGAAAGGGGGAGAGAGATGGACTACAATGTTGTAGTGAATTGTGTATTGAGGGTTGATTCTAAACCTACACCAAAAGACTCTATTTATAGGGATTCTTAGCCTTCAATTCGTGGTAGAATGGTCCTGAATTGGGTCTTCAAACATCGAAAATTTCAGCCAAATTTGGAAAATTTCAATTCTGCAAAACTGCCTAGCGTCGCGACGCTGTGCAGCAAGCGTCTCGACGTTGTTCCTTCAATTTTGAAAAATATTTTTTGAATTGCCCTAGCATCACGACGCTGTTGAGCAAGCGTCTTGACTCTGTATGACGAGCGTCTCGACGCTGATGAGGCTCCAGGGGCAGAATTGTCATTTTACGCTCCAGTTTCGCTCGTTTAAGCCCCAAATTGCTTCCAAAGCTCCGGTGAGGACCTATCAACATATTATACTCATTTTAAAGAATTTTTCGCAAGGAATTCAACTAAGATAAGCAAATTGGGAGATTCTAAGTGTATAATAAATTGGACTTATCAGCATAACCAAACTGGGCGCAACCAAAGAAAAGGAGGGCAGCGACTGGGGAAAATTCAAAGAAGAAAGAGGTTTTAGCTGCACCCTCCCACAAATGATAACTGAGCGGATCTCCCAGCGCAAATGTGAAAATGTCTGCCAAAATCCTCGCAGCTACGCCCCTACGCTAGTCCATGACTTCTACCGGGAGCAATGACAAGATGAAATCAATGAAGTCTTGGTTAGGGGTCACGCAGACGCATTTTCCTCCGCGCACATCAACAATGTGTATGAGCTGTGAGATATCCCTGACGCAGAAGGAAATACGCTCCTTGACTGTCTAGATGATGACTTCCCGAGCGTAGTACTTCGTGGGGTGGTCAGACCTGGGGCCAAATGGGATGGGCACGGAGCTGCGAGGACCCTCAAATCGCAGATGCTAGACTTTGAGGCAGCCTGCTGGATGCATTGGATGAAGAATCAAATCATACCCACAACGCATGATGCCACACTAAGCCTTCAACGGGAAATTTCTGTTTATTGCATTATGTAGGGAACCCCAATCGACTTGGGCCAAATGCTCGTCGAAACATTGCGCCAAACCCAGCCTTGTCACATCTTTATGTCCCGCATCAGATTTCATGCCCGCAGCAGACGAAGAAATCTGAACCATGCAGAAGGATTTCGACGACCTATGGTGGACACGTGTCACCAGCACTTACAACAAACGTCTGCAAGGACGCTCGCAGCAACCAACAACCCCCGCATCCCAACCCTTCGAACCTGCGCCTACGCCTGAAGCACCAAAGAAAAAGAGGCGCAAGCAAACCGCAGGCAGAAACCCACCACAAGCCGCAAGGACCCCTCAAGCTCCTTCTCCAGGGATCCTTGCCGCAATCGCAAGAAAACTTGCCACCACCTTCTCTGCAGCACAATGACGAATTGCGACCAGAGGAGATATTTGAAGGCTCATTGTCGAGCCCGCCTCACAATGAAGAGGTCCCCACACCGAATCCTACACTGCAAGGTAAAGTTTCCGCAAGCACAAGTCGGGTTGTACCTGATCTAACAATCGATGTAGATGAAGCCCTTATCTTTTCCCAAATGCGGCGGATAATTCACGAAGTCGTAGAACCCTTGCGTTTGCAGCAAGAGCGAATGTGCCAACAGAAGGAGTTGCTGCGCTGATAGCGAGCAAAAATGTCGCTATTTTAGTCCCAATTTATTAGGCTTTTTCGTGCTTTAATCGTGTTTTTATTGAAAATATTTAATGTATTTTGTTATTTGGTCTTTAGGAGCAAAGTTGTTGATTTTAGGGAAAAAATGCCCAAAATGAAGCCAATCAAGCCCAAATTCAAGCTTGGACCAAAAGGGGAGCCAAAGAGGCCAATCATGAAGAAAAAGCCCAAAAAGAAATGAAGACAAGGCCCAAAAAGAAGCCCAAACCGAAGCTGGAAATTCTGAAAAATGGCACAGCATCGAGACGCTGTGAAGACAGCGTCACGACGCTACCCCCAATCCGAGCCTATAAAAGGCACCCCTTGGTGCCTCATTTTACCATCAATCAATCCATTCTTTCCTTCCTTTCTTGCTTCCTTTGGCTCCTTTGGAGCCTCTCTCAAGGCTTTCTAGCCTTTTTGAGAGATTTCTTAGTGGGAAATATTTCGGGGAATTTTGGGGAGCATCCTAGGAGGCTAAAGGGGTGTTCAGCGGGACTCCGAGCGTCAGCGAAGGGGTTTTTCGACGGTCAATTCCTTTCCTTTTATGCTCTTAATTATGCTTTTCATTGTAAATGTTGTGGATATTCTAGCCATGTGTAGCTAAACCCCAATTCGGGGTCTTGAAATGAAATTATAGTTTAAATGTTGTTATAATTTTCTGTCTCTTGCCCTTTGTCCTAATTATTTGTATGGATGTGCTTAATGCTTTATTCAATCTGGGTGTAATGATTTGATTCTTCATGGAAACTCGACGGAGAGAAATTAGGATAGATTCTAATCAATGCAATTAGTTTAATTGTCGGTCGTGACAACGGGATTAGTTGATTAAACTTAGATTCCTAAAATGAATCAGAGCGTAATAATTAATGATTTTTAATGGCGCTAAGGACACTTAGGTTGTTAAAATGAATTAATTACAATTAGGGGAAACCGACAGGAGAACCTATGTGATTAACGGAGATTCTAGGATTATAATTAGTTGGACAATGAGATAGGATAATTATAACAATTGTTTAGCTAATAATTGATTTTCAAGACCCCTCTTCCCATTTTAAGAAAACTCTTTCTCCATATTTTATTTTCTCGATTGATCAAATTATTTTCTTTAATTGCTTTGATTTTTGAATCCTTTTTATTGCATGAGTTGTTCCCTAAATATTATTTCGCCCAAGTATTTTTAGTGCTCAAGAGATTTTATTTTTGCTTAATTTTTGCTTGGCGTTCCTGTGGATTCGATACTCGGTATTACCTACCGTTTTATATTACTTGTGACGACCCGTGCGCTTGCGGTAATCGCCTACGAACAAGTTTTTGGCGCCTTTGCCGGGGAGACTTGATTTTTTAGTAAATCAATTTTTCTTGACATCGAAAAGAAAGGGATAAATAGTAATTTAGGTGTAAATATTTTTCTTTCGTTAATTTGTAAATCTTATTTTATTTTTGTTTTTTTGATTGATTGGGAGTATTGTATGCGAAGGAACAAGGTGGTTAATTTGTTTCCGCTAGATCTTGAAATTGACAGGACTCTTAGAACCATTCAGAAAGAGAAAAGATTAGCAGAAGCAATGGCCCATCAAGATGAAGCTCCCAAGGCAATCGGAGACTTCTTACAGCCAGTTCTTCCCACCGAGAATTTTGGAATTGTTTATGCCCTAATCCAAGCTACAAATTTTGAGTTAAAGACAGGATTGATTCAGATGGCGTGCGATAACTCTTTTAAGGGACATGCTTCTGAGGACCCCCACTCACATCTACGATCATTCTTGGAAATTTGTGGGACGGTGAAGATGAACGGAGTTCCGGCAGACGCTATAAGACTGAGGTTGTTTCCATTTTCTCTACAAGACAAGGCAAAGGATTGGCTCGAATCAGTCGAGACGGGCAGTATTAGTACATGGGACAAGCTTGCCCAGGCTTTTCTGACGAAATTTTTCCCGCCTGCCAAGACTACCAAGCTCTGGACTGAAATCGGAATGTTTAGGGTAGCTTGATGAGGAGCAGTTGTACGAGGCATGGGAGAGATACAAAGAAATGCTTAGGTGATGCCCCCAACATGGATATCCTGATTGGCTCAAGGTGCAGTTGTTTTACAATGGATTGAATCCCTCCACCAAGATACACATCAGCAGGAGGAAGTTTTCTTTCCAAGACAGTGATGGAAGCCATGGATCTGCTTGAGGAAATGGCGACAACCAGTTATCAGTGGCCGACCGAGAGGGGAGCAATTTCGAAGAAGGATGGAATTTATGAATTAGATGAGTCAAGTTCGTTGAAAGCTCAGATGGCATCTCTGATCAATGCGCTGAACAAGCTTACTTCATCTGAGGTGGTCAAATCCATTTCCACCTTAGCTGAAGGGTATTCAAAGAAGGAAGGTCAAGATGTGGAGGAAGTCCAGTACGTGGGAAATAGACCATTTGCTCAAGGAGTACCAAACTTCTACCACCCCAGTCTGCGCAATCACGAGAACTTCTCATATTCAAATACGAAGAATGTTTTGCAGCTGTCGTCGGGTTTTGCATCATCCAGTGCTGAAAAGAAGAATAACCTAGAGGAGATGGTGGCTCTGTTTATTAAAGAACAAAGAGTGTTGAACGTGAATCTCCAGACGGCAGTTAATAACCACGACACAGCTCTGAAAAACATGGAAGTTCAAATAGGACAGATCGTTTCAGCGGTGAATGCCCTTCAGAAGGGAAAATTTCCAAGCGACACTGAACCTAACCCCAGAGAGTAGTGCAAGATGGTGACACTAAGAAGTGGTAGACAGCTGGAGAACAGTTTAGAAAAGAAGAATGAAGAAGAGAAGAGCAATGATGAAGATGAAAGGGTTGAGGCACAAAAAACCTCCTCTGAAAGGTCCCAACATCCTCCTAACTCTAATGATTTAAATTGTGATCTTTCTAACAATTTTGCAGGAAAGAAGAAAGATGAAAAGCAAGATAGCAGGCATAAAAAGAAACTGAACGAGGAAGCAGTGGTTCCATGCAACCATCATGACAAAGGCTCGCACATCAGCCCGCCCAAGCGGAGGAGCGAATGTCCAACCTTTGACTATAGGGAGTTACCTTTTCCTCAACGCTTTAAAAATGTTAAATTAGATGAGCAGTTTCAAAAGTTCCTAGAAATGTTTAAGAAGTTGTCTGTGAATATTCCCTTAGTAGATGCCTTGTATAACATGCCTAATTATGGGAAATTCATGAAAGAAATGCTTTCTAGGAAGAAAAGTTTGAAAAAAGAAGTTTTTAAATTGTCTGAGAGTAGTAGTACCATTGTTTCTTAAAAGATGCCTTCTAAACAGAAAGACCCAGGGAGTTTTACTGTTCCCTGCACTCTAGGAGAAGTATCTTTCAATAGGGTTTTATGTGATTTAGGAGCTAGTATAAATTTAAAGCCCTATTCTGTTTACAGGAAGATTGGTTTAACAGGAATGAAGGACATCGACGTCACTCTCCAGCTTGCTGATAGATCGATTACCCACCCAATGGGTGTTGTGGAAGACGTGCTGGTGAAAGTAAAAAAATTTATCTTCCCTGTAGACCTTGTGGTACTCGACATGCAGGAGGACAAAGAGGTGCCCATTATTCTAGGCAGACCTTTCCTAGCTACTGGTAAGGCTGAGATTAGTGTGCATACAGGTAAGCTTACCTTGAACATTGATGATGAAAAAGTCGTGTTTAGTGTTTTTGGCCAAGATGAGTCTGTTTGTAGTTTGCATACATGTTTTTCTGTTGGTCCTGAATACTTGACTGACGATGATGACGAGGTAGAGTATAATCTTGGCACAGGCTTAGGGGAAGTGCTTATGAATGATGGGGATTTTGATCATAATGCATATTTAGATGACCCTCTGTTTGGGAATGATTTAGAATTGCCTGACTTTGAGAATGATTTAGAATTGCCTGCAAATGAAAGATCTGCAGTTGATGATTTACCTTCTTTTGAGAATGAATTGGATTTGCCTGAAATCAATGATTTTGATGATGATATTGATTTGCCTGACATTGAGGATGAGCATGAATTGTATAAAAAAGATAACTTGATAGATAATTTTGATTCTGATCATGATAACACTGAAACTATCGAGTTTGATCTTGATATTCATGAATGCATGAACCCTGATAATGTTAATACATTTGATTCGTGTCCTGATGATGTATATAGCATAAAATATGACCCAGAGGAACTCGAATCTGTGCATAGTATAGAATCGGATCCAGAAATTCTTGAATTCTTGAATTCTTCTGACGATGAGTCATATAATAGCCTAGTTGAATAATTTTTTAATACTGAGTCTGAGGAATCTACTAAGCATATAGAGATTGAATCTGATAAATGGACTGGCATAGTTGATAGGCCACCTTTAGATCCTAGACCGGTTGATATCATAACGCTTGATGACTCTGTTAACAATTGTTTTGTGAATAGAGATTTAGAAAAGAGATTTGATGCGGCCTCATATTTGTAATAACAATCTCTTTACTGAAGATGGGCCAGGGGAAAGTTTTTTTCTCCCCTATTTGTAGTTTGCAATTCGGTACGTGATTTCTTGCAGGGCCCGGAGGATGATGAAAATTTTTATTTCGAGCCTCCGTAAGCGTGCCGAGCCTCATGTAGCTAAAGACGTTAAAGAAAGCGCTGCTTGGGAGGCAACCCAAGGATTAAAGTTTAGGTAGTTGTTTTTGCGGTAAATAATTTTCTTTGCTCTGTGATCCAATTTTGTTTTGCAGGATCACCTTAGCAAATCCCAAAATTCCAAAAATCCCATTTTTCTGGATACAAAGGAGGAGGATGAAGCGCTCCTAGCTCAAGGAAGTCGCAGTGTCCCTCTTTATGCTTTACTGTTTTTCAAAACATTGGGGACAATGTTTAGTTTAAGTTTGGGGGGGAGGCTTTCACTGTGTTTAGCATATTTAAATTCTGTTGGATGCATGAATAGATAGCTATGATAGCCAAGGATGTGATTTTAGAAATTTTGGGAGAAAATGGTTTATATGTTGTGGAATCTGGGAGCACGGCAAAAATTGTGAAATTTTAAAATTTTTTGATATTTAGTTTTGATGTCTAAAGCATGCAATAGCCTTATCTAATGACGTCTTTGAAAATCTAGATTCTTATTATGGTTTTTAAAGTCTGTTGTCACCCAAATAGGCTTAGTTTCTAATAGTAGGAAGTTCATGCTTGATTGTTCTAAAGAACTAGGTAGAAAAAAATATGCCTGCTGAGAGAAAAGCAAAAGCAACAAACGAAAATGAGAGAAAAGAAAAATCTGTTGAAAAAGAAAATTTTTGCTTGCACAAAAGAAGAAAAAGCCTAGGGGTAAAAAGAGCTACTTGCGGTGTGATCAGTTAGGCCAACCAAAGAATAAAATTCGGGTTAAGGGTCCCTGCACCGTAGTGTGAAAGCTAGTACCATTAGAAATCAAAATGCAAGTTTGGGGGAGTAGCAAAAGAAAAAGAAAAAGAAAAAGAAAGTGAAAAATATTTGTAAGTTTTGCTCCCCCATGAAAAAGAAAAATGACAGGCGCCCTAGTTTCTTTTTTTTTTTTTTTTTTTTTTTCATGATAGAAGGACTTCGACCTATTAGGGGCTCTTAGCCAGTGTAGGGGGAAAACAAATGGAGAAAGCCATAAGACTAATTTAGGTTAGTAAAAGAATCAATAGATAAGTCTTGAGCATGCTATTCATTAATCTTAAGTTCAAACTAGTTTAAGATTTCTTCATGAGTAGGCGGTGCTTGCTTATTCCACTTGCATGTTTTCAATTCTATCTTGAGAATTCCAAAATCATTGAGGCTTGAGCGATTCTATTTCATGCATCTTTCGGATTTATTTTGCTCGGGACTAGCAAAAGCTTATGTTTGGGGGTGTGATAGCGAGCAAAAATGTCGCTATTTTAGTCCCAATTTATTAGGCTTTTCCGTGCTTTAATCGTGTTTTTATTGAAAATATTTAATGTATTTTGTTATTTGGTCTTTGGGAGCAAAGTTGTAGATTTTGGGGAAAAATGCCCAAAATGAAGCCAATCAAGCCCAAATTCAAGCTTGGACCAAAAGGGGAGCCAAAGAGGCCAATCATGAAGAAAAAGCCCAAAAAGAAATGAAGAGAAGGCCCAAAAAGAAGCCCAAACCGAAGCTGGAAATTCTGAAAAATGGCACAGCGTCGAGACGCTGTGAAGACAGCGTTGCAACGTTGTCCATTTCTTGGGCAACAAGCCGCGTGCATCACAGCGTCGCGACGCTGTGCCATGTAGCGTCGCGACGCTACCCCCAATCTGAGCCTATAAAAGGCACCCCTTGGTGCCTCATTTTACCATCAATCAATCCATTCTTTCCTTCCTTTCTTTCTTCCTTTGGCTCCTTTGGAGCCTCTCTCAAGGCTTTCTAGCTTTTTTGAGAGATTTATTAGTGGGAAATATTTTGGGGAATTTTGGGGAGCATCCTAGGACGCTCAAGGAGTGTTCGGCGGGACTCCGAGCGTCAGCGAAGGGTTTTTCGACGGTCAATTCCTTTCCTTTTATGCTCTTAATTATGCTTTTCATTGTAAATGTTGTCGATATTTTAGCCATGTGTAGCTAAACCCCAATTTGGGGTCTTGAAATGAAATTATAGTTTAAATGTTGTTATAATTTCCTGTCTCTTGCCATTTGTCCTAATTATTTGTATGGATGTGCTTAATGCTTTATTCTATCTGGCCAATTGTGTAATGATCTGATTCTTAATGGAAACTCGACGGAGAGAAATTAGGATAGATCGTAATCCATGCAACTAGTTTAATTGCCCGTCGTGACAACGGGATTAGTTGATTAAACTTAGATTCCTAAAATAAATCAGAGCGTAATAATTAATGATTTTTAATGGCGCTAAGGACACTTAGGTTGTTAAAATGAATTAATTACAATTAGGGGAAACCGACAGGAGAACCTATGTGATTAACGGAGATTCTAGGATTATAATTAGTTGAGCAATTGTGACGACCCGTGCGCTTGCAGTAATCGCCTACGAACATGCGCCAGCAACAGTTCGAACTATCGCAAAGGGTCAACGGCTTAGTCCTTTTCCTCATGCAACGGACTAAAGGTTTTGGCCGCTTGCCAGTCACGCCTAACCTGTTCGCTCGGCCAGCTGAACAACAAAGACCTCCCAGCGCAGGCCCATCACAAATGCACGGAACCATGCCTCCACCTGTGCCAAGGGACCCCATACCACCTCAACCTCCACCATCGCAGGAATAGAAATCGCTCACTTAATTTTCTTACTTTCTTTTGTTTCGTTTAAATGTATGCGCCCTTGTTTATGATTTTGTATCGCAATACGTTAATATATCTTTATGTTTTATCTTATCGCAAACTTCTCTCTGCCTTAATATAATGTCTTTCTCTAGCAAATTCTCTGTGTTGGCTACTTTGTTTTCAATCTACGCATCTGACCTTCTCAATTTTCTTAAACGCATTTCTTGAATTGGTTTAACCTTTGTCTTCATTTCCTCAGACCTTCAAGAAAATCCCTTCGCATTTTCGACTTGCCGCAACTCAGCCTTGATCTCCATAGTTCCATGCGCTCCAGTGTAAGTTTGGGGGACAATGAAGGCATTGTCCAATTTAAGTTTGGGGGAGTTAGCGCATAGATAAAATTAGCATGCGTTCCTCTGGAATGTCGCATGCTTGTAGCCAGGGGCATTTATGACACCCATAGTTTGCCACTGCGCGAAGACAAAACGCATCCCATGAGCGTAGAGGACAGTAAAAAAATGCAATGCCCGTAGTTGGATACCTTTCATCACAAATGTGGGTAAGCCAAAACGAAATCATGTGTTTTGATGTCCATTTCCCTCATTAATTGCTTTCTAAATATATATATATATATATATATATATATATATATATATAATATCTATGCGCCCAGAACATGCAGGAGAAGATTGACCGAGTTAACGCAACGAAGAATCTAAGCGCAAAAAGGACTTTCTTTAAGAAATGAAGGAAATATTGGCAAGAGTGTACCTGGTTTAATTATGCCCGCAAGAGAAAGAGAAAAGAGGATGCTAGGACCGCAGACAAAGAAGAGCTGAGTAATCTATCGCAGAGTGGATAATAGGCATTACTTGAGGACAAGCAATATTTTAAGTTTGGGGGTTTGATAACTTGCAAAAAAGCAAGTTATTCATCCTTTAAACTTAAGCTAAAACAAGGCCAAAAGAAATAAAGATGCGTTGCTTCAGCGCAAAAAGAGAGAAAAATGTGATAAATTTATGCGGCAAGCCAAATTCATGTATGCGGTGAGAAATTATAAATATAAGTGAAGGTGTTCATATAACACATGTGGAAGCAATTGAAGATTGAAAGCACTTAAGACATTCAATTTTGCTCCTAAAGCATGCATGTTCTAGAAAAGACAGATTAGAGAGTTTAGAGAACACGAACCTTTGTAGCTCACTAATGAGGAACTCCTTGTGGTGTTTTCTTCTCCTATACTCCTTGGACAACCTTTAGTGTCTTCTCTACTATTCTCCTTGCCTAGAATGACTTGTGGGAGTCTATAGTGATAAGGAAAGGGAAGGGAATGCTAGAAGGAACAAGTTCTTGAGAGATTTATGGAGGGGAGAGTATTTGAGAGTAAATTCCAGCAGCATAACAGTAGGTAATTCACTCTCTCCCCCTTTGAATTTGATTCAAGCTCTTAAATAGACCTTATCCATGCAAAGACAAGCTTCATGAAACTAGACACATGGTAAAAATGCAACTAAAAGTGGATTCTAGGTGTTTAATTCACAACACATGCAACTAGTGCATGGTTGTGTTGCTTTCCACTATGCATCATCATGCAAGAATGGGAATGCCACTAAATCCACTATGATTTGAATCTTAATTCTGAATTTTCAACTTGCAATTCACTCCAATTTCAATTCAAAATTGAAATTGATTTCTAGGTAATTAATTGGGACATTCCAAGTAATTTTAACATGATTAATCTAATTAATCTTTATCACCTAGTGCCATGAATTATATATGATACCTAATATATACATATGGTATTTAAAACACTTTTAAATACCTTATCTCTCAATTTCTAATTTAATTCATAATTAAAACATTGTGTAAAACACTTTTTACAATAATGCCCTATTTCTCGTTTTTGAACGATTCAAAGATTCCTATCATTATGATCTAAGCATTAATACAATATGAGCTAGTAGAGGGACCTAATGGACCTATAGATCATGGGCTCCAACGATTCGAGGCTAACCGACTAATCTCATTATATAAGTTAGCCAACATTCGTTAACTATCGGGACACTCCACTATAGCCCGATAGTTGCACTCCCCTCACTATAGATATATTTTCGTCCACTTGATTTAACCATGTTCAGTAAGTCGTTCCTTCACAGGTTGTTCGTAGCTATAGCTAGGTCAAATAACCGTTTCACCCCTATAGTACTTCTTGTTCCTTAAGTTCCACTAATCCTCTAATGAACAATCGGTTTGTGGTCCAACCATCAAACCTAAGTCCCTCTCGATCCAACGAGAGGGTGGGGCCCCTTGTTCAAGTCTTGTAGTTAGTACTTAAGGGAACAACCTTTCTGCTATCCCTGAAATGGGTAGGAGTGAATTCCGTCTTGCATAACTATGTCCCCAGCTATCTATTCGATCTTATCCCCAAAATGGTAGGCTTGTTGAGTTGGCGATGCTGGCCACTCTCACCCATGAAGATCAAAGGATAATCTCGCATAAACAGGAGTTCATAGATAGCTCAGGATTAAGAACGAGTACTTAGGTCATCTATGAGAAATAGTCAGTTTCTTCAGTAAACGGCGTTATAAAGAGAAAGTGACTTATTTCGTGGTCCAGTCTTATGCAAACTCATTGCATAGGACGCCCCCACTCGCATGTCACCACATGAACGATTTAGGATCTCATCGTTTGTACTTAATACAAAGTAGGCCGCGTCCATAGTGTCTCCAGGATAAGGCACCCAACCGTATCCTTATACTATAGACTATTTTGACTATAAACTTGAACTTGAGCCTACGATATGTCCCTACATATAGTTCGAGTATTCATTTTATAGCCAAGGATCTTAGTTTATTGGATTTAGGATAATCATTCGCAATTTACATATTCAATAACATCTTTTACTGAATAACTTCCATAACCTCATTTATTGGAAATAGAATATGTTTAATGATTTATAAACTACGAGTTTATAGGACATTAAACCCAACAAGCTCCCACTTGGACTAGAAACTCTAGTGGGGTACATGAAGTTAGGTGTGAGAGAAGTATAAAGACAATAAACTAGGGCATCATCCATACCCTTACATTTCTCCCACTTGCCCTAGTCTAACAAAGCTCGTAATCTTAGATTAACTAGGTGACCCTCAAAAACTTTAGCCGTGAGGGGTTTTGTAAACGGGTCAGCCATGTTGTGCTCCAAAGCAATCTGCGTGACGATCACATCTCCTCGTTGCACGATCTCCCTGATGAGATGGTATTTGCGCTTAATATGCTTTCCTTGCTTGTAACTTCGAGGTTCCTTAGAGTTTGCAACTGCTCCACTGTTATCACAATAGAGGGTGACAGGCAGTTGCATATTTGGAACAATTTCCAACTCTGTTAAGAATTTTCTTAGCCATACTGCCTCTTTTGCTGCTTCACAGGCAGCTACGTACTCTGCTTCCATGGTAGAGTCAGCAATGCAACCTTGCTTAATACTCCTCCATACTATTGCTCCTCCATTTAGAGTAAACACAGATCCCGATGTTGATTTTCTTGAATCTATATCGGTCTGAAAATCTGAGTCAGTGTATCCTGTAAGGATCAGATCCTTAACTCCATACACGAGCGTATAATCCCTAGTTTGTCCCAATAAAAGTTTTTCATATGGTTTTGACGAACTTGGTCCAAACTTTGCTCCGTTTCGGTTTTGTAGAGCTCGAAACCCAAAGTTTGTCCCAATAAAAGTTTTTCATATGGTTTTGACGAACTTGGTCCAAACTTTGCTCCGTTTGAGTTTTCGAGAGTTAGGAACTAAAAGTTAGGCCCAATGAGAGTTCTTTAGGTGGTTTGGTCGACACATGGTCCAAACTTTGCTCTGTTTCGTTTCTTGAGAGCTCGAAACCCAAAGTTCATCCTAATGAGAGTTTTTCATATGGTTTGGACGAACTTGGTCCAAACTTTGTTCCGTTTTAGTTCTCAAGAGTTAGGAACTAAATGTTCGGCCCAATGACAGTTATTTATGTGGTTTGAACGACACATGGTCCAAACTTTGCGTCGTTTATATTTTTGAGAGCTCGAAACCTAAAGTTCGTCCAATGAGAGTTTTTCATGTTGTTTGGATGAATTTGGTCCAAACTTTGCTCTGTTTCAGTTTTGGAGAGTTAGGAACTCAAAGTTAGGCCCAATGAGACTTCTTCAGGTGGTTTGGACGAGACATGGTCCAAACTTTGCTCCGTTTCAGTTTTGTAGAGCTCGGAACCCAAAGTTCGTCCCAATAAGAGTTTTTCATATGGTTTTGACGAACTTGGTCCCAACTTTTCTCCGTTTGAATTTTTGAGAGTTAGGAACTAAAAGTTAGGCCAAATGAAAGTTCTTTAGGTGGTTTGGACGACACATGGTCCAAACTTTGCTCCGTTTCGGTTTTGTAGAGCTCGGAACCCAAAGTTCGTCCCAATCAAAGTTTTTCATATGGTTTTGACGAACTTGGTCCAAATTTGCTCCGTTTGAGTTTTCGAGAGTTAGGAACTAAAAGCTAGGCCTAATGAAAGTTCTTTAGGTGGTTTGGACGACACATGGTCCAAACTTTGCTCCGTTTCGGTTTTGTAGAGCTCGGAACCCAAAGTTCGTCCCAATCAAAGTTTTTCATATGGTTTTGACGAACTTGGTCCAAACTTTGCTCCGTTTGAGTTTTCGAGAGTTAGGAACTAAAAGTTAAGCCTGATGTGCAATTTGCTTACCGCAAGTGTACGGGTCAAGTAATAATATATTGTTTTCGTGTAAAACGAGTGTCGTCCTCTAGATTGGTTTTCTAGCAAATTAAGCACCGCGAATACTTTTGTTCAATTTTATTTTGGGAGGAAAACTCAATGATAAAGATAAAAATAAAGACTAAAAGCATAAAAATAAAAGTGGAGACTCAAATGGAAAGACTCTTAGGGAATTGATTAATAGGAATGAATTGACCGTGCAATTATTCTACAAGCCAAGGAAACTTTTATCACGATTACCTCTCCCGAGTATAATTGATTCTCATGCATATAAACTAACTTGATATCCCTATCTAAGTTCACTAACATGCAAGGCATTATTCGGTTCGGTCCTTGTTACGCTTCTAAAGATATTCCAAATCCCGTCACAAACTTAGAATTTCTACTCTAGTCGTGCAATTAAACAAAGTAAGTCTTGGGCCAAATCCTCCCTCCCGAGTTAGATTCGACACTTAAATCATTCAATTAGTGATCAGGTAATTGAAAGCATTAAACAAAATTGCATGAGTAAAATAAAAACACATTCATACCTAAAAATCAATCCAACAACTAAAACAATTACATCAATCCCTAAGACAAACAACTAGCAATTCATAGTCTTTAAACCACAAACAATAATTGCAAGAAAAACCATAAAAACTACAAGAGTTAAGGGAAAGAGAAAGGAAAACTCGAATCCGCCGACACCGCACGTCCCCGTCACGATCTCCACGTCTTCTCGCTTGATTCTTGCTCCTTGGCCTTGCCTTTAGCTCTCACAAAAGGTCTCTAGTCGAAATTAGGGCTAAAATCTCACCAATTGGACTCCCCCAATTCGTAGCACAAAAAGGATGAATTTATAGAAAATCTGGCGACAGCGTCGCGACGCTGTCGCGAAATCGCGATTCTGGAAAATTTGTCGAGAGCGTTGCGACGCTGGTCATAGCGTCGCGACGCTATGATTTTTTTTTTTTTTTTTTTTTTTTTTTTAGGATTGAACTCCATTTGACCCCAATTGCTGAATTAAGCTTCAAACACATACTTCCTACAAATAAAACATAAAAATACATAAATTTGGGCAAATAATTGTAAAAGACTAGCTTAATTAATCAGAGAAAAATAGCTAGCTATGCTCGCTATCAAATACCCCCAAACTTAAGCTTTTGCTAGTCCTCGAGCAAACTAAAAATCAAGCATACAGTGGAAGAATGGATGCAACAAACATGACTCAATCCTCAAGGCTCAAAAGTCAATAGTCAAGCAATCAAGAGACATGCACATAAGGACGAGACATGCTCTTTAGGTGGTTTGGACGAGACATGCTCCAAACTTTTTTGCGTTTCAATTTTGTAGAGCTCGGAACCCAAAGTTCGTCCCAATCAGAGTTTTTCATATGGTTTTGACAAACTCGGTCCACACTTTGCTCTGTTTGAGTTTTCGAGAGTTAGGAACTAAAAGTTAGGCCCAATGAAAGTTCTTTAGGTGGTTTGGACGACACATGGTCCAAACTTTGCTCCGTTTCGGTTTTGTAGAGCTCGGTACGCAAAGTTCGTCCCAATCAGAGTTTTTCATATGGTTTTGACGAATTTGGTCCACACTTTCCTCCGTTTGAGTTTTCGAGAGTTAGGAACTAAAAGTCAGGCCCAATGAGAGTTCTTTTGGTGGTTTGGTCGACACATGGTCCAAACTTTGCTCCGTTTCGTTTCTTGAGAGCTCGGAACCAAAATTTCATCCCATTGAGAGTTTTTCATATGGTTTTGACGAACTTGGTCCAAACTTTGCTCCGTTTTAGTTTTCAAGAGTTAGGAACTAGAAGTTTTGCCCCATGAAAGTTCTTTAGGTGGTTTGGACGACACATGGTCCAAACTTTGCTCCGTTTCGGTTTTGTAGAGATCGTAACCCAAAGTTCGTCCCTATCAGAGTTTTTCATATGGTTTTGACGAACTTGGTCCAAACTTTGATCCGTTTGAGTTTTTGAGAGTTAGGAACTAAAAGTTAGGCCGAATGAGAGTTCTTTAGGTGGTTTTGTTGACACATGGTCCAAACTTTGCTCTGTTTCGTTTCTTGAGAGCTCGGAACCCAAAGTTCATCCCAATGAGAGTTTGTCATATGGTTTTGACGAACTTTGTCCAAACTTTGCTCCATTTGAGTTTTCGAGAGTTAGGAACTACAAGTTAGGCCCAATGAGAGTTCTTTAAGTGGTTTTGTCGACACATGGTCCAAACTTTGCTCCGTTTCGTTTCTTGAGAGCTCGGAACCCAAAGTTTATCCCAATGAGAGTTTTTCATATGGTTTGGACGAACTTGGTCCAAACCTTTCTCCGTTTTAGTTGTCGAGAGTTAGGAACTCAATGTTCGGCCCAATGAGATTTCTTTCTGTGGTTTGAACGACACATGGTCCAAACTTTGCTCCGTTTATATTTTTGAGAGCTCAAAACGTAAAGTTCGTCCCAATGAGAGTTTTTCATGTTGTTTGGATGAACTTGGTCCAAACTTTGCTCTGTTTGAGTTTCAGAGAGTTAGGAACTCAAAGTTAGGCCCAATGAGAGTTCTTTAGGTGGTTTGGACGACACATGGTCCAAACTTTGCTCCGTTTCGGTTTTTGAGAGCTCGAAACCCAAAGTTCATCCCAATGATAGTTTTTCATATGGTTCGGACGAACTTGGTTCAAACTTTGCTTCGTCTTTAGTTTTCGAGAGTTGGAAACTCAAAGTTAGGCCCAATGAGAGTTCTTTAGGAGGTTTGGACGAGACATTCTCCAAACATTGATCCATTTAGGTTTTGTAGAGCTCGGAACCCAAAGTTCGTCCCAATCAGAGTTTTTCATATGTTTTTGATGAACTCGGTCCAAACTTTGCTCCGTTTGAGTTTTCGAAAGTTAGGAACTAAAAGTTAGGCCCAATGAGAGTTCTTTAGGTGGTCTGGTCGGCAGATGGTCCAAACTTTGCTCCGTTTCGTTTCTTGAGAGCTCGGAACCCAAATTTCATCCCAATGAGAATTTTTCATATGGTTTTGACGAACTTGGTCCAAACTTTGCTCCGTTTGAGTTTTCGAGACTTAGGAAGTAAAAGTTAGGCCCAATGAAAGTTCTTTAGGTGGTTTGGACGACACATGGTCCAAACTTTGATCCGTTTCGGTTTTGTAGAGCTCGGAACCCAGAGTTCGTCCCAATCAGACTTTTTCATATGGTTTTGACGAGCTTGGTCCAAACTTTGCTCCGTTTCGTTTCTTGAGAGCTTGGAACCCAAAGTTCGTCCCAATGAGTGTTTTTCATATGGTTTTGACGAACTTGGTCCAAACGTTGCTCCGTTTGAGTTTTCGAGAGTTAGGAACTAAAAGTAAGGCCCAATGAAAGTTCTTTAGGCGGTTTGGATGACACATGGTCCAAACTTTTCTCTGTTTCGGTTTTTGAGAGCTCGAAACCCAAAGATCATCTAAATGAGAGTTTTTCATATGGTTCGAACGAACTTAGTCCAAACTTTGCTTCGTTTTTAGTTTTCGAGAGTTAGAAACTCAAAGTTAGGCCCAATGAGAGTTCTTTAGGAGGTTTGGACGAGAAATGGTCCAAACTTTGCTCTGTTTCGGGTTTGTAGAGCTCGGAACCCAAAGTTTGTCCCAATCAATGTTTTTCATATGGTTTTGACGAACTTGGTCCAAACTTTGCTTTGTTTGAGTTTTCGAGAGATACGAAATAAAAGTTAGGCCGAATCAAAGTTCATTAGGTGGTTTGGTCGACACATGGTTCAAACTTTGTTTCGTTTCGTTTCTTGAGAGCTCGGAACCCAAAGTTCATCCCAATGGGAGTTTTTCAGAGGATTTTGAGGAACTTGGTGCAAACTTTGCTCCGTTTGAGTTTTCGAGAGTTAGAAAGTAAAAGTTAGGCCCAATGAAAGTTCTTTAGGTGGTTTGGACGACACGTGGTCCAAACTTTGCTCCGTTTCGGTTTTGTAGAGCTCGGAACCCAGAGTTCGTCCCAATCAGAGTTTTTCATATGGTTTTGACGAACTTGGTCCAAACTTTGCTCCGTTTGAGTTTTCGAGAGATTTGAACCAAAAGTTCGGCCCAATGAGAGTTCTTTAGGTTGTTTGGATGATGTTGGGATTGTGTCCTAAAACTCGTAGATAGTGAATGTTAAACGAATTATACATACTTATTCGATAAAGGCGTTATCGAGATTAATTCAGTAAAGTTATTACTGAATAAAGTAAATTGCACATATAATAACCCAAATCCAATATACTAAGATCCATGGCTATAGGATGAATACTTGAGCTTTATGTAGAGACATAAAAATGGATCAAGCTTGAGTAATAGCCAAAACGATCTATAGTATAGGGATAGGGTTGGGTACCTTATTCTGGAGACACTATGAGACGCGGCCCACTTTATAGATGGTATAGACGATGTGATCCTAAATCGTCCATGTAGAGACATGCGAGTGGGGGCGTCCTATGCAATGAGTTTGCATAAGACCAGGACCGATAAATAAGTCGCTCTCGCTTTATAACACCGTTTACTGATGAGACTGACTATTTCATGTGATGACCTAGGTAACTCGATCTTAATCCTGAGCTAACTATGAACTCCTGTTTATTCGGGCTTATCCTTAGATCTGCATAGGTGAGAGTGGCTCAGTATCGCCGACTCAATAAGCCTCCCATTTAAGGGATAGGAACGGGTAGATAGCTGGGGACATAGTCGTGCAAGAAGGAATTCACTCCTACCCGAATTAGGGATAGTAGAGAGGTTGTTCCCTTAAGTGCTGACTCCGGGGCTTGAACAAAGGGATCCCGCCCTCTCATTGGCCCGAGAGGGACTTGGTTTTATGGTTGGACCATAAACTAATTGTTCATTAGAAGATCAGTGGGACTTAAGGAACTAGAAGTACTATAGGGGTGAAACGGTTTTTTTGACCTAGCTATAGCTACGAACAACCTGTGAAGGATCGACTTACTAATCATGGTTAAATCAAGTGGACAGAAATATATCTATAGTAAGGGGAGTGCAACTATCGGGCTATAGTGGAGTGTCCCGGTAGTTAACGAATGTTGGCTAGCTTGGATAATGAGATTAGTCGGTTAGCCTCGAATCGTTGGAGCCCATGATCTATAGGTCCATTAGGTCCCCCTACTAGCTCATATCGGAACAAAGCCTAGAACAAAAAGATAGGAAGCTTTGAATCGTTCAAAATCGGGAAAACGGGTATTATCGTAAATTGTGTTTGACACAATAATTTAATTATGAATTAAATTAGAAAATGAGAGATAGAGTATTTAAAAGTATTTTGAATACCATATATATGTATTAGGAATCATATATAATTCATGGCACTAGGTGATAAAGATTAATTGGATTAATCATGTAAAAATTACTTGGAATTGTACCAATTAATTGCCTAGAAATTAATTTCAATTTTGAATTGAAATAGGAATGAATTGCAAGCTGAAAATTGAGAATTTAGATTCAATTTTAAGTGGATTTAGTGGCATTCCCACTCTTGCATGTTGATGCATAGTGGAAAACAACACAACCATGCACTAGTTGCATGTGTTGTGAATTAAACACCTAGAATCCACTTTGAGTTGCAATTTCACCATGTGTCTAGTGTCATGAGGCTTCTATTTGCATGGATGATGTCTATATAAGGAGTATGAATCAGATTTAAAGGAAGTAGAGTCATTTTCCATATTGTTATGCTGCTGGATTTTGGTCTCAAACTCTCTCATCTCCATATATCTCTCTAGTGCTTGAACTTTCAAGCATTCCCTTCCCATTCCCTATCTCTATAGACTCCCACAAGTCGTTCTTGGCCCGGAGAATAGTAGGGAAGACACTAGAGGTGGTCCACACACCGTTCGTGATCAAAGGAATCAAAGGGAGTTGTTGAATCGGTCTCCAAAAGGTTGGTAAAAATTCTGCTCTCTCCTTACGGTATTTGGACAGCATGTTTTCATTTTCTAAAATTGATGTAGTTAAGTGCCTCCGATCCTAAAATTGCTTCCGCATGTGTTATATGAACACCTTCAGATGACACATGGTCCAAACTTTGCTCCGTTTCGGTTTTTAAGAGCTTGAAACCCAAAGTTCGTCCCGATAAGAGTTTTTCATATGGTTTGGCAAACTTGGTCCAAACTTTGCTCCGTTTGAGTTTTGGAGAGTTAGGAACTCAAAGTTCGGCCCAATGAGAGTTCTTTACGTGGTTTGGACGACACATGGTCCAAACTATGCTCCGTTTCGTTTCTTGAGAGCTCCGAACCATAAGTTCATCCCAATGAGAGTTTTTCATATGGTTTTGACGAACTTTGTCCAAACTTTGCTCCGTTTGAGTTTTCGAGAGTTAGGAACTAAAAGTTAGGCCCAATGAGAGTTCTTTAGGTGGTTTGGTCGACACATGGTCAAAACTTTGCTCCGTTTCGTTTCTTGAGAGCTCGTAACCCAAAGTTCATCCCAATGAGAGTTTTTCATATGGTTTTGACGAACTTGGTCCAAACTTTGCTCCGTTTGAGTTTTCGAGAGTAAGGAACTAAAAGTTAGGCCCAATGAAAGTTCTTTAGGTGGTTTGGACAACACATGGTCCAAACATTGCTCCATTTCGGTTTTTGAGAGCTCTAAACCCAAAGTTCATCCAAACGAGAGTTTTTCATATGGTTCGGACGAACTAGGTCCAAACTTTGCTTCGTTTTTAGTTTTCGAGAGTTAGAAACTCAAAGTTAGGTCCAATGAGAGTTCTTTAGGTGGTTTGATCGACACATGGTCCAAACTTTGTTCCGTTTCGTATTTGGAGAGCTCAGAACCAAAATTCGTTCCAATGAGAGTTTTTCATTTGGTTTGGACGAACTTGGTCCAAACTTTGCTCTGTTTGAGTTTTAGAGAGTTCGGAACTCAAAGTTCGGCCCAATGAGAGTTTTTTAGGTGGTTTGGACAACACATGGTCCAAACTTTGCTCCGTTTCGGTTTTGTAGAGCTCGGAACCCAAAGTTTGTCCTAATCAGAGTTCTTCATATGGTTTTGACGAACTTGGTCCAAGCTTTGCTCCGTTTGAGTTTTCGAGAGTTAGGAACTAAAAGTTAGACCCAATGAGAGGTATTTAGGTGGTTTGGTCGACACATGGTCCAAACATTGCTCCGGTTCGTTTCTTGAGAGCTCGGAACCCAAAGTTCATCCCAATGAGGGTTTTTCATATGGTTTTGACGAACTTGGTCCAAACTTTGCTCCATTTGAGTTTTCGAGAGTAAGGAACTAAAAGTTAGGCCCACTGAAAGTTCTTTAGGTGGTTTGGACAACACATGGTCCAAACTTTGCTCCATTTTTGTTTTTGAGAGCTCGAAACCCAAAGTTCATCCAAACGAGAGTTTTTCATAAGGTTCGGACGAACTTGGTTCAAACTTTGCTTCGTTTTTAGTTTTCAAGAGTTAGAAACTCAAAGTTAGGCCCAATGAGAGTTCTTTAGGTGGTTTGGTCGACACATGGTCCAAACTTTGTTCCGTTTCGGTTTTTGAGAGCTCAGAACCCAAAGTTCGTTCCAGTGAGAGTTTTTCAATTGGTTTGGATGAACTTGGTCCAAACTTATCTTCGTTTCAGTTTTCGAGAGTTAGGTACTAAAAGTTAGGCCCAATGAGAAATCTTTAGGTTGTTTGGTCGACACATGGTCCAAACTTTGTTCTGTTTCGGTTTTGTAGAGCTCGGAACCCGAAGTTCGTCCCAATCAGAGTTTTTCATATGGTTTTGACGAACTTGGTCCAAACTTTGCTCCGTTTGAGTTTTCGAGAGTTAGGAACTAAAAGTTAGACCCAATGAGAGTTCTTTAGGTGGTTTGGTCGACACATGGTCCAAACTTTGCTCCGTTTCGTTTCTTGAGAGCTTGGAACCCAAAGTTCATCCCAATGGGAGTTTTTCATATGGTTTTTACGAACTTGGTCAAAACTTTGATCCGTTTGAGTTTTAAAGAGTTTTGAAACAAAAGTTCGGCCCAATGAGAGTTCTTTAGGTGGTTTGGACGACACATGGTCAGAACTTTGCTTCGTTTCTATTTTTGAGAACTCGGAGCCCAAAGTTTGTCCCAAAGAGAGTTTTTCATATGCTTTGGACGAACTTGTTCCAAACTTTACTCTGTTTGAGTTTTGGAGAGTTAGGAACTCAAAGTTCGGCCCAATGAGAGTTCTTTAGGTGGTTTGGACGACACATGGTCCAAACTTTGCTCCGTTTCGTTTCTTGAGAGCTTGTAACCCAAAGTTCATCCCAATGAGAGTTTTTCATATGGTTTTGACGAACTTGGTCTAAACTTTGCTCCGTTTGAGTTTTCGAGAGTAAGGAACTAAAAGTTAGGCCCAATGAAAGTTCTTTAGGTGGTTTGGGCAACACATGGTCCAAACATTGCTCCATTTCGGTTTTTGAGAGCTCGAAACCCAAAGGTCATCCAAACGAGAGTTTTTCATATGGTTCGGACGAACTTGGTCCAAACTTTGCTTCGTTTTTAGTTTTCGAGAGTTAGAAACTCAAAGTTAGGCCCAATGAGAGTTCTTTAGGTGGTTTGGACGACACATGATCCAAACTTTGCTCCGTTTTCGTTTTTAAGAGATTGAAACCCAAAGTTCGTCCCGATCAGAGTTTTTCATATGGTCTGGACGAACTTGGTCCAAACTTTGCTCCGTTTGAGTTTTGGAGAGTTAGGAACTCAAAGTTCGGCCCAATGAGAGTTCTTTAGGTGGTTTGGACGACACATGGTCCAAACTTTGCTCCCTTTCGTTTCTTGAGAGCTCGAAACCCAAAGTTTATCCCAATGAGAGTTTTTCATATGGTTTTGACGAACTTGGTCCAAACTTTTCTCCGTTTGAGTTTTCGAGTGTTAGGAACTAAAAGTTAGGCCCAATGAAAGTTCTTTAGGTGGTTTGGACAACACATGGTCCAAACTTTGCTCCATTTCGGTTTTTGAGAGCTCGAAACCCAAAGTTCATCCAAATGAGAGTTTTTCATATGGTTCGGACGAACTTGGTCCAAACTTTGCTTCGATTTTACTTTTCGAGAGTTAGAAACTCAGAGTTACGCCCAATGAAAGTTCTTTAGGTGGTTTGGTCGACACATGGTCCAAACTTTTTTCCGTTTTGGTTTTTGAGAGCTCAGAAACAAAATTCGTTCCAATGAGAGTTTTTCATTTGGTTTGGACGAACTTGGTTCAAACTTTGCTCCGTTGGAGTTTTAGAGAGTTAGGAACTCAAAGTTCGGCCCAATGAGAGTTCTTTAGGTGGTTTGGACGAGACATGGTCCAAACATTGCTCCGTTTCGGTTTTGTAGAGCTCGGAACCCAAAGTTCGTCCCAATCAGAGTCTTTCATATGGTTTTGACGAACTTGGTCCAAACGTTGCTCCGTTTGAGTTTTCGAGAGTAAGGAACTAAAAGTTAGGCCGAATGAAAGTTCTTTAGGTTGTTTGGACAACACATGGTCCAAACTTTGCTCCGTTTCGGTTTTGTAGAACTCGAAACCCAAAGTTCGTCCCAATCAGAGTTCTTCATATGGTTTTGACGAACTTGGTCCAAGCTTTGCTCCGTTTGAGTTTTCTAGAGTTAGGAACTAAAAGTTAGACCCAATAAGAGTTATTTAGGTGGTTTGGTCGACACATGGTCCAAACTTTGCTCCGTTTCGTTTCTTGAGAGCTCGGAACCCAAAGTTTATCCCAATGAGAGTTTTTCGTATGGTTTTGACGAACTTGGTCCAAACTTTTCTCCGTTTGAGTTTTCGAGTGTTAGGAACTAAAAGTTATGCCCAATGAAAGTTCTTTAGGCGGTTTGGATGACACATGGTCCAATCTTTGCTCCGTTTCGGTTTTTGAGAGATCGGAACCCAAAGTTCATCCCAATCAGAGTTTTTCATATGGTTTGGACGAACTTGATCCAAACTTTGCTTCGTTTTTAGTTTTCGAGAGTTAGAAACTAAAACTTAGGCCCAATGAGAGTTCTTTAGGTGGTTTGGACGAGACATGGTACAAACATTGCTCCGTTTCGGTTTTGTAGAGCTCGGAACCCAAAGTTCGTCCCAATCAGAGTCTTTCCTATGGTTTTGACGAACTTGGTCCAAACTTTTCTCCGTTTGAGTTTTCGAGAGTTAGGAACTAAAAGTTAGGCCCAATGAGAGTTCTTTAGGTGGTTTGGTCGACACATGGTCCAAACTTTTCTCCGTTTCGTTTCTTGAGAGATCGGAACCCAAAGTTCATCCCCATGAGAGTTTTTCATATGGTTTTGACGAACTTGGTCCAAACTTTTCTCCGTTTGAGTTTTCGAGGGTTAGGAACTAAAAGTTATGCCCAATGAAAGTTCTTTAGGCGGTTTGGACGACACATGGTCCAATCTTTGTTCCGTTTCGGTTTTTGAGAGCTCGAAACCCAAAGTTCATCCCAATCAGAGTTTTTCATATGGGTCAGACGAACTTGATCCAAACTTTGCTTCGTTTTTAGTTTTCGAGAGTTAGAAACTCAAAGTTAGGCCCAATGAGAGTTCTTTAGGTGGTTTGGACGAGACATGGTCCAAACATTGCTCCGTTTCGGTTTTGTAGAGCTCGGAACCCAAAGTTCGTCCCAATCAGAGTCTTTCATATGGTTTTGACGAACTTGGTCCAAACGTTGCTCCGTTTGAGTTTTCGAGAGTAAGGAACTAAAAGTTAGGCCCAATGAAAGTTCTTTAGGTGGTTTGGACAACACATGGTCCAAACTTTGCTCCATTTCGGTTTTTGAGAGCTCGAAACCCAAAGTTCATCCAAACGAGAGTTTTTCATATGGTTCGGACGAACTTGGTCCAAACTTTGCTTCGTTTTTAGTTTTCGAGAGTTAGAAACTCAAAGTTAGGCCCAATTAGAGTTCTTTAGGTGGTTTGGTCGACACATGGTCCAAACTTTTTTCCGTTTCGGTTTTTGAGAACTCAAAAACCAAATTCATTCCCATGAGAGTTTTTCATTTGGTTTGGACGAACTTTGTTCAAACTTTGCTCCGTTGGAGTTTTAGAGAGTTAGGAACTCAAAGTTCGGCCCAATGAGACTTCTTTAGGTGGTTTGGACGACACATGGTCCAAACTTTGCTCCGTTTCGGTTTTGTAGAGCTCGGAACCCAAAGATCGTCCCAATCAGAGTTCTTCATATGGTTTTGACGAACTTGGTCCAAGCTTTGCTCTGTTTGAGTTTTCTAGAGTTAGGAACTAAAATTTAGACACAATGAGAGTTATTTAGGTGGTTTGGTCGACACATGGTCCAAACTTTGCTCCGTTTCGTTTCTTGAGAGCTCGGAACCCAAAGTTCATCGCAATGACAGTTTTTTCATATGGTTTTGACGAACTTGGTCCAAACTTTGCTCCGTTTGAGTTTTCGAGAGTAAGGAACTAAAAGTTAGGCCCAATGAAAGTTCTTTAGGTTGTTTGGACAACACGTGGTCCAAACATTGCTCCATTTCGGTTTTTTAGATATCGAAACCCTAAGTTCATCCAAACGACAGTTTCTCATATGGTTCGGACGAACTTGGTTCAAACATTGCTAAGTTTTTAGTTTTCAAGAGTTAGAAACTCAAAGTTAGGCCCAATGAGAGTTCTTTAGGTCGTTTGGTCGACACATGGTCCAAACTTTGTTCCGTTTCGGTTTTTGAGAGCTCAGAACCCAAAGTTCGTTCCAGTGAGAGTTTTTCATTTGGTTTGGACGAACTTGGTCCAAACTTATCTCTGTTTGAGTTTTGCGAGATAGGTACTAAAAGTTAGGCCCAATGAGAAATCTTTAGGTTGTTTGGTCGACACATGGTCCAAACTTTGCTCCGTTTCGGTTTTGTAGAGCTTGGAACCCGAAGTTCGTCCCAATCAGAGTTTTTCATATGGTTTTGACGAACTTGGTCCAAACTTTGCTCCGTTTGAGTTTTCGAGAGTTAGGAACTAAAAGTTAGACCCAATGAGAGTTCTTCAGGTGGTTTGGTCGACACATGGTCCAAATATTGCTCCGTTTCGTTTCTTGAGAGCTTAGAACCCAAAGTTCATCCCAATGAGAGTTTTCCATATGGTTTTGACGAAGTTTGTCCAAACTTTGCTCCGTTTGAGTTTTCGAGAGTTAGGAACTAAAAGTTAGGCCCAATGAGAGTTCTTTAGGTGGTTTGGTCGACACATGGTCGAAACATTGCTCCGTTTCGTTTCTTGAGAGCTCGGAACCCAAAGTTCATCCCAATGAGAGTTTTTCATATGGTTTTGACGAACTTGGTCCAAACTTTGCTCCGTTTGAGTTTTCGAGAGTTTTGAACCAAAAGTTCGGCCCAATGAGAGTTCTTTAGGTGGTTTGGATGACACATGGTCCAAACTTTTCTTCGTTTCTATTTTTGAGAACTCGGAACCCAAAGTTCGTCCCAATGAGAGTTTTTCATATGGTTTGACCGAACATGGTCCAAACTTTGCTCCGTTTGAGTTTTCGAGAGTTAGGAACTCAAAGTTCGGCCCAATGAGAGTTTTTCATATGGTTTGGACAAACATGGTCCAAACTTTGCTCCATTTGAGTTTTGGAGAGTTAAGAACTCCAAGTTCGGCCCGATGAGAGTTCTTTAGGTGGTTTGGACGACACATGATCCAAACTTTGCTTCGTTTCGGTTTTTAAGAGCTTGAAACCCAAAGTTCGTCCCGATCAGAGTTTTTCATATGGTCTGGACGAACTTGGTCCAAACTTTGCTCTGTTTGAGTTTTGGAGAGTTAGGAACTCAAAGTTCGGCCCAATGAGAGTTCTTTAGGTTGTTTGGACGACACATGGTCCAAACTTTGCTTCGTTTCATTTCTTGAGAACTCGGAACCCAAAGTTTATCCCAATGAGAGTTTTTCATATGGTTTTGACGAACTTGGTCCAAACTTTTCTCCGTTTGAGTTTTCGAGGGTTAGGAACTAAAAGTTATGCCCAATGAAAGTTCTTTAGGCGGTTTGGACGACACATGGTCAAATCTTTGCTCCGTTTCGGTGTTTGAGAGCTCGAAACCCAAAGTTCATCCCAATCAGAGTTTTTCATATGGTTCGGACGAACTTGATCAAAACTTTGCTTCGTGTTTAGTTTTCGAGAGTTAAAAGCTCAAAGTTAGGCCCAATGAGAGTTCTTTGGGTGGTTTGGACGAGACATGGTCCAAACATTGCTCCGTTTCGGTTTTGTAGAGCTCGGAACCCAAAGTTCATCCCAATCAGAGTCTTTCATATGGTTTTGACGAACTTGGTCCAAACTTTTCTCCGTTTGAGTTTTCGAGAGTTAGGAACTAAAAGTTAGGCCCAATGAGAGTTCTTTAGGTGGTTTGGTCGACACATGGTCCAAACTTTTCTCCGTTTCGTTTCTTGAGAGATCGGAACCCAAAGTTCATCCCCATGAGAGTTTTTCATATGGTTTTGTCGAACTTGGTCCAAACTTTTCTCTGTTTGAGTTTTCGAGTGTTAGGAACTAAAAGTTGATAAGCGCCCACTTGCTTGTTAGATGCAAAGCTAGAGGTCCTTCTAGGATCCTTGCAAACACTCACAAAGAAAGCTAACTTAGATCACACTTAGATTCTATGATGGTCACTCATAAATCCTAAGACAACTCACTCCAGAATTAGCTTGATCAAGACTAATCCAATGAATTGATTTTAACATCAAATCTAAAACAAGATTTGAAAGAAAAAGACAACACCAAAGGGGTTGAATAAGCACAAGCTTTTTAATATTGATAATCTGAGTTTTCAAGAGTATTACAAGCCATTTAAAGGCCAAATGGTCGTGGATAGACCAAGGAACTCAAAAGTCTTTCAACTACACTTAATTGCAAATTGTAGAAAATAAGACCTAGGAACTTAAAACTTGATTGCACATCAAACGAGCAGCCATATCTCAAAACTAAAAAGATAGAATTGCTTTAAATTGTCTTGAATATGTGCTGTGGAATCCGCTCCTCATAATGGCAACGTTTGACAAGGTTTGACATCACGTTTTCCCATGCAGTGCACACTTGACAGCATTTTCTTCACAAAATCTGCACAATTTTTTTGATCACCGTGTCATCTTCTAAACTATTGGACTTTTCCCGTGCCATCTTCATGCCATTCTCTTCTTGACTCATTGAACTAACATTATATAAAAATTTGGCCTCAAAATTATCCGTCGGGTCTTGTGAATTTGCTAGTGTTTGAAGATGTAGTGTGAATGCCTCTTGAATCTTCTTTGCCTTGCTTCTTGTAATTGGTCCTTCAGGTACATGCAATGGATTATTGATTGATTCCATATCATTCCCCCTTTCTTTAAAAGGATTTGTCCTCAAATCAAGGTCTTCATTTCCTACATCAAAAGGAGTCAAGTCAGCCACATTAAGAGTAGAACTTACATTGTACTCACCTCGTAGATCTAATTTGTATGCATTGTTATTGATCCGTTCAAGCACTTGAAAAGGACCATCTCCCCTTGGTTGAAGTTTTGACTTCCTTTGATCTGGAAACCTTTCCTTTCTTAGATGAACCCAAACCCAATCTCCCGGTTAAAAATCAATTCCTTTCTTCCTTGGTTCTTGCGAGTGACTAGCTTTTGATTCTTCTTTTCAATCCTTTCTTTGATTTCTTTGTGCAAAGTTTTGATGTATTCGGCCCTAGAAGAAGCTGCATCACTAGTAAACATATTAGGTGGCAAAGGTGATAAATCTAGAGGAGTCAAAGGATTAAAGCCGTACACAACCTCAAAAGGTGAACAATGAGTTGTGCTATGAATCGCCCTATTGTATGCAAACTCCACAAAAGGTAGAGTCTCTTCCCAAGACTTAAGATTTTTAGAAATTAGTGACCTAAGCAAGGCCCCCAATGTTCTATTAACCACCTCAGTTTGCCCATCCGTTTGTGGGTGACAAATTGTAGAAAATAGAAGCTTAGTTCCCAATTTTCCCCACAAAACTTTCCAAAAATGACTTAAAAATTTAACATCCCTATCACTAACAATAGTTTTGGGAATGCCATGCAATCTAACCACTTCCCGAAAGAAAAGATTAGCTATGTTGGTAGCATCATCAGTTTTGTTACATGGAATGAAATGCGCCATCTTACTAAACCTATCAACCACCACAAAAATACTATCATGATTTCTTCTAGTCTTTGGTAATCCTATAACAAAATCCATGCTAATGTCTACCCATGGTTCACTAGGAACATCTAAAGGAGTGTAAAGGCCATGTGGTTGTGTCTTAGACTTAGCCTCCTTACACTTGAAACATTGCTTGCAAACTTTGTTCACATCTTTCCTCATTTTAAGCCAATAAAAATGTTCACACAACATGCTATATGTTTTAAATTCTCCAAAATGTCCCATAAGTCCTCCCCCATGAGCTTCCTTCACAAGTAACTCTCTAATGGAACACTTAGGAATACAAAGCTTACCTTTCCTAAAAAGCATCCCATCAAACACAATATAATCTTGAACATTTTTCCCTTCTAAACATTGTGCATACACATCATAAAATTCAGATTTCTCAACTTTATACAACTCAATCATGTGTTTAAAACCAAGAACTTTTGCACTAAGGGATGAGAATAAAGCATACCTTCTTGATAATGCATCAGCCACCACATTGTCCTTACCTTTTTTGTAATGGATGACATAAGGAAATGTCTCAATGAATTCCACCCATTTCGCATGCCTCTTGTTAAGCTTCGTTTGGCCTTTGAGATGCTTCAAGCTTTCATGATCCGTGTGGATAACAAACTCTTTTGGCCATAAGTAATGTTGCCAAACTTTCAAAGCCCTCACAAGTGCATGTAGCTCCTTGTCATAAGTCGGGTAGTTGAGTTGAGCTCCATTTAGCTTTTCACTAAAGAACATGATTGGTCGCTTTTCTTGCATCAAAACAGCCCCTATACCTATCCCACTTGCATCACATTCAATCTCAAAAGATTTATCAAAGTTAGGTAAAGCAAGACAAGGTGCATTGGTCAATTTTTCTTTTAACTCATTGAATGCATTCTCTTGCTTTTCTTTCCATTCAAATTTCACATGCTTTTTCACAAGTTCAGTTAATGGTGAGGCTATGCTACTAAAATCTTTAATAAATCTCCTATAGAAACTAGCCAAACCATGAAAGGATCTTACCTCGGATGCATTGGTAGGAGTTGGCCATTCTCGGATAGCCTTTACCTTTTCTTCATCAACTTTAACTCCATCTTTTCCAACAATGAACCCTAGGAAATTTACTTGTTCTAGACAAAAACTACACTTTTTGAAGTTGGCATAAAGCTTCTCTTCTCTAAGTTTAAGTAAAATTGTCTTAACATGCAAAATATGATCATTCAAGCCCTTTGAGTAAACAAGGATATCATCAAAATATACAACCACAAATTTTCCAATGTATTCCCTCAAAACATGATTCATGAGCCTCATAAAAGTACTTGGTGCATTAGTAAGGCCAAATGGCATAACAAGCCACTCATAAAGCCCAAACTTTGTTTTGAAAGCCGTTTTCCATTCATCTCCTATATGCATACGAATTTGATGATAACCACTTTTAAGATCTATTTTTGAAAACAGATTAGCACCATGTAATTCATCTAACATGTCATCTAATCGAGGAATAGGATGTCGATACTTTGCCGTTATTTTGTTGATAACTCGACAATCAACACACATCCTCCATGTACCATCTTTCTTGGGTACTAAAATCACCGGAACCGAGCAAGGACTCATGCTTTCTCGAACATAACCTTTATCCATGAGTTCTTCCACTTGCCTTTGAATTTCCTTGGCCTCGGTTCGGTTGGTCCTATAGGCCGCCATATTTGGAAGAGTTACCCCGGGTATGAAGTCAATTTTGTGCTCAATCCCTCTTAAAGGAGGTAGACCCGTAGGTGCATCTTCATGCGGAAACATGTCATTAAATTCCTGCAAAAGAGATTTAAAAGCACTAGGCAAACCATCATTAGAGTTAGGTTCAGTTACTAAGCACTTTCCTTTGCACATAAGTACAAAGTTTGGTGCTTCGAGTGAAAACATATTTCTTACTTCCCCCTTTCTCATAACCAAACTCACATTCTTTCTTTTTTCCTCAAAATCACTCTTTTTTCTCTCTTGATTTTCACTCACCTTTTGCCCCTCACTTTCCTCTCTTTTTTCGCTCTTCTCTTTTAACTTACTTTCTTCTCTCCTCTCTTGATCCTCAAATTATTTTCTTTTCTTTTCTAATTTCACTTGATCACATTGTACTTCATATGGAGACAATGGCAGCAAAGTAAACTTCTTCCCATTCAAAGTAAATGTGTACTTGTTCAACAATCCATCATATGTGACTTCTCTATCATATTGCCAAGGTCGACCCAATAACATATCACCTGCATGCATAGGTACTACATCGCAAAGAACTTCATCCTTATATCTTCCTAAAGTAAAAGAAATAAGAACTTGGGAGTTTACCTTCAATTCTCCTTTGTTTGTCAACCATTGAAGTTTATATGGTTTTGGATGTGGACGAGTAGTGAGTTGGAGTCTTTTTACAAGAAAACTACTTACCACATTTGTGCAACTTCCACTGTCAATCACCAAGCTACATGGGGTTCCTTCAATCAAGCATCTTGTGTGAAATAAGTTCTCCCTTTGATCTTCAACTTTTTCCTCCTTGATCTGCACATTAAGTACTCTTCTTGCAACTAAAGATATGGAGTTACCTTCTTCGATGCACTCCTCATCATATGCTTCGAATTCTTCCTCTAGTGGCGCATCTTGTTCATCACATTCATCCTCTGAATCTAATATTCCATTTCTTATCACCATGACCTTTTTATTGACACATTCCTTGCTCATGTGTCCAAACCCCTTGCACTTCCAGCATTGAATAGAACTAGACTTCTCCTTCACTTCCTTTGAAGCTTCATTTTTTTTAGTATTGGAGCTCCCGGCCTCCACTCTTTTGGCAGCCACAAACTTTCCTTTTGCTTCACTCCCATTCACAAATCCATCCTTGTTCCAAACATTAGAATTTGAAAAGGTATTAGTTTTTGAATTATACCTCTTGGAATGCTCCTTTTCTTCTCTCAATTGTTCTTCAATTTTGATTGCATAATGATACATATCTTCCAAGTAAAGTTGTGGATACCTATCAACGGGATGAGCAATTTCTCGATTTAAACCTCCAAGGAATCTAGACATAGTGTCTTCTTCTTCTTCTCGAATGTTTGCTCTTTCCATCAAAGTTTCCATCTCTTGATAATATTCAGCCACACTTTTTGTTCCCTGCCTCAAAGCTTGCAATTTAGTTTTCAAATCTCTTTCATAATGTTTTGGAACATACCTCTTTCTCATGGCTTCTTTAAGTTCTTCCCAAGTTAAAATGGGATCCTCCTCTTTCCTCCTCCTCTCGGATTTGAGATGTTGATACCAATTTCCAGCATGGTTAGTGAAATCGGCAATGGCAAGTCGCATCTTCTTATTTTCACTAAATGTGTTGCAATCAAACACATGTTCTATCTTCCTTTCCCATTCCAAGTATGCCTCCACATCCGCCGTTCCACTAAATGGTGGAATTTTGAGCTTGACTCCGCTATCCCTATCTTCATGGATTCTTTCTCCTCTTCTAGGTTGCATAAAATTATTTCTTCCTCTTCCTCTCATGTTTCCTCTTCCTCCAACTTGTCTTCCTTGTTCAACTAAATCAATCACTTCTTCATCTTCTTGTAAGACTTGTTCTTCTCTTTGTTGTTGCGCCCTCCTTTCTAACCTTTCTTCCCTCATCATTTCCATCATGCCTTGAATGGCTTGAAGAATAGCCATATTAGTATCTTGTACTTGTGGTACTCCATCGCCCTGTGACATTTTAAAGTTAGAAATAAAAGGACCTCACCACACTTCTCACCAATTTCACTCAAGGACACTCGTGTTTGTCACTCAAGGGTAGGCTTTTGGTACTAGGTCAAAGATGTAAGGGTTGGCTTAATTTTTTTTTTTTTTTTTTTTTTTTGGTGCAATCTCACTAAAGTTTGATGAAAACCAATTCAAAATGATCAACTCTTACAAACTAAGACTAGAGTAACTCAAACATAGGATCAACAACTTAAAAACGAATCTGATTTTTTTTTTTTTTTTTTTTTTTTGTTGCTGATTTCTTTTTCTCTCTCTTTTTTTTTCTTTTTTTTTTCTGCTACTTTTCTTTCTTTCCTTTTTTTTTTTTTGCTACTTTTCTTTCTTTCTTTTTTTTTTTTATGATCCAATAGCAGATTTCAAGACAAGTTGTAGTATGTCTTGTATTACAAGATGTAAACAATTACTTTGGAGAAAGAAAAACGAATTGAAATGAAAATAAATTGAAATAAAGTAAAGATAAAACCTCTAGAGTCGGCCAAGAACGATGACCAAATGCTCTGATACCAAATGATAAGCGCCCACTTGCTTGTTAGATGCAAAGCTAGAGGTCCTTCTAGGATCCTTGCAAACACTCACAAAGAAAGCTAACTTAGATCACACTTAGATTCTATGATGGTCACTCATAAATCCTAAGACAACTCACTCCAGAATTAGCTTGATCAAGACTAATCCAATGAATTGATTTTAACATCAAATCTAAAACAAGATTTGAAAGAAAAAGACAACACCAAAGGGGTTGAATAAGCACAAGCTTTTTAATATTGATAATCTGAGTTTTCAAGAGTATTACAAGCCATTTAAAGGCCAAATGGTCGTGGATAGACCAAGGAACTCAAAAGTCTTTCAACTACACTTAATTGCAAATTGTAGAAAATAAGACCTAGGAACTTAAAACTTGATTGCACATCAAACGAGCAGTCATATCTCAAAACTAAAAAGATAGAATTGCTTTAAATTGTCTTAAATATGTGCTGTGGAATCCGCTCCTCATAATGGCAACGTTTGACAAGGTTTGACATCACGTTTTCCCATGCAGTGCACACTTGACAGCATTTTCTTCACAAAATCTGCACAATTTTTTTGATCACCGTGTCATCTTCTAAACTATTGGACTTTTCCCGTGCCATCTTCATGCCATTCTTTTCTTGACTCATTGAACTAACATTATATAAAAATTTGGCCTCAAAATTATCCGTCGGGTCTTGTGAATTTGCTAGTGTTTGAAGATGTAGTGTGAATGCCTCTTGAATCTTCTTTGCCTTACTTCTTGTAATTGGTCCTTCAGGTACATGCAATGGTTTATTGATTGATTCCATATCAAAAGTTATGCCCAATGAAAGTTCTTTAGGCGGTTTGGACGACACATGGTCCAATCTTTGCTCCGTTTCGGTTTTTGAGAGCTTGAAACCCAAAGTTCATCCCAATCAGAGTTTTTCATATGGTTCGGACGAACTTGATCCAAACATTGCTTCGTTTTTAGTTTTCGAGAGTTAGAGACTCAAAGTTAGGCCCAATGAGAGTTCTTTAGGTGGTTTGGACAAGACATGGTCCAAACATTGCTCCGTTTCGGTTTTGTAGAGCTTGGAACCCAAAGTTCGTCCCAATCAGAGTCTTTCATATGGTTTTGACGAACTTTGTCCAAACTTTGCTCCGTTTGAGTTTTCGAGAGTAAGGAACTAAAAGTTAGGCCCACTGAAAGTTCTTTAGGTGGTTTGGACAACACATGGTCCAAACTTTGCTCCATTTCGGTTTTTGAGAGCTCGAAACCCAAAGTTCATCCAAACGAGAGTTTTTCATATGGTTCGGACGAACTTGGTCCAAACTTTGATTCGTTTTTAGTTTTCGAGAGTTAGAAACTCAAAGTTAGGCCCAATGAGAGTTCTTTAGGTGATTTGGTCGACACATGGTCCAAACTTTTTTCCGTTTCGGTTTTTGAGAGCTCAGAAACCAAATTCGTTCCAATGAGAGTTTTTCATTTGGTTTGGACGAACTTGGTTCAAACTTTGCTCCGTTGGAGTTTTAGAGAGTTAGGAACTCAAAGTTCGGCCCAATGAGAGTTCTTTAGGTGGTTTGGACGACACATGGTCCAAACTTTGCTCCGTTTCGGTTTTGTAGAGCTCGGAACCCAAAGTTCGTCCCAATCAGAGTTCTTCATATGGTTTTGACGAACTTGGTCCAAGCTTGGCTCCGTTTGAGTTTTCGAGAGTTAGGAACTAAAAGTTAGACCCATGGAGATTTATTTAGGTGGTTTGGTCGACACATGGTCCAAACTTTGCTCCGTTTCGTTTCTTGAGAGCTCGGAACCCAAAGTTCATCCCAATGAGAGTTTTTTCATATGGTTTTGACGAACTTGGTCCAAAATTTGCTCCGTTTGAGTTTTCGAGAGTAAGGAACTAAAAGTTAGGCCCAATGAAAGTTCTTTAGGTGGTTTGGACAACACATGGTCCAAACTTTGCTCCATTTCGGTTTTTGAGAGCTCGAAACCCAAAGTTCATCCAAACGAGAGTTTTTCATAACGTTCGGATGAACTTGGTTCAAACTTTGCTTCGTTTTTAGTTTTCAAGAGTTAGAAACTCAAAGTTAGGCCCAATGAGAGTTCTTTAGGTGGTTTGGTCGACACATGGTCCAAACTTTGTTCTGTTTCGGTTTTTGAGAGCTCAGAACCCAAAGTTCGTTCCAGTGAGAGTTTTTCATTTGGTTTGGACGAACTTGGTCCAAACCTATCTCCGTTTGAGTTTTCGAGAGTTAGGTACTAAAAGTTAGGCCCAATGAGAAATCTTTAGGTTGTTTGGTCGACACATGGTCCAAACTTTGCTCCGTTTCGGTTTTGTAGAGCTCGGAACCCAAAGTTCGTCCCAATGATAGTTTTTCATATGGTTTGGACGAACTTGGTCCAAACTTTGCTCCGTTTGAGTTTTCGAGAGTTTTGAACCAAAAGTTCGGCCCAATGAGATTTCTTTAGGTGGTTTGGACGACACATGGTCCAAACTTTGCTTCGTTTCTATTTTTGAGACTTCGGAGCCCAAAGTTCGTCCCAGAGAGAGTTTTTCATAGGGCCGGTTGCAAATATAGCAAACCGGCCCAAAACTATTGCAGATTTAGCGACCTGCGAAACATTTTGCAAAAATGGCAAAATTTCAAAATCTGGAACGTGAATTTACTAAAGGGGGCTTTGCACAGATAGCAAAAACCGGCAAACTGAAGGTGTTCATATAACACATGCGGAAGCAATTGAAGATCGGAAGCACTTAAGACATTCAATTTTGCTCCTAAAGCATGCATGTTCTATAAAAGACAGAATATAGAGTTGAGAGAACACCAACCTTTGTAGCTCACTTATGTGGAACTCCTTGTGGTGTTTGCCTCTCCTATGCTCCTTGGACAACCTCTAGAGTCTTCCCTACTATTCTCTTGGGCCTAGAAAGACTTGTGGGAGTCTATAGAAGAAAGATAGAAGGGAATGCTTGATGGTACAAGCTTTTGGAAGGAGATGAAATGAGAGAGAATTTGAGGGAGAAAATTTGCAGCATAACACTAAATGAAAGCTTTTTGCTCTTCTTGAATCTAATTCAAGCCCCTTTTATAGACATCTCCCATGCAAAGACAAGCTTCATGACACTTAGCCACATGGCCAAGATGCAACTCAAAGTGGATTCTAGGTGTCTACTTCACAACACATGCATCTAGTGCATGGTTGTGTTGTTTTCCACTATGCATCATCATGCAATAGTGGAAATGCCACTAAATCCATTATGAATTGTATCCTAATTGTAAATTTTCAGCTTGCAATTCATTTCAATTTCAATTCAAAATTGAAATTGATTTCTAGGCAATTAATTGGGACATTTCCAAGTAATTTTGATATGATTGATCCAATCAATCTTTATCACCTAATGTCATGAATTATATATGATTCCTAATACATATATATGGTATTTAAAACACTTTCAAATACCTCATCTCTCAATTCCTAATTTAATTCATAATTAAATCATTGTGTCGAACACGTCTTACGATAAAAACCCTATTTCCCGTTTTTGAACGATTCAAAAATTCCTATCAATATGTTCTAGGCTTTAATCCGATATGAGCTAGTAGAGGGACCTAATGGACCTATAGATCATGGGCTCCAACGATTCAAGGCTAACCGACTAATCTCATTATCTAAGCTAGCCAACATTCGTTAACTATCGGGACACTCCACTATAGCCCGATAGTTGCACTCCCCTCACTATAGATATATTTCCGTCCACTTGATTTAACCATGTTCAGTAAGTCGTTCCTTCACAGGTTGTTCGTAGCTATAGCTAGGTCAAATAACCGTTACACCCCTATAGTACTTCTTGTTCCTTAAGTTCCACTAATCCTCTAATGAACAATCGGTTTGCGGTCCAACCATCAAACCTAAGTTCCTCTCGATCCAACGAGAGGGTGGGGCCCCTTGTTCAAGTCCTGGAGTTAGTACTGAAGAGAACAACCTCTCTGCTATCCCTAAAATGGGTAGGAGTGAATTCCGTCTTGCGAAACTATGTCCCCAGCTATCTATTCGATCTTATCCCCAAAATGGTAGGCTTGTCGAGTCGGCGATGCTGGCCACTCTCACCCATGCAGATCAAAGGATAATCTCTCATAAACAGGAGTTCATAGATAGCTCAGGATTAAGAACGAGTTACCTAGGTCATCTATGAGAAATAGTCAGTTTCTTCAGTAAACGGCGTTATAAAGAGAAAGTGACTTATTTCGTGGTCCAGTCTTATGCAAACTCATTGCATAGGACGCCCCCACTCGCATGTCACCACATGAACGATTTAGGATCTCATCGTTTGTACTTAATACAAAGTGGGCCGCGTCCATAGTGTCACCAGGATAAGGCACCCAACCGTATCCTTATACTATAGACTATTTTGACTATAAACTTGAACTTGATCCTACGATATGTCCCTACATATAGTTCGAGTATTCATTTTATAGTCAAGGATCTTAGTTTATTGGATTTAGGTTAATCATTCGCAATTTACATATTCAATAACATCTTTTACTGAATAACCTCAATAACGTCTTTATTGGAAATAGAATATGTTTAATGATTTACAAACTACGAGTTTATAGGACATTAAACCCAACACAAACATATTGCAAAATTAGCAAAAAAATAAAATTATTTGCGGAAATAGCAAAAAATACGTTAAATTACGAAAATACCCTTAGTATCTCCAATAGTCTATCAGTCCCTATTATTGATAGTCACTGATAGACTTCGAGTAATCGGAGTCTATCAGTGATAAATACTGATAGACTTTGATGATAAGGTTCAATTAATCGGAGTCTATTAGTGATAGACACTGATAGTCTTTGATTAATCGAAGTCTATCAGTGTGCATCACCGATAGACTCTGATAATTATAATCTATAAGTTTTTATCGTGTTGAATTCAAGCCTATCAGTGATAGCCACTAATAGAAAACAATTTAATTCAAGGCTATTAGTTTAGTTTAATTCAAGGCTAGCAATTTCTATCCATCAGTTTAATTTAAGTCTATCAGTGATAATCACTAATAGAAAACCGTTAAATTCGAGGTTATCAGTGTCTATCACTGATAGAAATCAATTCGATTCAAGACTATTAGTTTCTATCACCGATAGAAACCAATTTAATTGAAGTTTATCAGTTTCTATCAGAAATCAATTTAATTGAAGTTTATTGACTTGTATCACTGATAGAAATTAGTTTAATTCAAATCTATCATTTTCTATCGAGGATAGAAATCAGTTAATTAAAGTCTATCAGTTTCTATCTCTGATAGAAATCAGTTAATTATCAATTAATTGAAGTCTACTAATGATTGTTACTGATAGAAATCAATTTAATTGAAATCTATCAGTAAATTACTTTCCATTGCAATTCATCTTGGTAATTAGAAACCCATCCAAAATTATTATACTACAATCATAAATTGAACAAAAATTTTAAGTCTCTTGTGGTAATTAGAACATAAAATCCAAAAATAACCATTACGAACAATCGACTCTTAATCAACAATATAATTTTTAAAGCCTAGCACACAAGCTCCGTGACCACCACCATAAAATTGCTATTCTTGTATTCTTTGTATTTCATTATCTATCAATTATAGCTCTGATAGACTTCGACCAGTGATAGTCAGTGATAGACTACGATTAACCGGAGTATATCAGTGATATACTTTGATATACCTATACAAACACTCACCAAAATTGCTATTTTTGTATTCTTGGCATTCTTGAATTAAAAAGAAGGCCAACAAGAGCTTAACTCAATCGGCATAAAGTTGTACTGATAACCACAAGGTCCGTGGTTCGAAATAAAAAGAAGAATAAAAAGAAGAAGAAACAATCATAACAATACCTTATGGGAAGAAGAATAAAAAGCAAATCAAATCAAAAAAGAAAAAGAAAATGCACAACTTAATAAACTGCACAGAAGAGGGAAAAAAAGCATATTGATCACATAAGAACTTCACCCTCATGAATGCACAAAAAATAAAAAATAATAAAAAAAAAAGAGAAGAAATCGTAATAGCTCATTATAAAAAAAAAAAGAAAAAAAAAATCATAACAGCTCATAAATGAAAACAAAAAAAAAAAAGAAGAAAGCAAAAAAAAAAAAAAAAAAAAAAAAAGAAGAAGAAGAAATGGTATACACAAGAAAGGGTAAATGGGAAGGGAGAGGAAGGAAAGGGTAAAATGGGAATATTCTAATTTTTTTGCCATATTTGCAATTCTTTTTACTTGGTGCTAAATTTGCTATTATAGATAGTTAATTTGCCACCCACTGCAATTACTCTTTACTAAAATACCCTTTTTAACTGATAGAATTCTATAAGTGAACTGATAGAATCTATCACCAATAGATTCTATCAGGTCTATCACTGATAGAATTCTATTATTTCTATCGGTGATAGAATTTTATCATTTATATCGTTGATAGAACTCCATCACTGATAGATAGATTATATCACTAGAGTAACAGAATTCTATCAGATAGAATTCTATCGCTGAAAATAGATTCTATCACTATCACTAGAGTAACAAAATTCTATCGGATAGAATTCTATCGCTGATAGATAGATTGTATAACTTGAGTAACAAAATTCTATCGGATAGAACTCTATCACTAATAAAACTCTATCGCTGATAGATAGATTCTATCACTAGAGTAACAGAATTCTATCGCTGATAGAACTCTATCACTGATAGAAAGACTTTCTATCAGTGATAGAAGATTTCTATAAATAAAAATAGTAATAATAAAAAAAACACTGACGTGGAAGAAGAGATGCGGGCAACAATCGCGGGGGCAATTTAGGAATATAAAAAATTAATTCAAAAATTTTGCCATATTTGCAAATATTTTTAAAAATTGCTATATTTGCCATTATTTACCCTCATGTTGCAGCCCATTACAATTATCATTTTTCATATGGTTTGGACGAACTTGGTCCAAACTTTGCTCCGTTTGAGTTTTCGAGAGTTAGGAACTCAAAGTTCGGCCCAATGAGAGTTCTTTGAGAGTTTGGATGACACATGGTCCAATCTTTGCTCCGTTACGGTTTTTGAGAGCTCGAAACCCAAAGTTCATCCCAATGAGAGTTTTTCATACGGTTCGGACGAACTTGGTCCAAACTTTTCTTCGTTTGAGTTTTCGAGAATTAGGAGCTCAAAGTTAGGCCCAACGAGAGTTCTTTAGGTCGGTGGGTCGACACATGGTCCAAACTTTGTTTCGATTCGGTTTTGGAGAGCTCGGAACCCAAAGTTCGTCCCAATGAGAGTTTTTCATATGGTTTGACCGAACATGGTCCAAACTTTGCTCCGTTTGAGTTTTCGAGAGTTAGGAACTCAAAGTTCGGCCCAATGAGAGTTTTTCATATGGTTTGGACAAACTTGGTCCAAACTTTGCTCCATTGGAGTTTTGGAGAGTTAGGAACTCCAAGTTCGACCCGATGAGAGTTCTTTAGGTGGTTTGGACGACACATTATCCAAACTTTGCTGCGTTTCGGTTTTTAAGAGCTCGAAACCCAAAGTTCGTCCCGATCAGAGTTTTTCATATGGTTTGGACGAACTTGGTCCAAACTTTGCTCCGTTTGAGTTTTGGAGAGTTAGGAACTCAAAGTTCGGCCCAATGAGAGTTCTTCAGGGGGTTTGGACGACACATTGTCCAAACTTTTCTCCGTTTCGGTTTTTGAGAGATCGGAACCCAAAGTTTGTCCCAATCAGAGTTTTTCATATGGTTTTGACGAACTTGGTTCAAACTTTGCTCCGTTTAAATTTTCAAGAGTTAAAAACTCAAAGTTAGGCCCATTTAGAGTTCTTTAGGTGGTTTGGTCGACACATGGTCCAAACTTTGTTCCGATTCGGTTTTTGAGAGCTCGGAACCCAAAGTTCGTCCCAATGAGAGTTTTTCATACGGATCGGACGAACTTGGTCCAAACTTTGTTTCGCTTGAGTTTTCGAGAAATAGGAACTCAAAGTTAGGCCCAATGAGAGTTCTTTAGGTGCTTTAATCGACACATGGTCCAAATTTTGCTCTGTTTCGGTTTTTGAAAGCTCAGACCCCAATAGTCGTCCCAATGAGAGGTTTTCTTATGGTTTGGACGAACTTTGTCAAAACATTGCTCCGTTTGAATTTTTTAGAGTTAGGAACTCAAAGTTCGGCCCAATGAGAGTTCTTTAGGTGGTTTGGACGACACATGGTCAAAACTTTTCTCCGTTTCGGTTTTTGATAGATCGGAACCCAAAGTTCGTCCCAATCAGAGTTTTTCATATGGTTTTGACGAACTTGGTTCAAACTTTGCTCCGTTTAAATTTTCGAGAGTTAGAAACTCAAAGTTAGGCCCAATGAGAGTTCTTTATGTGGTTTGGTCGACACATGGTCCAAACTTTGCTCCGTTTCGGTTTTTCAGAGCTCGGAACCCAAAGTTCGTCCCGATGAGAGTTTTTCATACGGTTCGGACGAACTTTGTCCAAACATTGTTTCGCTTGAGTTTTCGAGAATTAGGAACTCAAAGTTAGGCCCAATGAGAGTTCTGTAGGTGGTTTGGTCGACACATGGTCCAAACTTTGTTCCGATTCTGTTTTTGAGAGCTCCGAACCCAAAGTTCGTCCCAATGAGAGTTTTTCATACGGATCGGACGAACTTGGTCCAAACTTTGTTTCGCTTGAGTTTTCGAGAATTAGGAACTCAAAGTTAGGCCCAATGAGAGTTCTTTAGGTGCTTTGATCGACACATGGTCCAAACTTTGCTCCGTTTCGGTTTTTGAAAGCTCAGACCCCAATAGTCGTCCCAATGAGAGGTTTTCTTATGGTTTGGACGAACTAGGTCAAAACTTTGCTCCGTTTGAATTTTTTAGAGTTAGGAACTCAATGTTCGGCCAAATGAGAGTTCATTAGGTGGTTTGGACGACACATGGTCCAAACTTTTCTCCGTTTCGGTTTTTGATAGATCGGAACCCAAAAGTTCGTCCCAATCAGAGTTTTTCATATGGTTTTGACGAACTTGGTTCAAACTTTGCTCCGTTTAAATTTTCGAGAGTTAGAAACTCAAAGTTAGGCCCAATGAGAGTTCTTTATGTGGTTTGGTCGACACATGGTCCAAACTTTGCTCCGTTTCGGTTTTTCAGAGCTCGGAACCCAAAGTTCGTCCCGATGAGAGTTTTTCATACGGTTCGAACGAACTTGGTCCAAACATTGTTTCGCTTGAGTTTTCGAGAATTAGGAACTCAAAGTTAGGCCCAATGAGAGTTCTTTAGGTGGTTTGGTCGACACATGGTCCAAACTTTGTTCCGATTCGGTTTTTGAGAGCTCGGAACCCAAAGTTCGTCCCAATGAGAGTTTTTCATATGGTTCAGACGAACTTTGTCCAAACTTTGTTTCGTTTGAGTTTTCAAGAATTAGGAACTCAAAGTTAGGCCCAATGAGAGTTCTTTAGGTAGTTTGGTCGACACATGATCCAAACTTTGTTCCGATTCTGTTTTTGAGAGCTCGGAACCCAATGTTCGTCCCAATGGGAGTTTTTCATATGGTTTGGACGAACTTGGTCAAAACTTTGCTTCGTTTGAGTTTTCGAGAATTAGGAACTCAAAGTTAGGCCCAATGAGAGTTCTTTAGGTGGTTTGGTCGACACATGGTCCAAACTTTGTTCCGATTCGGTTTTTGAGAGCTTGGAACAAAAAAGTCGTCCGAATGAGAGGTTTTCTTACGGTTTAAACAAACTTGGTAAAAACTTTGCTCCGTTTGAATTTTCCAGAGTTAGGAACTCAAAGTTCGGCCCAATGAGAGTTCTTTAGGTGGTTTGGACGACACATGGTCCAAACTTTTCGCTGTTTCGGTTTTTTAGACATTGAAACCCAAAGTTCGCCCAATCAGAGTTTTTCATATGGTTTTGACGAACTTGGTTCAAACCAATCCATAAACACAATCAACTACATCAATCCCTAAGCTTACAAGTTTAGCTACTCATGATCAAAATTACAAGCTCAACTAAACATGTAAAAGCCATAAAAATCTAACTAAAGTGAGGGAAAGAAGAACTAAACTCGTTGTAGGCCGAGACCGAACGTCCCCGTCACGATCCCCACGAACAATGGGTTGATTTCCGAATTTTCCCCTTTGCTTCAGCCTTGAATTGCTCTGTTTTTCCTCTGTTTACGGCCCCAAGATGTCCCAAAATTGGTTCCCACAAAAACCTAGCCGAAAAGAACTATTTATTCTGAAATTTCATCGTAGCGTCGAGACGCTGCCTCTAAACACGCGCGTTCTGGAAAGGAAATTACGGTAGCGTCGAGACGCTAAGGTCGCAGCGTCTCGACGCTGCGACGATTTCGCGCCTATCCGAATAAGGAATGCTAGCGTCGAGACGCCTAAGGGCTAGCGTCGAGACGCTAGTCACCTTTTGACCGAATTTTGATTTTTTTCCCTTTTGATTCTTTTCCTTCCTTTGCATCTTTTCTCATCCCGAGCACCCGATTAACTCCACTATTGCATTTTAGCTCCAATCAACCTTTTCCTACAAAATAAACATTAAAGCCCAATAAAATGGCCCAAAAATCATAAAAGACTAGCTAAATTAAATAAGTAAGGATAGCTAGCTATGCTCGCTATCAATAGGTGTCCTAAAACTCGTAGATAGTGAATGATAAACGAATTTTATACTTATTCGATAAAGGCGTTATTGAGACTAATTCAGTAAAGTTATTACTGAATAGAGTAAATTGCACATATAATTACCCAATTCAATAAACTAAGATCCATGGCTAGAGGATGAACTCTTGAGCTTTATGTAGAGACATAAAAGTGGATCAAGCTTGAGTAATAGCCAAAACGGTCTATAGTATAGGAATAGGGTTGGGTACCTTATTCCAGAGTTTACTCCGTTTAGGTTTTTGAGTGCTCCGAACCCAAAGTTAGTCCCAATGAGAGTTTTTCATCTAGTTTGGACGAACTTGGTCCTAACTTCGCTCGTTTGAGTTTCGGAGAGTTTGGAAATAAAAGTTCGGCCCAATGAGAGTTCTGTTGATGGTTTGGACGACACATGGTCCAAACTTTACTCCGTTTAAGTTTTTGAGTGCTCGGAACCCAAAGTTCGTCCAAATGAGAGTTTTTCATCTACTTTGGACGAACTTGGTCCTAACTTTGCTCCGTTTGAGTTTCGAGAGAGTTTGGAACTCAAAGTTCGTCCCAATGAGAGTTCTTTAGGTGGTTTGGACAACCATGGTTTAAACTTTACTGCGTTTAAGTTTTTGAGAGTTCGGATCCCAAAGTTCGTCTGAATGAGATTTTTTCATCTAGTTCTGACGAAGTTGGTCCAAACTTTGCTCCGCTTGAGTTTCGAGAGAGTTTGGAACTCAAAGTTCCTCCCAATGAGAGTTCTTTAGGGGTTTTGGACGAAAAATGATCAAAACTTTACTCCTGTTAAGTTTTTGAGAGCTCGGAACCCAAAGTTCGTCCCAATGAGAGTTTTTCATCTAGTTTGGACGAACTTGGTCCAAACTTTACTCCGTTTGAGTTTCGAGAGAGTTTGGAACTCAAAGTTCCTCCCAATGAGAGTTCTTTAGGTCGTTTGGACGACACATGGTCCAAACTTTATTCCGTTTAAGTTTTTGAGTTCTCGGAACCCAAAGTTCGTCCCAATGAGAGTTTTTCATCTAGTTTGGACGAACTTGGTCCTAACTTTGCTCGTTTGAGTTTCGGAGAGTTTGGAAAAAAAAGTTCGGCCCAATGAGAGTTCTGTAGATGGTTTGGACAACACATGGTCCAAACTTTACTGTGTTTAAGTTTTTGAGAGCTCGGAACCCAAAGTTCGTCATAATGTGAGTTTTTCCTCTAGTTTGGATGAAGTTTGTCCAAACTTTTCTCCGTTTTAGTTTCGAGAGAGATTGGAAATCAAAGTTCGTCCCAATGGGAGTTCTTTGAGTGGTTTGGACGACACATGGTCCAAACATTACTCTGTTTAAGTTTTTGAGAGCTCGAAACCAAAAGTTCTTCCCAATGAGAGTTTTTCATCTAGTTTGGACGAAGTTGGCTCAAACTTTGCTCCGTTTGAGTTTCGAGAGAGTTTGGAACTCAAAGTTCGTCCCAATGAGTGTTCTTTAGGTGGTTTGGACAACCATGGTTTAAACTTTACAGCGTTTAAGTTTCTTAGAGCTCGGAACCCAAAGTTCGTCCCAATGAGAGTTTTTCATCTAGTTCTGACGAAGTTGGTCCAAACTTTGCTCTGCTTGAGTTTCGAGAGAGTTTGGAACTCAAAGTTCCTCCCAATGAGAGTTCTTTAGGTCGTTTGGACGACACATGGTCCAAACTTTACTCCGTTTAAGTTTTTGAGTGCTCGGAACCCAAAGTTCGTCCAAATGAGAGTTTTTCATCTAGTTTGGACGAACTTGGTCCGAACTTTGCTCTATTTGAGTTTCGAGAGAGTTTGGAACTCAAAGTTCCTCCCAATGAGAGTTCTTTAGGTCGTTTGGACGACACATGGTCCAAACTTTACTCCATTTAAGTTTTTGAGTGCTCGGAACCCAAAGTTCGTCCCAATGAGAGTTTTTCATTTAGTTTGGACGAACTTGGTCCTAACTTTGCTCGTTTGAGTTTCGGGGAGTTTGGAAATAAAAGTTCGGCCCAAGGAAAGTTCTGTAGATGGTTTGGACAACACATGGTCCAAACTTTACCGTGTTTAAGTTTTTGAGAGCTCGGAACCTAAACTTCGTCACAATGAGAGTTTTTCATCTAGTTTGGATGAAGTTTGTCCAAACTTTTTGTTGTGAAACCCCCAAGAAATGGATCTAACAACCTTGCTGAAAAACAAGACCTTTAGATCTCAAATCTGAAAACCCCAAAACCGATTTGAAAATCAACCCAAGGAAAGTAAAAATCGGATTACCTTGTCGATCAAATATCTCAAGGCAAGAAACTTGCTTGAGATTCGAATCACTCCACAAGCATGATTGATCAAGTCAAGCTTGAATGATTCTCAGCATGCAACCTAAACTACATAGAATTGCAAAGAAACTTAGCTCTAGGCTAAAGAAAAAGCTCAAAGGCTTATTTTACAACATTTCCAAGTCTTTTTTTTCAAATACAACATACATGGCTTTTTATAGCCTCAAAATTAAACTCTAGAGTAACCTATGGTCATTTGAAGAGTTGTAACTCTCATCCTCATTAATACTATAATGACCACTACCTAAATTGTAACCTAAAACATTGATAACAAAACTTAAAAACTGAAATTACATAGAAACTCCCTTAAATCCGAGAATTGAAAACCCATCAACCAACAATGTCTTGTAACCTCCCAAAGTTTAAATGAAGCTCTACTTGATGTAGTTTGAAGTAGCTTGAAGTGTGGTTCCATCATTGATGCTTGACTTGCACTAAATGAACTTGACATGTAGTTGAGTTCATTCAATACAACTTGAGTTCCTTCAATGCTAGTTGACTTCAACTTTATTGACATTTGACTTCATTTAATGCAACGTAATTTCAATCCGTTTTTGGCATAACACAAGACCTCTTGGTTCATATCATCCTCCCCTTCTTCAAGAGGATTCGTCCTCGAATCTTGTTGTGAGACATTGCTGTAAAAATATGTTAAGAAAAGAAAACACAAAGGACCTCACAACACTCTTTTATGTGCTCACACTCATGAAAATTTAGGCCACTTGTGTTTGCACTCGTTTTCACAAATCACTCGGTATGAACTCGCATTCTCATCTCTCAATATTGGAAGTGGAAAAGCCAATGATAATTTGCAATTCTTGTAATTGAAAGCATATATCAAACAAGCTAAACCTAGAAGGATTCCAAAACTAAATTATGAAATGAGAGAAATAAATGGACAGAATGTGATAATATGGAGGATGGAATTCTGTCAATATTGAATGCAAGTGTATGGTTGATTTATAACACTTTGGAAAGTGGAAGACCGAATTTAAGACCATTGGCTAGACTTTAAACAAAGGAGTTACAATCTGAAACTAATGGCTGTAAAATTCAATGAGCAGAAATGTAACTGTCCATATTTAATGCATAACAGCCAACTCTTGCTTAAATTGAATGTGTAACTGATATAATCAGCAAGTGAAAAGCCATATTAAAACACAATTGATGAATTTATAGCAATGCAATTCGGATCTATAAGGCTTTGGAGGCAAAAGTGACAAGAACAAAACAAGAACACACATTCTCGGGTATAGCAGTTTTTCCAGAACAGATTTCAAAACTTCAGACGTTTCACCCTCAAGACATTTGAATTAGAAATCCATGAAGAAGGCAAAGTTGTAGCTTAAACAAAGATCTACAATATCATAGAAGACATTAAGATGAAATACCCTTCGGAAATATGAGTTTTTGGAGAATTTAGGCAGACTACGAAGCTGCACAGATTAAAAAAAAATAACTAAAGAAAGAGAAACAAATTCAAGAGAAACGCAAAGGAAACATATATCCGATCTTGAGCCTAAAGCTCTGATACCAAATGTTGTGAATCAAAACAGCTCTGATACCAAATGTTGTGAAACTCCCAGGAAATGTATCTAACAACCTTGCTGAAAAACAAGACCTTTAGATCTCAAATCTGAAAACCCCAAAACCGATTTGAAAATCCACCCAAGGAAAGTAAAAACCGGATTACCTTGTCGATCAAATATCTCAAGGCAAGAAACTTGCTTGTGTTGGGTTTTATGCCCTAAAACTCGTAGATAGTGAATGTAACCGTTGACCGGATATTAATGAAATAATATTGATATATTTTCCATTAATTGTTATTAGTTATTTTATATATGTCTTTGCCTAATAATAACCCTAATCCAATAAACTAGACATCCAAGGCTGTAATATGAGTCTTGAACTATATGTAGCGACATATGGGATCATTGTTCAAGAAACAGCCTAAAGGGTCTATAGTATAGGGATAAGACTGGGTGCCTTATCCTGGTGACACTATGGATACGGCCCACTTTGTATTTGATACAAACGCTGCGATCCAACGCGTTCGTGTAGGAGACATGCGAGTGGGGGTATCCTATGCAATGAGTTTGCATAAGACCGGACCGCGAAATAGTAACCACTAGTTATAACACCGTTAACTAGTTGGTTTTCTATTTTCACTAGGACGACCTAGACAACTTAGTCTTAATCCTGAGTTGATTATGGACTCCTGCTCATGAGAGATTGTCCTTTGATTTGTATGGGTGAGAGTGGCCAATACGCCGACTCAATAAGCCTACCACTTTGGGGACAAGATCGAATGGGGAGCTGGGAACATAATCGTGCAAGATGGAATTCACTCCTTCCCGACTTTAGGGAAGCAGATGAGTGTTCCCTTAAGTGGTTACTCCGAGTCTTGAACAAAGGGCCCTACCCTCTCAATGGCACGAGAGGGTTTTCTGTTTGATGGTTGGACCATAAACAGATTGTTCATTAGAGGAGAATTGGTACTTAAGGAAATAGAGGTGACCCAGGGGTAAAACGGTAATTTGACCCAGCTGGTGTTACGGACACTCGTGAAGGACTAACTAGTCGATATTGGTCTAAGTTCCGTGGACACAGAAAATATGTCTGCAGTGAGAAGAGTGCAACTGTGAGTCTATAGTGGAATGTACACACAGTTAACGAATATTGATTATTGTGGTTAATGAGTTTAACCAATTAATCTCACATCGTTGGAGCTTCTGATCTGCAGGTCCATTAGGTCCCACTGGTAGCTCGTAAAGTAATTTGAGGCAACTAAGTAATTAAATTGAAAATGTTCAATTTACTAAGGGAAATAAATATAATATATATTGATATATTATTATGAGAGAAATTAATATTTGAAGAAGTTCAAATATAAATTTATGGAAGATTGAAAGAATTAATTAATTTAAGTCCTAAAAGTGTTTGGGCAAAATTAATTAATTCAAGGCCGGAAATTAAATATGTGATATTTAATTGGTGGTTAATTAATTAAAGAATTCATTAACCATGAATTAATCAATTATGTAAATAATTAATCACTTAAGGAAGTGATTAATCATTTATGGGAATGATCTAATTACTTATGGAAGAAATTAGTCATTTATGGAAAAGATTAATCAATTGGGGAATTGATTGATCATGATTGATTAATTAAGGAATAAGATTGAATCAATTTTGGAAAAAATTGATTTAATTGAATATTTTATTCATGGCCTCTCTTCTATAAATAGAACACTAGACCTAATTGGTCATGACACTTGACACTCTTGAAAGACAAGACCTAGAATTCTCTCTAGCCTCCCTCTTAGAGAAAGACTCCCACAAGTCTTTGGCCTCCTAGACTTAGAGACATACCGGTGTAACCTCTGTGGTTATTGTGTCAATCAAGAAGGAATTTCCAGCGAAGAAAAACAAAGGCGGCTGTTGCGTTTTCGTTCGTTGGAGCGTCGTTGGCGAAGAACGGTCAAGTCTACAACGGAGGTTTGTAACGGTTCTTCCTCTTTTTCGTTAGAAAAGTTTTAAAATAAATTTAGATTTATTTTAGCATGTTTAAACCGTTTTTACAGCGACTTTAAAGTTAATTTAAAGTTTTGTTTGAGTTATCGTAACGGTTTTTTAATGTTAATTAATATACGGCGTAAGGTCCAATCGATGCGCTTCCGCTGCGTGGGGACTTTTATTCCCTTCAGCTTGAGATTCGAATCACTCCACAAGCATGATTGATCAAGTCAAGCTTGAATGATTCTCAACATGCAACCTAAACTACATAGAATTGCAAAGAAACTTAGCTCTAAGGCTAAAGGAAAAGCTCAAAGGCTCTTTTTACTACATTTCCAAGTCTTCTTTTTCAAATACAACATACATGGCTTTTTATAGCCTCAAAATTAAACTCTAGAGTAACCTATGGTCATTTGAAGAGTTGTAACTCTCATCCTCATTAATACTATAATGACCACTACCTAAATTGTAACCTAAAACATTGATAACAAAACTTAAAAACTGAAAATTACATAGAAACTCCCTTAAATCCGAGAATTGAAAACCCATCAACCAACAATGTCTTGTAACCTCCCAAAGTTTAAATGAAGCTCTACTTGATGTAGTTTGAAGTAGCTTGAAGTCCATGTTCCATAAATCACACTTTGAGTTGTCTTCAATGAAGCTTGAGTACATTTAATGCATCACCATTTTTAAGCTTTTCTTTAGGTCTTGGATAGCATGGTAGGATTCATATCACTTTTCTCCGTTTTAATTTCGAGAGAGATTGGAAATCAAAGTTCGTCCCAATGGGAGTTCTTTGAGTGGTTTGGACGACACAAGGTTCAAACATTACTCCGTTTAAGTTTTTGAGAGCTCGAAACCAAAAGTTATTCCATATGAGAGTTTTTCATCTAGTTTGGATGAAGTTGGTCCAAACTTTGCTCCGTTTGAGTTTCGAGAGAGTTTGGAACTCAAAGTTCGTCCCAATGAGAGTTCTTTATGTGGCTTGGACAACCATGGTTTAAACTTTACTGCGTTTAAGTTTTTGAGAGCTCGGAACCCAAAGTTCGTCTGAATGGGAGTTTTTCATCTAGTTTTGACGAAGTTGGTCCAAACTTTGCTCCGCTTGAGTTTCGAGAGTGTTTGGAACTCAAAGTTCCTCCCAATGAGAGTTCTTTAGGTGTTTTGGACGAAAAATGGTCAAAACTTTACTCCTTTTAAGTTTTTGAGAGCACGAAACCCAAAGTTCGTCCCAATGAGAGTTTTTCATCTAGTTTGGACGAACTTGGTCCAAACTTTGCTCTGTTTGAGTTTCGAGAGAGTTTGGAACTCAAAGTTCCTCCCAATGAGAGTTCTTTAGGTCGTTTGGACGACACATGGTCCAAAATTTACTCCGTATAAGTTTTTGAGTGCTCGGAACCCAAAGTTCGTCCCAATGAGAGTTTTTCATCTAGTTTGGACGAACTTGGTCCTCACTTTGCTCGTTTGAGTTTCGGAGCGTTTGGAAATAAAAGTTCGGCATAATAAGAGTTCTGTAGATGGTTTGGACAACACATGGTCCAGACTTTACTGAGTTTAAGTTTTTGAGAGCTCGGAACCCAAAGTTCGTCACAATGAGAGTTTTTCATCTAGTTTTGACGAAGTTTGTCCAAACTTTTCTCAGTTTTAGTTTCGAGAGAGATTGGAAATCAAAGTTCGTCCCAATGGGAGTTCTTTGAGTGGTTTGGACGACACAAGGTTCAAACATTACTCCGTTTAAGTTTTTGAGAGCTCGAAACCAAAAGTTCTTCCCAATGAGAGTTTTTCATCTAGTTTAGACGAAGTTGGTCCAAACTTTGCTCCGTTTGAGTTTCGAGAGAGTTTGGAACTCAAAGTTCGTCCCAATGAGAGTTCTCTAGGTGGTTTGTGTAGGGATAAAAGCCCTATGTGCAGCGGAAAACCACAGAGACCTTTTCGAATAATAAAACGTCGATTGGGATACCAATACGACGGCAAAATTAATGAATTTACAGCGACAATAATAGATAAAATGGCTGCTGTAAAAACAGATAAAAGCATGCTTAAAAACAAGTAAAATTTCTAGATCTAATCTAGAGATGAGTCCTAATGACCCTAGTTCAAAAAGAACCTTACCCTTGAAGAAAACCTTGATTGTTTCGCCAAATTCTCTGAATTTTTCCCAAAAATGCAGCAGCAAATCAACCTTGGTCTTGCTGGAAAATCACCATGAACACCACCACGAGGGTACACCGGTATTCTCTGATAGGATGTAGCGTTGGGTGCTGGTGGGAGCGAAAATTCTTAGGAATTTTTTCTCAGGATCAATCGTCTGAATCCTCTGTGAGAGAATGCTCAGTCAGAGAGAGACCGATAGAGAGGGAGAGATTGGTGTGGGAGACGTGAAACTGAGCGAGAGATGTGCAACTGCACTGACCACGTCTTTTTAAAAAATATAATATCAGATAACTGATAAATCAGTTATCTGATATTTTAATTAATTATAATTTTAAAACATAATTTTAAATTACAATTAATTATATTTTAATTAATCTAAATTAATTAAAATAACATTAATTTAAATCCAATTTAAATTAATATCCCTCTTATCTTATAGTTTAATTAAATCAAATTTAATTAAACTAAATTAATTAATTAATTCGAAATTAATTAATAAAATAAAATTGAACATCACATATTCAATTACTATTTTCTCTCTCAAAACTATAGTATTAATATACATCCAATGCATATTAATTATAACCTATAGTTTTAATATGAACCACTTCATATTTTAGTATAATATTCAAACACCTTTGAATATTCAATCCATCCTTAGAATTTTTACCTCAACGCCCTAAATGAGCTACCGGTGGGACCTAATGGACCTACAGATCAGAAGCTCCAACGATATGAGATTAGTTGGTTAAACTCATTAACCAAGTTAATCAATATTCGTTAACCGTGGTTCACTCCACTAAAGAACCACAGCTGCACTCTTCTCACTGCAGATATATTTCTGTGTCCACGGATATTGACCGTCAGAAGCAAGTTAGCCCTTCACGTGTGTTCGTACCCCAGCTAGGTCAAATTACCGTTTTACCCCTGGGCTACCTCTTGGTCCTTAAGTACCAGTGCTCCTCTAATGAACAACCTGTTTGTGGTCCAACCATCAAACAGAAAACCCTCTCGTGCCATAAAGAGGGTAGGGCCCTTTGTTCAAGACCCGGAGACACCACTTAAGGGAACACACCTCTATTTACCCTCATATCAGGAAGGAGTGAATTCCATCTTGTAAGACTACGTTCCCAGCTCCCCATTCGGTCTTGTCCCCAAAATGGTAGGCTTATTGAGTCGGCGAACTGGCCACTCTCACCCGTACAAATCAAAGGACAATCCCTCATGGACAGGAGTCCATAATCCACTCAGGATTAAGGCCAAGTTGCCTAGGTCATCCTAGTGAAATAGAAACCGAGCTAACTAACGGTGTTAGAGTTAGTGGTTAACTATTTCGCGGTCCGGTCTTTGTGCAAACTCATTGCACAGGATACCCCCACTCGCATGTCAACCACATGAACGCGTTGGATCACTACGTTTGTATCAATATACAAAGCGGGCCGTATCCATAGTGTCACCAGGATAAGGTACCCATCCTTATCCCTATACTACAGACCCTTTAGGCTAAAACTTGAACATTGATCCCCGCATGTCCCTACATACTAGTTCAAGTCTCATTCTATTAGCCATGGATGTTTAGTTTATTGGATTAGGGTTAGCAAGACAAGATATAATACAAACATTGAATAATACATCACTTTATTAATGTTCGGTCAAATGTACATTTACTATCTACGAGTTTTAGGGCATAAAACCCAACAGTTTGGACAACCATGGTTTAAACTTTACTGCGTTTAAGTTTTTGAGAGCTCGGAACCCAAAGTTCGTCTGAATGCGAGTTTTTCATCTAGTTTTGACGAAGTTGGTCCAAACTTTGCTCCGCTTGAGTTTCGAGAGTGTTTGGAACTCAAAGTTCCTCCCAATGAGAGTTCTTTAGGTCGTTTGGACGACACATGGTCCAAACTTTATTCCGTTTAAGTTTTTGAGTGCTTGGAACCCAAAGTTCGTCCCAATGAGAGTTTTTCATCTAGTTTGGACGAACTTGGTCCTAACTTTGCTCGTTTGAGTTTCGGAGAGTTTGGAAATTAAAGTTTGGCCCAATAAGAGTTCTGTAGGTGGTTTGGACAACACATGGTCCAAACTTTACTGCGTTTAAGTTTTTGAGAGCTCGGAACCCAAAGTTCGTCACAATGAGAGTTTTTCATCTAGTTTGGACGAAGTTTGTGCAAAGTTTCCTCCGTTTTACTTTCGAGAGAGATTAGAACTCAAAGTTCGTCCCAATGGGAGTTCTTTGAGTGGTATGGACGACACATGGTCAAAACATTACTCCGTTTAAGTTTTTGAGAGATCGAAACCTAAAGTTCTTCCCAATGAGAGTTTTTCATCTAGTTTCGATGAAGTTGGTCCAAACTTTGCTCCGTTTGAGTTTCGAGAGAGTTTGGAACTCAAAGTTCGTCCCAATGAGAGTTCTTTAGGTGGCTTGGACAACCAAGGTTTAAACTTTACTGCGTTTAAGTTTTTGAGAGCTCAGAACCCAAAGATCGTCTGAATGAGAGTTTTTCATCTAATTCTGACGAAGTTGGTCCAAACTTTGCTCCGCTTGAGTTTCGAGAGAGTTTGGAACTCAAAGTTCCTCCCAATGAGAGTTCTTTAGGTGTTTTGGACGAAAAATGGTCAAAACTTTACTCCGTTTAAGTTTTTGAGAGCTCGAAACCCAAAGTTCGTCCCAATGAGAGTTTTTCATCTAGTTGTGACGAACTTGGTCCAAACTTTGCTCTGTTTGAGTTTCGAGAGATTTTTGAACTCAAAGTTCCTTGCAATGAGAGTTCTTTAGGTGTTTTGGATGAAAAATGATCAAAACTTTACTCCTTTTAAGTTTTTGAGAGCTAGGAACCCAAAGTTCGTCCCAATGAGAGTTTTTCATCTAGTTTGGACGAACTTGGTCCTAACTTTGCTAGTTTGAGTTTCGGAGAGTTTGGAAATAAAAGTTCGGCCCAATGAAAGTTCTGTAGATGGTTTGAACAACACATGGTCCAAACTTTACCGTGTTTAAGTTTTTGAGAGCTCGGAACCCAAAGTTCGTCACAATGAGAGTTTTTCATCTAGTTTGGATGAAGTTTGTCCAAACTTTTCTCCGTTTTAGTTTCGAGAGAGATTGGAAATCAAAGTTCGTCCCAATCGGAGTTCTTTGAGTGGTTTGGACGACACAAGGTTAAAACATTACTCCGTTTAAGTTTTTGAGAGCTCGAAACCAAAAGTTATTCCCAATGAGAGTTTTTCATCTAGTTTGGACGAAGTTGGTCCAAACTTTGCTCCGTTTGAGTTTCGAGAGAGTTTGGAACTCAAAGTTCGTCCCAATGAGAGTTCTTTATGTGGCTTGGACAGCCATGGTTTAAACTTTACTGCGTTTAAGTTTTTGAGAGCTCGGAACCCAAAGTTCGTCTGAATGGGAGTTTTTCATCTAGTTTTGACGAAGTTGGTCCAAACTTTGCTCCGCTTGAGTTTCGAGAGTGTTTGGAACTCAAAGTTCCTCCCAATGAGAGTTCTTTAGGTGTTTTGGACGAAAAATGGTCAAAACTTTACTCCTTTTAAGTTTTTGAGAGCACGAAACCCAAAGTTCGTCCCAATGAGAGTTTTTCATCTAGTTTGGACGAACTTGGTCCAAACTTTGCTCCGTTTGAGTTTCGAGAGAGTTTGGAACTCAAAGTTCCTCCCACTGAGAGTTCTTTAGGTCGTTTGGACGACACATGGTCCAAAATTTACTCCGTATAAGTTTTTGAGTGCTCGGAACCCAAAGTTCGTCCCAATGAGAGTTTTTCATCTAGTTTGGACGAACTTGGTCCTCACTTTGCTCGTTTGAGTTTCGGAGCGTTTGGAAATAAAAGTTCGGCATAATAAGAGTTCTGTAGATGGTTTGGACAACACATGGTCCAGACTTTACTGAGTTTAAGTTTTTGAGAGCTCGGAACCCAAAGTTCGTCACAATGAGAGTTTTTCATCTAGTTTTGACGAAGTTTGTCCAAACTTTTCTCCGTTTTAGTTTCGAGAGAGATTGGAAATCAAAGTTCGTCCCAATGGGAGTTCTTTGAGTGGTTTGGACGACACAAGGTTCAAACATTACTCCGTTTAAGTTTTTGAGAGCTCGAAACCAAAAGTTCTTCCCAATGAGAGTTTTTCATCTAGTTTGGACGAAGTTGGTCCAAACTTTGCTCCGTTTGAGTTTCGAGAGAGTTTGGAACTCAAAGTTCGTCCCAATGAGAGTTCTTTAGGTGGTTTGGACAACCATGGTTTAAACTTTACTGCGTTTAAGTTTTTGAGAGCTCGGAACCCAAAGTTCGTCTGAATGGGAGTTTTTCATCTAGTTTTGACGAAGTTGGTCCAAACTTTGCTCCGCTTGAGTTTCGAGAGTGTTTGGAACTCAAAGTTCCTCCCAATGAGAGTTCTTTAGGTCGTTTGGACGACACATGGTCCAAACTTTATTCCGTTTAAGTTTTTGAGTGCTCGGAACCCAAAGTTCGTCCCAATGAGAGTTTTTCATCTAGTTTGGACGAACTTGGTCCTAACTTTGCTCGTTTGAGTTTCGGAGAGTTTGGAAATTAAAGTTATGCCCAATAAGAGTTCTGTAGATGGTTAGGACAACACATGGTCCAAACTTTACTGCGTTTAAGTTTTTGAGAGCTCGGAACCCAAAGTTCGTCACAATGAGAGTGTTTCATCTAGTTTTGACGAAGTTTGTCCAAAGTTTGCTCCGTTTTAGTTTCGAGAGAGATTAGAACTCAAAGTTCGTCCCAATGGGAGTTCTTTGAGTGGTATGGACGACACATGGTCCAAACATTACTCCGTTTAAGTGTTTGAGAGCTCGAAACCTAAAGTTCTTCCCAATGAGAGTTTTTCATCTAGTTTCGATGAAGTTGGTCCAAACTTTGCTCCGTTTGAGTTTCGAGAGAGTTTGGAACTCAAAGTTCGTCCCAATGAGAGTTCTTTAGGTGGCTTGGACAACCAAGGTTTAAACTTTACTGCGTTTAAGTTTTTGAGAGCTCAGAACCCAAAGATCGTCTGAATGAGAATTTTTCATCTAATTCTGACAAAGTTGGTCCAAACTTTGCTCCGCTTGAGTTTCGAGAGAGTTTGGAACTCAAAGTTCTTCCCAATGAGAGTTCTTTAGGTGTTTTGGACGAAAAATGGTCAAAACTTTACTCCGTTTAAGTTTTTGAGAGCTCGAAACCCAAAGTTCGTCCCAATGAGAGTTTTTCATCTAGTTGTGATGAACTTGGTCCAAACTTTGCTCCGTTTGAGTTTCGAGAGAGTTTTGAACTCAAAGTTCCTTGCAATGAGAGTTCTTTAGGTGTTTTGGACGAAAAATGGTCAAAACTTTACTCCTTTTAAGTTTTTGAGAGCTAGGAACCCAAAGTTCGTCCCAATGAGAGTTTTTCATCTAGTTTGGACGAAGTTGGTCCAAACTTTGCTCCGTTTGAGTTTCGAGAGAGTTTGGAACTCAAAGTTCCTCCCAATAAGAGTTCTTTAGGTCGTTTGGATGACACATGGTCCAAACTTTACTCTGTTTAAGTTTTTGAGTGCTCGGAACCCAAAGTTCGTCCCAATGAGAGTTTTTCATCTAGTTTGGATGAACTTGGTCCCAACTTTGCTCGTTTGAGTTTCGAAGAGTTTGGAATTAAGAGTTCTGCCCAATGAGAGTTCTTTAGATGGTTCAGACAACACATGGTCCAAACTTTACTCCGTTTAAGTTTTTTGAGAGCTCGGAACCCAAAGTTCGTCACAATGAGAGTTTTTCATCTAGTTTGGACGAAGTTTGTCCAAACTTTCCTCCGTTTTAGTTTCGAGAGAGATTGGAACTCAGAGTTCGTCCCAATGGGAGTTCTTTGATTGGTTTGGACGACACATGGTCCAAACATTACTCCGTTTAAGTTTTTGAGAGCTCGAAACCAAAAGTTCTTCCCAATGAGAGTTTTTCATCTAGTTTCGATGAAGTTGGTCCAAACTTTGCTCCGTTTGAGTTTCGAGAGAGTTTGGAACTCAAAGTTCGTCCCACAGATCAGAAGGTGGTCCAAATTTATACTTAATTGCCTCAAGTCTCTTTACGAGCTACCAATGGGACCTAATGGACCTACAGATCAGAAGCTCCAACGATACGAAACTAATTGGCCAAACTCATTGACCAAGTTTAGTCAACATTCGTTAACTGTGGGTCACTCCACTAAAGACCCACAGCTGCACTCTTCTCACTGTAGAATATTTCTGTGTCCATGGATATCGACCAAGCAGTAAGTCAATCCTTCACGTGTGTTCGTAACACCAGCTGGGTCAAATTACCGTTTTACCCCTGGGTTACCTCTAGTTCCTTAAGTACCACTGATTCCTCTAATGAACAAGTTGTTTAGGGTCTAACCACTAAACAGGAGTTCCTCTCAGGCTAGGAGAGGACGGCGCGCCTTTGTTCAAGCCCTAGAATCAGCCCTTAAGGGAACACACATCTACTTACCCCAATAGGGGAAGGAGTGAATTCCATCTTGTACTGTTATGTTCCCAGCCCCCATTCGGTCTTGCCCCTGAAATGGTAGGCTTATTGAGTCGGCGAACTGGCCACTCTCACCCATACAAATCTAAGGACAATCCCTCCTGAAAGGGGTTCATAATAGACTCAGGATTGAGATTGAGTTACCTAGGTCATCCTATTGAAATAGAAACCTAAACTAGTTAACGGCGTTACATCTAGTGGTTACTATATCGCGGTCCGGTCTTTTGCAAACTCATTGCATAGGATACCCCCACCCGCATGCCTCCTACATGGATGCTTTTGATCATTGCATCTGTATCGAATACAAGGTGGGCCGTATCACATAGTGTCACGAGGATAAGGTACCCAACCTTATCCCTATACTATAGACCTTTTAGGTTGTTACTTGGACACTGATCCCCGTATGTCCCCACATACTAGTCCAAGTTTCATTTAAACAACCTTGGATCTTAGTTTATTGGATTTAGGGTTTATTAATGGAAACTCGATTATTCAATAACCAAATTACTGAATCACTCAAATAACACTTTATTGAGATCGATGAATTTGTTTCATTTACTATCTACGAGTTTTAGGGCATAAAACCCAACAAGTTTTTCATCTAGTTTGGACGAACTTGGTCCTAACTTTGCTCGTTTGAGTTTCGGAGAGTTTGGAAATAAAAGTTCGGCCCAATGAGAGTTCTGTAGATGGTTTGGACAACACATGGTCCAAACTTTACTGCGTTTAAGTTTTTGAGAGCTCGGAACCCAAAGTTCGTCACAATGAGAGTTTTTCATCTAGTTTGGACGAAGTTTGTCCAAACTTTGCTCCGTTTTAGTTTCGAGAGAGATTGGAACTCAAAGTTCGTCCCAATGGGAGTTATTTGAGTGGTTTGGACGACACATGGTCCAAACATTACTCCGTTTAAGTTTTTGAGAGCTCGAAACCAAAAGTTCTTCCCAATGAGAGTTTTTCATCTAGTTTGGACGAACTTGGTCCAAACTTTGCTCCGTTTGAGTTTCGAGAGAGTTTGGAACTCAAAATTCGTCCCAATGAGAGTTCTTTAGGTGGTTTGGACAACCATGGTTTAAACTTTACTGCGTTTAAGTTTTTGAGGGCTCGGAACCCAAAGTTCGTCTGAATGAGAGTTTTTCATCTAGTTTTCACGAAGTTGGTCCAAACTTTGATCCGCTTGAGTTTCGAGAGAGTTTGGAACTCAAAGATCCTCCCATGAGAGTTCTTTAGGTGTTTTGGACGAAAAATTGTCAAAACTTTACTCCGTTTAAGTTTTTGAGAGCTCGGAACCCAAAGTTTGTCCCAATGAGAGTGTTTCATCTAGTTTGAACGAACTTGGTCCAAACTTTGCTCCGTTTGAGTTTCGAGAGAGTTTGGAACTCAAAGTTCCTCCCAATGAGAGTTCTTTAGGTCGTTTGGACGACACATGGTCCAAACTTTACTTCGTTTAAGTTTTTGAGTGCTCGGAACCCAAAGTTCGTCCCAAGGAGAGTTTTTCATCTAGTTTGGACGAACTTGGTCCTAACTTTGCTCGTTTCAGTTTCGGAGAGTTTGGAAATAAAAGTTCGGCCCAATGAGAGTTCTTTAGATGGTTCGGACAACACATGGTCAAAACTTTACTCCGTTTAAGTTTTTGAGAGCTCGGAACCCAAAGTTCGTCACAATGAGAGTTTTTCATCTAGTTTGGATGAACCTGATCCAAACTTTACTCCGTTTGAGTTTCGAGAGAGATTGGAAGTCAAATTTTGTACAGTGAGAGTTCTTTAGGTGGTTTGAACGGAACATGGTCAAAACTTTACTCCGTTTATGTTTTTGAGAGCTCGGAACCCAAAGTTTGTCCGAATGAGAGTTTTTCATCTAGTTTGGACGAACTTGGTCCAGACTTTGCTCCGTTTGAGTTTTGAGAGAGTTTGGAACTCAAAGTTCCTCCCAATGAGAGTTCTTTAGGTCGTTTGGACGACACATTGTCCAAACTTTACTCCGTTTAAGTTTTTGACAGCTCGGAACCCAAAGTTCGTCCCAATGAAAGTTTTTCATCTAGTTTGGACGAACTTGGTCCTAACTTTGCTCCGTTTGAGTTTCAAGAGAGTTTGGAACTCTAGGTTCCTCCCAATGAGAGTTCTTTAGTTGGTTTCAACGACACTTGGTCGAAACTTTACTCCGTTTAAGTTTTTGAGAGCTCGGAACCCAAAGTTCGTCACAATGAGAGTTTTTCATCTAGTTTGGATGAAGTTGATCCAAACTTTTCTCCGTTTGAGTTTCGAGAGAGATCGGAACTCAAATTTCGTCCCAATGGGAGTTCTTTGAGTTGTTTGGACGACACATGGTCAAAACTTTACTCCGTTTATGTTTTTGAGAGCTCGGAACCCAAAGTTTGTCCGAATGAGAGTTTTTCATCTAGTTTGGACGAACTTGTTCCAAACTTTGCTCCGTTTGAGTTTCGAGAGAGTTTGGAACTCAAAGTTCCTCCCAATGAGAGTTCTTTAGGTGGTTTGGACGACACATGGTCCAAACTTTACTCCGTTGAAGTTTTTCGTTGAAGTTTTCCAGAGCTCGGAACCCAAAGTTCGTCCGAATGAGAGTTTTTCATCTAGTTTGGATGAAGTTGGACCAAACTTTGCTCCGTTTGAGTTTCGAGAGAGTTTGGAACTCAAATTGAACGACACATGGTCCAACCTTTTACACCGTTAAAGTTTTTGAGAGCTCGGAACCCAAATTTCGACCCAATGATAGTTTTTCATCTAGTTCGGATGAAGTTGATCCAAGTTTTACTCTGTTTTAGTTTCGAGAGAGTTTGGAACTCAAAGTTCCTTGCAATGAGTGTTCTTTAGGTGGTTTGGACAACACATGGTCCAAGCTTTACTCCATTTAAGTTTTTTGAGAGCTCGGAACACAAAGTTCGTCCGAATGAGAGTTTTTCATCTAGTTTGGACGAAGTTGTTCCAAACTTTTCTCCGTTTGAGTTTCAAGAGAGTTTGGAACTCAAAGTCCCACCCAATGAGAGTTCTTGAGGTTATTTGGACGACCCATGGTCAAAACTTTACTCCGTTTACGTTTTTGAGAGCTCGGAACCCAAAGTTCGTCCAAATGAGAGTTTTTCATTAGTTTGGACGAAGTTGGTCCAAACTTTCCTCTGTTTGAGTTTCGAGAGAGTTTGGAACTCTAGGTTCCTCCCAATGAGAGTTCTTTAGGTGGTTTGAACGACACATGGTCCAAACTTTACTCCGTTTAAGTTTTTTAGAGCTCGGAACCCAAATTTCGTCCCAATGAGAGTTTTTCATCTAGTTTGGACGAAGTTGGTCCAGACTTTGCTCCGTTTGAGTTTCGAGAGAGTTTGGAACTCAAAGTTCCTCCCAATGAGAGTTCTTTCGGTGGTTTGGACGACACATGGTCCAAACTTTACTCCGTTGAAGTTTTCCAGAGCTCGGAACCCGAAGTTCGTCCGAATGAGAGTTTTTCATCTAGTTTGGACGACACATGATCCAAACGTTACTCCGTTAAGTTATTGAGAGATCGGAACCCAAAGTTCGTCCCAATGAGAGTTTTTCATCTAGTTTGGACGAAGTTGGTCCAAACTTTGCTCCGTTTGAGTTTCGAGAGAGGTAGGAACTCAAAGTTCCTCCCAATGAGAGTTCTTTAGGTTGTTTGGACAACCCATGGTCCAGACTTTACTCCGTTTAAGTTTTTGTGAGCTCGGAACTCAAAGTTCCTCCCAATGAGAGTTCTTTTGGTGGTTTGGACGACACATGGTCCAAACTTTACTCCGTTTAAGTTTTGGAGAGCTCGGAACCCAAAGTTCGTCCGATTGAGAGTTTTTCATCTAGTTTGGAGGAAGTTGGTCCAAAGTTTGCTCCGTTTGAGTTTCGACAGAGTTTGGAACTCAAAGTTCCTCCCAATGAGATTTCTTTAGGTGGTTTGGACGACACATGGTCCAAACTTTACTCCGTTTAAATTTTTTAGAGATCGGAACCAAAAGCTCGTCCCAATGTGAGTTTTTCATCTAGTTTGGACGAAGTTGGTCCAAACTTTGCTCCGTTTTAGTTTCGAGAGAGTTTGAAACTCAAAGTTCTTCCCAATAAGAGTTCTTTAGGTGGTTTGGGCGACACATGGTCCAAACTTTACTGCGTTTAAGTTTTTGAGAGCTCGGAACCCAAAGTTCATCCCAATGAGAGTTGTTCATCTAGTGTGGACGAAGTTGGTCCAAACTCTGCTCCGTCTGAGTTTCGAGAGAGTTTGGAATTCAAAGTTCTTCCCAATGAGAGTTCTTTAGGTGGTTTGGACGACACATGGTCCATACGTTACTCCGTTAAGTTATTGAGAGCTCAGAACCCAAAGTTCGTCCCAATGAGAGTTTTTCATCTAGTTTGGACGAAGTTAGTCCAAACTTTGCTCCGTTTGAGTTTCGAGAGAGTTTGGAACTCAAAGTTCCTCCTAATGAGAGTTCTTTAGGTGGTTTGGACGACAGATGGTCCAAATTTTACTCCGTTTAAATTTTTTAGAGCTCGGAACCCAAAGTTCGTCCCAATGTGAGTTTTTCATCTAGTTCGGACGAAGTTGGTCCAAACTTTGCTCCGTTTTAGATTCGAGAGAGTTTGGAACTCAAAGTTCTTCCCAATAAGAGTTCTTTAGGTGGTTTGGGCGACACATGGTCCAAACTTTATTCCGTTTAAGTTTTTGAGAGCTCGGAACCCAAAGGTCATCCCAATGAGAGTTTTTCATCTAGTTTGGACGAAGATGGTCAAAACTCTGCTCCGTCTGACTTTCGAGAGAGTTTTAAACTCAAAGTTTTTCCCAATGAGAGTTCTTTAGGTGGTTTGGACGACACATGGTCCAAACTTTACTCCGTTTAGGTTTTTGAGAGCTCGTAACCCAAAATTCGTACCAACGTGAGTTTTTCATCTAGTTTGGAGGAAATTGGTCCAAACTTTGCTCCGTTTGAGTTTCGAGAGAGTTTGGAACTCAAAGTTCTTCCCAATGAGAGTTCTTTAGGTGGTTTGTACGACACCTGGTCCAAACTTTACTCCGTTTAAGTTTTTGAGAACTCGAAACCCAAAGTTCGTCCCAATGAGAGTTCTTCATCTAGTTTGGACGAAGTTGGTCCAAACTTTGCTCCGTTTGAGTTTCGAGAGAGTGTGGAATTCAAAGTTCGTCCTAATAAGAGTTCTTTAGGTGGTTTGGATGACACATGGTCCAAACGTTACTCCGTTAAGTTATTGAGAGCTCAGAACCTAAAGTTCGTCCCAATGAGAGTTTTTCATCTAGTTTGGACGATGTTGTTCCAAACTTTGCTCCGTTTGAGTTTCGAGAGAGGTTGGAACTCAAAGTTCCTCCCAATGAGAGTTCTTTAGGTTGTTTGGACGACTGTTGACCGCAAAGTGCACGGGCCGCAAGTAATATAAAACGGAAAGTATTCCGAGTATCGAATCCTCAGGGAGTTTGAATTATTTCCATTAAGTACCAAGAACCATCATGTTTTAATTTTATTTAGAATTTCAACTTTAATTGGTAAAGCGAACATAAAAAAAAAAACTAACAAAAAGAAACATGCAAGTAAAAAGGAATTTTCCTATCAAAGGGGGCTCGACCTAGGGTGTTAACTAGCTTTCTTGGATTTGTAGCTCCATCACATGGATGTATGTAACTAATAATCTTCAATTTCATAAATCTAGAAGTGATTATAAGCGGATTTCTCTTTCAAGCTCCTCCGCATCTCATACTAACATAACTAATTTATGTGTCCATCTCCTTAGTTAATCATAGTATGGCATTAAGCAACTTCATTATCAATTTCTAACAATTCTCTTTCACTCTCGTGTTCCAAGCAATTATTAGCCATGCAATTTGGATCTAATCTAATTTCTCTCTGTCGAGTATCAATTTAGACCAACAAATCAATTAATCCGTGATCAAGAGATTAAAAGCATTAAGAATGAATTGCATAGATGAAATATGAAGAAATTCATTACATAATCCAAGTAATTGCGCTACAATATCCAATTAGCTAGAGTAACGACCCTAGGTCTCAAGATCTACTCACAATTGGGAATAATTTTGCCAAAATGATCTTGATCCATGGGCCTAACTCGAATTAAAATAAGAAATTACAAAGAAGTAAGGAAGAAATAACCGATAAGTTGATCCCAAGCTCCCGCTGCAATCATCTCGAATCCGAGCCTTGGAATCTCGCTCAATTCCTCCTTTTTCCTCACAACTCTTCTCTCTTTTTCTCTCTATTGAGCTAGGGGAGAGCTCCCCAAAAATGGGATGATTTTCACCTTGGGAGAGGGGGCTTTTTATAGGGAAAGGGGTTGGACATTTCTTGCTGAACAAGTCGGTAGCGTCGAGACGCTACGTCCTAGCGTCGCGACGCTCTGACGTCATACTTTCTTGGAGCAGAAGTTGTCGCAGCGTCGCGACGCTACGCAGACAGCGTCGCGACGCTACCGCGATTCTGGATTTTTCCTCGCTGATCACCTAGCGTCGAGACGCTACAGTCCTAGCGTCTCGACGCTAGGCCTTCTAGAAGCCTTAAACACGGATTTTGGCCTCCTTTCTTCTTTCTTTTGGGCTTTTTAGGCCTCTACTTCAAATGTCTTCTTTTCTTTTCTTCTTTTATGGCCCAAAGACTTCTTTTTATGCCCAAAATTTGGTAAAATTCTTGGTTTTTCTTCTCAAGCTCGGTTTTCTACAAAATCAACATAAAAATACATTAAAGCTCACAATTCATGCATAAAACTAGCTAAAATTAATGGGAAAATGATGACATTTTTGCATGTCATCACACCCCCAAACTTAAAGTTTTGCTAGTCCCGAGCAAAATAAAGTAATGCATATGAATCATAACTTGCATGCTAACAACTCTATCCTCAATGTTTCTAGCCATGAATGCAAACTATTGAAACAAATAAGTAAGCATGAACAACCATCAAGAAGTTTAAAACGAATCATCATCTGCCTTATTATAATTTTTACTAGCCCGGAATCATTTATACACTCCTCCATTCATCTTCCCCCTACACTGGCACTAAAGCTCGCCCTTTTAGCCATCATACTTATCTAGGAAGTACTACCTTACTAAGGTGCCCATAATTCTTTTTTTTTTTTTTTTTTTTTTTTTTAGGGACATTATCCTTTTAGATGTAGCACCTTCGTTCTGGCTTGCCAACATTGGTGATGAAAGCATCCAACTACGAGCGCCTCATCTTTCAGGTTGCCGAGGCATGCTCATTTCTTTCCAGCGCTTTCATGCAAAGGCAAACGATGGGTGTCATGAATGCCCCTGGTTACTAACGCTTTCAAGAAAGTGGAGCATTTTTATTTTATTTTATTTTATATATATATATATATATTTTTTTTTTTTTTTGGGCAAATCAAAGCATTTCTTTTTCCCAAAGCTCAGTATTACTAACTATTACGCAAGAAAGCTATCTAGACAAACTTTACACCTATCGGAGTGACAACGAACTTCTAAAGCATATAACTTTCATCTAGGCTTTCAAAATCATAATAAAACAAGTGAATCATCATACTTTGCAAGGGATTCAAAGAAAAAAAATTTTAAATTTTCTTGAATTTAGACATGCTTTCAAATTTGCAGCAATAAGAGAGAATTATGGCTAAAAGCAAATCATCAAACGTCATCATCATCAACATGCATTTAATTAATCATAAGCATTACTTTATGCAAAACCTAAGCAGAGCAAATCTCCCCCCCAAACTTAAAATATACATTGTCCCCAATGTATGAACATTTAATCAGGTAAAGAGAGATCGATACTGCCCTGAAAAAGCGAGAGAATCTGAAACGTCTTGAATTTTCGTTCGAAGAGAGCTAGGCATGAATTCACGAGCTTCCTGCATACGGATCGATCTCAAAGGAGCATTAGGATCATCGCAAAAACTAAAATGAAATCTTCAAAAAAAACTTTAAAAGCTTGGGTTGCCTCCCAAGAAGCGCTTGTTTAACGTCCTGAGCTGGACGGGGCTCGGTCACCCTGGATCGATTAATATTACTTTTTCTACCTTCCGCTCTTCGAATCCACAATAGTGCTTTACTCTTTGAGCATTGACCTTAAAAGTTAACCCACTGCTGTCCATTAATTCAATTGGTCCAAATGGGGATACTTCCTTGACTATGAACGGACCAGACCATCGTGACTTTAATTTTCCTGGGAATAATCGTAATCGAGAATTGAACAGAAGAACCTGCTGCCCTGGCTCAAAGGAACGTTTTTGAACTATACGATCATGCCATCTTGTCGTTCTTTCCTTGTAGAGCTTAGCGTTTTCGTACGCCTGGTTCCTGAATTCTTCTAATTCGTTAAGCTGCAGTAGTCGATGTTCCCCAGCCTTCTCTGCGTCCAAGTTCAACTTCTTGATAGCCCAGTATGCTTTGTGCTCGAGCTCCACAGGCAGATGACAGGCCTTACCATACACTAATCGATACGGGGATGTACCGATCGGAGTTTTGAAAGCCGTCCTATAGGCCCACAAAGCATCGTCCAATTTATATGCCCAGTCTTTTCTGTTGATGCGGACTGTCTTCTCCAAGATTTGCTTTATCTCCCTGTTAGAAATCTCAGCTTGACCGTTAGTTTGAGGATGATAAGCAAGAGAAGTCTTATGCTTGACACCATATTTTCTAAGTAATGATTCAAACAATTTATTGCAAAAATGGGACCCCTCATCACTAATTATAGCTCGTGGTGTGCCAAATCTAGTGAAAATATTTTTGTGCAGAAAACGCAACACAACACGTGCATCATTAGTCTTAGTGGCTACTGCTTCTACCCATTTAGAAACATAATCAACTGCAACCAAAATGTACGAGTATCCATTGGAAGAGGGAAAAGGGCCCATAAAATCCATGCCCCACACATCAAAAAGTTCTACTTCAAGAATAGGAGTTAGGGGCATTTCATGGCGTCTAGAAATATTACCTGTCCTTTGGCATCTATCACAAGTTTTCACAAAGGTATAACAATCTTTAAATAAAGTAGGCCAATAAAAACCAGATTGAAGTACCTTTGCTGCAGTACGAGTTGGTCCAAAATGACCACCATAAGGAGAGGCATGACAATCATGTATAATCTTACCTACTTCTTCTGCTGGAATGCACCTTCGAATGATTTGGTCAGAACATACTTTAAAGAGATACGGGTCATTCCACAGGTAAGATTTCACATCATGGAAAAACTTCTTTCTTTTCTGCGCATTCAAGTCAGAAGGTATTTCTTTTCCTGCAAGAAAGTTTACAAAATCGGCGTACCAAGGAAAAGAAGTTTTAACAGCATATAATCTCTCATCTGGAAAAACTTCTTTAATAGGAAAGGTTGCGATATTCTTTTCATGCTCTATCCTAGACAAATGGTCTGCTACCACATTTTCACAACCTTTTCTATCCTTGATCTCATAGTCAAACTCTTGCAATAACAGAATCCATCTTATGAGTCTGGGCTTGGAATCCTTTTTACTACTCAAATAACGAATAGCAGCGTGGTCAGTGTGCACTGTAACCTTTGTACCAAGCAAATAGGGCCTAAACTTATCGAAAGCAAATACAACTGCAAGCATCTCTTTTTCTGTAGTGGTGTAATTCTGCTGAGCATTATCTAGAGTTCTACTTGCGTAATATATAGCCCTAAAGAACTTATCTCGTCGTTGCCCTAAGACAGCTCCTAAAGCATAGTCACTAGCATCACACATGATTTCAAACGATTGACTCCAATCAGGCACAACAATGATCGGTGCGGAAATCAACTTTTCTTTTAGAAGGTTAAATGCTAGCAAACATTCTTTTGAAAACACAAATGGAGCATCCTTTTCAAGCAAATGGCACAGGGGTTTAGCAATTTTTGAAAAATCTTTTATAAAATGCCTATAAAACCCTGCATGGCCTAAGAAACTACGAACTCCTTTGACATTGATGGGCGGAGGAAGTTGTTCAATAGCGGAAATTTTGGCTTTATCAACCTCCAAACCTCTTTCAGACACCTTGTGGCCTAAAACTATCCCTTCTTTTACCATAAAATGGCATTTTTCCCAATTTAAAACAAGGTTAGTCTCTTGGCATCTTTGTAAAACACGAGAGAGATTATGTAAACAGTTATCAAATGACGAACCGAAAACAGAAAAATCATCCATAAATACCTCCATAATCTCTTCTACAAAGTCTGAAAATATGGCCATCATACAACGCTGAAAGGTAGCTGGAGCATTACATAGTCCAAATGGCATACGCCGGAAAGCATAAGTACCATAGGGACACGTGAATGTTGTTTTCTCTTGGTCTTCAGGTGCTATCGCAACTTGATTATAGCCCGAATAACCGTCAAGAAAACAATAATACGGATACCCAGCTAGCCTATCAAGCATTTGATCAATAAAAGGGAGAGGGAAATGATCTTTTCTGGTGGCTTTGTTTAACTTCCTATAATCAATACACACACGCCAACCGGTGACTGTCCTAGTAGAAATGGATTCATCTTTCCCATTCTTAATAACAGTCATTCCCCCTTTCTTAGGCACAACTTGAACGGAACTCACCCAAGGGCTGTCAGATATAGCATATATAATTCCTGCATTTAATAATTTTAACACCTCGGCTTTTACCACTTCCTTCATTGCTGGATTTAATCTCCTTTGGTGTTCTACTGTAGGATTAAAGGTATCTTCCATTAAGATTTTATGCATGACAATTGAAGGACTAATACCCTTAATATCACTAATAGACCATCCTAAGGCAGATTTATGCTTTTTCAAAACATCCAACAATTTTTCCTCTTCTACTTTACTTAAATCAGCAGAAATGATAACGGGAAAAGTAGAAGAGTCTCCTAAGAAAGCATAACGTAGGTGGGCAGGCAATTGTTTTAATTCAGGGGAAGGGACATCAGCTTGAGCACAAATACCTAATGATAAAGTTTCTTCCCTTCCTAAAGATCTATCAATAAAAGCATTTTCCTGATCAACATCTAATAATTCATTTCCAAACACGTCAGGCATGCTTATTTCATAATGATCAACAGGAGACTCTGACTCTACACATGCATTGATAATAGTGTCAACTGAATCAATCGAAAAGCAGGAACTAACCTCTTCTGGATGTTTTAATGCATTAAAGAGGTTGAACACTACCTCGTCGTCTTCTACTCTGAGAGTCAGGGTTCCTTTCTGTACCTCAATTAGAGCACGAGCGGTTGCCAAAAATGGTCTCCCAAGAATGATTGGGACTTCAGGGTCTTCTTCCATGTCTAACACTACGAAGTCTGCAGGGAATATGAATTTGTCAACGTTGACCAAAACATCCTCTAACACACCTTTAGGGTATGTTATTGAACGATCTGCCAATTGCAGAGCAATTGTAGTTGATTTTAATTCCCCCAAACCGAGTTTCCTGTAAATACTGAAAGGCATTAGGTTAATACTTGCCCCCAAGTCACATAAAGCTTTTTTAATAAACAAACTACCAACAGTACAAGGAAGAGTGAAACTCCCTGGATCTTTTAATTTTGGTGGTAGATGTTTTTGGATGATGGCACTACACTCTGCTGTCATATTTACTGTCTCATGGTTCTCGAATTTCTTTTTTCTTTGACAATATTTCCTTCATAAACTTGGCATAGTGTGGCATCTGTTCCAAAGCATCAGCAAAAGGAATGTTAATATGGAGCTGTTTAAAAATATCAAGGAACTTTGAAAATTCAGCATCCAACTTTTTCTTTTGAAACCTCTGAGGATAAGGAATCTGATTGAGAACTAAAGGAATAGAATCAGAAGACTTATCTGACACTGATGGTGCTGATTCTTCCTCTGGTATGTGTTCATCTTCCTTATCCACTATCCTTCTAGTGATGGGCTTTGTTTCTTCTTTTCTTTCCATTTCTCTTAACTGTTTCCCACTTCTGAGAGATATGGCGGGGCATTGTTCTTGTGGGCCCATGGTGACGATATTGGATGAATTTCCTTGCTGGATTTCCTTCATAAATATTGTCATTTGATCCATTTTTGCTTCCATCTTATTAATAACAATATCTACTTTGGCTTGAACATTTTCATTCAGATTTCTAGTCTCATTCATGAAGTTTCTTAGCATTTCTTCCAAAGGGCTTTTCTTTTCTTCAGGTTTAAACTCCTTTTTTAATTCAGCTTTAGGCGAACTTGGAATTTCTGATCCTGTGAGCTTGTTTAGAGCCTTGGTTAGAGCTTCGACTTGCAACCTTAAAGCACTCACTTCTTCATTCTCACATGGTTTCTCCTTAATTTTGGACTCTGGTTGCCATTGGTAACTTGTCAAAGCCAACTCTTCTACTATGGTTCGTGCCTCCTTGACAGTTTTGGCTAAAAAGTTTCCTCCAGCCGTGGTGTCAAGAATTGTCTTTAAATTCCTATTTAACCCACTGTAGAAAAGTTGAATTTGAAGCCAATCAGGGTATCCATGTTGTGGGCATTTCCTTAACAAATCCTTATATCTCTCCCATGCTTCATATAATTGCTCTTCCTCTGATTGTTGAAACTTTCCAATTTCAGCTCTAAGCTTGGTAATCTTTTCTAATGGGAAAAATTTTGCAAGGAAAGCTTTGACTAAATCATTCCACCCAAGGATGCTGTTTGAGGTTAACGAGTCTAACCAATCTCTAGCCTTGTCTTGTAAAGAAAATGGGAATAACTGCAAACGAATTGCGTCAGAGCTAACTCCTCCTATTTTTACTGTTCCACAGATATCCAAAAATAATCTTAGGTGATTGTGTGGATCTTCTGATGGATGGCCTTTGAAAGCGTTCTCTCTCACCATTTGAATGAGACTAGCTTTGAGCTCAAAATTATCGACAGTGACTGGCTCGTAAGCTATTCCAGAATAGTTTAATGGAAATTCAGGCAAGAAATAATCTCGGATTGCTTTGTCTTCTGCCATGATTAAATCTCAAAAGAACAGATTATCCACCTTATAACTCCTCAAATTTTGCCACAACTTCTTAAACTAAAAATTTAAAATGCAAAAATAAAATTTCTAAATTAAAATCAAACACTTAATCCTCAATATTAACGAAAAAAAAATTACAAATTCCCCGGCAACGGCGCCAAAAACTTGTTGACCGCAAAGTGCACGGGCCGCAAGTAATATAAAACGGAAAGTATTCCGAGTATCGAATCCTCAGGGAGTTTGAATTATTTCCATTAAGTACCAAGAACCATCATGTTTTAATTTTATTTAGAATTTCAACTTGAATTGGTAAAGCGAACATAAAAAAAAAAACTAACAAAAAGAAACATGCAAGTAAAAAGGAATTTTCCTATCAAAGGGGGCTCGACCTAGGGTGTTAACTAGCTTTCTTGGATTTGTAGCTCCATCACATGGATGTATGTAACTAATAATCTTCAATTTCATAAATCTAGAAGTGATTATAAGCGGATTTCTCTTTCAAGCTCCTCCGCATCTCATACTAACATAACTAATTTATGTGTCCATCTCCTTAGTTAATCATAGTATGGCATTAAGCAACTTCATTATCAATTTCTAACAATTCTCTTTCACTCTCGTGTTCCAAGCAATTATTAGCCATGCAATTTGGATCTAATCTAATTTCTCTCTGTCGAGTATCAATTTAGACCAACAAATCAATTAATCCGTGATCAAGAGATTAAAAGCATTAAGAATGAATTGCATAGATTAAATATGAAGAAATTCATTACATAATCCAAGTAATTGCGCTACAATATCCAATTAGCTAGAGTAACGACCCTAGGTCTCAAGATCTACTCACAATTGGGAATAATTTTGCCAAAATGATCTTGATCCATGGGCCTAACTCGAATTAAAATAAGAAATTACAAAGAAGTAAGGAAGAAATAACCGATAAGTTGATCCCAAGCTCCCGCTGCAATCATCTCGAATCCGAGCCTTGGAATCTCGCTCAATTCCTCCTTTTTCCTCACAACTCTTCTCTCTTTTTCTCTCTATTGAGCTAGGGGAGAGCTCCCCAAAAATGGGATGATTTTCACCTTGGGAGAGGGGGCTTTTTATAGGGAAAGGGGTTGGACATTTCTTGCTGAACAAGTCGGTAGCGTCGAGACGCTACGTCCTAGCGTCGCGACGCTCTGACGTCATACTTTCTTGGAGCAGAAGTTGTCGCAGCGTCGCGACGCTACGCAGACAGCGTCGCGACGCTACCGCGATTCTGGATTTTTCCTCGCTGATCACCTAGCGTCGAGACGCTACAGTCCTAGCGTCTCGACGCTAGGCCTTCTAGAAGCCTTAAACACGGATTTTGGCCTCCTTTCTTCTTTCTTTTGGGCTTTTTAGGCCTCTACTTCAAATATCTTCTTTTCTTTTCTTCTTTTATGGCCCAAAGACTTCTTTTTATGCCCAAAATTTGGTAAAATTCTTGGTTTTTCTTCTCAAGCTCGGTTTTCTACAAAATCAACATAAAAATACATTAAAGCTCACAATTCATGCATAAAACTAGCTAAAATTAATGGGAAAATGATGACATTTTTGCATGTCATCAACGACCCATGGTCGAGACTTTACTCCGTTTAAGTTTTTGAGAGCTCGGAACCCAAAGTTCGTCCGAATGAGAGTTTTTCATCTAGTTTGGACGAAGTTGTTCCAAACTTTGCTCTGATTGAGTTTCGAGAGAGTTTGGAACTAAAAGTTCCTCCCATTGAGAGTTCTATAGGTGGTTTGGACGACACATGGTCCAAACTTTACTCCATTGAAAATTTTCCAGAGCTCGGAACCCAAAGTTCGTCTGAATGAGAGTTTTTCATCTAGTTTAGACGAAGTTGTTCCAAACTTTGCTTCGTTTGAGTTTCGAGAGAGTTTGGAACTCAAAGTTCGTCCCAATGAGAGTTCTTTAGGTGGTTTGGACGACACATGGTCCAAACTTTACTCCGTTTAAGTTTTCCAAAGCTCGGAACCCAAAGTTCGTCCGAATGAGAGTTTAATGGTTGGACCATAAACAGGTTGTTCATTAGAGGAGCGCTGGTACTTAAGGAGACAGATGTAACATAGGGGTAAAACGGTAATTTTACCCAGCCGTGATTACGAACACTCGTGAAGGATTGACTTACCGGTATAGGTCTACATCCATGGACACATAAATGTTCTATAGTGAGAAGAGTTCAGCTGTGGGTCTTTAGTGGAATGACCCACAGTTAATGAATATTGGTTAACCTGATTAATGAGTTTAATCTATTAACCTCATATCATTGGAGCTTCTGATCTGTAGGTCCATTAGGTCCCCCTGCTAGCTCGTAAAGAGTAATTAGGAACAAATATATCTTGAGAGAATTTGAATAGTTCAAATTCATATTGGGAATTAAGTTAATTGTGTGAGATACAAATTAATATAATGTATAGTGATGCATTAAAATATAAAGTCTAATTTGAGATTAAACTTTATTATATTGAGAGAACAATATTTGAAAGAGTTCAAATATATGTCTAATTAAATATATGGTATTTAATTAGAAGATGAATTAATTAATTATGAATTAATTAATTATTCAATTTAGTTTACATTAAATGAGATTTAATTAAACTATAGTCTATGAGAGAAATAAATATTTGAAGAAGTTCAAATATTAATATGAATTTGATTCATATTAAATTTATAGGATATAAGAGAATTTGAAGGAGTTCAAATTTTAATATGAATTTGATTCATATTATAGAATTAATTAATTGAAGGCCTGAAATTAAATATATGATATTTAATTGGATAATTAATTAATTAACTAATAGAAGGTCAGAAATTAAATATATGATATTTAATTGGTGATTAATTAATTAAAGAATTAATTAATTGAAAATTAATCAATTATAGAAATGATTAATCACTTATGGAAGTGATCAATCATTTATGGAAAAGATTAATCAATTATGGAATTGATTGGTTGTGGAATTGATTAATTATGGAAAAGATTAAATCAGTTATGGAAATAATTGATTTTAAATGAATATTTTATTCATGGCCTTTCTCCTATAAATAGAACACTAACCCTAGGGTTTAAGGTACAACAACTTATGGCCACTATAAGGCCCTCTCATATTCTTTCAACTCATGTACTCTAGGGAGAATTTAGGGAGAATTTTCTCTCTAGAGTTTTTCCCATTCAAGATTAGGTAGTCCCACAACTACGTTCCTAATCTCAGAGTTATAGCGGGGAAGATCAAATGGTGGTATTCTTCGTTGTTGCAGAGCAATCAAGAATCATTCTTGAAGTATTCAGAGCCGTCAACGGAGGTATGTTTCTCATCGCTTAACCTTTTGCCAATGTATGAGTATTTTGTTTGAAGCAAAATTAATTTACGAACGGTCCAAACTTTGCTCCGTTTGAGTTTCGAGAGAGTTTGGAACTCAAAGTTCTTCCCAATGTGAGTTCTTTAGGTTGTTTGGACGACACATGGTCCAAACTTTACTCCGTTTAAGTTTTTGAGAGCTCGAAACCCCAAGTTCGTCCCAATGAGAGTTTTTGATATGTTTTTGACGAAGTTGGTCCAAACTTTGCTCTGTTTGAGTTTCAGAGAGTTTGGAACTCAAAGTTCGTCCCAATGAGAGTTCTTTAGGTGCTTTGGACGACACATGGTCCAAACTATACCCCGTTTAAGTTTTTGAGAGCTCGAAACCCAAAGTTCGTCCCAATGAGAATATTTCATCTAGTTTGGACGAAGTTGGTCCAAACTTTGGTCCGTTTGATTTTCGAGAGAGTTTGGAACTCAAAGTTCGTCTCAATGAGAGTTCTTTAGGTGGTTTGGACGACACATGGTCCAAACTTTACTCCGTTTAAGTTTTTGAGAGCTCGGAACCCAATGTTCGTCCCAATGAGAGTTTTTCATCTAGCTTGGACGAAGTTGGTCCAAACTTTGCTCCGTTTGAGATTCGAGAGAGTTTTGAACTCAAAGTTCGTCCCAATGAGAATTCTTTAATTAGATTGTTTGGACGACACATGGTCAAAACATTACTTCGTTTATGTTTTTTAGAGCTCAGAACCCAGAGTTCGTCCCAATGAGAGTTTTTCATCTAGTTTGCACGAAGTTGGGCCAAACTTTGCTCCGTTTTAGTTTCGAGAGAGTTTGGAACTCAAAGTTCGTCCCAATGAGAGTTCATTAGGTGGTTTGGACGACACATGCTCCAAACTTTACTCTGTTTAAGTTTTTGAGAGCTCGGAACCCAAAGTTCGTCCCAGAGAGAGTTTTTCATCTAGTTTGGACGAAGTTGATCCAAAGTTTGTCTCGTTTGAGTTTCAAGAGAGTTCTTTTGGTGGTTTGGACGACACTTGTTTTGACGAAGTTGGTGAAAACTTTGCTCCGTTTGAGTTTCGAGAGAGTTTGGAACTTAAAGTTTGTCCCAATGAGAGTTCTTTATGTGGTTTGGACGACACTTGGTCCAAACTTTACTCCGTGTAAGTTTTGGAGAGCTCGGAACCCCAAGTTCGTTCGAAAGAGAGTTTTTCATCTAGTTTGGACAAAGTTGGTCCAAACTTTTCTCTCTTTGAGTTTCGAGAGAGTTTGGAACTCAAAGTTCGTCCAAATGAGAGTTCTTTAGGTGGTTTCGACGACACATGGACCGATCTTTACTCCGTTTAAGTTTTTTAGAGCTCGGAACCCAAAGTTCGTCCCAATGAGAGTTTTTCATCTAGCTTGTACGAAGTTGGTCCAAACTTTGCTTCGTTTGAGATTCGAGAGAGTTTGGAACTCAAAGTTCGTCCCAATGAAAGTTCTTTAGATGGTTTGGACGACACATGGTCAAAACTTTACTTCGTTTATGTTTTTTAGAGCTCGGGACCCAGAGTTCGTCCCAATGTGATTTTTCTTCTAGTTTGGACGAAGTTGGTCCAAACTTTGCCCCGTTTGAGTTTCAAGAGATGTTGGAACTCAAAGATCGTCCGAATGAGAGTTCTTAAGGTGGTTTGGACGACCCATGGTCCAAACTTTACTCCGTTTAACTTTTTGAGAGCTCGGAACCCCAAGTTCGTCCCAATGAGAGTTTTTCATCTGTTTTGGACGAAGTTGGTCCAAACTTTGCTCCGTTTGAGTTTCGAGAGAGTTTGGAACTCAAAGTTCATCCCAATGCGAGTTCTTTAGGTGGTTTGGACGACACATGGTCCAAACGATACTCCGTTTAAGTTTTTGAGAGCTCCGAACCCCAAGTTCGTGCCAATGAGAGGTTTTCATCTAGTTTGGATGAAGTTGGTCAAAACTTTACTCCGTTTGAGTTTTGAGAGAGTTTGGAACTCAAAGTTCATCACAATGAGAGTTATTTAGGTGGTTTGGATGGCACATGGTCCAAACTTTACTCTGTTTAAGTTTTTGAGAGCTCGGAACCAAAATTTCGTCCCAATGAGATTCTTCATCTAGTTTGGACGAAGTTTGTCAAAACATTGTTCCGTCTGAGTTTCGAGAGAGTTTGGAACTCAAAGTTCTTCCCAATGAGAGTTCTTTAGGTAGTTTGGACGACACATTGTCAAAACTTTACTTCGTTTAAGTTTTTGAGAGCTCGGAACCCAAAGTTCGTCCCTATGAAAGTTTTTCATCTAGCTTGGACGATGTTGGTCCAAACTTTGCTCCGTTTGAGATTCGAAAAAGTTTGGAACTCAAAGTTCGTCCAAATGAGAGTTCTTTAGGTTGTTTGACGACACATTGTCCAAACTTTACTCCTTTTAAGTTTTTGAAACCTCGGAACCCCAAGTTCTTCCCAGTGAGAGTTTTTCATCTGTTTTGGACGAAGATGGTCAAAACTTTGCTCCGTTTCAGTTTCGAGAGAGTTTGGAACTCAAAGTTCTTCCCAATGAGAGTTCTTTAGGTGGTTTGGACGACACATGGTCTAAACTTTACACCGTTTAAGTTTTTGAGAGCTCGGAACCCCAAGTTCGTCCCAATGAGAGTTTTTCATCTATTTTGGACGAAGTTGGTCCAAACTTTGCTCCGTTTGAGTTTCAGAGAGTTCGGAACTCAAAGTTCGTCCCAATGAGAGTTCTTTAGGTGGTTTGGACGACACATGGTCCAAACTATACCCTGTTTAAGTTTTTTAGACCTCGGAACCCAAAGTTCGTCCCAATGAGAATTTTTCATCTAGTTTGGACGAAGTTGGTCCAAACCTTGGTCCGTTTGATTTTCGAGAGAGTTTGGAACTCAAAGTTCGTCTCAATGAGAGTTCTTTAGGTGGTTTGGCCGAAACATTGTCCAAACTTTACTCCGTGTAAGTTGTTGAGATCTCGGAACCCAAAGTTTGTCCCAATGAGAGTTTTTCATCTAGCTTGGACGAAGTTGGTCCAAACTTTGCTCCGTTTGAGATTCGAGAGAGTTTGGAACTCAAAGTTCGTCCCAATGAGAGTTCTTTAGATTGTTTGGACAACACATGGTCAAAACTTTACTTCGTTTATGTTTTTTAGAGCTTGAAACCGAAAGTTTGTCCCAATGAGAGTTTTTCATCGTGTTTGGACGAAGTTGGTCCAAACTTTGCTCCGTTTTAGTGTCGGGAGAGTTTGGAACTCAAAGTTCGTCCCAATGAGAGTTCTTTAGGTGGTTTGGACGACACATTGTTCAAACTTTACTCCGTTTAAGTTTTTGAGAGCTCGGAACCCATAGTTCGTCCCAATGAGAGGTTTTCATCTAATTTGGACGAAGTTGGTCCAAACTTTACTCCGTTTGAGTTTTGAGAGAGTTTGGAACTCAAGGTTCGTCCCAATGAGAGTTCTTTAGGTGGTTAGGACGACACATGGTCCAAACTTTACTCTGTTTAAGTTTTTGAGAGCTTGGAACCCAAAGTTCGTCCCAATGAGAGTTTTTCATCTAGCTTGGACGAAGTTGGTCAAAAATTTGCTCCGTTTGAGATTCGAGAGAGTTTGGAACTCAAAGTTCGTCCCAATGAGAGTTCTTTAGACTGTTTGGACGACACATGGTCAAAACATTACTTCGTTTATGTTTTTTAGAGCTCGGAACCCAAAGTTTGTCCCAATGAGAGTTTTTCATCGTGTTTGGACGAAGTTGGTCCAAACTTTGCTCCGTTTTAGTTTTGAGAGAGTTCGAAACTCAAGGTTCGTCCCAATGAGAGTTCTTTAGGTGGTTTGGACGACACATGGTCCAAACTTTACTCCGTTTAAGTTTTTGAGAGCTCGGAACCCAAAGTTCGTCCCTATGAAAGTTTTTCATCTAGCTTGGACCATGTTGGTCCAAACTTTGCTCTGTTTGAGATTCGAAAAAGTTTGGAACTCAAAGTTCGTCCAAATGAGAGTTCTTTAGGTTGTTTGGACGACACATGGTCCAAACTTTACTCCTTTTAAGTTTTTGAAAGCTCGGAACCCCAAGTTCTCCCAGTGAGAGTTTTTCATCTGTTTTGGACGAAGATGGTCCAAACTTTGCTCCGTTTGAGTTTCGAGAGAGTTTGGAACTCAAATTTCTTCCCAATGAGATTTCTTCAGGTGGTTTGGACGACACATGGTCCAAACTATACCCCGTTTAAGTTTTTGAGAGCACGGAACCCAAAGTTCGTCCCAATGAGAATTTTTCATCTAGTTTGGACGAAGTTGGTCCAAACTTTTATCCGTTTGATTTTTGAGAGAGTTTGGAACTCAAAGTTCGTCTCAATGAGAGTTCTTTAGGTGGTTTGGACGACACATGGTCCAAACTTTACTCTGTTTAAGATTTTGTGAGCTCGGAACCCAAAGTTCGTCCCAATGAGAGTTTTTCATCTAGCTTGGACGAAGTTGGTCAAAAATTTGCTCCGTTTGAGATTCGAGAGAGTTTGGAACTCAAAGTTCGTCCCAATGAGAGTTCTTTAGACTGTTTGGACGACACATGGTCAAAACATTACTTCGTTTATGTTTTTTAGAGCTCGGAACCCAAAGTTTGTCCCAATGAGAGTTTTTCATCGTGTTTGGACGAAGTTGGTCCAAACTTTGCTCCGTTTTAGTTTTGAGAGAGTTCGAAACTCAAGGTTCGTCCCAATGAGAGTTCTTTAGGTGGTTTGGACGACACATGGTCCAAACTTTACTCCGTTTAAGTTTTTGAGAGCTCGGAACCTAAGGTTCGTCCCTATGAAAGTTTTTCATCTAGCTTGGACGATGTTGGTCCAAACTTTGCTCCGTTTCAGATTCGAAAGAGTTTGGAACTCAAAGTTCGCCAAATGAGAGTTCTTTAGGTTGTTTGGACGACACATGTTCCAAAATTTACTCCTTTTAAGTTTTTGAAAGCTCGGAACCCCAAGTTCTTCATTGTGAGAGTTTTTCATCTGTTTTGGACGAAGATGGTCCAAACTTTGCTCCGTTTGAGTTTCGAGAGATTTTGGAACTCAAAGTTCTTCCCAATGAGAGTTCTTTAGGTGGTTTGGACGACACATGGTCCAAACTTTACTCAGTTTTAAGTTTTTGAGAGCTCGGAACCCCAAGTTCGTCCCAATGAGAGTTTTTCATCTAGTTTGGACGAAGTTGGTCCAAACTTTGCTCCGTTTGAGTTTCAAGGAGTTTGGAACTCAAAGTTCGTCCCAATGAGAGTTCTCTAGGTTCTTTGGACGACATATGGTCCAAACTTTACTCCGTTTAAGTTTTTGAGAGCTCGGAACCCAAAGTTTGTTCCAATGAGAGTTTTTCATCTAGCTTGGACGAAATTGGTCCAAACTTTGCTCCGTTTGAGATTCGAGAGAGTTTGGAACTCAAAGTTCGTCCCAATGAGAGTTCTTTAGATGGTTTGGACAAAACATGGTCAAAACTTTACTTCGTTTATGTTTTTTAGAGCTCGAAACCGAAAGTTTGTCCTAATGAGAGTTTTTCATCGTGTTTGGACGACGAAGGTCAAAACTTTGCTCCGTTTTAGTTTCGAGAGAGTTTGGAACTCAAAGTTCGTCCCAATGAGAGTTCTTTAGGTCGTTTGGACGACACATTGTTCAAACTTTACTCCGTTTAAGTTTTTGAGAGCTCGGAACCCATAGTTCGTCCCAATGAGAGGTTTTCATCTAATTTGGACGAAGTTGGTCCAAACTTTACTCCGTTTGAGTTTTGAGAGAGTTTGGAACTCAAGGTTCGTCCCAATGAGAGTTCTTTAGGTGGTTTGGACGACACATGGTCCAAACTTTACTCTGTTTAAGTTTTTGATACCTTGGAACCCAAAGTTCGTCCCTATGAAAGTTTTTCATCTAGCTTGGACCATGTTTGTCCAAACTTTGCTCCGTTTGAGATTCGAAAAAGTTTGGAACTCAAAGATCGTCCAAATGATAGTTCTTTAGGTTGTTTGGACGACACATGGTCCAGACTTTACTCCTTTTAAGTTTTTGAAAGCTCGGAACCCCAAGTTCTCCCAGTGAGAGTTTTTCATCTGTTTTGGACGAAGATGGTCCAAACTTTGCTCTGTTTGAGTTTCGAGAGAGTTTGGAACTCAAATTTCTTCCCAATGAGAGTTCTTCAGTTGGTTTGGACGACACATGGTCCAAACTTTACTCCGTTAAATTTTTTGAGAGCTCGGAACCCCAAGTTCGTCCCAATGAGAGTTTTTCATCTGTTTTGGACGAAGTTGGTCCAAACTTTGCTCTGTTTGAGTTTCAGAGAGTTTGGAACTCAAAGTTCGTCCCAATGAGAGTTCTTTAGGTGGTTTGGACGACACATGGTCCAAACTATACCCCGTTTAAGTTTTTGAGAGCTCGGAACCCAAAGTTCGTCCCAATGAGAATTTTTCATCTAGTTTGGACGAAGTTGGTCCAAACCTTGATCCGTTTGATTTTCGAGAGAGTTTGGAACTCAAAGTTCGTCTCAATGAGAGTTCTTTAGGTGGTTTGGACGACACATGGTCCAAACTTTACTCTGTTTGAGTTTTTGAGAGCTCGGAACCCAAAGTTCGTCCCAATGAGAGTTTTTCATCTAGCTTGGATGAAGTTGGTCCAAAATTTGCTCCGTTTGAGATTCGAGAGAGTTTGGAACTCAAAGTTCGTCCCAATGAGAGTTCTTTAGACTGTTTGGCTTACACATGGTCAAAACTTTACTTCGTTTATATTTTTTAGAGCTCGGAACCCAAAGTTTTTCCCAATGAGAGTTTTTCATCGTGTTTGGACGAAGTTGGTCCAAACTTTGCTCCGTTTTAGTTTTGAGAGAGTTTGGAACTCAAGGTTCGTCCCAATGAGAGTTCTTTAGGTGGTTTGGACGACACATGGTCCAAATTTTACTCCGTTTAAGTTTTTGAGAGCTCGAAACCTAAGGTTCGTCCCTATGAAAGTTTTTCATCTAGCTTGGACTATGTTGGTCCAAACTTTGCTCCGTTTGAGATTTGAAAGAGTTTGGAACTCAAAGTTCGTCCAAATGAGAGTTCTTTAGGTTGTTTGGACGACACATGTTCTAAAATTTACTCCTTTTAAGTTTTTGAAAGCTCGGAACCCCAAGTTCTTCATTGTGAGAGTTTGTCATCTGTTTTGGACGAAGATGGTCCAAACTTTGCTCCGTTTGAGTTTCGAGAGAGTTTGGAACTCAAAGTTCTTCCCAATGAGAGTTCTTTAGGTGGTTTGGACGACACATGGTCCAAACTTTACTCCGTTTAAGTTTTTGAGAGCTCGGAACCCAAAGTTCATCCCAATGAGAGTTTTTCATCTAGTTTGGAAGAAGTTGGTCCAAACTTTTCTCCGTTTGAGTTTCGAGAGAGTTTGGAACCCAAAGTTCGTCCAAATGAGAGTTTTTCATCTATTTTTGACGAAGTTGGTCCCAAAGTTGCCTCAAATTACTTTACGAGCTACCAGTGGGACCTAATGGACCTGCAGATCAGAAGCTCCAACGATGTGAGATTAATTGGTCAAACTCATTAACCACATTAATCAATATTCGTTAACTGTGTGTTCATTCCACTATAGACTCACAGTTGCACTATTCTCACTGCAGACATATTTTCTGTGTCCACGAATATAGACCAATATCGACTAGTTAGTCCTTCACGAGTGTCCGTAACACCAGCTGGGTCAAATTACCGTTTTACCCCTGGGTTACCTCTATTTCCTTAAGTACCAATTCTCCTCTAATGAACAACCTGTTTGTGGTCCAACCATCAAACAGAAAACCCTCTCGTGCCATTGAGAGGGTATGGCCCTTTGTTCAAGACTCGGAGTAACCACTTAAGGGAAAAATCATCTGCTTCCCTAAAGTCGGGAAGGAGTGAATTCCATCTTGTACGATTATGTTCCCAGCTCCCCATTCGGTCTTGTCCCCAAAGTGGTAGGCTTATTGAGTCGGCGTATTGGCCACTCTCACCCATACAAATCAAAGGACAATCTCTCATGAGCAGGAGTCCATAATCAACTCAGGATTAAGACTAAGTTGTCTCGGTCGTCCTAATGAAATAGAAAACCAACTAGTTAACGGTCTTATGCAAACTCATTGCATAGGATACCCCCACTCGCATGACTCCTACACGAACGCGTTGGATCGCAGCGTTTGTATCAAATACAAAGTGGGCCGTATCCATAGTGTCACCAGGATAAGGCACCCAGTCTTATCCCTATACTATATACCCTTTAGGCTGTTTCTCCAACAATGATCCCATATGTCGCTACATATAGTTCAAGACTCATATTACAGCCTTGGATGTCTAGTTTATTGGATTAGGGTTATTATTAGGCAAAGACAAATATAAAATAACTAATAACAATTAATGGAAAAATATATCAATATTATTTCATTAATATCCGATCAACGGTTTCATTCACTATCTACGAGTTTTAGGGCATAAAACCCAACATTATCACCTAGACATCGTAGTATAAAGTGTTATACAAACCTAGACATAGGTTGTTTCTAAATGGTGCTTTTCTTATAACTTGAATGATTGATTGTTATATGCTTTTAAACACCATTAGAAAGCATGTTATAGGGTTAATTCATTAAAAGTTATAAGAGTTATAATAGTTAATGAATAGAAACCGTAAAACCTATAACAAAGAGTTGCATGCTAACATAGGATCTTAGGATCTTGTCATTCTTTAAATGGTTTAAAATGAAGTAGACCTAAGATCGCCTTTTCTAATAGGATTATAAATATGTCTTACTTAGTTTTTAAAATAGTTTTAAAAATTTGAGTAAGTAGGGCATGAGACCTTGGTTATAAGGGAACTCTCCCGGCAAATGGTTCGGAACCTGAGTTGAATTAACCAAAGTCTTACTAGCATGCAATGTCACTAAGTTATTAAAAAAGTTTAATTCACCTAGACATTTAGTTTAAAGACCTTGTTTAATAAGGCATAGACTTAGATAGATTCATTTAGCCGGAATTTACCTAAGTAATGGACCCTAAAACCTTACGACACTTTAGTGGGAGGAAAAGTATAGAAACGAAATATTCATATTAAGTTTCTACTCTCACGTTCCCCTGAGTTCACACCGTGAGATCCATGCTTGGCCTCGAGGCGCCCTGGGAGCGTCCCCTTACGGATGGTGTTTGCATGGGTTAATATCAAGGTGAATGGGGAAAGTGTTCATAGTAAGTGGGAGAAGGAAACGTGTCAAACGTATCCTGCGGTCTCCATCATTAGGTTGCACCGTGAGATTCCTATGCGCTGCCTGCGAGTCGCCCTGGGAGCGATCACCCTACGGAGGGCTTGCGCATGGGATTCGGAACAACGCAAACTCCAGAAATGGATAGGATTTCCTAGGGCCATTCCCAACATTAGCTCTTCCCTACGGTGGCATTGTTGGGGCCGCCCTCTGCGATCTGAAAATGATGGGTAACACTTACAAGATGGTCTTGACCAAATTAACGTTAGCTAATAACTATTGGAGTAAGAGTTATTCTGGGAATAGTATTTGGCCGAGATTGTCTCAATTCAGAGGAGGACTAGCTGACTGCCCTACGGTAGAGGTTATTCTAAACCCCTGAAGTATCGTTGCAAATAAATCAATTGTATATATGGGTCGATGATTGCTTTTGCTAAATCTGATTGGATAAATGTGATTAATGGGTTTCGTGCATGTTTCTAATAAAGATTAATTTGTTTGTTTCAGCAATATGTCGAAAAACGTATGTTCTTTGTCAAATGCCAAATTAAACGGTTTAGTACATACGACTAAGAATACTTGCTTAAACGCTCAACACGTGGCAAAGAATTTAGGTTTGGTCTCAACTGAGGAATGTCCTCCAACTAACTGCATAGCCAAGAAAAACATGATCCACGACTCTAAATGCGATTTATTAGTCTTGGAAACGTGTTTAGTGGAAAACGACGATTCTGCCTAGATACTCGATTCAGGTGCCACTAATCACGTATGTTCTTCATTTCAAGGAATGAGTTCCTGACAACAGCTAATAGCTGGAGAGATGACTCTTAAAGTTGGAATAGGAGAAGTCATCTCGGCTATTGCAGTGGGAGACATAAAATTATTCTTCACCAAGGAACGTTACATGATATTAGATAATGTGTACATAGTTCCGAAAATTAAAAGAAATTTGATTTCTTTATCTTGTTTATTGGAACAAGGTTACTCAATTTCTTTTTCTGTTAATGAAGCGTTCATAACTAAAAGAGGTATTAATGTTTGCTCTGCAAACTTGAAGAATAAATTGTATGTTTTGAGACCAATTGAGTCTAAAGCTATTTTAAATCACGAGATGTTTAAAACCGCTGAGACTCAACCTAAAAAACGAAGAGTTTCTCAAGATACCTATCTCTGGCACTTGAGGTTAGGCAATATCAACCTCAATAGGATTGGGAGATTGGTCAAGAGTGGACTTCTAAACAAGTTAGAAGATGACTTCTTGCCTCCTTGTGAGTCATGCCTTGAGGGAAAGATGACAAAACGACCTTTTACCGAAAAAGCTTATCGTGCCAAAGAGCCCCTAGAGCTCATTCATTCGGACCTCTGTGGACCAATAAACATTAAAGCTCGAGGAGGGTACGAATATTTCATCAGTTTGAGTTCCACACCACATAAAGGACTCTCATTGGGACAAACTTTGAGTTCCAAACTCTCTCCAAACTCAAATGGAGCAAAGTTTTCACCAACTTCATCAAAACTAGATGAAAAACTCGCATTTGGACGAACTTTGGGTTGCGAGCTCTCAAAAACTTAAACGGAGTAAAGTTTGGACCATGTGTCGTCGAAACCACCTAAAGAACTCTCATTGGGAAGAACTTTGAGTTCAAAACTCTCTCGAAACTCAAACGGAGAAAAGTTTGGACCAACTTCGTCCAAACTAGATGAAAAACTCTCTTTCGAACGAACTTAGGGTTCCGAGCTCTCAAAAACTTACACGGAGTAAAGTTTGGACCAAGTGTCGTCCAAACCACATAAAGAAATCTCATTGGGACAAACTTTAAGTTCCCAACTCTCTCGAAACTCAAACGGAGCAAAGTTTTCACCAACTTCGTCAAAACTAGATGAAAAACTCTCATTGGGACGAACTTTGGGTTCCGAACTCTCAAAAATTTAAACGGAGTAAAGTTTGGACCATGTGTCGTCCAAACCACCTAAAGAACTCTCATTGGGACGAACTTTGAGTTCCAAACTCTCTAGAAACTCAAACGGAGCAAAGTTTTGACAAACTTCTTCAAAACTAGATGAAAAACTCTCATTGGGACGAACTTTGGGTTCCGAGCTCTCAAAAACTTAAACGGAGTAAAGTTTGGACCATGTGTCGTCCAAACCACCTAAAGAACTCTCATTGGGACGAACTTTGAGTTCCAAACTCTCTCGAAACTCAAACGTAGCAAAGTTTGGACCAACTTCGTCCAAACTAGATGAAAAACTCTCTTTCGGACGAACTTTGGGTTCCGAGCTCTCAAAAACTTAAATGGAGTAAAGTTTGGACCATGTGTCGTCCAAACCACCTAAAGAACTCTCATTGGGACGAACTTGGAGTTCCAAACTCTCTTGAAACTCAAACGGAGCAAAGTTTGGACCAACTTCGTCCAAATTAGATGAAAAACTCTCTATTAGACGAACTTTGGGTTCCGAGCTCTCAAAAACTTAAACGGAGTAAAGTTTGGACCATGTGTCGTCCAAACCACCTAAAGAACTCTCATTAGGACGAACTTTGAGTTCCAAACTCTCTCGAAACTCAAACAGAGCAAAGTTTTAACCAACTTCGTCCAAACTAGATGAAAAACTCTCATTGGGACGAACTTTTGGTTCCGAGCTCTCAAAAACTTAAACGGAGTAAAGTTTGGACCATGTGTCGTCCAAACCACCTAAAGAACTCTCATTGGGACGAACTTTGAGTTCCAAACTATCTCGAAACTCAAACGGAGCAAAGTTTTGACCAACTTCGTCCAAACTAGATGAAAAACTTTCATTGGGACGAACTTTTTGCTCCAAGCTCTAAAAAACTTAAACGGAGTAAAGTTTGGACCATGTGTCGTCCAAACTACCTAAAGAACTCTCATTGGGTTGAACTTTGAGTTCCAAACTCTCTCGATACTCAAACGGAGCAAAGTTTGGACAACCTTTGTCCAAACTAGATGAAAAACTCTCTTTCGGACGAACTTTGGGTTCCGAGCTCTCAAAAACTTAAACGGAGTAAAGTTTGGACCATGTGTCGTCCAAACCACCTAAAGAACTCTCATTGGGACGAACTTTGAGTTCCAAACTCTCTTGAAACTCAAACGGAGCAAAGTTTGGACCAGCTTCGTCCAAACTAGATGAAAAACTCTCTTCCAGACGAACTTTGGGTTCCGAGCTCTCAAAAAGTTAAACGGAGTAAAGTTTGGACCATGTGTCGTCCAAAACACCTAAAGAACTCTCATTGGGACGAACTTTGAGTTCCAAACTCTCTCGAAACTCAAACGGAGCAAAGCTTTGACCAACTTCGTCCAAACTAGATGAAAAGCTCTCATTGGGACGAACTTTTGGTTTCGAGCTGTCAAAAACTTAAACGGACTAAAGTTTGGACCATGTGTCGTCCAAACCACCTAAAGAACTCTCATTGGGACGAACTTTGAGTTCCAAACTCTCTCGAAACTCAAACGGAGCAAAGTTTGGACCAACTTCGTCAAAACTAGATGAAAAACTCTCTTTCGGACGAACTTTGGGATCCGAGCTCTCAAAAACTTAAATGGAGTAAAGTTTGGACCATGTGTCGTCCAAACCACCTAAAGAACTCTCATTGGGACGAACTTGGAGTTCCAAACTCTCTTGAAACTCAAACGGAGCAAAGTTTGGACCAACTTCATCCAAACTAGATGAAAAACTCTCTTTTAGACGAACTTTGGGTTCCGAGCTCTCAAAAACTTAAACGGAGTAAAGTTTGGACCATGTGTCGTCCAAACCACCTAAAGAACTCTCATTGGGACGAACTTTGAGTTCCAAACTCTCTCGAAACTCAAACAGAGCAAAGTTTTGACCATCTTCGTCCAAACTAGATGAAAAACTCTCATTGGGACGAACTTTGGGTTCCGAGCTCTCAAAAACTTAAGCGGAGTAAAGTTTGGACCATGTGTCGTCCAAACCACCTAAAGAACTCTCATTGGGACGAACTTTGAGTTCCAAAATCTCTCTAAACTCAAACGGAGCAAAGTTTTGACCAACTTCGTCCAAACTAGATGAAAAACTCTCATTGGGACGAACTTTGGGTTCTGATCTCTCAAAAACTTAAACAGAGTAAAGTTTGGACCATGTGTCATCCAAACCACCTAAAGAACTCTCATTGGGACAAACTTTGAATTCAAAACTCTCTCTAAACTCAAATGGAGAAAAGTTTGGACCAACTTCGTTCAAACTAGATGAAAAACTCTCTTTCGGACGAACTTTGGGTTCCGAACTCAAAAAAACTTAAACGGAGTAAAGTTTGGACCATGTGTCGCCCAAACCACCTAAATAACTCTCATTGGGACGAACTTTGAGTTCCAAACTCTCTCGTAACTCAAACAGAGCAAAGTTTGGACCAACCTCATCCAAACTAGATGAAAAACTTTAATTGGGACGAACTTTTTGCTCCAAGCTCTAAAAAACTTAAACGGAGTAAAGTTTGGACCATGTGTCGTCCAAACCACCTATAGAACTCTCATTGGGACGAAATTTGAATTCCAAACTCTCTCGAAACTCAAACGGGGCAAAGTTTGGACCAAATTCGTCCAAACTAGATGAAAAACTCTCTTTCGGATGAACTTTGGGTTCCGAGCTCTCAAAAACTTAAACGGAGTAAAGTTTGGACCATGTGTCGTCCAAACCACCTAATGAACTCTCATTAGGACGAACTTTGAGTTCCAAACTCTCTGGAAACTCAAACGGAGAAGAGTTTTGACCAACTTCGTCCAAACTAGATGAAAAACTCTCATTGGGACGAACTTTGGGTTCTGATCTCTCAAAAACTTAAACGGAGTAAAGTTTGGACCATGTGTCGTCCAAACCACCTAAAGAACTCTCATTGGGACGAACTTTGAATTCCAAACTCTCTCTAAACTCAAATGGAGCAAAGTTTGGACCAACTTCGTCCAAACTAGATGAAAAACTCTCTTTCGGACGAACTTTGGGTTCCGAGCTCTAAAAAACTTAAACGGAGTAAAGTTTGGACCATGTGTCGTCCAAACCACCTAAAGAACTCTCATTGGGACGAACTTTGAGTTCCAAACTCTCTCGAAACTCAAACAGAGCAAAGTTTGGACCAACTTCATCCAAACTAGATGAAAAACTTTCATTGGGACGAACTTTTTGCTCCAAGCTCTAAAAAACTTAAACGGAGTAAAGTTTGGACCATGTGTCGTCCAAACCACCTAAACAACTCTCATTGGGACGAACTTTGAGTTCCAAACTCTCTCGAAACTCAAACGGAGAAAAGTTTGGACCAAATTCGTCCAAACTAGATGAAAAACTCTCTTTCGGATGAACTTTGGGTTCCGAGCTCTCAAAAACTTAAACGGAGTAAAGTTTGGACCATGTGTCGTCCAAACCACCTAAAGAACTCTCATTGGGACAAACTTTGAGTTCCATACTCTCTGGAAACTCAAACGGAGCAAAGTTTGGACCAACTTCGTCCAAACTAGATGAAAAACTCTCTTTTAGACGAACTTTGGGTTTCGAGCTCTCAAAAACTTAAACGGAGTAAAGTTTGGACCATGTGTCGTCCAAACCACCTAAAGAACTCTCATTGGGACGAACTTTGAGTTCCAAACACTCTAGAAACTCAAACGGAGCAAAGTTTTGACAAACTTCTTCAAAACTAGATGAAAAACTCTCATTGGGACGAACTTTGGGTTCCGAGCTCTCAAAAACTTAAACGGAGTAAAGTTTGGACCATGTGTCGTCCAAACCACCTAAAGAACTGTCATTGGGACGAACTTTGAGTTCCAAACTCTCTCGAAACTCAAACGGAGCAAACTTTTGACCAACTTCGTCCAAACTAGATGACAAACTCTAATTGGGACGAACTTTGGGTTCCGAGCTCTCAAAAACTTAAACGGAGTAAAGTTTGACCATGTGTCGTCCAAACCACCTAAAGAACTCTCATTGGGACGAACTTTGAGTTCTAAACTCTCTCTAAACTCAAACGGAGCAAAGTTTGGACCAACTTCGTTCAAACTAGATGAAAAACTCTCTTTCGGACGAACTTTGGGTTCCGAGCTCTAAAAAACTTAAACAGAGTAAAGTTTGGACCATGTGTCGTCCAAACCACCTAAAGAACTCTCAATGGGACGAACTTTGAGTTCCAAACTCTCTCGAAACTCAAACAGAACAAAGTTCGGACCAACTTCGTCCAAACTAGATGAAAAACTTTCATTGGGACGAACTTTTTGCTCCAAGCTCTAAAAAACTTAAACGGAGTAAAGTTTGGACCATGTGTCGTCCAAACCACCTAAAGAACTCTCATTGGGACGAACTTTGAGTTCCAAACTCTCTCGAAACTCAAACGGAGCAAAGTTTGGACCAACTTCGTCCAAACTAGATGAAAAACTCTCTTTCGGACGAACTTTGGGTTCCGAGCTCTCAAAAACTTAAATGGAGTAAAGTTTGGACCATGTGTCGTCCAAACCACGTAAAGAACTCTCAGTAGGACGAACTTTGAGTTCCAAACTCTCTCGATACTCAAACGGAGCAAAGTTTTGACCAACTTCGTCCAAACTAGATGAAAAACTCTCATTGGGACGAACTTTTGGTTCTGAGCTCTCAAAAACTTAAACGGAGTAAAGTTTGGACCATGTGTCGTCCAAACCACCTAAAGAACTCTCATTGGGACGAACTTTGAGTTCCAAACTCTCTCGAAACTCAAACGGAGCAAAGTTTGGACCAACTTTGTCCAAACTAGATGAAAAACTCTCATTGGGACGAACTTTGGGTTCTGAGCTCTCAAAAACTAAAACGAAGTAAAGTTTGGACCATGTGTCGTCCAAACCACCTAAAGAACTCTCATTGGGACGAACTTTGAGTTCCAAACTCTCTCGAAACTCAAACAGAGCAAAGTTTGGACCAACTTCATCCAAACTAGATGAAAAACTTTAATTGGGACGAACTTTTTGCTCCAAGCTCTAAAAAACATAAACTTAGTAAAGTTTGGACCATGTCTCGTCCAAACCACCTATAGAACTCTCATTGGGACGAACTTTGAGTTCCAAACTCTCTCGAAACTCAAACGGGGCAAAGTTTGGATCAAATTCGTCCAAACTAGATGAAAAACTCTCTTTCGGATGAACTTTGGGTTCCGAGCTCTCAAAAACTTAAACGGAGTAAAGTTTGGACCATGTGTCGTCCAAACCACCTAAAGAACTCTCATTGGGACAAACTTTGAGTTCCAAACTCTCTTGAAACTCAAACGGAGCAAAGTTTGGACCAACTTCGTCCAAACTAGATGACAAACTCTCTTTTAGACGAACTTTGGGTTTCGAGCTCTCAAAAACTTAAACGGAGTAAAGTTTGGACCATGTGTCGTCCAAACCACCTAATCAACTCTCATTAGGACAAACTTTGAGTTCCAAACTCTCTCGAAACTCAAAAGGAGCAAAGTTTTGACCAACTTCGTCCAAACTAGATGAAAAACTCTCATTGGGACGAACTTTGGGTTCTGATCTCTCAAAAACTTAAACGGAGTAAAGTTTGGACCATGTATCGTCCAAACCACCTAAAGAACTCTCATTGGGACGAACTTTGATATCCAAACTCTCTCTAAACTCAAATGGAGCAAAGTTTGGACTATCTTCGTCCAAACTAGATGAAAAACTCTCTTTCGGACGAACTTTGGGTTCCGAGCTCTAAAAAACTTAAACGGAGTAAAGTTTGGACCATGTGTCGTCCAAACCACCTAAAGAACTCTCATTGGGACGAACTTTGAGTTCCAAACTCTCTCGAAACTCAAACAGAGCAAAATTTTGACCAACTTCATCCAAACTAGATGAAAAACTTTCATTGGGACGAACTTTTTGCTCCAAGCTCTAAAAAACTTAAACGGAGTAAAGTTTGGACCATGTGTCGTCCAAACCACCTAAAGAACTCTCATTGGGACGAACTTTGAGTTCCAAACTCTCTCGAAACTCAAACGGAGCAAAGTTTGGACCAACTTCGTCCAAACTAGATGAAAAACTCTCTTTCGGACGAACTTTGGGTTCCGAGCTCTCAAAAACTTAAATGGAGTAAAGTTTGGACCATGTGTCGTCCAAACCACCTAAAGAACTCTCAGTAGGACGAACTTTGAGTTCCAAACTCTCTCGATACTCAAACGGAGCAAAGTTTTGACCAACTTCGTCCAAACTAGATGAAAAACTCTCATTGGGACGAACTTTTGGTTCTGAGCTCTCAAAAACTTAAACGGAGTAAAGTTTGGACCATGTGTCGTCCAAACCACCTAAAGAACTCTCATTGGGACGAACTTTGAGTTCCAAACTCTCTCGAAACTCAAACGGAGCAAAGTTTGGACCAACTTTGTCCAAACTAGATGAAAAACTCTCATTGGGACGAACTTTGGGTTCTGAGCTCTCAAAAACAAAAACGAAGTAAAGTTTGGATCATGTGTCGTCCAAACCACCTAAAGAACTCTCATTGGGACGAACTTTGAGTTCCAAACTCTCTCGAAACTCAAACAGAGCACAGTTTGGACCAACTTCATCAAAACTAGATGAAAAACTTTAATTGGGACGAACTTTTTGCTCCAAGCTCTAAAAAACATAAACTTAGTAAAGTTTGGACCATGTGTCGTCCAAACCACCTATAGAACTCTCATTGGGACGAACTTTGAGTTCCAAACTCTCTCGAAACTCAAACGGGGCAAAGTTTGGATCAAATTCGTCCAAACTAGATGAAAAACTCTCTTTCGGATGAACTTTGGGTTCCGAGCTCTCAAAAACTTAAACGGAGTAAAGTTTGGACCATGTGTCGTCCAAACCACCTAAAGAACTCTCATTGGGACGAACTTTGAGTTCCAAACTCTCTCGAAACTCAAACGGAGCAAAGTTTGGACCAACTTTGTCCAAACTAGATGAAAAACTCTCATTGGGACGAACTTTGGGTTCTGAGCTCTCAAAAACAAAAACGAAGTAAAGTTTGGATCATGTGTCGTCCAAACCACCTAAAGAACTCTCATTGGGACGAACTTTGAGTTCCAAACTCTCTCGAAACTCAAACAGAGCACAGTTTGGACCAACTTCATCAAAACTAGATGAAAAACTTTAATTGGGACGAACTTTTTGCTCCAAGCTCTAAAAAACATAAACTTAGTAAAGTTTGGACCATGTGTCGTCCAAACCACCTATAGAACTCTCATTGGGACGAACTTTGAGTTCCAAACTCTCTCGAAACTCAAACGGGGCAAAGTTTGGATCAAATTCGTCCAAACTAGATGAAAAACTCTCTTTCGGATGAACTTTGGGTTCCGAGCTCTCAAAAACTTAAACGGAGTAAAGTTTGGACCATGTGTCGTCCAAACCACCTAAAGAACTCTCATTGGGACAAACTTTGAGTTCCAAACTCTCTTGAAACTCAAACGGAGCAAAGTTTGGACCAACTTCGTCCAAACTAGATGACAAACTCTCTTTTAGACGAACTTTGGGTTTCGAGCTCTCAAAAACTTAAACGGAGTAAAGTTTGGACCATGTGTCGTCCAAACCACCTAATCAACTCTCATTAGGACAAACTTTGAGTTCCAAACTCTCTCGAAACTCAAAAGGAGCAAAGTTTTGACCAACTTCGTCCAAACTAGATGAAAAACTCTCATTGGGACGAACTTTGGGTTCTGATCTCTCAAAAATTTAAACGGAGTAAAGTTTGGACCATGTATCGTCCAAACCACCTAAAGAACTCTCATTGGGACGAACTTTGAATTCCAAACTCTCTCTAAACTCAAATGGAGCAAAGTTTGGACTATCTTCGTCCAAACTAGATGAAAAACTCTCTTTCGGACGAACTTTGGGTTCCGAGCTCTAAAAAACTTAAACGGAGTAAAGTTTGGACCATGTGTCGTCCAAACCACCTAAAGAACTCTCATTGGGACGAACTTTGAGTTCCAAACTCTCTCGAAACTCAAACAGAGCAAAATTTTGACCAACTTCATCCAAACTAGATGAAAAACTTTCATTGGGACGAACTTTTTGCTCCAAGCTCTAAAAAACTTAAACGGAGTAAAGTTTGGACCATGTGTCGTCCAAACCACCTAAAGAACTCTCATTGGGACGAACTTTGAGTTCCAAACTCTCTCGAAACTCAAACGGAGCAAAGTTTGGACCAACTTCGTCCAAACTAGATGAAAAACTCTCTTTCAGACGAACTTTGGGTTCCGAGCCCTCAAAAACTTAAACGGAGTAAAGTTTGGACCATTTGTCGTCCAAACCACCTAATGAACTCTCATTAGGACGAACTTTGAGTTCCAAACTCTCTCGAAACTCAAACGGAGCAAAGTTTTGACCAACTTCGTCCAAAGTAGATGAAAAACTCTCATTGGGACGAACTTTTGGTTCCGAGCTCTCAAAAACTTAAACGGAGTAAAGTTTGGACCATGTGTCGTCCAAACCACCTAAAGAACTCTCATTGGGACGAACTTTGAGTTCCAAACTCTCTTGAAACTCAAACGGAGCAAAGTTTGGACCAACTTCGTCCAAACTAGATGAAAAACTCTCTTTCAGACGAACTTTGGGTTCCGAGCTCTCAAAAACTTAAACGGAGTAAAGTTTGGACCATGTGTCGTCCAAAACACCTAAAGAACTCTCATTGGGACGAACTTGGAGTTCTAAACTCTCTCGAAACTCAAACGGATCAAAGTTTTGACCAACTTCGTCCAAACTAGATGAAAAACTCTCATTGGGACGAACTTTTGGTTCCGACCTCTCAAAAACTTAAACGGAGTAAAGTTTGGACCATGTGTCGTCCAAACCACCTAAAGAACTCTCATTGGGACGAACTTTGAGTTCCAAACTCTCTTGAAACTCAAACGGAGCAAAGTTTGGACCAACTTCGTCCAAACTAGATGAAAAACTCTCTTTCATACGAACTTTGGGTTCCGAGTCCTCAAAAACTTAAACGGAGTAAAGTTTGGACCATGTGTCGTCCAAACCACCTAAAGAACTCTCATTGGGACGAACTTGGAGTTCCAAACTCTCTTGAAACTCAAACAGAGCAAAGTTTGGACCAGCTTCGTCCAAACTAGATGAAAAACTCTCTTTCAGACGAACTTTGGGTTCCGAGCTCTCAAAAACTTAAACGGAGTAAAGTTTGGACCATGTGTCGTCCAAAACACCTAAAGAACTCTCATTGGGACGAACTTTGAGTTCTAAACTCTCTCGAAACTCAAACGGATCAAAGTTTTGACCAACTTCGTCCAAACTAGATGAAAAACTCTCATTAGGACGAACTTTTGGTTCCGACCTCTCAAAAACTTAAACGGAGTAAAGTTTGGACCATGTGTCGTCCAAACCACCTAAAGAACTCTCATTGGGACGAACTTTGAGTTCCAAACTCTCTTGAAACTCAAACGGAGCAAAGTTTGGACCAACTTCGTCCAAACTAGATGAAAAACTCTCTTTCAGACGAACTTTGGGTTCCGAGCTCTCAAAAACTTAAACGGAGTAAAGTTTGGACCATGTGTCGTCCAAAACACCTAAAGAACTCTCATTGGGACGAACTTTGAGTTCTAAACTCTCTCGAAACTCAAACGGATTAAAGTTTTGACCAACTTCGTCCAAACTAGATGAAAAACTCTCATTGGGACGAACTTTTGGTTCCGACCTCTCAAAAACTTAAACGGAGTAAAGTTTGGACCATGTGTCGTCCAAACCACCTAAAGAACTCTCATTGGGACGAACTTTGAGTTCCAAACTCTCTTGAAACTCAAACGGAGCAAAGTTTGGACCAACTTCGTCCAAACTAGATGAAAAACTCTCTTTCATACGAACTTTGGGTTCCGAGTCCTCAAAAACTTAAACGGAGTAAAGTTTGGACCATGTGTCGTCCAAACCACCTAAAGAACTCTCATTGGGACGAACTTGGAGTTCCAAACTCTCTTGAAACTCAAACAGAGCAAAGTTTGGACCAGCTTCGTCCAAACTAGATGAAAAACTCTCTTTCAGACGAACTTTGGGTTCTGAGCTCTCAAAAACTTAAACGAAGTAAAGTTTGGACCATGTGTCGTCCAAAACACCTAAAGAACTCTCATTGGGACGAACTTTGAGTTCCAAACTCTCTCTAAACTCAAAGGAGCAAAGTTTTGACCAACTTCGTCCAAACTAGATGAAAAACTCTCATTGGGACGAACTTTGGGTTCCGATCTCTCAAAAACTTAAACGGAGTAAAGTTTGGACCATGTGTCGTCCAAACAAACTAAAGAACTCTCATTGGAACGAACTTTGAGTTCCAAACTCTCTCGAAACTCAAACGGAGCAAAGTTTGGACCAACTTCGTCCAAACTAGATGAAAAACTCTCTTTCGGATGAACTTTGGGTTCCGAGCTCTCAAAAACTTAAACGGAGTAAAGTTTGGACCATGTGTCGTCCAAACCACCTAATGAACTCTCATTGGGACAAACTTGGAGTTCCAAACTCTCTTGAAACTCAAACGGAGCAAAGTTTGGACCAACTTCGTCCAAACTGACGAACTTTGGGTTCCGAGCTCTCAAAAACTTAAACGGAGTAAAGTTTGGACCATGTGTCATCCAAACCACCTAAAGAACTCTCATTGGGACGAACTTTGAGTTCCAAACTCTCTCGAAACTCAAATGGAGCGAAGCAATTGGACCGTTTAGTAGTTAATTTTGTTTTCACCAAAATACTAATACATTGGCAAAAGGTTAAGCGATGAGAAACATACCTCCATTTTCTTGGATTTTCCATCAGCGTGACAGAGTCTCGACGCTCTCTCTCGGATTTTCCAAAAATCGCAAAATCCAACGGCGTTCTCGGTAGATTTGGCTCCAAATTTCAGCAGTGTTCTTCCAAATTGATACAAAATTAAATGACACGGACTTACAGACTCGAATTTGCAACAAAACGCCCAAAAACACGGGCCCTTACATCAATCAAATCATCGAAAATTATTCAAATTCTAATCCAAAAACCCAAAACATCTACCAGCAAACCATTGTACATCCAATGCACAATTTTAATCCCACCAATCAACCAATGCAAATTTTGTAAAACAAAATTAAAATTACGATCGACTCTGATACCAATTGAAAATGTAAATGTAAACAAATTGTATACTTGTTTCAATAAAGTGTTATTGAGTTTCTACAATAAAATGTTATTGTTTAATATTGCACAATTTGACCCAAATCCAATAAACTAAGATCCAAGGTTGTTTGTATGTAACTTGAACTAGTATGTGGGGACATACGAGGATCGATGCTTAAGTAACAACCTAAAAGGTCTATAGTGCAAGGATAAGGTTGGGTACCTTATCCTGGTAACACTATGAGATACGGCCCGCTTTGTATTTGATACAGACGTATTGATCCAAAACGTCCATGTAGTAGACATGCAAGTGGGGGTATCCTATGCAATGAGTTTGCATAAGACCGGACCACGAAATAGTCAACCATTAGTTATAACACCGTTAACTAATTAGGTTACTGTTTCAATAGGATGACCTAGGTAACTCAGTCTTAATCCTGAGTGTGTCATAAACTCCTTTTCATGAGGGATTGTCCTTTGATTAGCATGGGTGAGAGTGGCCAATACGCTGACTCAATATGCCATCCTTTTTGGGGACAAGACCGAGTGGGAGGCTGGGGACATGACAACACAAGAAGGAATTCACTCCTTCCCGCTTCTAGGATTAGTAGACGAGTGTTCCCTTAAGTGGTGACTCTGGGACTTGAACAAAGGGATCCCGCCCTCTCACTGGCCCGAGAGGAACTTTCTGTTTAATGGTTGGACCATAAACAGGTTGTTCATTAGAGGAGCGCTAGTACTTAAGGAGACAGATGTAACACAGGGGTAAAACGGTAATTTGACCCAGCTGTGATTACGGAAACTCGTGAAGGATTGACTTACCGACATAGGTCTACATCCATGGACACAGAAATGTTCTACAGTGAGAAGAGTTCAGCTGTGGGTCTTTAGTGGAATGACTCACAGTTAATGAATATTGGTTAACCTGATTAATGAGTTTAATCTATTAACCTCATATTATTGGAGCTTCTGATCTGTAGGTCCATTAGGTCCCCCTGCTAGCTCTTAAAGAGTAATTAGGAACAAATATATCTTGAGAGAATTTGAATAGTTCAAATTCATATTGGGAATTAAGTTAATTGTACGAGATACAAATTAATATAATGTATAGTGTTGCATTAAAATATAAAGTCTAATTTGAGATTATACTTTATAATATTGAGAGATTGATATATTTGAAAGAGTTCAAATATATGTCTAATTAAATATATGGTATTTAAATAGAAGATGAATTAATTAATTATTCAATTTAATTTAAATTAACTTCTATTTAATTAAACTATAGTCTATGAGAGAAATAAATATTTGAAGAAGTTCAAATATTAATATGAATTTGATTCATATTAAATTTATAGGATATAAGAGAATTCGAAAGAGTTCAAATTTTAATATGAATTTGATTCATATTATAGAATTAATTAATTGAAGGCCTCAAATTAAATACATGATATTTAATTGGGTAATTAACTAATTAACTAATAGAAGGTCTGAAATTAAATATATGACATTTAATTGGTGATTAATTAATTAAAGAATTAATTAATTAGAAATTAATAACTTATGGAAGTAATGAATCATTTATGGAAATGATTTAATCACTTATGGACGTGATCAATCATTTATGGAAAAGATTAATCAATTATGGAATTGATTGGTCATGGAATTGGTTGGTCATGGAATTGATTAATTATGGAAAAGATTAAATCAGTTATGGAAATAATTGATTTTAAATGAATATTTTATTCATGGTCCTTCTCCTATAAATAGAAAACTAAACCTAGGGTTTAGGTACTACAACATAAGGCCACAAGAATGCACTCTTGCATTCTCTCTAGCATCCCTCTCATATTCTCTCAACCCAAGAACTCTAGGGAGAATTTTCTCTCTAGAGTTTTTCCCATTCAAGATTAGGTAGTCCCACAACTACGTTCCTAATCTCAGAGTCATAGCGGGGAAGATCAATTGGTGGTGTCCCAATTATTGATGCTTGGTCCAAAATCAAGAAAGGTGTCCGTTGAAGTATTCAGAGTCGTCAACGACGATATGTTTGCTTCTCCCCTTTAGATTTAGATCTAATAAATTTTGTTTTCTTAGCTTAAGTTTGTATAGAATTTGCTCTACGTTTTTTGCCAATGTAATAGTATTTTTGGATAAACAAAATTAACTACGAATCGGTCCCAAATACGCTTCCGCTTTATCGGAATTGGGGAATTCCAAATCCTTCACAAACAACCTAAAGAACTCTCATTGGGACGAACTTTGAGTTCCAAACTCTCTCGAAACTCAAACGGAGCAAAGTTTGGACCAACTTCGTCAAAACTAGATGAAAAACTCTCTTTCGGACGAACTTTTGGTTTCGAGCTCTCAAAAACTTAAACGGAGTAAAGTTTGGACCATGTGTCGTCCAAACCACATAAAGACCTCTAATTGGGACGAACTTTGAGTTCCAAACTCTCTCGAAACTCAAACGGAGCAAAGTTTTGACCAACTTCGTCCAAACTAGATGAAAAACTCTCATTGGGACGAACATTAGGTTCCGAGCTCTCAAAAACTTAAACGGAGTAAAGTTTGGACCATGTGTCGTCCAAACGACCTAAAGAACTCTCATTGGGACGAACTTTGAGTTCCAAACTCTCTTGAAACTCAAACGGAGCAAAGTTTTGACCAACCTCGTCCAAACTAGATGAAAAACTCTCATTGGGACGAACTTTGGTTTCCGAGCTCTCAAAAACTTAAACGGAGTAAAGTTTGGACCATGTGTCGTCCAAACCACCTAAAGGACTCTCATTGGGACGAACTTTATGTTCCAAACTCTTTCGAAACTCAAATGGAGCAAAGTTTGGACCAACTTCGTCTAAACTAGATGAAAAACTCTCTTTCAGACGAACTTTGGGTTCCGAGCTCTCAAAAATATAAACGGAGTAATGTTTGGACACTATGTCATCCAAACCACCTAAAGAACTCTCATTGGGACGAACTTTGAGTTCCAAACTCCCTCGAAACTCAAACGGAGCAAAGTTTTGACCAACCTCGTCCAAACTAGATGAAAAACTCTCATTGGGACGAACTTTGGTTTCCGAGCTCTCAAAAACTTAAACGGAGTAAAGTTTGGACCATGTGTCGTCCAAACCACCTAAAGGACTCTCATTGGGACGAACTTTATGTTCCAAACTCTTTCGAAACTCAAATGGAGCAAAGTTTGGACCAACTTCGTCCAAACTAGATGAAAAACTCTCTTTCAGACGAACTTTGGGTTCCGAGCTCTCAAAAATATAAACGGAGTAATGTTTGGACACTATGTCATCCAAACCACCTAAAGAACTCTCATTGGGACGAACTTTGAGTTCCAAACTCCCTTGAAACTCAAACGGAGCAAAGTTTTGACCAACTTCGTCCAAACTAGATGAAAAACTTTCATTGGGACGAACTTTGGGTTTCGAGCTCCCAAAAACTTAAACGGAGTAAAGTTTGGACCATGTGTCGTCCAAACCACCTAAAGGACTCTCATTGGGACGAACTTTGAGTTCCAAACTCTTTTGAAACTCAAACGGAGCTGATGACCGCAAAGTGCACGGGCCGCAAGTAATATAAAACGGTAGTAATACCGAGTATCGAATCCACAGGGAAGAGAAGCGAAAATTAAACAAAAACAAAATCTCTTGAGCACTAAAAGTACTTAGGCAAAATAATATTTAGGGAACAACTCATGCAAATAAGAAAAATTTAAGATTTAAAGCAGGAAAATAATTTGATCAATCAAATAAAAAAAAATATGGAGAAAGAGATTTCTTTAAATGGGAAGAGGGGTCTTGAAAATCAATTATGAGCTAAACAATTGTTATAATAATCCTATCTCATTGCCCAACTAATTATACTCCTAGAATCTCCGTTAATCACATAGGTTCTCCTGTCGGTTTCCCCTAATTGTAATTAATTCATTTTAACAACCTAAGTGTCCTTAGTGCCATTAAAAATCATTAATTATTACGCTCTGATTCATTTTAGGAATCTAAGTTTAATCAACTAATCCCGGTGTCACGACGGGCAATTAAACTAGTTGCATGGATTATGATCTATCCTAACTTCTCTCCGTCGAGTTTCCATTAAGGATCGAATCATTACACAATTGGCCAGATTGAATAAAGCATTAAGCACATCCATACAAATAATTAGGAAAAAGGGCAAGAGACAGGTAATTATAACAACGTTTCAACTATAATTTCATTCCAAGACCCCAAATTGGGGTTTAGCTATACATAGCTAAAATATCCACAACATTTACAATACAAAGCATAATTTAAGAGCATAAAAGGAAAGGAATTGACCGTCGAAAAACCCCTTCGCTTGGCGCTCAGAGCTCCGCCGAACACTCCTTTGAGCTTCCTAAGATGCTCCCAAAATTCCCCAAAATATTTCCCACTAAAGAATTCTCTCAAAAAGGCTAGAAAGCCTTGAGAGAGGCTCCAAAGGAGCCAAAGGAAGGAAAGAATGGATTGAAGAATGAATTGATTGATGGTAAATGAGGCACCCAAGGGTGCCTTTTTATAGGCCCGGAATGGGGGTAGCGTCGCGACGCTACATTGCACAGCGTCGCGACGCTGCAACGCACGCGTCTTGTTGCCCAAGAAATGGGTAGCGTCGCGACGCTGCCTTGCATAGCGTCTCGACGCTGCCCCAATTTTCAGAATTTCCAGCTTTGGTTTTGGGCTGATTTTTGGGCCTTCTCTTCACTTCTTTTGGGCATTTTCATCATGATTGGTTTCATTGGATCCCCATTTGATCCATGCTTGGATTTGGGCTTCATTTGCTTCATTTTTTGCACTTTTTCTCCCAAAATCACCAACTTTGCTCCTAAGGACCAAATAACGGAATTGATTAAATATTTTCATTAAAAACACGATTAAAGCACAGAAAAGCCTAATAAATTGGGACTAAAATAGCGACATTTCTGCTCACTATCACACCCCCAAACTTAAGCTTTTGCTAGTCCCGAGGAAAATAAATTCTAAAGATGCATGAAATAGAATCGCTCAAGCCTCAATGATTTTGGAATTCTCAAGATAGAATGGAAAACATGCAAGTGGAATAAGCAAGCACCGCATACTCTTGAAGAAATCTTAAACTAGATTGAACTTAAGATTAATGAATAGCATGCTCAAGACTTATCTATTGATTCTTTTACTAACCTAGATTAGTCTTATGGCTTTCTTCATTTGTTTTCCCCCTACACTGGCTAAGAGCCCCTAATAGGTCGGAGTCCTTCTATCATGCAAAAAAAAAAAGAAACTAGGGTGCCTGTCATTTTCTTTTTCATGGGGGAGCAAAACTCTCAATTGATTTTTCTCTTTCTTTTGCTTTTTCTTTTGCTACTCCCCTAAACTTGCATTTTGATATCTAATGGTACTAGCTTTCACACTACAGTGCAGGGACCCTTAACCCGAATTTTATTCTCTGGTTGGCCTAACTGATCACACCGCAGGTAGCTCTTTTTACCCCTAGGCTTTTTCTTTTGTGCAAGTAAATTTTTTTTTTTTTTTTTTTTCAACAGATTTTACTTTTCTCTCATTTTCTTTTGTTGCTTTTGCTTTTCTCTCAGCAGGCATAACATTTTTTTCTACCTAGCTCTTTTAGAACAATCAAGCATGAACTTCCTAATATTAGAAACTAAGCCTATCGGGGTGACAACAAACTTTAAAAATCATAATAAGAATCTAGATTTTCAAAGACGTCATTAGATAAGGCTATTGCATGCTTTAGACATCAAAACTAAGTATCAAAAATTTTAAAATTTCATAATTTCTGCCGTGCTCCCAGATTCCACAACATATAAACCATTTTCTCCCAAAATTTCTAAAATCACATCCTTGGCTATCATGGCTATCTATTCATGCATCCAAAAGAATTCAGATATGCTCAACATAGCGGAAGCCTCCCCCCCAAACTTAAACTAAACATTGTCCCCAATGTTTTAAAACAGTAAAGAAAATAGAGGGATACTGAGGCTTCCCTGAGCTAGGAGCGCTTTATCCTCTTCCTTTCGATCCAGAAAAATGGGATTCTTGGAATTTTGGGATTTGCTTAAGGTGATCCTGCAAAACAAAATTGGATCACGAAGCAAAGAAAATTATTTACCGCAAAAACAACTATCTAAACTTTAATCCTTGGGTTGCCTCCCAAGCAGCGCTTTCTTTAACGTCTTTAGCTAGACGAGGCTCGGCACGCTTACGGAGGCTCGAAATAAAAATTTTCATCATCCTCCGGGCCCTGTAAAAAATCACGCACCGAGTTGCATACCGCAAACAGGGGAGAAAAAAAACTTTCCCCTGGCCCATCATCACTAAAGAGATTATCATAATAACATTGCAGAAAATATGTAACAGCATCAAATCTCTTTTCTAAGTCTCTATTCACAAAGCAATTGTTAACAGAGTCATCAAGCGTTATAATATCTACCGGTCTAGGATCTAAAGATGGCCTATCAATCATGCCAGACCATTCATCAGAAAAAACATTTACATGCTCCTCAGATTCCTCAGACTCAGTATTAAAAAATGATTCGACTAGGCTATCACATGACTCACTATCGGAATTAAAGAATTCAAGCTCTTCAAGGTCAGATTCTATATTATGCACAGATTCGAGTTCCTCTGGGTCAGTTTCTATGCTATATACATCATCAGGACACGAATCAAAGGTATTAACATTATCAGGGTTCATGCATTCAGGAATGTCAAGATCAGACTCAATAGATTCAGTGTAATCACGATCAGACTTAAAATTATCTACCAAGTAATCTTTTTTATGCATTTCATGCTCATCCTCAATGTCAGGCAACTCTATATCATCATCAAAATTATCCATTTCAGGCAAATCTAATTCATTCTCAAAGGAAGGTAAATCATCAACTGCAGATCTTTCATTGTCACAAGCAGGCAAGTCTAATTCATTTTCAAAGTCAGGCAGTTCTAAATCATTCTCAAACAGAGGATTATTCAAATATGCATTGTGATCAAAATCCTCATCATCCATAGGCACTTCTCCTAAGCCTAAGCCAAGATTAAACTCTACCTCCTCATCATCGTCAGTCAAGTATTCAGGACCAATAGAAAAACATGTATGCAAACTATATACAGACTCATCTTGTCCAAAAATACTAAACACAACTTTTTCATCATCAATGTTCAAGGTAAGCTTACCTGTGTGGACACTGATCTCAGCTTTACCTGTAGCTAGGAAAGGTCTGCCTAGAATAATGGGCACCTCTTTGTCCTCCTTCATGTCTAGTACCACAAAATCTACGGGGAAGATAAACTTGTTAACCTTCACCAATACGTCCTCCACAACACCCATTGGTTGGGTAATTGATCTGTCAGCAAGCTGGAGAGTGACGTCGGTGTCCTTCATACCTGTTAAACCAATCCTCCTGTAAACAGAATAGGGCATCAAGTTTATACTTGCTCCTAAGTCACATAAGGCCCTATCGAAAGATGCTTCTCCTATGGTGCAGGGAACAGTAAAACTCCCTGGATCTTTTTGTTTAGAAGGCATCTTCCCAGATACTATGGTACTGCTACTCTCAGACAATTTAAAAATTTCTTTTTTCAGACTTTTCTTTCTAGAAAGCATTTCTTTCATGAATTTCCCATAATTAGGCATGTTATACAAGGCATCTACTAAGGGAATATTCACAGACAATTTCTTAAACATTTCTAGAAATTTTTGAAACTGCTCATCTAATTTAACATTCTTAAAGCGCTGAGGAAAAGGTAACTCCCTGTAGTCAAAGGTTGGACATTCGCCCCTTCGCCTGGGCGGGCTGATGTGCGAGCCTTTGTCATGGTGGTTGCATGGGACCACTTCTTCCTCGTACAGTTTCTTGCTGTGCCTGCCATCCTGCTTTTTATCTTCTTTTCTACCTGCAAAATTGTTAGAAAAATCACAATTTAAGTCAATAGAGTCAGGAGGATGTTGGGACCTTTCAGAGGAGGCTTTTTGTGCCTCAGCCCTTTCATCTTCATCCCTTCTCTTTTCTTCCTCCTTATTCTTTTCTGAACTGTTCTCCAGCTGTCTACCACTTCTCAGTGTCACCATCTTGCACTGCTCTCTTGGGTTAGGCTCAGTGTCGCTTGGAAATTTTCCCTTTTGAAGTGCATTCACTGCTGAAGCGATATGTCCTATTTGAACTTCCATGTTTTTCAGAGCTGTGTCGTGGTTATTGACTGCTGTCTGGAGATTGACGTTCAAAACTTTCTGTTCCTTTACAAACATAGCCACCAACTCCTCCAGGTTATTCTTCTTTTCAGGCGCACTGGATGATGCGAAACCTGGCGGTGGCTGCAAAACATTCTTTGTATTTGAGTATGAGAAGTTCTCGTGATTGCGTAGACTGGGGTGGTAGAAGTTCGGTATTCCTTGCGTAAATGGTCTATTTCCTACGTACTGGACTTCTTCCACATCTTGACCTTCCTTCTTTGAATGACCTTCAGCTAAGGTGGAAATGGACTTCACCACCTCAGACGAAGTTGACTTGTTCAGCGCATTGCTCAGAGATGCCAGCTGTGCCTTCAGTGAACTTGACTCATCCAATTCATATAATCCAGCCTTCTTTGAAATTGCTCCCCTCTCGGTTGGCCATTGATAACTGGTTGCCGCCATTTCCTCAAGCAGATCTTTGGCTTCTGTCACTGTTTTTGAAAGAAAACTTCCTCCTGCTGATGTGTCTAGGACTGTCTTCGTGGAGGGATTCAATCCATTATAAAATAACTGTACTTGAAGCCAATCAGGATATCCGTGTTGGGGGCACCGCCTAAGCATTTCTTTGTATCTTTCCCACGCCTCGTACAACTGCTCCTCGTCAAGCTGCCTAAATGTTCCGATCTCAGTCCGGAGCTTCGTAGTTTTGGCAGGCGGGAAAAATTTTATCAGAAAAGCCTGGGCAAGCTCATCCCATGTACTTATGCTGCCCGTCTCGACTGATTCGAGCCAATCCTTTGCTTTATCCTGTAGAGAGAATGGAAATAACCTCAATCTGATAGCGTCGGCCGGAACTCCGTTCATCTTCACCGTCCCACAAATTTCCAGGAATGATCGCAGATGTGAGTGTGGGTCCTCAGAAGGGTGTCCCTTAAACGAGTTATCGCGCGCCATCTGAATCAATCCCGTCTTTAACTCAAAATTTGTAGCTTGGATTGGGGCGTAGACAATCCCAGAATTCTCGGTGGGGAGAACTGGCTGTAAGAAATCTCTAATTGCCTTGGGAGCTTCTTCTTGGTGGGCCATTGCTTCTGCTAATCTTTTCTCTCTTCGAATGGATCTAAGAGTCCTGTCTATTTCAAGATCTAACGGAAACAAATTAACCACCTTGTTCCTTCGCATACAATACTCCCAATCAATCAAGAGAACCAAACAAAATAAAACAAAAACAAATGATATTCACAAAATAATAAAAGAAAAATATTTAAACCTAAATTACTATTTATCCCTTTCTTTTCGATGTCAAGAAAAATTAATTTGCTTAAAAATCAAGCTTCCCCGGCAACGGCGCCAAAAACTTGTTTGCTGTTTGCTACCGCAAGCGCACGGGTCGCACAAGTAATATAAAACGGTAGTAATACCGAGTATCGAATCCACAGGGAAGCGAAGCGAAAATTAAACAAAAACAAAATCTCTTGAGCACTAAAAGTACTTAGGCAAAATAATATTTAGGGAACAACTCATGCAAATAAGAAAAATTTAAGATTTAAAGCAGGAAAATAATTTGATCAATCAAATAAAAAAAAATATGGAGAAAGATATTTCTTTAAATGGGAAGAGGGGTCTTGAAAATCAATTATGAGCTAAACAATTGTTATAATAATCCTATCTCATTGCCCAACTAATTATACTCCTAGAATCTCCGATAATCACATAGGTTCTCCTGTCGGTTTCCCCTAATTGTAATTAATTCATTTTAACAACCTAAGTGTCCTTAGTGCCATTAAAAATCATTAATTATTACGCTCTGATTCATTTTAGGAATCTAAGTTTAATCAACTAATCCCGGTGTCACGACGGGCAATTAAACTAGTTGCATGGATTATGATCTATCCTAACTTCTCTTCGTCGAGTTTCCATTAAGGATCGAATCATTACACAATTGGCCAGATTGAATAATGCATTAAGCACATCCATACAAATAATTAGGAAAAAGGGCAAGAGACAGGTAATTATAACAACGTTTCAACTATAATTTCATTCCAAGACCCCAAATTGGGGTTTAGCTATACATAGCTAAAATATCCACAACATTTACAATACAAAGCATAATTTAAGAGCATAAAAGGAAAGGAATTGACCGTCGAAAAACCCCTTCGCTTGGCGCTCAGAGCTCCGCCGAACACTCCTTTGAGCTTCCTAAGATGCTCCCAAAATTCCCCAAAATATTTCCCACTAAAGAATTCTCTCAAAAAGGCTAGAAAGCCTTGAGAGAGGCTCCAAAGGAGCCAAAGGAAGGAAAGAATGGATTGAAGAATGAATTGATTGATGGTAAATGAGGCACCCAAGGGTGCCTTTTTATAGGCCCGGAATGGGGGTAGCGTCGCGACGCTACATTGCACAGCGTCGCGACGCTGCAACGCACGCGTCTTGTTGCCCAAGAAATGGGTAGCGTTGCGACGCTGCCTTGCATAGCGTCTCGACGCTGCCCCAATTTTCAGAATTTCCAGCTTTGGTTTTGGGCTGATTTTTGGGCCTTCTCTGAAGGTGTTCATATAACACATGCGGAAGCAATTGAAGATCGGAAGCACTTAAGACATTCAATTTTGCTCCTAAAGCATGCATGTTCTATAAAAGACAGAATATAGAGTTGAGAGAACACCAACCTTTGTAGCTCACTTATGTGGAACTCCTTGTGGTGTTTGCCTCTCCTATGCTCCTTGGACAACCTCTAGAGTCTTCCCTACTATTCTCTTGGGCCTAGAAAGACTTGTGGGAGTCTATAGAAGAAAGATAGAAGGGAATGCTTGATGGTACAAGCTTTTGGAAGGAGATGAAATGAGAGAGAATTTGAGGGAGAAAATTTGCAGCATAACACTAAATGAAAGCTTGCTCTTCTTGAATCTAATTCAAGCCCCTTTTATAGACATCTCCCATGCAAAGACAAGCTTCATGACACTTAGCCACATGGCCAAGATGCAACTCAAAGTGGATTCTAGGTGTCTACTTCACAACACATGCATCTAGTGCATGGTTGTGTTGTTTTCCACTATGCATCATCATGCAAGAGTGGAAATGCCACTAAATCCATTATGAATTGTATCCTAATTGTAAATTTTCAGCTTGCAATTCATTTCAATTTCAATTCAAAATTGAAATTGATTTCTAGGCAATTAATTGGGACATTTCCAAGTAATTTTGATATGATTGATCCAATCAATCTTTATCACCTAATGTCATGAATTATATATGATTCCTAATACATATATATGGTATTTAAAACACTTTCAAATACCTCATCTCTCAATTCCTAATTTAATTCATAATTAAATCATTGTGTCGAACACGTCTTACGATAAAAACCCTATTTCCCGTTTTTGAACGATTCAAAAATTCCTATCAATATGTTCTAGGCTTTAATCCGATATGAGCTAGTAGAGGGACCTAATGGACCTATAGATCATGGGCTCCAACGATTCAAGGCTAACCGACTAATCTCATTATCTAAGCTAGCCAACATTCGTTAACTATCGGGACACTCCACTATAGCCCGATAGTTGCACTCCCCTCACTATAGATATATTTCCGTCCACTTGATTTAACCATGTTCAGTAAGTCGTTCCTTCACAGGTTGTTCGTAGCTATAGCTAGGTCAAATAACCGTTACACCCCTATAGTACTTCTTGTTCCTTAAGTTCCACTAATCCTCTAATGAACAATCGGTTTGCGGTCCAACCATCAAACCTAAGTTCCTCTCGATCCAACGAGAGGGTGGGGCCCCTTCTTCAAGTCCTGGAGTTAGTACTTAAGAGAACAACCTCTCTGCTATCCCTAAAATGGGTAGGAGTGAATTCCGTCTTGCGAAACTATGTCCCCAGCTATCTATTCGATCTTATCCCCAAAATGGTAGGCTTGTCGAGTCGGCGATGCTGGCCACTCTCACCCATGCAGATCAAATGATAATCTCTCATAAATAGGAGTTCATAGATAGCTCAGGATTAAGAACGAGTTACCTAGGTCATCTATGAGAAATAGTCAGTTTCTTCAGTAAACGGCGTTATAAAGAGAAAGTGACTTATTTCGTGGTCCAGTCTTATACAAACTCATTGCATAGGACGCCCCCACTCGCATGTCACCACATGAACGATTTAGGATCTCATCGTTTGTACTTAATACAAAGTGGGCCGCGTCCATAGTGTCACCAGGATAAGGCACCCAACCGTATCCTTATACTATAGACTATTTTGACTATAAACTTGAACTTGATCCTACGATATGTCCCTACATATAGTTCGAGTATTCATTTTATAGTCAAGGATCTTAGTTTATTGGATTTAGGTTAATCATTCGCAATTTACATATTCAATAACATCTTTTACTGAATAACCTCAATAACGTCTTTATTGGAAATAGAATATGTTTAATGATTTACAAACTACGAGTTTATAGGACATTAAACCCAACATTCTCTTCACTTCTTTTGGGCATTTTCATCATGATTGGTTTCATTGGATCCCCATTTGATCCATGCTTGGATTTGGGCTTCATTTGCTTCATTTTTTGCACTTTTTCTCCCAAAATCACCAACTTTGCTCCTAAGGACCAAATAACGGAATTGATTAAATATTTTCATTAAAAACACGATTAAAGCACAGAAAAGCCTAATAAATTGGGACTAAAATAGCGACATTTCTGCTCACTATCAGGAGCAAAGTTTGGACCAACTTCGTCCAAACTAGATGAAAAACTCTCTTTCAGACGAACTTTGGGTTCCGAGCTCTCAAAAATATAAACGGAGTAATGTTTGGACACTATGTCATCCAAACCACCTAAAGAACTCTCATTGGGACGAACTTTGAGTTCCAAACTCTCTCGAAACTCAAACGGAGCAAAGTTTTGACCAACTTCGTCCAAACTAGATGAAAAACTCTCATTGGGACGAACTTTGGGTTACGAGCTCTCAAAAACTTAAACAGAGTAAAGTTTGGACCATGTGTCGTCCAAACCACCTAAAGAACTCTCATTGGGACGAACTTTGAGTTCCAAACTCCCTAGAAACTCAAACGGAGCAAAGTTTTGACCAACTTCGTCCAAACTAGATGAAAAACTCTCATTGGGACGAACTTTGGGTTCCGAGCTCTCAAAAAACTTAAACGGAGTAAAGTTTGGACCATGTGTCGTCCAAACCACCTAATGAACTCTCATTGGGATGAACTTTGAATTCCAAACTCTCTTGAAACTTAAACGGAGCAAAGTTTGGACAAACTTCGTCCAAACTAGATGAAAAACTCTCTTTCAGACGAACTTTGGGTTCCGAGCTCTCAAAAACTTAAACGGAGTAAAGTTTGGACCATATGTCGTCCAAATCACCTAAAGAACTCTCATTGGGACGAAATTTGAGTTCCAAACTCTCTCGAAACTCAAAGGAGCAAAGTTTTGACCAACTTCGTCCAAACTAGATGAAAACTTTGATTGGGATGAACTTTGGGTTCCGAGCTCTCAATAACTTAAAGGGAGTAAAGTTTGGACCATATGTCGTCCGAACCACCTAAAGAACTCTCATTGGGACGAACTTTGAGTTCCAAACTCTCTCGAAACTCAAACGGAGCAAAGTTTTGACCAACCTCGTCCAAACTAGATGAAAAACTCTCATTGGGACGAACATTGGGTTCCGATCTCTCAAAAACTTAAACGGAGTAAACTTTGGACCATGTGTCATCCAAACCACCTAAAGAACTCTGATTGGGACGAACTTTGAGTTCCAAACTCTCTCGAAACTCAAATAGAGCAAAGTTTTGACCAACTTCGTCCAAACTAGATGAAAAACTTTGATTGGGACGAAGTTTTTGCTCCAAGTTCTAAAAAACTTAAACGGAGTAAAGTTTGGACCATGTGTCGTCCAAACCACCTAAAAAACTCTCATTGGGATGAACTTTGAGTTCCAAACTCTCTCGAAACTCAAACGGAGCAAAGTTTGGACCAACTTCGTCCAAATTAGATGAAAAACTCTCTTTCGGACGAACTTTGGGTTTCGAGCTCTCAAAAACTTAAACGGTGTAAAGTTTGGACCATGTGTTGTCCAAACCACTTAAAGAACTCTCATTGGGACGAACTTTGAGTTCCAAACTATCTCGAAACTCAAACGGAGCAAAGTTTGGACCAACTTCGTCTAAACAAGATGAAAAACTCTTTTTCGGACAAACTTTGGGTTCCGAGCTCTCAAAAACTTAAATAGAGTAAAGTTTGGACCACGTGTCGTCCAAACCACCTAAAGAACTCCCATTGGGACGAACTTTGAGTTCCAAACTCCCTCAAAACTCAAACGGAGCAAAGTTTGGACCAACTTCTTCTAAACTAGATGAAAAACTCTCTTTCGGACGAACTTTGGGTTCCGAGCTCTCAAAAACTTAAACGGAGTAAAGTTTAGACCATGTGTCATCCAAACCACCTAAAGAACTCTAATTGGGACGAACTTTGAGTTCCAAACTCTCTCGAAACTCAAACGGAGCAAAGTTTTGACCAACTTCGTCCAAACTAGATGAAAAACTCTCATTGGGACAAACTTTGGGTTACGAGCTCTCAAAAACTTAAACAGAGTAAAGTTTGGACCATGTGTCGTCCAAACCAGCTAAAGAACTCTCATTGGGACGAACTTTGAGTTCCAAACTCTCTAGAAACTCAAACGAAGCAAAGTTTTGACCAACTTCGTCCAAACTAGATGAAAAACTCACATTGGGACGATCTTTGGGTTCCGAGGTCTCAAAAAACTTAAACGGAGTAAAGTTTGGACCATGTGTCGTCCAAACCACCTAATGAACTCTCATTGGGATGAACTTTGAATTCCAAACTCTGTTGAAACTTAAACGGAGCAAAGTTTGGACAAACTTCGTCCAAACTAGATGAAAAACTCTCTTTCAGACGAACTTTGGGTTCCGAGCTCTCAAAAACTTAAACGGAGTAAAGTTTTGACCATATGTCGTCCAAACCACCTAAAGAACTCTCATTGGGACGAAATTTGAGTTCCAAACTCTCTCGAAACTCAAAGGAGCAAAGTTTTGACCACTTCGTCCATACTAGATGAAAAACTTTGATTGGGATGAACTTTGGATTCCGAGCTCTCAATAACTTAAAGGGAGTAAAGTTTGGACCATATGTCGTCCGAACCACCTAAAGAACTCTCATTGGGATGAACTTTGAGTTCCAAACTCTCTCGAAACTCAAACGGAGCAAAGTTTTGACCAACCTCGTCCAAACTAGATGAAAAACTCTCATTGGGACGAACATTGGGTTCCGATCTCTCAAAAACTTAAACGGAGTAAAGTTTGGACCATGTGTCATCCAAACCACCTAAAGAACTCTGATTGGGACGAACTTTGAGTTCCAAACTCTCTCGAAACTCAAATAGAGCAAAGTTTTGACCAACTTCGTCCAAACTAGATGAAAAACTTTGATTGGGACGAAATTTTTGCTCCAAGCTCTAAAAAACTTAAACGGAGTAAAGTTTGGACCATGTGTCGTCCAAACCACCTAAAAAACTCTCATTGGGATGAACTTTGAGTTCCAAACTCTCTCGAAACTCAAACGGAGCAAAGTTTGGACCAACTTCGTCCAAACTAGATGAAAAACTATCTTTCGGACGAACTTTGGGTTCCGAGCTCTCAAAAACTTAAACGGAGTAAAGTTTGGACCATGTGTCGTCCAAACCACTTAAAGAACTCTCATTGGGACGAACTTTGAGTTCCAAACTCTCTCGAAACTCAAACGGAGCAAAGTTTGGACCAACTTCAAGTGTCATGACCAATTAGGTCTAGTGTTCTATTTATAGAAGAGAGGCCATGAATAAAATATTCAATTAAATCAATCTTTTCGAAAATTGATTCAATCTTATTCCTTAATTAATCAATCATGATCAATCAATTCCATAATTGATTAATCTTTTCCACAAATGACTAATTACTTCCATAAGTGATTAGATCATTTCCATAAATGATTAATCACTTCCTTAAGTAATTAATTATTTCCATAATTGATTAATTCCCGGTTAATGAATTCTTTAATTAATTAACCACCAATTAAATATCACATATTTAATTTCCGGCCTAGAATTAATTAATTTGCCCAAACACATTTTAGGCCTTAAATTAATTAATTCATTATTTGAACTCTTTCAAACTTCCATAAATTTATATTTGAACTTCTTCAAATATTAATTTCTCTCATAATAATATATCCATAATAATATATCAATATATATTATATTTGTTTCCCTTAGTAAATTGAACATTTTCAATTTATTATTTAGTTGCCTCAAATTACTTTACGAGCTACCAGTGGGACCTAATGGACCTGCAGATCAGAAGCTCCAACGATGTGAGATTAATTGGTCAAACTCATTAACCACATTAATCAATATTCGTTAACTGTGTGTTCATTCCACTATAGACTCACAGTTGCACTCTTCTCACTGCAGACATATTTTCTGTGTCCACGGATATAGACCAATATCGACTAGTTAGTCCTTCACGAGTGTCCGTAACACCAGCTGGTCAAATTACCGTTTTACCCCTGGGTTACCTCTATTTCCTTAAGTACCAATTCTCCTCTAATGAACAACCTGTTTGTGGTCCAACCATCAAACAGAAAACCCTCTCGTGCCATTGAGAGGGTAGGGCCCTTTGTTCAAGACTCGGAGTAACCACTTAAGGGAACACTCATCTGCTTCCCTAAAGTTGGGAAGGAGTTAATTCCATCTTGTACGATTATGTTCCCAGCTCCCCATTCGGTCTTGTCCCCAAAGTGGTAGGCTTATTGAGTCGGCATATTGGCCACTCTCACCCATACAAATCAAAGGACAATCTCTCATGAGCAGGAGTCCATAATCAACTCAGGATTAAGACTAAGTTGTCTAGGTCGTCCTAGTGAAATAGAAAACAAACTAGTTAACGGCGTTATAACCGGTGGTTACTATTTCGCGGTCCGGTCTTATGCAAACTCATTATATAGGATACCCCCACTTGCATGTCTCCTACACGAACGCGTTGGATCGCAGCGTTTGTATCAAATACAAAGTGAGCCGTATCCATAGTGTCACCAGGATAAGGCACCCAGTCTTATCCCTATACTATAGACCCTTTAGGCTGTTTCTCGAACAATGATCCCATATGTCGCTACATATAGTTCAAGACTCATATTACAGCCTTGGATGTCTAGTTTATTGGATTAGGGTTATTATTAGGCAAAGACAAATATAAAATAACTAATAACAATTAATGGAAAAATATATCAATATTATTTCATTAATATCCGGTCAACGGTTACATTCACTATCTACGAGTTTTAGGGCATAAAACCCGACATTATCACCTAGACATCGTAGTATAAAGTGTTATACAAACCTAGACATAGGTTGTTTCTAAATGGTGCTTTTCTTATAACTTGAATGATTGATTGTTATATGCTTTTAAACACCATTAGAAAGCATGTTATAGGGTTAATTCATTAAAAGTTATAAGAGTTATAATAGTTAATGAATAGAAACCGTAAAACCTATAACAAAGAGTTGCATGCTAACATAGGATCTTAGGATCTTGTCATTCTTTAAATGGTTTAAAACGAAGTAGACCTAAGATCGCCTTTTCTAATAGGATTAGAAATATGTCTTACTTAGTTTTTAAAAAAGTTTAATTCACCTAGACATTTAGTTTAAAGACCTTGTTTAATAAGGCATAGACTTAGATAGATTCATTTAGCCGGAATTTACCTAAGTAATGGACCCTAAAACCTTACGACACTTTAGTGGGAGGAAAAGTATAGAAACGAAATATTCATATTAAGTTTCTACTCTCACGTTCCCCTAAGTTCACACCGTGAGATCCATGCTTGGCCTCGAGGCGCCATGGGAGCGTCCCCCTACGGATGGTGTTTGCATGGGTTAATATCAAGGTGAATGGGGAAAGTGTTCATAGTAAGTGGGAGAAGGAAACGTGTCAAACGTATCCTGCGGTCTCCATCATTAGGTTGCACCGTGAGATTCCTATGCGCTGCCTGCGAGTCGCCCTGGGAGCGATCACCCTACGGAGGGCTTGCTCATGGGATTCGGAACAACGCAAACTCCAGAAATGGATAGGATTTCCTAGGGCCATTCCCAACATTAGCTCTTCCCTACGGTGGCATTGTTGGGGCCGCCCTCTGCGATCCGAAAATGATGGGTAACACTTACAAGATGGTCTTGACCAAATTAACGTTAGCTAATAACTATTGGAGTGGGAATAGTATTTGGCCGAGATTGTCTCGATTCAGAGGAGGAGTAGCTGACTGCCCTACGGTAGAGGTTATTCTAAAGCCCTGAAGTATCGTTGCAAATAAATCAATTGTATATATGGGTCGATGATTGCTTTTGCTAAATCTGATTGGATAAATGTGATTAATGGGTTTCGTGCATGTTTCTAATAAAGATTAATTTGTTTGTTTCAGCAATATGTCGAAAAACGTATGTGCTTTGTCAAATGCCAAATTAAACGGTTTAGTACATACGACTAAGAATACTTGCTTAAACGCTCAACACGTGGCAAAGAATTTAGGTTTGGTCTCATTTGAGGAATGTCCTCCAACTAACTGCATAGCCAAGAAAAACATGATCCACGACTCTAAATGCGATTTATTAGTCTTGGAAACGTGTTTAGTGGAAAATGACGATTCTGCCTAGATACTCGATTCAGGTGCCACTAATCACGTATGTTCTTCATTTCAAGGAATGAGTTCCTGGCAACAGCTAATAGCTGGAGAGATGACTCTTAAAGTTGGAACAGGAGAAGTCATCTCGGCTATTGCAGTGGGAGACATAAAATTATTCTTCACCAAGGAACGTTACATGATATTAGATAATGTGTACATAGTTCCGAAAATTAAAAGAAATTTGATTTCTTTATCTTGTTTATTGGAACAAGGTTACTCAATTTCTTTTTCTGTTAATGAAGCGTTCATAACTAAAAGAGGTATTAATGTTTGCTCTGCAAACTTGAAGAATAAATTGTTATGTTTTGAGACCAATTGAGTCTAAAGCTATTTTAAATCACGAGATGTTTAAAACCGCTGAGACTCAACCTAAAAAACAAAGAGTTTCTCAAAATACCTATCTCTGCCACTTGAGGTTAGGCCATATCAACCTCAATAGGATTGGGAGATTGGTCAAGAGTAGACTTCTAAACAAGTTAGAAGATGACTCGTTGCCTCCTTGTGAGTCATGCCTTGAGGGTAAGATGACAAAACGACCTTTTACCCGAAAAAGGTTATCGTGCCAAAGAGCCCCTAGAGCTCATTCATTCGGACCTTTGTGGACCAATGAACATTAAAGCTCGAGGAGGGTACGAATATTTCATCAGCTTGAGTTCCAAACCACATAAAGGACTCTCATTGGGACAAACTTTGAGTTCCAAACTCTCTCCAAACTCAAACAGAGCAAAGTTTTCACCAACTTCGTCAAAACTAGATGAAAAACTCTCATTTGGACGAACTTTGAGTTCCAAACTGTCTCGAAACTAAAACGGAGCAAAGTTTGGACCAACTTCGTCCAAACTACATGAAAAACTCTCATTGGGTAGTACTTTGGGTTCTGAGCTCTCAAAAACTTAAGCGAAGTAAAGTTTGGACCATGTGTCGTCCAAACCACCTAAAGAACTCTCATTGGGACAAACTTTGAGTTCCAAACTCTCTCGAAACTCAAACGGTGCAAAGTTTTGACCAACTTTGTCCAAACTAGATGAAAAACTCTCATCGGGACGAACATTAAGCTCCGAGCTCTAAAAAACTTAAACGGAGTAAAGTTTGGACCATGTGTCGTCCAAACCACCTAAAGATCTCTCATTGGGATGAACTTTGAGTTCCAAACTCTCTTGAAACTCAAACGATGCAAAGTTTTGACCAACTTCGTCCAAACTAGATGAAAAACTCTCTTTCGGACGAACTTTGGGTTCCGAGCTCTCAAAAACTTAAACGGAGTAAAGTTTGAACCATGTGTCGTCCAAACCACCTAAAGAACTCTCATTGGGACGAACTTTGAGTTACAAACTCTCTCGAAACTAAAACGTAGCAAAGCTTGGACCAACTTCGTCCAAACTAGATGAAAAACTCTCATTGGGTAGTACTTTGGGTTCCGAGCTCTCAAAAACTTAAACGGAGTAAAGTTTGGACCATGTGTCGTCCAAACCACCTAAAGAACTCTCATTGGGACGAAATTTGAGTTCCAAACTCTCTCGAAACTCAAACAGAGAAAAGTTTGGACCAACTTCGTCCAAACTAGATGAAAAACTTTCATTGGGACGAACTTTTGGCTCCGAGCTCTAAAAAACTTAAACGGAGTAAAGTTTGGACCATGTGTCGTCCAAACCACCTAATGAACTCTCATTGGGACGAACTTTGAGTTCCAAACTGATAAAGGAATCAAAGATGCTGTGATACCAAATGATAAAGGAACTACCTCAATTATGTTTGAGAACTCCTCTTATTTTAGGTGAACCCCCACAACAATAATAAGAATAACCCCAATTAGCAAAATGATAAGACAACCCCAAGAAAGTTAAACATATTTGCTTGGAAGGATGATCAAAGATCAAAAAGAAAGGAGAACTTGTTTACTTCAAGATTTCGAACTCTTCAAAATCTAATTGATCAGACTAGATAGAAAGTCCTAGGCATGCATTCTAAACACAAGAACACAAAGAAAGCTTAAAAGCTTGAGAGAGACTAAACTCAATATGAAATTTCATTCAAATTCAACTTCAACTTCAAATGACAAATTACATCCATATTTATACTAATTGAAAAGACATCATGAAAGGATGAAACCCTTCATCTATGTGGTCTAAATTTAGCCCCTAACGTTTCAAATCCATTCATGAACCTTCATAAATACAAATTCATGAATTCAAAAAGATACATAATGCATTAAACTTGTGAATGAATCTGGATTTTTAGATTCATTGTGTCTTTTGGTTGAAAAGGTGTCTTTCCAAGCTTGTGGCAAAATGATTGCCTCATGATTCGATTTAATTAAAGTTAACACCCATGGAGCTAGTTGCGCTTCAAATTCTCCTTCTTGAACTGGTGGAGCTTGGAATTCTTTTTCTACCTCTTCTTCATTGTTTTTTTACCTTACCAGGGACAAACTTTGGGTTCAAGCTCTCAAAAACTTAAACGGAGTAAAGTTTGGACCATGTGTCGTCCAAACCACCTAAAGAACTCTTATTGTGATGAACTTTGAGTTCCAAACTATCTCGAAACTCAAACGGAGCAAAGTTTGGACATACTTCGTCCAAACTAGATGAAAAACTCTCATTGCGACGAACTTTGGGTTCCGAGCTCTCAAAAACTTAAACGGAGTAAAGTTTGGACCATGTGTCTTCCAAACCACCTAAAGAACTCTCATTGGGACGAACTTTGAGTTCCAAACGCTCTCAAATTTCAAACGGAGCAAAGTTTGGACCAACTTTGTCAAAATTAGATGAAAAACTCTCATTGGGACGAACTTTGGGTTCCGTGCTCCCAAAAATTTAAACAGAGTAAAGTTTGGACCATGTGTCGTCCAAACCACCTTAAGAACACTCATTGCGACGAACTTTGAGTTCCAAACTCTCTCGAAACTCAAACGGAGCAAAGTTTGGACCAACTTCGTACAAACTAGATGAAAAACTATCATTGGGACGAACTTTGGGTTCCGAGCTCTCCAAAAGTTAAACGGAGTAATGTTTGGACCATGTGTCGTCCAAACCACCTAAAGAACTATCATTGGGACGAACTTTGAGTTCCAAACTCTCTCGAAACTCAAACGGAGCAAAGTTTGGACAAACTTCATCCAAACTAGATGAAAAACTCTCATTGGGACGAACTTTGGGTTCCGAGCTCTCAAAAACTTAAACGGAGTAAAGTTTGGACCATGTGTCTTCCAAAGCACCTAAAGAACTCTCATTGGGACGAACTTTGAATTGTAAACGCTCTCAAATTTCAAACGGAGCAAAGTTTGGACGAACTTTGTCAAAACTAGATGAAAAACTCTCATTGGGACGAACTTTGGGTTCCGTGCTCCCAAAAACTTAAACGAAGTAAAGTTTGGACCATGTGTCATCCAACCCACCTTAAGAACTCTCATTGGGACGAACTTTGAGTTCCAAACTCTCTCGAAACTCAAACGGAGCAAAGTTTGGACCAACTTCGTACAAACTAGATAAAAAACTATCATTGGGACGAACTTTGGGTTCCAAGCTCTCATAAACTTAAACGGAGTAAAGTTTGGACCATGTGTCGTCCAAACCACCTAAAGAACTCTAATTATGACGAACTTTGAGTTCAAAACTCTCTCGAAACTAAAACGGAGCAAAGTTTGGACCAACTTCGTCCAAACTAGATGAAAAAGTCTCATTGGGACGAACTTTGGCTTCCGAGCTCTCAAAAACATAAACGGAGTAAAGTTTGGACCATGTGTCGTCCAAACCACTTAAAGAACTCTCATTGGGACGAACTTTGAGTTCCAAACTCTCTCGAAACTCAAACGGAGCAAAGTTTGGACCAACTTCGTCTAAACAAGATGAAAAACTCTCTTTCGGACAAACTTTGGGTTCCGAGCTCTCAAAAACTTAAACAGAGTAAAGTTTGGACCATGTGTCGTCCAAACCACCTAAAGAACTCCCATTGGGACGAACTTTGAGTTCCAAACTCTCTCGAAACTCAAACGGAGCAAAGTTTTGACCAACTTCGTCCAAACTAGATGAAAAACTATCATTGGGACGAACTTTGGGTTCCAAGCTCTCATAAACTTGAACGGAGTAAAGTTTGGACCATGTGTCGTCCAAACCACCTAAAGAACTCTGATTGGGACGAACTGTGAGTTCCAGACTTTCTCGAAACGCAAACGGAGCAAAGTTTGGACCAACTTCGTCGAAACTAGATGAAAAAGTCTCATTGGGACGAACTTTGGGTTCCAAGCTCTCAAAAACTTAAACCGAGTAAAGTTTGGACCATGTGTTGTCCAAACCACCTAAAGAACTCTCATTGCGACGAACTTTGAGTTCCAAACTCTCTTGAAACTCAAACGAAGCAAAGTTTGGACCAACTTCCTCCAAACTAGATGAAAAACTATCATTGGGACGAACTTTGGGTTCCGAGCTCTCAAAAAGTTAAACGGAGTAATGTTTGGACCATGTGTCGTCCAAACCACCTAAAGAACTCTCATTGGGACGAACTTTGAGTTCCAAATTCTCTCAAATTTCAAACGGAGCAAAGTTTGGACCAACTTTGTCAAAACTAGATGAAAAACTCTCATTGGGATGAACTTTGGGTTCCGTTCTCCCAAAAACTTAAACGGAGTAAAGTTTGGACCATGTGTCGTCCAAACCACCTTAAGAACTCTCATTGGGACGAACTTTGAGTTCCAAACTCTCTCGAAACTCAAACGGAGCAAAGTTTGGACCAACTTCGTACAAACTAGATGAAAAACTATCATTGGGACGAACTTTGGGTTCCAAGCTCTCATAAACTTAAACGGAGTAAAGTTTGGACCATGTGTAGTCCAAACCACCTAAAGAACTCTCATTGCGACGAACTTTGAGTTCCAAACTCTCTCGAAACTCAAACGGAGCAAAGTTTGGACCAACTTCCTCCAAACTAGATGAAAAACTATCATTGGGACGAACTTTGGGTTCCGAGCTCTCAAAAAGTTAAACGGAGTAATGTTTGGACCATGTGTCGTCCAAACCACCTAAAGAACTCTCATTGGGAAGAACTTTGAGTTCCAAACTCTCTCGAAACTCAAACGGAGCAAAGTTTTGACCAACTTCATTCAAACTAGATGAAAAACTCTCATTGGGACGAACTTTGGGTTCCGAGCTCTCAAGAACTTAAACGGAGTAAAGTTTGGACCATGTGTCTTCCAAAGCACCTAAAGAACTCTCATTGGGACGAACTTTGAGTTCCAAACGCTCTCAAATTTCAAACGGAGCAAAGTTTGGACCAACTTTGTCCAAACTAGATGAAAAACTCTAATTGGGACGAACTTTGGGTTCCGTGCTCCCAAAAACTTAAACGAAACTCTAATTGGGATGAAAAACTCTAGTAGGAGAGCGTGGAAATGTTTCAAACTTGAAATGAAAGCTCGAAATTTTCCGATGCCCTTTGATTAGCAGATGGAAGTCTTTTATAGACTCCGGATTTGAAACTACAATTGAATACAAAACATTAAAAGATAAAAGATAACAATCAACCTGACAAGACAGGACCCCTGACTAGATTGATGTGACAAAAGATAAAATTATTAAAGGTATAATAATTACAAAACGACAAAACACGACAAAACAAAGTGATAAGATTACGAAACGATATGATATGATATGTTGTGTTCCCCCTCCATCTTTTGTCATATGACGTTATTAAAGTAGCTTGAATAGAGTTTTCAATTATTGTCCTTGTCTGATGGCTTTGAATATTATGTCTTCTCACTTTATCAGGCATGAAGGCAAGGTATGCTGACCAACGGATTTATTGCACATCTCGTGACTTATAACCGGGACCACACACCGCAACAGTCCTCCGCATCAGTCCTTTACAATGAGTATTCATAATTTTCTTCAGCTAGGAGACTTGGACTTTATCTTTATGTTCTGAGATGGAGTTTTATTATAATTTACAACTTTTTTTTTTTTTGAGAATTATAGACTCACATGGTTTGTGAATCTAGAAAAGGATCATTGAGGTCATATTCATCCTCTTCTTCTTCATTTTCTACGTCGGAGTTGTGATGAGAGGATGAGGACGCTATTGATGTTGCTTCATTAAGAATCTTTTGAAAGTCTGATTCAGTCGTCGTCTGCGCCAAAGCAGCTATGAGCTTGGATTTTGAATTTAAGAATTCTGCATTTTTCTTCTTTGAAAGGTCTTGAAGGTAGCCGTTGTCGGCGAACCATTGTTTGATTTCTTTGATACCGGCGTGAGAAAAATTATATTTATCCCACCATTTGATTTGAAGAATTTTTACAAGTTGTTTGAAATATGGATATGAATTTGTCTGGAAATTCCAACAGAAAATCCAGGGAATTTGGAAATATAAACAAAAACGCATATTTAGGGGAAATGCATTTTTGTATATCGTTTGAGAGAAATAATGGAAAGATTCTTGGATGGGAAGGGGAAAAATTTCTTTGGAGGATCCGAAGGTTTTCCACCATTTGATGAACCAAAAAGGAAATTTACATTTGTAAGCATTTTGACAAAATTGAATGAACCAAGAATGGTCATAATTTTTGTACCACATAACCTTATACCAGGCTTCGATATAGTCCCGGTATGAGTATGTTTGTGGATTGAAAGGTTTTGAAAGAGTTCTTTCTGTGAGGATATTTTGATTCCAATGTGTAGGGTTTATGACTTTTTTGATTTTTAGCTTTGAATAAGCTATGATTGATGGATCATTTCTGTCTGGGATATGGGTTATCTCAACAGATTTTGAATCTACCAGAACGAATTCATAATATTTTCTGGTTTTGAGCAAGGATTCTGGAATGAAATAGAACCCTTAAGGATAAATATTTTGAATAATTTCAATAATTGAAGACCCGTCGAATTCGGGTTCAACTATTGGTTCTGCTAATTGATGTGATTTTTCAAAATAATTTTTGATTTCGGGTTTTGGAATAAATCTTTTGGGAGGCTGAACAGCGTCCGCAAAAGTTGTAGGGATAGAAGATCCCTGTTGAGAAGAATCTTGGGTAATGGGGGAGACAGTAGGTCTCGTTTGAGTTGTAGAGGTTGGAGAGACAGTAGGTCTCATTGAAGGAACGGCAGAAGGCCGTACGAGAGAGGCGGATGGCCTCTGTGGTGGAGTTAAAGACTCCATTGAATCACGAATTTGAAGCTATGCACTTCTGGTTCTTGGACAGTTCACAGGAGTGAAGCCAAGATCCATTGCATATTGATCTGCGCTCATAGGAGCTGGAGATTTTGAAGATGAAGCTGGGCTTTTGCCCTTTGAAGAAGACGAAGAGGCTTTGCCTCGCTGATCACTCATTTTTAGAAAGAGAGAGAGAAGGAGTTTTTCTTGTAAGGAACTCCCTTGAGAGGTAATCAGCCAAGGGATTTTGAACTCCTTTTATAGGCAAAATTTTGAAATCAAAGCATGACAAGATTGCTTGCCACCTTGCAAATATCTGTTTTGAAACAAGATTCTTTACATATTTTTCTAAAATAAATTTTGAGGCTCTTGAATCCGTTTTTTATTGTAAAACTCTTATTAATTAAATCTCCTTGAAACTTTTGAACACATAAGACTATTGCTAAGATTTCTTTTTTGACTGTTGAATAATTTTTCTGAGTATTATTCCAAACTCCAGAATGAAATCTGATAATTGATTCTTTGTTATCTATACACTGTTTTAGGATTCCTCCATATCCGATATCGGATGCGTCAGACTCCACTATTAATTCAGCTTTTGGATTGATAAGACTCAAACAGGGAATTGATTTGACTAAAGTTTTAATAGACCTGACAGCCCTTGTATGCTCATCAGTCCAGGGCTTTGGATTCTTTTTTGGTCGCTCATAAAGTGGCTTGCAAATGATTCTTAGATTTTGAATAAAGTCAGATACATAATTGAGGCATCCTATAAATCGTTGCAATTGAGTTTTATCAAGAATTTGATCAGGAAAATTTGAAGCAAACTCTATTGATCTTTGAATAGGTTTTATTAAACCTAAATGAATATCAAATCCTAGAAATCGGATTTGGGTTTGAAATAGTTTGATCTTTGGAAGTGACACCACTAAACCATTTCGTTTAATGATATCTAAAAATATATTGAGATGTTTAAAATGTTGATCTATGTTTTGAGAAAATATTAACACATCATCAATATAAACAATTGAAAATTCTTGAAATGGATTGAAAATATCATTCATAATTTTTTGAAATTCTGATGGGGCTTTTTTTAATCCGAATGGCATAACATTCCATTCATATTGACCGAAAGGAACATTGGGACGAACTTTGGGTTCCGGGCTCTCGAAAACTTAAATGGAGTAAAGTTTGGAATATGTGTCAGCCAACTGACCTAAAGAACTCTCATTGGGATAAAATTTTAGTTCCAAACTCTCTCGAAACTCAAACGGAGCAAAGTTTGGACCAACTTTGTCCAAACTAGATGAAAAACTCTCATTGGGACGAACTTTAGGTTCCGAGCTCTCGAAAACTTAAACGGAGTAAAGTTTGGACCATGTGTCGTCCAAACCACCTAAAGAATTCTCATTGGGACGAACTTTGAGTTCCAAACTCTCTCGAAACTCAAACGGAGCAAAGTTTTGACCAACTTCGTCCAAACTAGATTAAAAACTCTCATTGGGACGAACTTTGGGTTCCGAGCTCTCAAAAACTTAAACGAAGTAAACTTTGGACCATGTGTCGTCCAAACCACCTAAAGAACTCTCATTCGGACGAACTTTGAGTTCCAAACTCTCTCGAAACTCAAACGGAGCAAAGTTTGGACCAACTTTGTCAAAACTAGATGAAAAACTCTCATTTGGACGAACTTTGGTTTCCGAGCTCTTGAAAACATAAACGGAGTAAAGTTTGGACCATGTGTCGTCCAAACCACCTAAAGAACTATCATTGGGATGAAATTTTAGTTCCAAACTCTCTCGAAACTCAAACGGAGCAAAGTTTGGACCAACTTCGTCCAAACTAGAAGAAAAACTCTTATTGGGACGAACTTTGTGTTCCGAGCTCTCGAAAACTTAAATGGAGTAAAGTTTGGAATATGTGTCGTCCAAATGACCTAAAGAACTCTCATTGGGACGAACTTTTAGTTCCAAACTCACTCGAAACTCAAACGGAGCAAAGTTTGGACCAACTTCGTCCAAACTAGATGAAAAACTCTCATTGGGACGAACTTTGGGTTCCGAGCTCTGAAAAACTTAAAGAAAGTAAAGTTTGGACCATGTGTCGTCCAAACCATCTAAAGAACTCCCATTCGGACGAACTTTGAGTTCCTAACTCTCTCCAAACTCAAACGGAGAAAAGTTTGGACCAACTTCGTCCAAACTAGATGAAAAACTCTCATTGGGAAAAACTTTGGGTTCCGAGCTCTCAAAAACTTAAAAGAAGTAAGGTTTGGACCATCTGTCATCAAAACCACCTAAAGATCTCTCATTGGGACGAACTTTGAGTTCCAAACTCTCTCGAAACTCAAACGGAGCAAAGTTTGGACCAACTTCGTCAATTCTAGATGAAAAACTCTCCTTGGGTTCCGAACTCTCAAAAACTTAAACGAAGTAAAGTTTGGACAATGTGTCGTCCAAACAACCTAAAGAACTCTCATTCGGAAGAACTTTGAGTTCCAAACTTTCTCGAAACTCAAAAGGAGCAAAGTTTGGACCAACTTCGTCCAAACTAGATGAAAACTCTCATTGGGACGAACTTTGTGTTCCGAGCTCTCAAAAACTTAAACGAAGTAAAGTTTGGACCATGTGTCGTCCAAACCACCTAAAGAACTCTCATTCGGACGAACTTTGAGTTCCAAACTCTCTCGAAACTCAAACGGAGAAAAGTTTGGACCAACTTCGTCCAAACTAGATGAAAAACTCTCATTGGGACGAACTTTGGGTTCCGAGCTCTCGAAAACTTAAACGGAGTAAAGATTGGATCATGTGTCGTCCAAACCACCTAAAGAACTCTCATTGGGACAAACTTTGAGTTCCAAACTCTCTTGAAACTCAAACGGAGCAAAGTTTGGACCAACTTCGTCCAAACTAGATGAAAAACTCTCATTGGGTTGAACTTTGGGTTTCGAGCTCTCAAAAACTTAAACGAAGTAAAGTTTGGACCATGTGTCGTCCAAACCACCTAAAGAACTCTCATTCGGACGAACTTTGAGTTGCAAACTCTCTCGAAACTCAAACGGAGAAAAGTTTGGACCAACTTCGTCCAAACTAGATGAAAAACTCTCATTGGGACGAACTTTTGGTTCCGAGCTCTCAAAAACTTAAACGAAATAAAGTTTGGACCATGTGTCGTCCAAACCACGTAAAGAACTCTCATTGGAACCAACTTTGAGTTCCAAACTCTCTCGAAACTCAAACGGAGCAAAGTTTGGACCAACTTCGTCCAAACTAGATGAAAAACTCTCATTGGGTTTCGAGCTCTCAAAAACTTAAACGAAGTAAAGTTTGGACAATGTGTCGTCCAAACCACCTAAAGAACTCTCATTCGGACGAACTTTGAGTTCCAAACTCTCTCGAAACTCAAACGGAGCAAAGTTTGGACCAACTTCGTCCAAGCTAGATGAAAAAGTCTCATGTGGACGAAATTTGGGTTCCAAGCTCTAAAAAACTTAAACGAAGTAAAATTTGGACCATGTGTCGTCCAAACCACCTAAAGAACTCTCATTCGGACGAACTTTGAGATCCAAACTCTCTCGAAACTCAAACGGAGCAAAGTTTGGACCAACTTCGTCCAAACTAGATGAAAAACTCTCATTGGGACGAACTTTGGGTTCCGAGCTCTCAAAAACTTAAACCAAGTAAACATTGGACCATGTGTCGTCCAAACCACATAAAGAACTCTCATTGGGACGAAGTTTGAGTTCCCAACTCTCTCGAAACTAAAACGGAGCAAAGTTTGGACCTACTTCGCCCAAGCTAGATGAAAAAGTCTCATTGGGACGAAATTTGGGTTCCGAGCTCTAAAAAACTTAAAGGAAATAAAGTTTGGACCATGTGTTGTCAAAACCACCTAAATAACTCTCATTCGGATGAACTTTGAGTTCCAAACTCTCTCGAAACTCAAACGGAGCAAAGTTTGGACCAACTTCGTGCAAACTAGATGAAAAACTCTAATTTGGACGAACTTTGTGTTCCGAGCTCTCAAAAACTTAAACGAAGTAAAGTTTGGACCATGTGTCGTCCAAACCACCTAAAGAAGTCTCATTGGGACGAACTTTGAGTTCCAAACTCTCTCGAAACTCAACCGGAGCAAAGTTTGGACCAACTTCGTCCAAACTAGATGAAAAACTCCCATTGGGTTCTAAGCTCTCAAAAAGTTAAACAAAGTAAAGTTTGGACAATGTGTCGTCCAAACAACCTAAAGAACTCTCATTCGGACGAACTTTGACTTCCAAACTCTCTCGAAATGCAAACGGAGCAAAGTTTGGACCAACTTCGTCCAAACTAGAAGAAAAACTCTCATTGGGACGAACTTTGGGTTCCGAGCTCTCGAAAACTTAAACGGAGTAAAGATTGGATCATGTGTCGTCCAAACCACCTAAAGAACTCTCATTGGGACCAACTTTGAGTTCCAAACTCTCTTGAAACTCAAACGGAGCAAAGTTTGGACCAACTTCGTCCAAACTAGATGAAAAACTCTCATTGGGACGAACTTTGGGTTTCGAGCTCTCAAAAACTTAAACGAAGTAAAGTTTGGACCATGTGTCGTCCAAACCACCTAAAGAACTCTCATTCGGACGAACTTTGAGTTCCAAACTCTCTCGAAACTCAAACGGAGAAAAGTTTGGACCAACTTCGTCCAAACTAGATGAAAAACTCTCATTGGGACGGACTTTGGGTTCCGAGCTCTCGAAAAGTTAAACGGAGTTAAGATTGGATCATGTGTCGTCCAAACCACCTAAAGAACTCTCATTGGGACAAACTTTGAGTTCCAAACTCTCTTGAAACTCAAACGGAGCAAAGTTTGGACCAACTTCGTCCAAACTAGATGAAAAACTCTCATTGGGACGAACTTTGAGTTTCGAGCTCTCAAAAACTTAAACGAAGTAAAGTTTGGACCATGTGTCGTCCAAACCACCTAAAGAACTCTCATTGGGACGAACTTTTAGTTCCAAACTCTCTCGAAACTCAAACGGAACAAAGTTTGGACAAACTTCGTCCAAGCTAGATGAAAAAGTCTCATTGGGACGAAATTTGGGTTCCGAGCTCTAAAAAACTTAAACGAAGTAAAATTTGGACCATGTGTCGTCCAAACCACCTAAAGAACTCTCATTCGGACGAACTTTGAGATCCAAACTCTCTCGAAACTCAAACGGAGCAAAGTTTGGACCAACTTCGTCCAAACTAGATGAAAAACTCTCATTGGGACGAACTTTGGGTTCCGAGCTCTCAAAAACTTAAACCAAGTAAACTTTGGACCATGTGTCGTCCAAACCACATAAAGAACTCTCATTGGGACGAACTTTGAGATCCAAACTCTCTCGAAACTCAAACGGAGCAAAGTTTGGACCAACTTCGTCCAAACTAGATGAAAAACTCTCATTGGGACGAACTTTGTGTTCCGAGCTCTCAAAAACTTAAACCAAGTAAACTTTGGACCATGTGTCGTCCAAACCACATAAAGAACTCTCATTGGGACGAACTTTGAGTTCTAAACTCTCTCGAAACTCAAACGGAGCAAAGTTTGGACCAACTTCGTCCAAACTAGATGAAAAACTCTCATTGGGACGAACTTTGTGTTCCGAGCTCTCAAAAACTTAAACCAAGTAAACTTTGGACCATGTGTCGTCCAAACCACATAAAGAACTCTCATTGGGACGAACTTTGAGTTCTAAACTCTCTCGAAACTCAAACGGAGCAAAGTTTGGACCAACTTCGTCCAAACTAGATGAAAAACTCTCATTGGGACGAACTTTGGGTTCCGAGCTCTCAAAAACTTAAACCAAGTAAACTTTGGACCATGTGTCGTCCAAACCACATAAAGAACTCTCATTGGGACGAACTTTGAGATCCAAACTCTCTCGAAACTCAAACGGAGCAAAGTTTGGACCAACTTCGTCCAAACTAGATGAAAAACTCTCATTGGGACGAACTTTGTGTTCCGAGCTCTCAAAAACTTAAACCAAGTAAACTTTGGACCATGTGTCGTCCAAACCACATAAAGAACTCTCATTGGGACGAACTTTGAGTTCTAAACTCTCTCGAAACTCAAACGGAGCAAAGTTTGGACCAACTTCGTCCAAACTAGATGAAAAACTCTCATTGGGACGAACTTTGGGTTCCGAGCTCTCAAAAACTTAAAAGAAGTACAGTTTGGACCATGTGTCGTCCAAACCACCTAAAGAACTCTCATTGGGACGAACTTTGAGGTCAAAACTCTCTCGAAACTCAAACGGAGCAAAGTTTGGACCAACTTCGTCCAAACTAGATGAAAAACTCTCACTGGGTTCCGAACTCTCAAAAACTTAAACGAAGTAAAGTTTGGACAATGTGTCGTCCAAACCACCTAAAGAACTCTCATTCAGACGAACTTTGAGTTCCCAACTCTCTCGAAACTCAAACGGAGCAAAGTTTGGACCAACTTCGCCTAAGCTAGATGAAAAAGTCTCATTGGGACGAAATTTGGGTTCCGAGCTCTAAAAAACTTAAAGGAAATAAAGTTTGGACCATGTGTTGTCAAAACCACCTAAATAACTCTCATTCGGATGAACTTTGAGTTCCAAACTCTCTCGAAACTCAAACGGAGCAAAGTTTGGACCAATTCGTCCAAACTAGATGAAAAACTCTCATTGGGTTCCGAGCTCTCAAAAACTTAAACGAAGTAAAGTTTGGACAATGTGTCGTCCAAACCACCTAAAGAACTGTCATTCGGATGAACTTTGAGTTCCAAACTCTCTCAAAACTCAAACGGAGCAAAGTTTGGACCAACTTCGTTCAAGCTAGATGAAAAAGTCTCATTGGGACGAAATTTGGGTTCCGAGCTCTAAAAAACTTAAGCGAAGTAAAATTTGGACCATGTGTCGTCAAAACCACCTAAAAAACTCTCATTCAGACGAACTTTGAGTTCCCAACTCTCTCGAAACTCAAACGGAGCAAAGTTTGGACCAACTTCGTCCAAACTAGATGAAAAACTCTCATTGGGACGAACTTTGGGTTCCGAGCTCTCAAAAACTTAAACCAAGTAAACTTTGGACCATTTGTCGTCCAAACCAACTAAAAAACTCTCATTCGGACAAACTTTGAGTTCCCAACTCTCTCGAAACTCAAACGGAGCAAAGTTTGGACCAACTTCGTCCAAACTAGATGAAAAACTCTCATTGGGACGAACTTTGGGTTCCGAGGTCTCAAAAACTTAAACCAAGTAAACTTTGGACCATGTGTCGTCCAAACCACCTAAAGAACTCTCATTGGGACGAACTTTGAGTTCCAAACTCTCTCGAAACTCAAATGGAGCAAAGTTTGGACAAACTTCGTCCAAACTAGCTGAAAAACTCTCATTGGGACGAACTTTGGGTTCCGAGCTCTCAAAAACTTAAACCAAGTAAACTTTGGACCATGTGTCGTCCAAACCACCTAAAGAACTCTCATTGGGACGAACTTTGAGTTCCAAACTCTCTCAAAACTCAAACGGAGAAAAGCTTGGACCAACTTCGTCCAAACTAGATGAAAAACTCTCATTGGGACGAACTTTGGGTTCCGAGTTCTCAAAAACTTAAAGGAAGTAAAGTTTGGACCATGTGTCGTCTAAACCACCTAAAGAACTCTCATTCGGACGAACTTTGAGTTCCAAACTCTCTCCAAACTCAAACGAAGCAAAGTTTTGACCAACTTCGTCCAAACTAGATGAAAAACTCTCATTGGGACGAACTTTGGGTTCCGAGCTCTAAAAAACTTAAAAGAAGAAAAGTTTGGACCATGTGTTGTCCAAACCACCTAAAGAACTCCCATTCGGACGAACTTTGAGTTCCAAACTCTCTTGAAACTCAAACGAAGCAAAGTTTGGACCAACTTCGTCCAAACTAGATAAAAAACTCTCTTTGGGACAAAGTTTTGGTTCCGAGCTCTCAAAAACTTAAACGAAGTAAAGTTTGGACCATGTGTTGTCCAAACAACCTAAAGAACTCTCATTTGGACGAACTTTGAGTTCCAAACTATCTCTAAACTCAAACGAAGAAAAGTTTGGACCAACTTCATCCAAACTAAATGAAAAACTCTAATTGGGACGAACTTTGGGTTCCGAGCTCTCAAAAACTTAAACGAACTTTGGACCATGTTTCGTCCAAACCACCTAAAAAACTCGCATTCGGACGAACTTTGAGTTCCAAAATATGTCATTATAATAGTTATAATAGGATTAGACTTAGAAGTAAAGTTTGGACCATGTGTCGTCCAAACCACCTAAATAACTCTCTTCCGGACGAACTTTGAGTTCCAAACTCTCTCGAAAATCAAACGGAGCAAAGTTTGGACCAACTTCGTCCAAAGTAGATGAAAAACTGTGATTGGGACGAACTTTGGGTTCCGACCTCTCAAAAACTTAAACGAAGTAAAGTTTGGACCATGTGTCATCCAAACCACCTAAACAACTCTCATTCGGACGAACTTTGAGTTCCAAACTCTCTCGAAACTCAAACGGAGAAAAGTTTGGAACAACTTCGTCCAAACTAGATGAAAAACTCTCATTGGGACGAAATTTGCGTTCCGAGCTTTCAAAAACTTAAACGAAGTAAAGTTTGGACCATGTGTCGTCCAAACAACCTAAAGAACTCTCATTCGGACGAACTTTGAGTTCAAAACTCTCTCGAAACTCAAATGGAGCAAAGTTTGGCCCAACTTCGTCCAAACTAGATGAAAAATTCTCATTGGGACGAACTTTGGGTTCCGAGCTCTCAAAAACTTAAACGAAGTAAAGTTTGGACCATGTGTCGTCCAAACCACCTAAAGAACTTTCATTCGGACGAACTTTGAGTTCCAAACTCTCTCGAAAGTCAAACGGAGGAAAGTTTCGACCAACTTCGTCCAAACTAAATGAAAAACTCTCATTGGGACGAACTTTGGGTTCCGAGCTCTCAAAAACTTCAAGGAAGTAAAGTTTGGACCATGTGTCATCCAAACAACCTAAAGAACTCTCATTCGGACGAACTTTGAGTTCCAAACTCTCTCGAAACTCAAACGGAGCAAAGTTTGGACCAACTTCGTCAAAACTAGAAGAAAAACTCTCATTGGGACGAACTTTGGGTTCCGAGCTCTCAAAAACTTAAAGGAAGTAAAGTTTGGACCATGTGTCGTCCAAACCACCTAAAGAACTCTCATTCGGACGAACTTTGAGTTCCAAACTCTCTCGTAACTCAAACGGAGCAAAGTTTGGACCAACTTTGTCCAAACTAGATGAAAAACTCTCATTGGGACGAACTTTGGGTTCCGAGCTCTGAAAAACTTAAACGAAGTAAAGTTTGGACCATGTGTCGTCCAAACCACCTAAAGAACTCTCATTCGGACGAACTTTGAGTTCCAAACTCTCTCGAAACTCAAACGGAGCAAAGTTTGGACCAACTTCGTCCAAACTAGATGAAAAACTCTCATTAGGACGAACTTTGGGTTCCGAGCTCTCAAAAACTTAAAGGAAGTAAAGTTTGGACCATGTGTCGTCCAAACCACCTAAAGAACTCTCATACGGACGAACTTTGAGTTCAAAACTCTCTCGAAACTCAAACGGAGCAAAGTTTGGACCAAGTTTGTCCAAACTAGATGAAAAAACTCTCATTGGGACGAACTTTGGGTTCCGAGCTCTCAAAAACTTAAAGGAAGTAAAGTTTGGACCATGTGTCGTCCAAACCACCTAAAGAATTCTCATTCGGACGAACTTTGAGTTCCAAACTCTCTCGAAACTCAAACGGAGAAAAGTTTGGACCAACTTCGTCCAAACTAGATGAAAAACTCTCATTGGGACGAACTTTGGGTTCCGAGCTCTGAAAAACTTAAAGGAAGTAAAGTTTGGACCATGTGTCGTCATAACCACCTAAGGAACTCTCATTCGGACGAACTTTGAGTTCAAAACTCTCTCGAAACTCAAACAGAGCAAAGTTTGGACGAACTTCGTCCAAACTAGATGAAAAACTCTCATTGGGACGAACTTTGGGTTCCGAGCTCTCAAAAACTTAAAGGAAGTAAAGTTTGGACCATGTGTCGTCCAAACCACCTAAAGAACTCTCATACGGATGAACTTTGAGTTCCAAACTCTCTCGAAACTCAAACGGAGCAAAGTTTGGACCAACTTTGTCCAAACTAGATGAAAAAACTCTCAATGGGACGAACTTTGGGTTCCGAGCTCTCAAAAACTTAAAGTAAGTAAAGTTTGGACCATGTGTCGTCCAAACCACCTAAAGAACTCTCATTCGGACGAACTTTGAGTTCCAAACTCTCTCGAAACTCTAACGGAGCAAAGTTTGGACCAACTTCGTCCAAACTAGAAGAAAAACTCTCATTGGGACGAACTTTGGGTTCCGAGCTCTCAAAAACTTAAAGTAAGTAAAGTTTGGACCATGTGTCGTCCAAACCACCTAAAGAACTCTCATTCGGACGAACTTTGAGTTCCAAACTCTCTCGAAACTGAAACGGAGAAAAGTTTGGACCAACTTCGTCCAAACTAGATGAAAAACTCTCATTGGGACGAACTTTGGGTTCCGAGCTCTCAAAAACTTAAAGGAAGTAAAGTTTGGACCATGTGTCGTCCAAACCACCTAAAGAATTCTCATTCGGACGAACTTTGAGTTCCAAACTCTCTCGAAACTCAAACGGAGAAAAGTTTGGACCAACTTCGTCCAAACTAGATGAAAAACTCTCATTGGGACGAACTTTGGGTTCCGAGCTCTGAAAAACTTAAAGGAAGTAAAGTTTGGACCATGTGTCGTCATAACCACCTAAGGAACTCTCATTCGGACGAACTTTGAGTTCCAAACTCTCTCGAAACTCAAACGGAGCAAAGTTTGGACCAACTTCGTCCAAACTAGATGAAAAACTCTCACTGGGACGAACTTTGGGTTCCGAGCTCTCAAAAACTTAAAGGAAGTAAAGTTTGGACCATGTGTCGTCCAAACCACCTAAAGAACTCTCATACGGATGAACTTTGAGTTCCAAACTCTCTCGAAACTCAAACGGAGCAAAGTTTGGACCAACTTTGTCCAAACTAGATGAAAAAACTCTCAATGGGACGAACTTTGGGTTCCGAGCTCTCAAAAACTTAAAGTAAGTAAAGTTTGGACCATGTGTCGTCCAAACCACCTAAAGAACTCTCATTCGGACGAACTTTGAGTTCCAAACTCTCTCGAAACTCAAACGGAGCAAAGTTTGGACCAACTTCGTCCAAACTAGAAGAAAAACTCTCATTGGGACGAACTTTGGGTTCCGAGCTCTCAAAAACTTAAAGTAAGTAAAGTTTGGACCATGTGTCGTCCAAACCACCTAAAGAACTCTCATTCGGACGAACTTTGAGTTCCAAACTCTCTCGAAACTGAAACGGAGAAAAGTTTGGACCAACTTCGTCCAAACTAGATGAAAAACTCTCATTGGGACGAACTTTGGGTTCCGAGCTCTCAAAAACTTAAAGGAAGTAAAGTTTGGACCATGTGTCGTCCAAACCACCTAAAGAATTCTCATTCGGACGAACTTTGAGTTCCAAACTCTCTCGAAACTCAAACGGAGAAAAGTTTGGACCAACTTCGTCCAAACTAGATGAAAAACTCTCATTGGGACGAACTTTGGGTTCCGAGCTCTGAAAAACTTAAAGGAAGTAAAGTTTGGACCATGTGTCGTCATAACCACCTAAGGAACTCTCATTCGGACGAACTTTGAGTTCCAAACTCTCTCGAAACTCAAACGGAGCAAAGTTTGGACCAACTTCGTCCAAACTAGATGAAAAACTCTCACTGGGACGAACTTTGGGTTCCGAGCTCTCAAAAACTTAAAGGAAGTAAAGTTTGGACCATGTGTCGTCCTAACCACCTAAGGAACTCTCATTCGGACGAACTTTGAGTTCCAAACTCTCTCGAAACTCAAACGAAGCAAAGTTTGGACCAACTTCGTCCAAACTAGATGACAAACTCTCATTACGACGAACATTGGGTTCCGAGCTCTCAAAAACTTAAAGGAAGTAAAGTTTGGATCATGTGTCGTCCAAACCACCTAAAGAACTCTCATTCAGACGAACTTTGAGTTCCAAACTCTCTCGAAACTCAAACAGAGCAAAGTTTGGACGAACTTCGTCCAAACTAGATGAAAAACTCTCATTGGGACGAACTTTGGGTTCCGAGCTATCAAAAACTTAAACGAAGTAAAGTTTGGACCATGTGTCGTCCAAACCACCTAAAGAACTCTCATACGGACGAACTTTGAGTTCCAATCTCTCTCGAAACTAAAACGGTGCAAAGTTTGGACCAACTTTGTCCAAACTAGATGAAAAAACTCTCAATGGGACGAACTTTGGGTTCCGAGCTCTCAAAAACTTAAAGGAAGTAATGTTTGGACCATGTGTCGTCCAAACCACCTAAAGAACTCTCATTCAGACGAACTTTGAGTTCCAAACTCTCTCGAAATTCAAACAGAGCAAAGTTTGGACGAACTTCGTCCAAACTAGATGAAAAACTCTCATTTGGACGAACTTTGGGTTCCGAGCTCTCAAAAACTTAAAGGAAGTAAAGTTTGTACCATGTGTCGTCCTAACCACCTAAGGAACTCTCATTCGGACGAACTTTGAGTTCCAAACTCTCTCGAAACTCAAACGAAGCAAAGTTTGGACCAACTTCGTCCAAACTAGATGACAAACTCTTATTACGACGAACATTGGGTTCCGAGCTCTCAAAAACTTAAACGAAGTAAAGTTTGGACCATGTGTCGTCCAAACAACCTAAAGAACTCTCATTCGGACGAACTTTGAGTTCCAAACTCTCTCGAAAGTCAAACGGAGCAAAGTTTCGACCAACTTCGTCCAAACTAAATGAAAAACTCTCATTGGGACGAACTTTGGGTTCCGAGCTCTCAAAAACTTCAAGGAAGTAAAGTTTGGACCATGTGTCATCCAAACAACCTAAAGAACTCTCATTCGGACGAACTTTGAGTTCCAAACTCTCTCGAAACTCAAACGGAGCAAAGTTTGGACCAACTTTGTCCAAACTAGATGAAAAAACTCTCAATGGGACGAACTTTTGGTTCCGAGCTCTCAAAAACTTAAAGTAAGTAAAGTTTGGACCATGTGTCGTCCAAACCACCTAAAGAACTCTCATTCGGACGAACTTTGAGTTCCAAACTCTCTCGAAACTCAAACGGAGCAAAGTTTGGACCAACTTCGTCCAAACTAGAAGAAAAACTCTCATTGGGACGAACTTTGGGTTCCGAGCTCTCAAAAACTTAAAGTAAGTAAAGTTTGGACCATGTGTCGTCCAAACCACCTAAAGAACTCTCATTCGGACGAACTTTGAGTTAAAAACTCTCTCGAAACTGAAACGGAGAAAAGTTTGGACCAACTTCGTCCAAACTAGATGAAAAACTCTCATTGGGACGAACTTTGGGTTCCGAGCTCTCAAAAACTTAAAGGAAGTAAAGTTTGGACCATGTGTCGTCCTAACCACCTAAGGAACTCTCATTCGGACGAACTTTGAGTTCCAAACTCTCTCGAAACTCAAACGAAGCAAAGTTTGGACCAACTTCGTCCAAACTAGATGACAAACTCTCATTACGACGAACATTGGGTTCCGAGCTCTCAAAAACTTAAAGGAAGTAAAGTTTGGATCATGTGTCGTCCAAACCACCTAAAGAACTCTCATTCAGACGAACTTTGAGTTCCAAACTCTCTCGAAACTCAAACAGAGCAAAGTTTGGACGAACTTCGTCCAAACTAGATGAAAAACTCTCATTGGGACGAACTTTGGGTTCCGAGCTCTCAAAAACTTAAAGGAAGTAATGTTTGGACCATGTGTCGTCCAAACCACCTAAAGAACTCTCATTCAGACGAACTTTGAGTTCCAAACTCTCTCGAAACTCAAACAGAGCAAAGTTTGGACGAACTTCGTCCAAACTAGATGAAAAACTCTCATTGGGACGAACTTTGGGTTCCGAGCTCTCAAAAACTTAAAGGAAGTAAAGTTTGGACCATGTGTCGTCCTAACCACCTAAGGAACTCTCATTCGGACGAACTTTGAGTTCCAAACTCTCTCGAAACTCAAACGAAGCAAAGTTTGGACCAACTTCGTCCAAACTAGATGACAAACTCTCATTACGACGAACATTGGGTTCCGAGCTCTCAAAAACTTAAAGGAAGTAAAGTTTGGATCATGTGTCGTCCAAACCACCTAAAGAACTCTCATTCAGACGAACTTTGAGTTCCAAACTCTCTCGAAACTCAAACAGAGCAAAGTTTGGACGAACTTCGTCCAAACTAGATGAAAAACTCTCATTGGGACGAACTTTGGGTTCCGAGCTATCAAAAACTTAAACGAAGTAAAGTTTGGACCATGTGTCGTCCAAACCACCTAAAGAACTTTCATTCGGACGAACTTTGAGTTCCAAACTCTCTCGAAAGTCAAACGGAGGAAAGTTTCGACCAACTTCGTCCAAACTAAATGAAAAACTCTCATTGGGACGAACTTTGGGTTCCGAGCTCTCAAAAACTTCAAGGAAGTAAAGTTTGGACCATGTGTCATCCAAACAACCTAAAGAACAATCATTCGGACGAACTTTGAGTTCCAAACTCTCTCGAAACTCAAACGGAGCAAAGTTTGGACCAACTTCGTCCAAACTAGAAGAAAAACTCTCATTGGGACGAACTTTGGGTTCCGAGCTCTCAAAAACTTAAAGGAAGTAAAGTTTGGACCATGTGTCGTCCAAACCACCTAAAGAACTCTCATTCGGACGAACTTTGAATTCCAAACTCTCTCGTAACTCAAACGGAGCAAAGTTTGGACCAACTTTGTCCAAACTAGATGAAAAACTCTCATTGGGACGAACTTTGGGTTCCGAGCTCTGAAAAACTTAAACGAAGTAAAGTTTGGACCATGTGTCGTCCAAACCACCTAAAGAACTCTCATTCGGACGAAGTTTGAGTTCAAAACTCTCTCGAAACTCAAACGGAGCAAAGTTTGGACCAACTTCGTCCAAACTAGATGAAAAACTCTCATTGGGACGAACTTTGGGTTCCGAGCTCTCAAAAACTTAAAGGAAGTAAAGTTTGGACCATGTGTCGTCCAAACCACCTAAAGAACTCTCATACGGACGAACTTTGAGTTCAAAACTCTCTCGAAACTCAAACGGAGCAAAGTTTGGACAAAGTTAGTCCAAACTAGATGAAAAAACTCTCAATGGGACGAATTTTGGGTTTCGAGCTCTCAAAAACTTAAAGTAAGTAAAGTTTGGACCATGTGTCGTCCAAACCACCTAAAGAACTCTCATACGGACGAACTTTGGTTCAAAACTCTCTCGAAACTCAAACAGAGCAAAGTTTGGACGAACTTCGTCCAAACTAGATGAAAAACTCTCATTGGGACGAACTTTGGGTTCCGAGCTCTCAAAAACTTAAAGGAAGTAAAGTTTGGACCATGTGTCGTCCAAACCACCTAAAGAACTCTCATACGGATGAACTTTGAGTTCCAAACTCTCTCGAAACTCAAACGGAGCAAAGTTTGGACCAACTTTGTCCAAACTAGATGAAAAAACTCTCAATGGGACGAACTTTGGGTTCCGAGCTCTCAAAAACTTAAAGTAAGTAAAGTTTGGACCATGTGTCGTCCAAACCACCTAAAGAACTCTCATTCGGACGAACTTTGAGTTCCAAACTCTCTCGAAACTCAAACGGAGCAAAGTTTGGACCAACTTCGTCCAAACTAGAAGAAAAACTCTCATTGGGACGAACTTTGGGTTCCGAGCTCTCAAAAACTTAAAGTAAGTAAAGTTTGGACCATGTGTCGTCCAAACCACCTAAAGAACTCTCATTCGGACGAACTTTGAGTTCCAAACTCTCTCGAAACTGAAACGGAGAAAAGTTTGGACCAACTTCGTCCAAACTAGATGAAAAACTCTCATTGGGACGAACTTTGGGTTCCGAGCTCTCAAAAACTTAAAGGAAGTAAAGTTTGGACCATGTGTCATCCAAACCACCTAAAGAATTCTCATTCGGACGAACTTTGAGTTCCAAACTCTCTCGAAACTCAAACGGAGAAAAGTTTGGACCAACTTCGTCCAAACTAGATGAAAAACTCTCATTGGGACGAACTTTGGGTTCCGAGCTCTGAAAAACTTAAAGGAAGTAAAGTTTGGACCATGTGTCGTCATAACCACCTAAGGAACTCTCATTCGGACGAACTTTGAGTTCCAAACTCTCTCGAAACTCAAACGGAGCAAAGTTTGGACCAACTTCGTCCAAACTAGATGAAAAACTCTCACTGGGACGAACTTTGGGTTCCGAGCTCTCAAAAACTTAAAGGAAGTAAAGTTTGGACCATGTGTCGTCCTAACCACCTAAGGAACTCTCATTCGGACGAACTTTGAGTTCCAAACTCTCTCGAAACTCAAACGAAGCAAAGTTTGAACCAACTTCGTCCAAACTAGATGACAAACTCTCATTACGACGAACATTGGGTTCCGAGCTCTCAAAAACTTAAAGGAAGTAAAGTTTGGATCATGTGTCGTCCAAACCACCTAAAGAACTCTCATTCAGACGAACTTTGAGTTCCAAACTCTCTCGAAACTAAAACAGAGCAAAGTTTGGACGAACTTCGTCCAAACTAAATGAAAAACTCTCATTGGGACGAACTTTGGGTTCCGAGCTATCAAAAACTTAAACGAAGTAAAGTTTGGACCATGTGTCGTCCAAACCACCTAAAGAACTCTCATACGGACGAACTTTGAGTTCCAATCTCTCTCGAAACTAAAACGGTGCAAAGTTTGGACCAACTTTGTCCAAACTAGATGAAAAAACTCTCAATGGGACGAACTTTGGGTTCCGAGCTCTCAAAAACTTAAAGAAAGTAATGTTTGGACCATGTGTCGTCCAAACCACCTAAAGAACTCTCATTCAGACGAACTTTGAGTTCCAAACTCTCTCGAAACTCAAACAGAGCAAAGTTTGGACGAACTTCGTCCAAACTAGATGAAAAACTCTCATTGGGACGAACTTTGGGTTCCGAGCTCTCAAAAACTTAAAGGAAGTAAAGTTTGGACCATGTGTCGTCCTAACCACCTAAGAAACTCTCATTCGGACGAACTTTGAGTTCCAAACTCTCTCGAAACTCAAACGAAGCAAAGTTTGGACCAACTTCGTCCAAACTAGATGACAAACTCTTATTACGACGAACATTGGGTTCCGAGCTCTCAAAAACTTAAACGAAGTAAAGTTTGGACCATGTGTCGTCCAAACAACCTAAAGAACTCTCATTCGGACGAACTTTGAGTTCCAAACTCTCTCGAAAGTCAAACGGAGCAAAGTTTCGACCAACTTCGTCCAAACTAAATGAAAAACTCTCATTGGGACGAACTTTGGGTTCCGAGCTCTCAAAAACTTCAAGGAAGTAAAGTTTGGACCATGTGTCATCCAAACAACCTAAAGAACTCTCATTCGGACGAACTTTGAGTTCCAAACTCTCTCGAAACTCAAACGGAGCAAAGTTTGGACCAACTTCGTCCAAACTAGATGAAAAACTCTCATTGGGACGAACTTTGTGTTCCGAGCTCTCAAAAACTTAAAGGAAGTAAAGTTTGGACCATGTGTCGTCCAAACCACCTAAAGAACTCTCATTCAGACGAACTTTGAGTTCCAAACTCTCTCGAAACTGAAACGGAGAAAAGTTTGGACCAACTTCGTCCAAACTAGATGAAAAACTCTCATTGGGACGAACATTGGGTTCCGAGCTCTCAAACACTTAAAGGAAGTAAAGTTTGGACCATGTGTCGTCCAAACCACCTAAAGAACTCTCATTCGGACGAACTTTGAGTTCCAAACTCTCTCGAAAGTCAAACGGAGCAAATTTTGGACCAACTTCGTCCAAACTAGATGAAAAACTCTCATTGGGACGAACTTTAGGTTCCGAGCTCTCAAAAACTTAAAGGAAGTAAAGTTTGGACCATGTGTCGTCCTAACCACCTAAGGAACTCTCATTCGGACGAACTTTGAGTTCCAAACTCTCTTGAAACTCAAACGAAGCAAACTTTGGACCAACTTCGTCCAAACTAGATGACAAACTCTCATTACGACGAACATTGGGTTCCGAGCTCTCAAAAACTTAAACGAAGTAAAGTTTGGACCATGTGTCGTCCAAACAACCTAAAGAACTCTCATTCGGACGAACTTTGAGTTCCAAACTCTCTCGAAACTCAAACGGAGCAAAGTTTGGACCAACTTCGTCCAAACTAGAAGAAAAACTCTCATTGGGACGAACTTTGGGTTCCGAGCTCTCAAAAACTTAAAGGAAGTAACGTTTTGACCATGTGTCGTCCAAACCACCTAAAGAACTCTCATTCGGACGAACTTTGAGTTCCAAACTCTCTCGTAACTCAAACGGAGCAAAGTTTGGACCAACTTTGTCCAAACTAGATGAAAAACTCTCATTGGGACGAACTTTGGGTTCCGAGCTCTGATAAACTTAAACGAAGTAAAGTTTGGACCATGTGTCGTCCAAAGCACCTAAAGAACTCTCATTCGGACGAACTTTGAGTTCCAAACTCTCTCGAAACTCAAACGGAGCAAAGTTTGGACCAACTTCGTCCAAACTAGATGAAAAACTCTCATTGGGACGAACTTTGGGTTCCGAGCTCTCAAAAACTTAAAGGAAGTAAAGTTTGGACCATGTGTCGTCCAAACCACCTAAAGAACTCTCATACGGACGAACTTTGAGTTCCAATCTCTCTCGAAACTAAAACGGTGCAAAGTTTGGACCAACTTTGTCCAAACTAGATGAAAAAACTCTCAATGGGACGAACTTTGGGTTCCGAGCTCTCAAAAACTTAAAGAAAGTAATGTTTGGACCATGTGTCGTCCAAACCACCTAAAGAACTCTCATTCAGACGAACTTTGAGTTCCAAACTCTCTCGAAACTCAAACAGAGCAAAGTTTGGACGAACTTCGTCCAAACTAGATGAAAAACTCTCATTGGGACGAACTTTGGGTTCCGAGCTCTCAAAAACTTAAAGGAAGTAAAGTTTGGACCATGTGTCGTCCTAACCACCTAAGAAACTCTCATTCGGACGAACTTTGAGTTCCAAACTCTCTCGAAACTCAAACGAAGCAAAGTTTGGACCAACTTCGTCCAAACTAGATGACAAACTCTTATTACGACGAACATTGGGTTCCGAGCTCTCAAAAACTTAAACGAAGTAAAGTTTGGACCATGTGTCGTCCAAACAACCTAAAGAACTCTCATTCGGACGAACTTTGAGTTCCAAACTCTCTCGAAAGTCAAACGGAGCAAAGTTTCGACCAACTTCGTCCAAACTAAATGAAAAACTCTCATTGGGACGAACTTTGGGTTCCGAGCTCTCAAAAACTTCAAGGAAGTAAAGTTTGGACCATGTGTCATCCAAACAACCTAAAGAACTCTCATTCGGACGAACTTTGAGTTCCAAACTCTCTCGAAACTCAAACGGAGCAAAGTTTGGACCAACTTCGTCCAAACTAGATGAAAAACTCTCATTGGGACGAACTTTGTGTTCCGAGCTCTCAAAAACTTAAAGGAAGTAAAGTTTGGACCATGTGTCGTCCAAACCACCTAAAGAACTCTCATTCAGACGAACTTTGAGTTCCAAACTCTCTCGAAACTGAAACGGAGAAAAGTTTGGACCAACTTCGTCCAAACTAGATGAAAAACTCTCATTGGGACGAACATTGGGTTCCGAGCTCTCAAACACTTAAAGGAAGTAAAGTTTGGACCATGTGTCGTCCAAACCACCTAAAGAACTCTCATTCGGACGAACTTTGAGTTCCAAACTCTCTCGAAAGTCAAACGGAGCAAATTTTGGACCAACTTCGTCCAAACTAGATGAAAAACTCTCATTGGGACGAACTTTAGGTTCCGAGCTCTCAAAAACTTAAAGGAAGTAAAGTTTGGACCATGTGTCGTCCTAACCACCTAAGGAACTCTCATTCGGACGAACTTTGAGTTCCAAACTCTCTTGAAACTCAAACGAAGCAAACTTTGGACCAACTTCGTCCAAACTAGATGACAAACTCTCATTACGACGAACATTGGGTTCCGAGCTCTCAAAAACTTAAACGAAGTAAAGTTTGGACCATGTGTCGTCCAAACAACCTAAAGAACTCTCATTCGGACGAACTTTGAGTTCCAAACTCTCTCGAAACTCAAACGGAGCAAAGTTTGGACCAACTTCGTCCAAACTAGAAGAAAAACTCTCATTGGGACGAACTTTGGGTTCCGAGCTCTCAAAAACTTAAAGGAAGTAACGTTTTGACCATGTGTCGTCCAAACCACCTAAAGAACTCTCATTCGGACGAACTTTGAGTTCCAAACTCTCTCGTAACTCAAACGGAGCAAAGTTTGGACCAACTTTGTCCAAACTAGATGAAAAACTCTCATTGGGACGAACTTTGGGTTCCGAGCTCTGATAAACTTAAACGAAGTAAAGTTTGGACCATGTGTCGTCCAAAGCACCTAAAGAACTCTCATTCGGACGAACTTTGAGTTCCAAACTCTCTCGAAACTCAAACGGAGCAAAGTTTGGACCAACTTCGTCCAAACTAGATGAAAAACTCTCATTGGGACGAACTTTGGGTTCCGAGCTCTCAAAAACTTAAAGGAAGTAAAGTTTGGACCATGTGTCGTCCAAACCACCTAAAGAACTCTCATACGGACGAACTTTGAGTTCCAATCTCTCTCGAAACTAAAACGGTGCAAAGTTTGGACCAAGTTTGTCCAAACTAGATAAAAAAACTGTCAATGGGACGAACTTTGGGTTCCGAGCTCTCAAAAACTTAAAGGAAGTAATGTTTGGACCATGTGTCGTCCAAACCACCTAAAGAACTCTCATTCAGACGAACTTTGAGTTCCAAACTCTCTCGAAACTCAAACAGAGCAAAGTTTGGACGAACTTCGTCCAAACTAGATGAAAAACTCTCATTGGGACGAACTTTGGGTTCCGAGCTCTGAAAAACTTAAAGGAAGTAAAGTTTGGACCATGTGTTGTCCAAACCACCTAAAGAACTCTCATACGGACGAACTTTAAGTTCCAAACTCTCTCGAAACTCAAACGGAGCAAAGTTTGGACCAACTTTGTCCAAACTAGATGAAAAAACTCTCAATGGGACGAACTTTGGGTTCCGAGCTCTCAAAAACTTAAAGTAAGTAAAGTTTGGACCATGTGTCGTCCAAACCACCTAAAGAACTCTCATTCGGACGAACTTTGAGTTCCAAACTCTCTCAAAAGTCAAACGGAGCAAAGTTTGGACCAACTTCGTCCAAACTAGAAGAAAAACTCTCATTGGGACGAACTTTGGGTTCCGAGCTCTCAAAAACTTCAAGGAAGTAAGGTTTGGACCATGTGTCTGTTGGGTTTTATGCCCTAAAACTCGTAGATAGTGAATGTAACCGTTGACCGGATATTAATGAAATAATATTGATATATTTTCCATTAATTGTTATTAGTTATTTTATATATGTCTTTGCCTAATAATAACTCTAATCCAATAAACTAGACATCCAAGGCTGTAATATGAGTCTTGAACTATATGTAGCGACATATGGGATCATTGTTCAAGAAACAGCCTAAAGGGTCTATAGTATAGGGATAAGACTGGGTGCCTTATCCTGGTGACACTATGGATACGGCCCACTTTGTATTTGATACAAACGCTGCGATCCAACGCGTTCGTGTAGGAGACATGCGAGTGGGGGTATCCTATGCAATGAGTTTGCATAAGACCGGACCGCGAAATAGTAACCACTAGTTATAACACCGTTAACTAGTTGGTTTTCTATTTTCACTAGGACGACCTAGACAACTTAGTCTTAATCCTGAGTTGATTATGGACTCCTGCTCATGAGAGATTGTCCTTTGATTTGTATGGGTGAGAGTGGCCAATACGCCGACTCAATAAGCCTACCACTTTGGGGACAAGATCGAATGGGGAGCTGGGAACATAATCGTGCAAGATGGAATTCACTCCTTCCCGACTTTAGGGAAGCAGATGAGTGTTCCCTTAAGTGGTTACTCCGAGTCTTGAACAAAGGGCCCTACCCTCTCAATGGCACGAGAGGGTTTTCTGTTTGATGGTTGGACCATAAACAGATTGTTCATTAGAGGAGAATTGGTACTTAAGGAAATAGAGGTGACCCAGGGGTAAAACGGTAATTTGACCCAGCTGGTGTTACGGACACTCGTGAAGGACTAACTAGTCGATATTGGTCTAAGTTCCGTGGACACAGAAAATATGTCTGCAGTGAGAAGAGTGCAACTGTGAGTCTATAGTGGAATGTACACACAGTTAACGAATATTGATTATTGTGGTTAATGAGTTTAACCAATTAATCTCACATCGTTGGAGCTTCTGATCTGCAGGTCCATTAGGTCCCACTGGTAGCTCGTAAAGTAATTTGAGGCAACTAAGTAATTAAATTGAAAATGTTCAATTTACTAAGGGAAATAAATATAATATATATTGATATATTATTATGAGAGAAATTAATATTTGAAGAAGTTCAAATATAAATTTATGGAAGATTGAAAGAATTAATTAATTTAAGTCCTAAAAGTGTTTGGGCAAAATTAATTAATTCAAGGCCGGAAATTAAATATGTGATATTTAATTGGTGGTTAATTAATTAAAGAATTCATTAACCATGAATTAATCAATTATGTAAATAATTAATCACTTAAGGAAGTGATTAATCATTTATGGGAATGATCTAATTACTTATGGAAGAAATTAGTCATTTATGGAAAAGATTAATCAATTGGTGAATTGATTGATCATGATTGATTAATTAAGGAATAAGATTGAATCAATTTTGGAAAAAATTGATTTAATTGAATATTTTATTCATGGCCTCTCTTCTATAAATAGAACACTAGACCTAATTGGTCATGACACTTGACACTCTTGAAAGACAAGACCTAGAATTCTCTCTAGCCTCCCTCTTAGAGAAAGACTCCCACAAGTCTTTGGCCTCCTAGACTTAGAGACATACCGGTGTAACCTCTGTGGTTATTGTGTCAATCAAAGAAGAATTTCCAACGAAGAATACCTTGAAGCGGCTGCTGCGTTTTCGTTCGTGGAGCTTCGTTGGCGAAGAACGGTCAAGTCTACAACGGAGGTTTGTAATGGTTCTTCCTCTTTTCGTTAGAAAAGTTTTTAAAATAAATTTAGATTTATTTTAGCATGTTTAAACCGATTTTACAGTGGCTTTAAAGTTAGTTTAAAGTTTTGTTTGAGTTTTCGTAACGGTTTTTAATGTTAATTAATACACGGCGTAAGGTCCAATCGATGCGCTTCCGCTGCGTGGGGACTTTTATTCCCTTCAATCGGCATCAGAGCCATCGCTGTCCCTATTAATTAATATTAAAAGTTGCGATAGGCTCTAATAGGTGGGATTTATGCATAATGTATGTTCGGTTTGCGTTGAACTGTTTAGGTTAATTTTATGGCCATAGATTTTATTTTTATGTGATTTTGATCATGTAAGGCCCGGTGTTTCGGGTATTTTATGTAAAATCGAGTCCTATGTAAGTCTGGGTCTAGAATAGTTTTTTATGAGATGAAAATCGAAGCAATCGCCGCTGAAATCGAGGCCAAAACCGAAGAAAACACTGCTGTTTTGCCCAGATTCTGCCTCCAGACGCAACAGCGTCGGGACGCTACCTCAACAGCGTCTCGACGCTGTCTCGATTACGCAGGCGCCAGATATGGAAAACGCACAGCGTCGGGACGCTAATCCACACAGCGTCTCGACGCTGTCACGATGGAGGCGCGCACTAGGGTTTCAACAGGCGCGGTTCAAGCAAGGACGGTCCGGTTCGGACCGGTTCGGCTGGGCTGGGACCTATTTGGTCCGGTTCAGCCAATTTTTGGCATGGTTCGTGATTTTGGAGGCTGGTTCGAGGTGGTTCGGGGCGGTTCGTGCTGTCTAGGCCAATTCCGGAGCTGTACATGGATTTTTTAGGATAGAATTTAGCTAAATTAATGTAATTTAATGCTTTATTTTATCCTAGGGGCCAAAATTAACCGGTTCAATTGCTATTTATATGCTTTATGGATGTCATATAGATTATTTAATCCCACCTTAGGTTATAAACATGCTCATGCATTTTTTATATATTATAAATTGTTATAATGTATGTTTAAATGCATGGATTTGTTTTCATATTTTTAATATAAGTGTATATTAATTATATGAAAAAAATTGGAAAGCATGAAGCATGTCATTACTTAAATTAAATATAAATAGTTATGTTTAATGTGATGAATGAAGCATGCTTGGTTGATTTTCTTGATTGGCTTATAATTGTTATAATAAAAGAAAATCAAAATTGCATGAAGCATGAAACATCCATAGTTAATAATATAATTGTTATATTATTCATGCAATTAGTGTGGTTTAATTATTTAATTTGAATGAGATTGTTGAATGAATTAAACCCTAGATTCTTGATTATAGGATTAATCATTAAAATTTTGAAATAGTTCTTTATTATTAATGATTAGAAACCGTCAATCTATAATCAAGATTTGCATGCAAACATAAGATCATAGGATAAATTGGATTAATTTTAAATTGTTTAAAATTAATTAGACCTAGATCGATTTCTAATAGGATTAGAATCTTTTCTTACTTAGAATTAAAAATAGTTTTAATTTACTAAGTAGGAAAAACATTGCTATGATTATAAGGGAACTCCACCGGTAATGTTCTGTCTAAGGTTGGGGGTATTTAAGTTGACGGTTTACGGAACACCTCCTACCTGGGAACTGACCTGGAATACCGGAGTTGAATTAATCATGGTTAAATGTTAGCATGCAATGTCACTAGGTTTATTAAAAGTGTTTAATGCACCTAGATCTTTAGAGTAAAGACCTTACATTACTAAGGTTATAAGGGAACTCTCTCGGTAAAGTTCTGTCTAAGGCTGGGGGTATTTAAGTTGACGGTTTACGGAACACCTCCTACCTGGGAACTAACCGGATTGAGTTGAATTAACCATAGTAATGTTGACTTGCAATGTTGGGTTTATTAAAAGAAGTTTAATTCACCCAAAAGATTGCAGTTGAATCCTTTCCATAATTGTTATATTAGGATCAGACTTAGATAGATTGACTTAGCCGAATACTATCTAAGTTAAACAACCCTATATTAACCTCAGGACATTTTCAGTGGGAGAAAAATTACAAAACGAGATTTAAATCAAGTTTTGCTCCTACGTCCCTATATTCACAACGTGAGATTCATGCTCGGCTTCGAGTCGCCCTAGGAGCGGCCTCCCTTCGGAAAGTGTTTGCATGGATCAATATCAAGGTGAATGGGAAAAATGTCTAGAGTAAGTGGGAGCGGGACACGTGTCAACGTATCCCTCGGTCTCCGCCCATAGTTCACACCGTGAGAGTCCTATGATCCGCCTGCAGGTTGCCCTGGCGCATCCATCCCTTCGGAGGGCCTGGTCATAGGATTCGGAACATCGTGAACTCCTGAAAAGGATAGGAGCTCTTAGGCTAATCACCAACAGTTGTCTTTCCCTTCGGTAGCCTGTTGGTGCGTGCCTCTGAGATCTGAAAGTGGGAGGGTTACACTTACGAGGATGAGTTAAAAGTGTTAACAAATCCTTGACCAAACAACGGTGGCTAATGTCTATAGGAATATGAGTTATTCTGGAATTAGAATTAGCTGAGAGGTGTCTCATTTCAAAGGAGGAGTATCTGATCACCCTTCGGTGGCTGATATTCTAAACCTCTGAAACGTCGTTGCAAAACTAAATCAATAGTTTTAGGGTTCTGTGATTGTCTGTTTTGCTAAATTGATTGGATTGTGTGCAATTGTTTGCTTGTATGATGGGTTAAGGCAAAGATAACTAATACGGTCATTGTTTGTTTAAATTTCAGCAATGTCTTCCTCAATAGTCTCTCTGCTTAAAAATGAGAAATTAACCGGCGAAAATTATGCTACGTGGAAATCGAACCTGAATACGATTCTTGTTGTCGATGATCTGCGGTTCGTCTTAACGGAGGATTGTCCTCCAGCCCCTGCTCGTAATGCATCCCAGGCAGTTAAGGATGCTTATGACCGCTGGACAAAGGCCAATGATAAGACTCGCGTCTATATCTTAGCCAGCTTATCTGAAGTTTTGGCTAAAAGGCATGAGAGCATGGTAACAGCGAGGGAGATTATGAACTCTCTCCAGGAGATGTTTGGACAACCGTCCTACCAACTCCACCATGACGCTCTCAAATACGTTTATAGCTGTCGCATGAAAGAGGGCACGTCTGTTCGGGAGCATGTCCTGGATATGATGGTCCAATTCAACGTGGCAGAGGCAAACGGGGCGGTCATAGATGAGCGTAGTCAGGTTGCATTCATCTTAGAATCTCTTCCGAAGAGTTTTCTACAGTTTCGAAGCAATGCAATGATGAATAAAATAACATTCAACCTGACTAGCCTCCTGAATGAGCTACAGCTCTATCAGTCTCTTCTTAAGAACAAGGGACAGATAGAAGGAGAGGCAAACGTTGTTCACTCTAAAAGAAAGTTCGAGAAGGGTTCATCCTCTGGAACTAAATCTGTAGCCACTTCTTCAAAGAAAACTCAGAAGAAGAAAGGAAACAAGGGGAAAGCTCCCAGTACTGCTGCTAAAAGCAAGGGAAAAGCCAAAGCTGTGGCAGATAAGGGCAAGTGTTTTCACTGCAATGTAGATGGACATTGGAAGAGAAACTGCCCAAAGTACCTTGCTGAGAAAAAGAAGGAAAAGGAAGGTAAATTTGATTTACTTGTTTTAGAAACATGCCTGGTAGAACATGATGAGTTTACCTGGATACTTGATTCAGGAGCAACTAATCATGTTTGCTCTTCTTTTCAGGAAAATAGTTCCTTTCGGCAGTTGAACGATGGAGAAATGACACTCAGGGTCGGAACTGGAGAAGTCATTTCAGCTAAAGCAGTGGGAGCTGCGAAGTTATTTTTTAGAAATAGATTCTTACTTTTAGAAAGTTTGTTAATCGTTCCCAAGATTAAGAGGAACTTAATTTCTATTTCATGTTTGATTGAACAATCGTATACAGTTACTTTTGATATGAATGAAGCGTTCATTTATAAAAATGGTGTACTTATTTGTTCAGCCAAATTGGAAAATAACTTGTATGTTTTAAGACCAACCGAAAATAAAGCACTTTTAAATCACGAATTATTTAAAACTGCTGAAACTCAAAGTAAAAGGCAAAAGATTTCTCCATCAAGTAACAATACTCATCTTTGGCATCTTAGACTTGGTCATATAAACATCGATAGGATCGGTCGTTTGGTAACGAATGGACTTCTAAGCAAGTTAGAAGATGATTCACTACCACCTTGTGAATCTTGTCTCGAGGGAAAAATGACCAAAAGACCCTTTACTGGAAAAGGTTACAGAGCCAAAGAACCCTTAGAGTTAATACATTCGGATCTATGTGGTCCAATGAATGTAAAAGCTCGAGGAGGGTACGAATATTTCATCTCATTTATAGATGATTATTCAAGATATGGTTACTTATACCTAATGGGACATAAGTCTGAAGCCCTTGAAAAGTTCAAGGAGTTTAAGGCTGAAGTTGAAAACCTATTAGGTAAATCTATTAAAGTACTTCGATCTGATCGAGGAGGGGAGTATATGGATCAAAGATTCCAGGATTATATGATAGAACATGGAATCCAATCTCAACTCTCAGCCCCTGGTACACCTCAGCAGAATGGTGTGTCAGAAAGGAGAAATAGAACCTTGTTAGACATGGTTCGATCAATGATGAGCTATGCTCAATTGCCTAGCTCGTTTTGGGGGTATGCAGTAGAGACTGCAGCATACATCTTGAACAATGTTCCCTCGAAAAGTGTTTCTGAAACACCTTTCGAGTTATGGAAGGGGCGTAAACCTAGTTTGCATCACTTTCGCATCTGGGGTTGTCCAGCACACGTGCTTGTGACGAATCCTAAGAAACTGGAACCTCGTTCAAAACTGTGCCAATTTGTTGGTTACCCTAAAGAAACGAGAGGTGGTTATTTCTACGACCCACAAGAAAATAAGGTGATTGTATCGACAAACGCCACTTTCTTAGAGGAAGACCACATGAGAGATCATAAACCACGAAGCAAAATAATATTAGGAGAAGCTACTGAAGAATCATCAAAAGTTGTTGATGAAGTTGGACCTTCAACAAGGGTTGATGAAGGAACTAGTTCTTCAGATCCATCCCGTCCATCTCAAACGTTGGGAATGCCTCGACGCAGTGGGAGGGTTGTGTTACAACCTGATCGCTACTTGGGTTTAACTGAAACTCAGGTTGTCATACCTAATGATGGCATTGAGGATCCATTGTCCTATCGACAGGCAATGAATGACGAAGATAAGGATGAATGGGTCAAAGCCATGAACCTGGAAATGGAGTCAATGTACTCCAATTCTGTATGGGAACTTGCAGATCTACCATATGGGGTAAAACCCATAGGGTGCAAATGGATCTATAAGAGAAAAAGAGATGCAGCTGGAAAGGTACAGACCTTCAAAGCTAGACTAGTGGCAAAGGGTTATACCCAAAAGGAGGGGGTTGACTATGAGGAAACCTTTTCTCCTGTAGCCATGTTAAAGTCCATAAGAATTCTTTTATCCATTGCCACATATTATGACTATGAAATATGGCAAATGGACGTCAAGACTGCCTTTCTGAATGGTAATCTTGAGGAGAATATCTTTATGTCTCAACCCGAAGGGTTCATAGCCCAAGGTCAGGAACAAAAGGTTTGTAAGCTAAATCGATCCATTTATGGATTGAAACAAGCATCCAGATCATGGAACATTAGATTTGATACTGCAATCAAATCTTTTGGCTTTGACCAAAATGTTGATGAGCCTTGTGTATACAAGAAAGTCAACAAAAGGAAAGTAGCTTTTCTAATACTTTATGTAGACGATATCCTACTCATTGGGAATGATGTAGGATACCTAACTGACATTAAGAAATGGCTAGCAGCCCAATTCCAAATGAAAGATCTGGGAGAGGCTCAATATGTTCTGGGAATCCAAATCATTAGGGATCGTAAGAACAAAACGCTGGCTCTGTCTCAAGCAACGTATATTGACAAGATGTTGTCTCGATATTCGATGCAAAACTCCAAGAAGGGACTCCTACCCTTCAGACATGGGGTACACCTGTCTAAGGAACAATCTCCTAAGACACCTCAAGAAGTTGAGAACATGAGACACATTCCCTACGCCTCAGCTGTGGGCAGCTTAATGTATGCTATGCTCTGCACTAGGCCTGACATATGTTATGCAGTGGGAGTAGTCAGTAGGTATCAGTCTAATCCAGGGTTGGACCACTGGGGAGCGGTTAAGAATATCCTCAAGTATCTTCGGAGAACGAGGGACTACATGCTTGTGTATGGAGCTAAGGATTTGATTCTTACTGGATACACTGACTCTGACTTTCAAGCTGATAAGGATTCAAGGAAATCCACATCAGGGTCAGTATTCACCCTCAATGGAGGAGCAGTAGTGTGGAGAAGCATCAAACAAGGATGCATAGCAGACTCAACCATGGAGGCTGAGTATGTAGCAGCTTGCGAAGCAGCTAAGGAGGCAGTATGGCTCAGAAAGTTCTTGACTGATTTGGAAGTAGTTCCGAATATGAACGTGCCCATAACACTATACTGTGACAACAGTGGGGCTGTAGCCAACTCAAAAGAACCTCGTAGCCACAAACGGGGTAAACACATCGAGAGGAAGTATCACCTGATACGGGAGATTGTGCAAAGAGGAGATGTGATCGTCACTAAGATCGCCTCGGAGCACAACATCGCTGATCCATTTACAAAGGCTCTCACGGCTAAAGTGTTTGAGGGTCATCTAGAAGGTCTAGGTCTACGAGATATGTATGCCATCTAATCTAGGGCAAGTGGGAGAAATGTATAATGGGTATAAGGATGCCCTAGTTCATTGTATTTCCAGCTTTAGATTATTGCATTTACATCCCACTAACTAAGTGTTTTAGTTCAAGTGGGAGTTTGTTGGGTTTTATGCCCTAAAACTCGTAGATAGTGAATGTAACCGTTGACCGGATATTAATGAAATAATATTGATATATTTTCCATTAATTGTTATTAGTTATTTTATATATGTCTTTGCCTAATAATAACCCTAATCCAATAAACTAGACATCCAAGGCTGTAATATGAGTCTTGAACTATATGTAGCGACATATGGGATCATTGTTCAAGAAACAGCCTAAAGGGTCTATAGTATAGGGATAAGACTGGGTGCCTTATCCTGGTGACACTATGGATACGGCCCACTTTGTATTTGATACAAACGCTGCGATCCAACGCGTTCGTGTAGGAGACATGCGAGTGGGGGTATCCTATGCAATGAGTTTGCATAAGACCGGACCGCGAAATAGTAACCACTAGTTATAACACCGTTAACTAGTTGGTTTTCTATTTTCACTAGGACGACCTAGACAACTTAGTCTTAATCCTGAGTTGATTATGGACTCCTGCTCATGAGAGATTGTCCTTTGATTTGTATGGGTGAGAGTGGCCAATACGCCGACTCAATAAGCCTACCACTTTGGGGACAAGATCGAATGGGGAGCTGGGAACATAATCGTGCAAGATGGAATTCACTCCTTCCCGACTTTAGGGAAGCAGATGAGTGTTCCCTTAAGTGGTTACTCCGAGTCTTGAACAAAGGGCCCTACCCTCTCAATGGCACGAGAGGGTTTTCTGTTTGATGGTTGGACCATAAACAGATTGTTCATTAGAGGAGAATTGGTACTTAAGGAAATAGAGGTGACCCAGGGGTAAAACGGTAATTTGACCCAGCTGGTGTTACGGACACTCGTGAAGGACTAACTAGTCGATATTGGTCTAAGTTCCGTGGACACAGAAAATATGTCTGCAGTGAGAAGAGTGCAACTGTGAGTCTATAGTGGAATGTACACACAGTTAACGAATATTGATTATTGTGGTTAATGAGTTTAACCAATTAATCTCACATCGTTGGAGCTTCTGATCTGCAGGTCCATTAGGTCCCACTGGTAGCTCGTAAAGTAATTTGAGGCAACTAAGTAATTAAATTGAAAATGTTCAATTTACTAAGGGAAATAAATATAATATATATTGATATATTATTATGAGAGAAATTAATATTTGAAGAAGTTCAAATATAAATTTATGGAAGATTGAAAGAATTAATTAATTTAAGTCCTAAAAGTGTTTGGGCAAAATTAATTAATTCAAGGCCGGAAATTAAATATGTGATATTTAATTGGTGGTTAATTAATTAAAGAATTCATTAACCATGAATTAATCAATTATGTAAATAATTAATCACTTAAGGAAGTGATTAATCATTTATGGGAATGATCTAATTACTTATGGAAGAAATTAGTCATTTATGGAAAAGATTAATCAATTGGTGAATTGATTGATCATGATTGATTAATTAAGGAATAAGATTGAATCAATTTTGGAAAAAATTGATTTAATTGAATATTTTATTCATGGCCTCTCTTCTATAAATAGAACACTAGACCTAATTGGTCATGACACTTGACACTCTTGAAAGACAAGACCTAGAATTCTCTCTAGCCTCCCTCTTAGAGAAAGACTCCCACAAGTCTTTGGCCTCCTAGACTTAGAGACATACCGGTGTAACCTCTGTGGTTATTGTGTCAATCAAAGAAGAATTTCCAGCGAAGAATACCTTGAAGCGGCTGCTGCGTTTTCGTTCGTGGAGCTTCGTTGGCGAAGAACGGTCAAGTCTACAACGGAGGTTTGTAACGGTTCTTCCTCTTTTTCGTTAGAAAAGTTTTAAAATAAATTTAGATTTATTTTTAGCATGTTTAAACCGATTTTACAGTGGCTTTAAAGTTAGTTTAAAGTTTTGTTTGAGTTTTCGTAACGGTTTTTAATGTTAATTAATACACGGCGTAAGGTCCAATCGATGCGCTTCCGCTGCGTGGGGACTTTTATTCCCTTCAGAGCTTTCACGGTATGCCGATGTGATTGTGGCATCTGAGAGTGACAGGTGTCGCAGGTTTGAGAGAGGGTTGCGTTTTGAGATACGTACCCCAGTTACTGCTATTGCCAAGTGGACGGATTTTTCCCAGCTAGTAGAGACTGCCTTACGTGTGGAGCAGAGTATTATAGAGGAAAAGTCGGCTGCGGAGCCTAGTCGTGGAGCTCCAACAGCTAGTGATTTTCGAGGTCGTGAGCAGCGGAGGTTCACACCTGGAGTGAATGTTTCAGGCCGTCAAGACTTCAAGCGTCGATCTGGTGGCCAGTTATCGAGGCAGATGAGTTCAGGTAGTGCCTATCAGAGGCAGAGTCAGAGAGCCCCCAGTCAGTCTGCGAGTTCAGTAGCAAGACTGCGGACGGGTCAGGAGTCCGTTGCTAGTGAATCCAGGAGAACATCATGTGCAAGTTGTGGCAAGAATCATCGAGGTCAGTGTCTTGTTGGTGCTGGTGTGTGTTACCAGTGTGGACAACCAGGGCATTTCAAGAGGGATTGCCCACAGTTGAAGGCAACAGTTTAGAGGGACTAGGGAGTTGAGTCCCACACGGTTGAGCAGCCGAGAGTCTTAGCAGGCGCAGGAGAAGGCACTAGTGGTGCAAGGCAAAAGGGAGTTGCGGGGAGACCTAGGCAGCAGGGAAAAGTCTACGCCATGACTCAACAGGAAGCAGAGGATGCACCAGATGTGATCACTGGTACGATTTTGATATGTAATGTACCTGCACGTGTTTTATTAGATCCAGGTGCTACGCGTTCCTTTGTTTCTAGCATGTTCTTAACTAAGCTGAATAGGATGCTAGAGCCTTTATCTGAGGAATTAGTCATATGCACTCCAGTTGGTGACGTTTTGTTAGTCAAGGAAGTGTTGCGTGATTGTGAGGTTGTAGTAGAAGGTCTCTGTATGCTAGTGGACCATGTGTCGTCCAAACCACCTAAAGAACTCTCATTCGGACGAACTTTGAGTTCCAGGCTCTCTCGAAAGTCAAACGGAGCAAAGTTTCGACCAACTTCGTCCAAACTAAATGAAAAACTCTCATTCGGACGAACTTTGGGTTCCGAGCTCTCAAAAACTTCAAGGAAGTAAATTTTGGACCATGTGTCATCCAAACAACCTAAAGACCTCTCATTCGGACGAACTTTGAGTTCCAAACTCTCTCGAAACTCAAACGGAGCAAAGTTTGGACCAACTTCGTCAAAACTAGAAGAAAAACTCTCATTGGGACGAACTTTGGGTTCCGAGCTCTCAAAAACGTAAAGGAAGTAAAGTTTGGACCATGTGTCGTCCAAACCACCTAAAGAACTCTCATTCGGACGAACTTTGAGTTCCAAACTCTCTCGTAACTCAAATGGAGCAAAGTTTGGACCAACTTTGTCCAAACTAGATGAAAAACTCTCATTGGGACGAACTTTGGGTTCCGAGCTCTCAAAAACTTAAACGAAGTAAAGTTTGGACCATGTGTCGTCCAAACCACCTAAAGAACTCTCATTCGGACGAACTTTGAGTTCCAAACTCTCTCGAAACTCAAACGGAGCAAAGTTTGGACCAACTTCGTCCAAACTAGATGAAAAACTCTCATTGGGACGAACTTTGGGTTCCGAGCTCTCAAAAACTTAAAGGAAGTAAAGTTTGGACCATGTGTCGTCCAAACCACCTAAAGAACTCTCATTCGGACGAACTTTGAGTTCCAAACTCTCTCGAAAGTCAAACGGAGCAAAGTTTGGACCAACTTCGTCCAAACTAGATGAAAAACTCTCATTGGGACGAACTTTGGGTTCCGAGCTCTCAAAAACTTAAAGGAAGTAAAGTTTGGACCATGTGTCGTCCTAACCACCTAAGGAACTCTCATTCGGACGAACTTTGAGTTCCAAACTCTCTCGAAACTCAAACGGAGCAAAGTTTGGACCAACTTCGTCCAAACTAGATGAAAAACTCCCATTGGGACGAAATTTGGGTTCCGAGCTCTCAAAAACATAAAGGAAGTAAAGTTTGGACCATGTGTCGTCCAAACCACCTAAAGAACTCTCATTCGGACGAACTTTGAGTTCCAAACTCTCTCGAAACTCAAACGGAGCAGAGTTTGGACCAACTTCGTCCAAACTAGATGAAAAACTCTCATTGGGACGAACTTTGTGTTCCGAGCTCTCAAAAACTTAAAGGAAGTAAAGTTTGGACCATGTGTCGTCCAAACCACCTAAAGAACTCTCATTCGGACGAACTTTTAGTTCCAAACTCTCTCGAAACTGAATCGGAGAAAAGTTTGGACCAACTTCGTCCAAACTAGAAGAAAAACTCTCATTGGGACGAACTTTGGGTTCCGAGCTCTCAAAAACTTAAAGGAAGTAAAGTTTGGACCATGTGTCGTCCTAACCACCTAAGGAACTCTCATTCGGACGAACTTTGAGTTCCAAACTCTCTCGAAACTCAAACGCAGCAAAGTTTGGACCAACTTCGTCCAAACTAGATGAAAAACTCCCATTGGGACGAAATTTGGGTTCCGAGCTCTCAAAAACATAAAGGAAGTAAAGTTTGGACCATGTGTCGACCAAACCACCTAAAGAACTCTCATTCGGACGAACTTTGAGTTCCAAACTCTCTCGAAAGTCAAACGGAGCAAAGTTTCGACCAACTTCGTCCAAACTAAATGAAAAACTCTCATTGGGACGAACTTTGGGTTCCGAGCTCTCAAAAACTTCAAGGAAGTAAAGTTTGGACCATGTGTCATCCAAACAACCTAAAGAACTCTCATTCGGACGAACTTTGAGTTCCAAACTCTCTCGAAACTCAAACGGAGCAAAGTTTCGACCAACTTCGTCCAAACTAAATGAAAAACTCTCATTGGGACGAACTTTGGGTTCCGAGCTCTCAAAAACTTGAAGGAAGTAAAGTTTGGACCATGTGTCATCCAAACAACCTAAAGAACTCTCATTCGGACGAACTTTGAGTTCCAAACTCTCTCGAAACTCAAACGGAGCAAAGTTTCGACCAACTTTGTCCAAACTAAATGAAAAACTCTCATTGGGACGAACTTTGGGTTCCGAGCTCTCAAAAACTTAAACGAAGTAAAGATTGGACCATGTGTCATCCAAACAACCTAAAGAACTCTCATTCGGACGAACTTTGAGTTCCAAACTCTCTCGAAACTCAAACGGAGCAAAGTTTGGACCAACTTCGTCCAAACTAGAAGAAAAACTCTCATTGGGACGAACTTTGGGTTCCGAGCTCTCAAAAACTTAAAGGAAGTAAAGTTTGGACCATGTGTCGTCCAAACCACCTAAAGAACTCTCATTCGGACGAACTTTGAGTTCCAAACTCTCTCGAAAGTCAAACGGAGCAAAGTTTCGACCAACTTCGTCCAAACTAGATGAAAAACTCTCATTGGGACGAACTTTGGGTTCCGAGATCTCAAAAACATAAAGGATGTAAAGTTTGGACCATGTGTCGTCCAAACCACCTAAAGAACTCTCATTCGGACGAACTTTGAGTTCCAAACTCTCTCGAAAGTCAAACGGAGCAAAGTTTCGACCAACTTCGTCCAAACCAAATGAAAAACTCTCATTGGGACGAACTTTGGGTTCCGAGCTCTCAAAGTACCAAACTCTCTCAAAACTCAAACGGAGCAAAGTTTGGACCAACTTCGTCCAAACTAGATGAAAAACTCTCATTGGGACGAACTTTGGGTTCCGAGCTCTCAAAAACTTAAACGAAGTAAAGTTTGGACCATGTTACCTCCAAACCACCTAAAGAACTCTCATTCGGAGGAACTTTGAGTTCCAAACTCTCTCGAAAGTCAAACGGAGCAAAGTTTGGACCAACTTCGTCCAAACTAGATGAAAAACTCTCATTGGGACGAACTTTGGGTTCCGAGCTCTCAAAAACTTAAACGAAGTAAAGATTGGACCATGTGTCATCCAAACAACCTAAAGAACTCTCATTCGGACGAACTTTGAGTTTCAAACTCTCTCGAAACTCAAACGGAGCAAAGTTTGGAACAACTTCGTCCAAACTAGATCAAAAACTCCCATTGGGACGAACTTTGGGTTCCGAGTTCTCAAAAACATACACGAAGTAAAGTTTGGACCATGTGTCGTCCAAACCACCTAAAGAACTCTCATTCGGACGAAATTTGAGTTCCAAACTCTCTCGAAACTCAAACGAAGCAAAGTTTGGACCAACTTTGTCCAAATTAGATGAAAAACTCCGATTGGGACGAACTTTGGGTTCCAAGCTCTCAAAAACTTAAACGAAGTAAAGTTTGGTCCATGTGTCGTCCAAACCACCTAAAGAACTCTCGTTCGGACGAACTTTGAGTTCCAAACTCTCATTGGGACGAACTTTGGGTTCCGAGCTCTCAAAAACTTCAACGAAGTAAGGTTTGGACCATGTGTCGTCCAAACCACCTAAAGAACTCTCATTGGGACGAACTTTGAGTTCAAAACTCTCTCGAAAGTCAAACGGAGAAAAGTTTGGACCAACTTCGTCCAAACTAGATGAAAAACTCTCATTGGGACGAACTTTGGGTTCCGAGCTCACAAAAACTTAAAGGAAGTAAAGTTTGGACAATGTGTCGTCCCAACCACCTAAAGAACTCTCATTCGGACGAACTTTGAGTTCCAAGCTCTCTCGAAACTCAAACGGACCAAAGTTTGGACCAACATCGTCCAAACTAGATGAAAAACTCTCATTGGGACGAACTTTGGGTTCCGAGCTCTCAAAAACTTAAACGAAGTAAAGTTTGGACCATGTGTCGTCCCAACCACCTAAAGAACTCTCATTCGGACGAACTTTGAGTTCCAAACTCTCTCGAATTTCAAACGGAGCAAAGTTTGGACCAACTTTGTCCAAATTAGATGAAAAACTCTCATTGGGACGAACTTTGGGTTCCGAGCTCTCAAAAACCTAAAGGAAGTAAAGTTTGGACCATGTGTCGTCCAAACCACCTAAAGAACTCTCATTCGGACGAACTTTGAGTTCAAAACTCTCTCGAAACCCAAACGGAGCAAGGTTTGGACCAACTTCGTCCAAACTAGATGAAAAACTCCCATTGGGACGAACTTTGGGTTCCGAGCTATCAAAAACTTAAACGAAGTAAAGTTTGGACCATGTGTCTTCCAAACCACCTAAAGAACTCTCATTCGGACGAACTTTGAGTTCCAAACTCTCTCGAAACTCAAACGGAGCAAAGTTTGGACCAACTTCGTCCAAACTAGATGAAAAACTCTCATTGGGACGAACTTTGGGTTCCGAGCTCTCAAAAACTTAAACGAAGTAAAGTTTGGACCATGTTACCTCCAAACCACCTAAAGAACTCTCATTCGGAGGAACTTTGAGTTCCAAACTCTCTCGAAAGTCAAACGGAGCAAAGTTTGGACCAACTTCGTCCAAACTAGATGAAAAACTCTCATTGGGACGAACTTTGGGTTCCGAGCTCTCAAAAACTTAAACGAAGTAAAGATTGGACCATGTGTCATCCAAACAACCTAAAGAACTCTCATTCGGACGAACTTTGAGTTTCAAACTCTCTCGAAACTCAAACGGAGCAAAGTTTGGAACAACTTCGTCCAAACTAGATCAAAAACTCCCATTGGGACGAACTTTGGGTTCCGAGTTCTCAAAAACATACACGAAGTAAAGTTTGGACCATGTGTCGTCCAAACCACCTAAAGAACTCTCATTCGGACGAACTTTGAGTTCCAAACTCTCTCGAAACTCAAACGAAGCAAAGTTTGGACCAACTTTGTCCAAATTAGATGAAAAACTCCGATTGGGACGAACTTTGGGTTCCAAGCTCTCAAAAACTTAAACGAAGTAAAGTTTGGTCCATGTGTCGTCCAAACCACCTAAAGAACTCTCGTTCGGACGAACTTTGAGTTCCAAACTCTCATTGGGACGAACTTTGGGTTCCGAGCTCTCAAAAACTTCAACGAAGTAAGGTTTGGACCATGTGTCGTCCAAACCACCTAAAGAACTCTCATTGGGACGAACTTTGAGTTCCAAACTCTCTCGAAAGTCAAACGGAGAAAAGTTTGGACCAACTTCGTCCAAACTAGATGAAAAACTCTCATTGGGACGAACTTTGGGTTCCGAGCTCACAAAAACTTAAAGGAAGTAAAGTTTGGACAATGTGTCGTCCAAACCACCTAAAGAACTCTCATTCGGACGAACTTTGAGTTCCAAACTCTCTCGAAACTCAAACGGACCAAAGTTTGGACCAACATCGTCCAAACTAGATGAAAAACTCTCATTGGGACGAACTTTGGGTTCCGAGCTCTCAAAAACTTAAACGAAGTAAAGTTTGGACCATGTGTCGTCCCAACCACCTAAAGAACTCTCATTCGGACGAACTTTGAGTTCCAAACTCTCTCGAATTTCAAACGGAGCAAAGTTTGGACCAACTTTGTCCAAATTAGATGAAAAACTCTCATTGGGACGAACTTTGGGTTCCGAGCTCTCAAAAACCTAAAGGAAGTAAAGTTTGGACCATGTGTCGTCCAAACCACCTAAAGAACTCTCATTCGGACGAACTTTGAGTTCAAAACTCTCTCGAAACCCAAACGGAGCAAGGTTTGGACCAACTTCGTCCAAACTAGATGAAAAACTCCCATTGGGACGAACTTTGGGTTCCGAGCTATCAAAAACTTAAACGAAGTAAAGTTTGGACCATGTGTCTTCCAAACCACCTAAAGAACTCTCATTCGGACGAACTTTGAGTTCCAAACTCTCTCGAAACTCAAACGGAGCAAAGTTTGGACCAACTTCGTCCAAACTAGATGAAAAACTCTCATTGGGACGAACTTTGGGTTCCGAGCTCTCAAAAACTTAAAGGAAGTAAAGTTTGGACCATGTGTCGTCCAAACCACCTAAAGAACTCTCATTCGGACGAACTTTGAGTTCCAAACTCTCTCGAAACTCAAACGGAGCAGAGTTTGGACCAACTTCGTCCAAACTAGATGAAAAACTATCATTGGGACGAACTTTGGGTTCCGAGCTCTCAAAAACTTAAACGGAGTAAAGTTTGGACCATATGTCGACCAAACCACCTAAAGAACTCTTATTGGGAAGAACTTTGAGTTCCAAACTCTCTCGACTGAGCAAAGTTTGGAAAAACTTCGTCCAAACTATATGAAAAACTCTCATTGGGACGAACTTTGGGTTCCGAGCTCTCAAAAACTTAAACGGAGTAAAGTTTGAACCATGTGTCGTCCAAACCACCAAAAGAACTCAATTGGGAAGAACTTTGAGTTCCAAACTCTTTCGAAAATCAAACGGAGCAAAGTTTGGACCAACTTCGTCGAAACTAGATTAAAAACTCTCATTGGGACGAACTTTGGGTTCCGAGCTCTAAAAAACTTAAACGGAGTAAAGTTTGGACCATTTGTCGTCCAAACCACCTAAAGAATTCTAATTGGGACGAAGTTTGAGTTCCAAACTCTCTCGAAACACAAACGGAGCAAAGTTTGGACCAACTTCGTCCAAACTAGATGAAAAACTCTCATTGGGACGAACTTTGGGTTCCGAGCTCTCAAAAACTTAAACGGAGTAAAGTTTGGATCATATGTCGACCAAACCACCTAAAGAACTCTTATTGGGAAGAACTTTGAGTTCCAAACTCTCTCGACTGAGCAAAGTTTGGAAAAACTTCGTCCAAACTATATGAAAAACTCTCATTGGGACGAACTTTGGGTTTCGAGCTCTCAAAAACTTAAACGGAGTAAAGTTTGAACCATGTGTCGTCCAAACCACCAAAAGAACTCCAATTGCGAAGAACTTTGAGTTCCAAACTCTCTCGAAAATCAAACGGAGCAAAGTTTGGACCAACTTCGTCGAAACTAGATTAAAAACTCTCATTGGGACGAACTTTGGGTTCCGAGCTCTCAAAAACTTAAACGGAGTAAAGTTTGGACCATTTGTCGTCCAAACCACCTAAAGAATTCTAATTCGGACGAAGTTTGAGTTCCAAACTCTCTCGAAACTCAAACCGAGCAAAGTTTGGACCAACTTCGTCCAAACTAGATGAAAAACTCTCATTGGGACGAACTTTTGGTTCCGAGCTCTCAAAAACTTAAACAGAGTAAAGTTTGGACCATGTGTTATCCATAAACCTAAAGAACTCTCATTGGGAAGAACTTTGAGTTCCAAACTCTCTCGAAACTCAAACGGAGCAAAGTTTGGACCAACTTCGTCAGAACTAGATGAAATACTCTCATTGGGACGAACTTTGGGTTCCGAGCTCTCAAAACCTTAACTGGAGTAAAGTTTCGACCATGTGTTGTCCAAACCACCTAAAGAACTCTCATTGGGAAGAACTTTCAGTTCCAAACTCTTTCGAAAATAAAACGGGGCAAAGTTTGGACAAACTTCGTCCAAACTAGATGAAAAACTCTCACTGGGACGAACTTTGGGTTCCGCGCTCTCAAAAACTTAAACAGAGTAAAGTTTTGACCATGGGTCGTCCAAATTACCAAAAGAACTCTCATTTGGACGAACTTGGAGTTCCAAACTCTCTCGGAACTCTAACGGAGCAAAGTTTGGACCAACTTCGTCCAAACTAGATGAAAAACTATCATTGGGACGAACTTTGGGTTCTGAGCTCTCAAAAACTTAAACGGAGTAAAGTTTGGACAATATGTCGACCAAACCACCTAAAGAACTCTCATTGGGAAGAACTTTGAGTTCCAAACTCTCTCGAAAATCAAACGGAGCAAAGTTTGGAAAAACTTCGTCCAAACTAGATGAAAAACTCTCATTGGGAAGAAATTTGTGTTTCGAGCTCTCAAAAAGTTAAACGGAGTAAAGTTTGAACCATGTGTCGTCCAAACCACCAAAAGAACTCTCATTGGGAAGAACTTTGAGTTCCAAACTCTCTCGAAAATCAAACGGAGCAAAGTTTGGACCAACTTCGTCGAAACTAGATGAAAAACTCTCATTGGGACGAACTTTGGGTTCCGAGCTCTCAAAAACTTATACGGAGTAAAGTTTGGACCATTTGTCGTCCAAACCACCTAAAGAATTCTCATTGGGACGAAGTTTGAGTTCCAAACTCTCTCGAAACTCAAACCGAGCAAAGTTTGGACCAACTTCGTCCAAACTACATGAAAAACTCTCATTGGGACGAACTTTGGGTTCCGAGCTCTAGAAAACTTAAACAGAGTAAAGTTTGGACCATGTGTTGTCCATAAAACCTAAAGAACTCTCATTGGGAAGAACTTTGAGTTCCAAACTCTCTCGAAACTCAAACGGAGCAAAGTTTGGACCAACTTCGTCAGAACTAGATGAAATACTCTCATTGGGACGAACTTTGGGTTCCGAGCTCTCAAAAACTTAAATGGAGTAAAGTTTCGACCATGTGTTGTCCAAACAACCTAAAGAACTCTAATTGGGATGAACTTTGAGTTCCAAACTCTTTCGAAAATCAAACGGGGAAAAGTTTGGACCAACTTCGTCCAAACTAGATGAAAAACTCTCATTGGGACGAACTTTGGGTTCCGAGCTCTCAAAAACTTAAACGGAGTAATGTTTGGACCATGTGTCATCAGAACCACCTAAAGAACTCTCATTGGGAAGAACTTTGAGTTCCAAACTCTCTCGAAAATCAAACGGAGCAATGTTTGGACCAACTTCGTCCAAAGTAGATGAAAAACTCCCATTGGGACGAACTTTGGGTTCCGAGCTCTCAAAAACTTAAACGGAGTAATGTTTGGACCATGTGTCATCAGAACCACCTAAAGAACTCTCATTGGGAAGAACTTTGAGTTCCAAACTCACTCGAAACTCAAACGGAGCAAAGTTTTGACCAACTTCGTCCAAACTAGATGAAAAACACTCATTGGGACAAACTTTGTGTTCCGAGCTCTCAAAAACTTAAACGGAGTAATGTTTGGACCATTTGTCGTCCAAACCACCTAAAGAACTCTCATTGGGACGAACTTTGAGTTCCAAACTCTCTCGAAACTCAAACGGAGCAAAGATGAAAAACTCTCATTGGGACGAACTTTGGGTTCCGAGCTCTCAAAAACTTAAACGGAGTAAAGTTTGGACCATGTGTCATCCAAACCACCTAAAGAACTCTCATTGCGAAGAACTTTGAGTTCCAAACTCTCTCGAAAATCAAACGGAGAATTGTTTGGACTAACTTCGTCCAAACTAGATGAAAAACTCTCATTGGGACGAGCTATTGGTTCCGAGCTCTAAAAAACTTAAACGGAGTAAAGTTTGGACCATGTGTCGTCCAAACCACCTTAAGAACTCTCATTGGGACGAACTTTGAGTTACAAACTCTCTCGAAACTCAAATGGAGAAAAGTTTGGACAAACTCCGTCCAAACTAGATGAAAAACTCTCATTGGGACGAACTTTGGGTTCCGAGCTCTCAAAAACTTAAACAGAGTAATGTTTGGACCATATGTCATCAGAACCACCTAAAGAACTCTCATTGGGAAGAACTTTGAGTTCCAAACTCTCTCGAAACTCAAACGGAGCAAAGTTTTGACAAACTTCGTGCAAACTAGATGAAAAACTCTCATTGGGACGAACTTTGGGTTCCGAGCTCTCAAACACTTAAACGGAGTAAAGTTTTGACCATTTGTCGTCCAAACCACCTAAAGAACTCTCATTGGGACGAACTGTGAGTTCCAAACTCTCTCGAAACTCAAACGGAGCAAAGTTTGGACCAACTTCGTCCAAACTAGATGAAAAACTCTCATTGGGACGAACTTTGGGTTCCGAGCTCTCAAAAACTTAAACGGAGTAAAGTTTGGACCATGTATCATCCAAACCACCTAAAGAACTCTCATTGGGAAGAACTTTGAGTTCCAAATTCTCTCGAAAATCAAACGGAGCAATGTTTGGACCAACTTCGTCCAAACTAGATGAAAAACTCTCATTGGGACGAACTTTGGGTTCCGAGCTCTAAAAAACTTAAACGGCGTAAAGTTTGGACCATGTGTCGTCCAAACCACCTTAAGAACTCTCAATTGGACGAACTTTGAGTACCAAACTCTCTCGAAACTCAAACGGAGCAAAGTTTGGACCAACTTCATCCAAACTAAAGGAAAAACTCTCATTGGGACGAACTTTGGGTTCGAGCTCTCAAAAACTTAAACATAGTAAAGTTTAGACCATGTGTCGTCCAAACCACCTAAAGAACTCTCATTGGGAAGAACTTTGAGTTCCAAACTCTCTCGAAACTCAAACTGAGCAAAGTTTGGACCAACTTCGTCAAAACTAGATGAAATACTCTCATTGGGACGAACTTTGGGTTCCGAGCTGTCACAAACTTAAACAGAGTAAAGTTTGGACCATGTGTCCTCAACACCACCTAAACAACTCTCATTGCGAAGAACTTTGAGTTAAAAACTCTCTCGAAACTCAAACAGAGCAAAGTTTGGACATACTTCTTCCAAACTAGATGAAAAACTCTCATTGGGACGAACTTTGGGTTCCGAGCTCTCATAAACATAAACGGAGTAAAGTTTCGACCATGTGTCGTCCAAACCATCTAAAGAACTCTCATTGGGACAAATTTTGATTTCCAAACTCTCTCAAAACTCAAACTGACCAAAGTTTGGACCATCTTCGTCCAAACTAGATGAAAAACTCTCATTGGGACGAACTTTGGATTTCGAGCTCTCAAAAACTTAAACGGAGTAAAGTTTCGACCATGTGTCGTCCAAACCACCTAAAGAACTCTCATTGGGACAAACTTTGATTTCCAAACTCTCTCAAAACTCAAACTGACAAAAGTTTGGACCATCTTCGTTGAAACTAGATGAAAAACTCTCATTGGGACGAACATTGGGTTCCGAGCTCTCAAAAACTTAAACGGAAGAAAGTTTGGACCATGTGTCGTCCAAACCACCTAAAGAACTCTCATTGCGAAGAACTTTGAGTTCCAAACTCTCTCGAAAATCAAACGGAGATGAGTTTGGACATACTTCTTCCAAACTAGATGAAAAACTCTCATTCGGACGAACATTGGGTTCCGAGCTCTCAAAAACTTAAACGGAAGAAAGCTTGGACCATGTGTCGTCCAAACCACCTAAAGAACTCTCATTGGGAAGAACTTTGAGTTCCAAACTTTCTCGAAAATCAAACGGAGCAAAGTTTGGACATACTTCTTCCAAACTAGATGAAAAACTCTCATTGGGACGAACTTTGGGTTCCGAGCTCTCAAAAACTTAAACGGAGTAAAGTTTGGACCATGCGTCGTCCAAACCACCTAAAGAACTCTCATTGGGAAGAAATTTGAGTTAAAAACTCTCTCGAATCTCAGACGGAGTAAAGTTTGGACTACTTCTTCCAAACTAGATGAAAAACTCTCATTCAGACGAACATCGGGTTCCGAGTTCTCAAAAACTTAAACGGAAGAAAGTTTGGACCATGTGTCGTCCAAACCACCTAAAGAACTCTCATTGCGAAGAACTTTGAGTTCCAAACTCTCTCGAAAATCAAACGGAGATGAGTTTGGACATACTTCTTCCAAACTAGATGAAAAACTCTCATTCGGACGAACATTGGGTTCCGAGCTCTCAAAAACTTAAACGGAAGAAAGCTTGGACCATGTGTCGTCCAAACCACCTAAAGAACTCTCATTGGGAAGAACTTTGAGTTCCAAACTTTCTCGAAAATCAAACGGAGCAAAGTTTGGACCAACTTCGTCCAAACTAGATGAAAAACTCTCATTGGGATGAACTCTGGGTTCCGAGCTCTCAAAAACTTAAACAGAGTAAAGTTTGGACCATCTGTCGGCCAAACCACCTAAAGAAGTCTCATTGGGAAGAACTTCCAGTTAAAAACTCTCTCGAAACTCAAACGGAGCAAACTTTGGACCAACTTCGTCCAAACTAGATGAAATACTCTCATTGGCACGAACTTTGGGTTCGGAGCTGTCAAAAACTTAAACGGAGTAATGTTTGGACCATGTGTCGACCAGACCACCTAAAGAACTCTCATTTGGACGAACTTGGAGTTCCGAACTCTCTCGAAAATCAAACGGCGCAAAGTTTGGACCAACTTCGTCCAAACTAGATGAAAAACTCTCATTGGGACGAACTTTGGGTTCTGAGCTGTCAAAAACTTCAACAGAGTAAAGTTTGGACCATGTGTCGTCAACACCACCTAAAGAACTCTTATTGGGAAGAACTTTGAGTTACAAACTCTCTCGAAACTCAAACGGAGCAAAGTTTGGACATACTTCTTCCAAACTAGATGAAAAACTCTCATTGGGACGAACTTTGGGTTTCGAGCTCTCAAAAACTTAAACGGAGTAAATTTTCGACCATGTGTCGTCCAAACCACCTAAAGAACTCTCATTGGGACAAACTTTGATTTCCAAACTCTCTCAAAACTCAAACTGACCAAAGTTTCGACCATCTTCGTCCAAACTAGATGAAAAAATCTCATTGGGACGTACTTTGGGTTCCGAGCTCTAAAAAACTTAAACGGAGTAAAGTTTGAACCATGTGTCGTCAACACCACCTAAAGAACTCTCATTGGGAAGAACTTTGAGTTACAAACTCTCTCGAAACTCAAACGGAGCAAAGTTTGGACATACTTCTTCCAAACTAGATGAAAAACTCTCATTGGGACGAACTTTGGGTTTCGAGCTCTCAAAAACTTAAACGGAGTAAAGTTTCGACCGTGTGTCGTCCAAACCACCTAAAGAACTCTCATTGGGACAAACTTTGATTTCCAAACTCTCTCAAAACTCAAAATGACCAAAGTTTGGACCATCTTCGTCGAAACTAGATGAAAAACTCTCATTGGGACGAACTTTGGGTTCCGAGCTCTCAAAAACTTAAACGGAGTAAAGTTTGGACCATGTGTCGTCAACACCACCTAAAGAACTCTCATTGGGAAGAACTTTGAGTTAAAAACTCTCTCGAAACTCAAACGGAGCAAAGTTTGGACATACTTCTTCCAAACTAGATGAAAAACTCTCATTGGGACGAACTTTGGGTTCCGAGCTATCAAAAACTTAAACGGAGTAAAGTTTGGACCATGCGTCGTCCAAACCACCTAAAGAACTCTCATTGGGAAGAAATTTGAGTTAAAAACTCTCTCGAAAATCAGACGGAGTAAAGTTTGGACTACTTCTTCCAAACTAGATGAAAAACTCTCATTCGGACGAACATTGGGTTCCGAGCTCTCAAAAACTTAAACAGAGTAAAGTTTGGACCATGTGTCGTCCAAACCACCTAAAGAAGTCTCATTGGGAAGAACTTCCAGTTAAAAACTCTCTCGAAACTCAAACGGAGCAAAGTTTGGACCAACTTCGTCCAAACTAGATGAAATACTCTCATTGGCACGAACTTTGGGTTCGGAGCTGTCAAAAACTTAAACGGAGTAAAGTTTGGACCATGTGTCGACCAGACCACCTAAAGAACTCTCATTTGGACGAACTTGGAGTTCCGAACTCTCTCAAAAATCAAACGGCGAAAAGTTTGGACCATCTTCGTCCAAACTAGATGAAAAACTCTCATTGGGACGAACTTTGGGTTCCGAGGTCTAAAAAACTTAAACGGAGTAAAGTTTGGACCATGTGTCGTCCAAACCACCTTAAGAACTCTCATTGGGAAGAACTTTGAGTTCCAAACTCTCTCGAAACTCAAACAGAGCAAAGTTTGGACAAACTTCGTCCAAACTAGATGAAAAACTCTCATTGGGACGAACTTTGGGTTCCAAGCTCTCAAAAACTTAAACGGAGTAATGTTTGGACCATATGTCATCAGAACCACCTAAAGAACTCTCATTTGGACAAACTTGGAGTTCCGAACTCTCTCGAAAATCAAACGGCGCAAAGTTTGGACCAACTTCGTCCAAACTAGATGAAAAACTCTCATTGGGACGAACTTTGGGTTCCGAGCTGTCAAAAACTTCAACAGAGTAAATTTTGGACCATGTGTCCTCAACACCACCTAAAGAACTCTCATTGGGAAGAACTTTGAGTTATAAACTCTCTCGAAACTCAAACGCAGCAAAGTTTGGACATACTTCTTCCAAACTAGATGAAAAACTCTCATTGGGATGAACTCTGGGTTCCGAGCTCTCAAAAACTTAAACAGAGTAAAGTTTGGACCATGTGTCGTCCAAACCACCTAAAGAACTCTCATTGGGAAGAACTTCCAGTTAAAAACTCTCTCGAACAAACCACCTAAAGAACTCTCATTGGGACGAACTTTGAATTCAGAACTCTCTCGAAACTCAAACGGAGCAAAGTTTGGACCAACTTCGTCAAAACTAGATGAAAAACTCTCATTGGGACGAGCTTTGGGTTCGGAGCTCTCAAAAACTTAAACGGAGTAAAGTTTGGACCATGTGTCATCCAAACCACCTAAAGAACTCTCATTGGGAAGAACTTTGAGTTCCAAACTCTCTCGCAACTCAAACGGAGCAAAGTTTTGACCAACTTCGTCCAAACTAGATGAAAAACTCTCATCGGGACGAACTTTGGGTTCCGAGCTCTCAAAAACATAAACGGATTAAAGTTTGAACCATGTGTCGTCCAAACCACCTAAAGAACTCTCATTCGGACGAACTTTGAGTTCCAAACGCTCTCGAAACTCAAACAGACCAAAGTTTGGACCAACTTCCTCCAAACTAGATGATAAATTCTCATTGGGACGAACTTTGGGTTCCGAGCTATCAAAAACTTAAATGGAGTAAAGTTTGGACCATGTGTCGTCCAAACAACCTAAAGAACTCTCATTGGGAAGAACTTTAAGTTCCAAACTCTCTCGAAAATCAAATGGAACAAAGTTTGGACCAACTTCGTCCAAACTAGATTAAATACTCTAATTGGGACGAACTTTGGGTTCCGAGCTCTCAAAAAGTTAAACGGAGTAAAGTTTGGACCATTTGTCGTCCAAACCACCTAAAGAACTCTCATTGGGACGAACTTTGAGTTTCAAATGATAAGCGCCCACTTGCTTGTTAGATGCAAAGCTAGAGGTCCTTCTAGGATCCTTGCAAACACTCACAAAGAAAGCTAACTTAGATCACACTTAGAATCTATGATGGTCACTCATAAATCCTAAGACAACTCACTCCAGAATTAGCTTGATCAAGACTAATCCAATGAATTGATTTTAACATCAAATCTAAAACAAGATTTGAAAGAAAAAGACAACACCAAAGGGGTTGAATAAGCACAAGCTTTTTAATATTGATAATCTCAGTTTTCAAGAGTATTACAAGCCATTTAAAGGCCAAATGGTCGTGGATAGACCAAGGAACTCAAAAGTCTTTCAACTACACTTAATTGCAAATTGTAGAAAATAAGACCTAGGAACTTAAAACTTGATTGCACATCAAACGAGCAGCCATATCTCAAAACTAAAAAGATAGAATTGCTTTAAATTGTCTTGAATATGTGCTGTGGAATCCGCTCCTCATAATGGCAACGTTTGACAAGGTTTGACATCACGTTTTCCCATGCAGTGCACACTTGACAGCATTTTCTTCACAAAATCTGCACAATGTTTTTGATCACCGTGTCATCTTCTAAACTATTGGACTTTTCCCGTGCCATCTTCATGCCATTCTCTTCTTGACTCATTGAACTAACATTATATAAAAATTTGGCCTCAAAATTATCCGTCGGGTCTTGTGAATTTGCTAGTGTTTGAAGATGTAGTGTGAATGCCTCTTGAATCTTCTTTGCCTTGCTTCTTGTAATTGGTCCTTCAGGTACATGCAATGGATTATTGATTGATTCCATATCATTCCCCCTTTCTTTAAAAGGATTTGTCCTCAAATCAAGGTCTTCATTTCCTACATCAAAAGGAGTCAAGTCAGCCACATTAAAAGTAGAACTTACATTGTACTCACCTCGTAGATCTAATTTGTATGCATTGTTATTGATCCGTTCAAGCACTTGAAAAGGACCATCTCCCCTTGGTTGAAGTTTTGACTTCCTTTGATCTGGAAACCTTTCCTTTCTTAGATGAACCCAAACCCAATCTCCTGGTTTAAAAATCAATTCCTTTCTTCCTTGGTTCTTGCGAGTGACTAGCTTTTGATTCTTCTTTTCAATCCTTTCTTTGATTTCTTTGTGCAAAGTTTTGATGTATTCGGCCTTAGAAGAAGCTGCATCACTAGTAAACATATTAGGTGGCAAAGGTGATAAATCTAGAGGAGTCAAAGGATTAAAGCCGTACACAACCTCAAAAGGTGAACAATGAGTTGTGCTATGAATCGCCCTATTGTATGCAAATTCCACAAAAGGTAGAGTCTCTTCCCAAGACTTAAGATTTTTAGAAATTAGTGACCTAAGCAAGGCCCCCAATGTTCTATTAACCACCTCAGTTTGCCCATCCGTTTGTGGGTGACAAGTTGTAGAAAATAGAAGCTTAGTTCCCAATTTTCCCCACAAAACTTTCCAAAAATGACTTAAAAATTTAACATCCCTATCACTAACAATAGTTTTGGGAATGCCATGCAATCTAACCACTTCCCGAAAGAAAAGATTAGCTATGTTGGTAGCATCATCAGTTTTGTTACATGGAATGAAATGCGCCATCTTACTAAACCTATCAACCACCACAAAAATACTATCATGATTTCTTCTAGTCTTTGGTAATCCTAGAACAAAATCCATGCTAATGTCTACCCATGGTTCACTAGGAACATCTAAAGGAGTGTAAAGGCCATGTGGTTGTGTCTTAGACTTAGCCTCCTTACACTTGAAACATTGCTTGCAAACTTTGTTCACATCTTTCCTCATTTTAAGCCAATAAAAATGTTCACACAACATGCTATATGTTTTAAATTCTCCAAAATGTCCCATAAGTCCTCCCTCATGAGCTTCCTTCACAAGTAACTCTCTAATGGAACACTTAGGAATACAAAGCTTACCTTTCCTAAAAAGCATCCCATCCAACACAATATAATCTTGAACATTTTTCCCTTCTAAACATTGTGCATACACATCATAAAATTCAGATTTCTCAACTTTATACAACTCAATCATGTGTTTAAAACCAAGAACTTTTGCACTAAGGGATGAGAATAAAGCATACCTTCTTGATAATGCATCAGCCACCACATTGTCCTTACCTTTTTTGTAATGGATGACATAAGGAAATGTCTCAATGAATTCCACCCATTTCGCATGCCTCTTGTTAAGCTTCGTTTGGCCTTTGAGATGCTTCAAGCTTTCATGATCCGTGTGGATAACAAACTCTTTTGGCCATAAGTAATGTTGCCAAACTTTCAAAGCCCTCACAAGTGCATGTAGCTCCTTGTCATAAGTCGGGTAGTTGAGTTGAGCTCCATTTAGCTTTTCACTAAAGAACATGATTGGTCGCTTTTCTTGCATCAAAACAGCCCCTATACCTATCCCACTTGCATCACATTCAATCTCAAAAGATTTATCAAAGTTAGGTAAAGCAAGACAAGGTGCATTGGTCAATTTTTCTTTTAACTCATTGAATGCATTCTCTTGCTTTTCTTTCCATTCAAATTTCACATGCTTTTTCACAAGTTCAGTTAATGGTGAGGCTATGCTACTAAAATCTTTAATAAATCTCCTATAGAAACTAGCCAAACCATGAAAGGATCTTACCTCGGATGCATTGGTAGGAGTTGGCCATTCTCGGATAGCCTTTACCTTTTCTTCATCAACTTTAACTCCATCTTTTCCAACAATGAACCCTAGGAAATTTACTTGTTCTAGACAAAAACTACACTTTTTGAAGTTGGCATAAAGCTTCTCTTCTCTAAGTTTAAGTAAAATTGTCTTAACATGCAAAATATGATCATTCAAGCCCTTTGAGTAAACAAGGATATCATCAAAATATACAACCACAAATTTTCCAATGTATTCCCTCAAAACATGATTCATGAGCCTCATAAAAGTACTTGGTGCACTAGTAAGGCCAAATGGCATAACAAGCCACTCATAAAGCCCAAACTTTGTTTTGAAAGCCGTTTTCCATTCATCTCCTACATGCATACGAATTTGATGATAACCACTTTTAAGATCTATTTTTGAAAACAGATTAGCACCATGTAATTCATCTAACATGTCATCTAATCGAGGAATAGGATGTCGATACTTTACCGTTATTTTGTTGATAGCTCGACAATCAACACACATCCTCCATGTACCATCTTTCTTGGGTACTAAAATCACCGGAACCGAGCAAGGACTCATGCTTTCTCGAACATAACCTTTATCCATGAGTTCTTCCACTTGCCTTTGAATTTCCTTGGCCTCGGTTGGGTTGGTCCTATAGGCCGCCATATTTGGAAGAGTTACCCCGGGTATGAAGTCAATTTTGTGCTCAATCCCTCTTAAAGGAGGTAGACCCGTAGGTGCATCTTCATGCGGAAACATGTCATTAAATTCCTGCAAAAGAGATTTAAAAGCACTAGGCAAACCATCATTAGAGTTAGGTTCAGTTACTAAGCACTTTCCTTTGCACATAAGTACAAAGTTTGGTGCTTCGAGTGAAAACATATTTCTTACTTCCCCCTTTCTCATAACCAAACTCACATTCTTTCTTTTTTCCTCAAAATCACTCTTTTTTCTCTCTTGATTTTCACTCACCTTTTGCCCCTCACTTTCCTCTCTTTTCTCGCTCTTCTCTTTTAACTTACTTTCTTCTCTCCTCTCTTGATCCTCAAATTCTTTTCTTTTATTTTCTAATTTCACTTGATCACATTGTACTTCATATGGAGACAATGGCAGCAAAGTAAACTTCTTCCCATTCAAAGTAAATGTGTACTTGTTCAACAATCCATCATATGTGACTTCTCTATCATATTGCCAAGGTCGACCCAATAACATATCACCTGCATGCATAGGTACTACATCGCAAAGAACTTCATCCTTATATCTTCCTAAAGTAAAAGAAATAAGAACTTGGGAGTTTACCTTCAATTCTCCTTTTTTTGTCAACCATTGAAGTTTATATGGTTTTGGATGTGGACGAGTAGTGAGTTGGAGTCTTTTTACAAGAAAACTACTTACCACATTTGTGCAACTTCCACTATCAATCACCAAGCTACATGGGGTTCCTTCAATCAAGCATCTTGTGTGAAATAAGTTCTCCCTTTGATCTTCAACTTTTTCCTCCTTGATCTGCACATTAAGTACTCTTCTTGCAACTAAAGATATGGAGTTACCTTCTTCGATGCACTCCTCATCATATGCTTCGAATTCTTCCTCTAGTGGCGCATCTTGTTCATCACATTCATCCTCTGAATCTAATATTCCATTTCTTATCACCATGACCTTTTTATTGACACATTCCTTGCTCATGTGTCCAAACCCCTTGCACTTCCAGCATTGAATAGAACTAGACTTCTCCTTCACTTCCTTTGAAGCTTCATTTTTTTTAGTATTGGAGCTCCCGGCCTCCACTCTTTTGGCAGCCACAAACTTTCCTTTTGCTTCACTCCTATTCACAAATCCATCCTTGTTCCAAACATTAGAATTTGAAAAGGTATTAGTTTTTGAATTATACCTCTTGGAATGCTCCTTTTCTTCTCTCAATTGTTCTTCAATTTTGATTGCATAATGATACATATCTTCCAAGTAAAGTTGTGGATACCTATCAACGGGATGAGCAATTTCTCGATTTAAACCTCCAAGGAATCTAGACATAGTGTCTTCTTCTTCTTCTCGAATGTTTGCTCTTTCCATCAAAGTTTCCATCTCTTGATAATATTCAGCCACACTTTTTGTTCCCTGCCTCAAAGCTTGCAATTTAGTTTTCAAATCTCTTTCATAATGTTTTGGAACATACCTCTTTCTCATGGCTTCTTTAAGTTCTTCCCAAGTTAAAATGGGATCCTCCTCTTTCCTCCTCCTCTCGGATTTGAGATGTTGATACCAATTTCCAGCATGGTTAGTGAATTCGGCAATGGCAAGTCGCATCTTCTTATTTTCACTAAATGTGTTGCAATCAAACACATGTTCTATCTTCCTTTCCCATTCCAAGTATGCCTCCACATCCGCCGTTCCACTAAATGGTGGAATTTTGAGCTTGACTCCGCTATCCCTATCTTCATGGATTCTTTCTCCTCTTCTAGGTTGCATAAAATTATTTCTTCCTCTTCCTCTCATGTTTCCTCTTCCCCCAACTTGTCTTCCTTGTTCAACTAAATCAATCACTTCTTCATCTTCTTGTAAGACTTGTTCTTCTCTTTGTTGTTGCGCCCTCCTTTCTAACCTTTCTTCCCTCATCATTTCCATCATGCCTTGAATGGCTTGAAGAATAGCCATATTAGTATCTTGTACTTGTGGTACTCCATCGCCCTGTGACATTTTAAAGTTAGAAATAAAAGGACCTCACCACACTTCTCACCAATTTCACTCAAGGACACTCGTGTTTATCACTCAAGGGTAGGCTTTTGGTACTAGGTCAAAGATGTAAGGGTTGGCTTAATTTTTTTTTTTTTTTTTTTTTGGTGCAATCTCACTAAAGTTTGATGAAAACCAATTCAAAATGATCAACTCTTACAAACTAAGACTAGAGTAACTCAAACATAGGATCAACAACTTAAAAACGAATCTGATTGATTTTTTTTTTTTTTCCTTTTTTTTTTTTGTTGCTGATTTCTTTTTCTCTCTCTTTTTTTTTCTTTTTTTTTTTTTTTTTGCTACTTTTCTTTCTTTCTTTTTTTTTTATGATCCAATAGCAGATTTCAAGACAAGTTGTAGTATGTCTTGTATTACAAGATGTAAACAATTACTTTGGAGAAAGAAAAACGAATTGAAACGAAAATAAATTGAAATAAAGTAAAGATAAAACCTCTAGAGTCGGCCAAGAACGATGACCAAATGCTCTGATACCAAATGATAAGCGCCCACTTGCTTGTTAGATGCAAAGCTAGAGGTCCTTCTAGGATCCTTGCAAACACTCACAAAGAAAGCTAACTTAGATCACACTTAGAATCTATGATGGTCACTCATAAATCCTAAGACAACTCACTCCAGAATTAGCTTGATCAAGACTAATCCAATGAATTGATTTTAACATCAAATCTAAAACAAGATTTGAAAGAAAAAGACAACACCAAAGGGGTTGAATAAGCACAAGCTTTTTAATATTGATAATCTCAGTTTTCAAGAGTATTACAAGCCATTTAAAGGCCAAATGGTCGTGGATAGACCAAGGAACTCAAAAGTCTTTCAACTACACTTAATTGCAAATTGTAGAAAATAAGACCTAGGAACTTAAAACTTGATTGCACATCAAACGAGCAGCCATATCTCAAAACTAAAAAGATAGAATTGCTTTAAATTGTTTTAAATATGTGCTATGGAATCCGCTCCTCATAATGGCAACGTTTGACAAGGTTTGACATCACGTTTTCCCATGCAGTGCACACTTGACAGCATTTTCTTCACAAAATCTGCACAATGTTTTTGATCACCGTGTCATCTTCTAAACTATTGGACTTTTCCCGTGCCATCTTCATGCCATTCTCTTCTTGACTCATTGAACTAACATTATATAAAAATTTGGCCTCAAAATTATCCGTCGGGTCTTGTGAATTTGCTAGTGTTTGAAGATGTAGTGTGAATGCCTCTTGAATCTTCTTTGCCTTGCTTCTTGTAATTGGTCCTTCAGGTACATGCAATGGATTATTGATTGATTCCATATCATTCAAACTCTCCCGAAACTCAAACGGAGCAAAGTTTGGACCAACTTCGTCCAAACTAGATGAAAAACTCTCATTGGGACGAACTTTGGGTTCCGAGCTCTCAAAAACTTAAACGGAGTAAAGTTTGGACCATGTGTCATCCAAACCACCTAAAGAACTCTCATTGGGAAGAACTTTGAGTTCCAAACTCTCTCGCAACTCAAACGGAGCAAAGTTTGGACCAACTTCGTCCAAACTAGATGAAAAACTCTCATTGGGAGGAACTTTGGGTTCCGAGCTCTCAAAAACTTAAACGGAGTAAAGTTTGGACCATGTGTCGTCCAAACCACCTTAAGAACTCTCATTGAGACGAACTTTGAGTTCCAAACTCTCTCGAAACTCAAACGGAGCAAAGTTTGGACCAACTTCGTCCAAACTAGATGAAAAACTCTCATTGGGACGAACTTTCGGTTCCGAGCTCTCAAAAACTTAAACAGAGTAAAGTTTGGACCATGTGTCGTCCAAACCACCTAAAGAACTCTCATTGGGAAGAACTTTGAGTTCCAAACTCTCTCGAAACTCAAACGGAGCAAAGTTTGGACCAACTTCATCCAAACTAGATGAAATACTCTCATTGGGATGAACTTTGGGTTCCGAGCTGTCAAACACTTAAACAGAGTAAAGTTTGGACCATGTGTCGACCAAACCACCTAAAGAACTCTCATTTGGACGAACTTGGAGTTCCAAACTCTCTCGAAACTCTAACGGAGGAAAGTTTGGACCAACTTCGTCAGAACTAGATGAAAAACTCTCATTGGGACGAACTTTGGGTTCTGAGCTCTCAAAAACTTAAATGGAGTAAAGTTTCGACCATATGTCGACCAAATCACCTAAAGAACTCTCATTGGGACGAACGTTGAGTTCCAAACTCTGTCGAAAGTCAAACGGACCAAAGTTTCGACCATCTTCGTCCAAACTAGATGAAAAACTCTCATTGGGACGAACTTTGGGTTCCGACCTCTCAAAAACTTAAACGGAGTACAATTTGGATCATGTGTCGTCCAAACCACCTAAAGAATTCTCATTGGGAAGAACTTTGAGTTCCAAACTCTCTCCCAAAATCAAACGGAGCAAAGTTTGGACCAACTTCGTCAAAACTAGATGAAAAACTCTCATTGGGACGAACTTTGTGTTCCGAGCTCTCAAAAACTTAAACGGAGTAAAGTTTGGACCATGTGTCGTCCAAACCACCTAAAGAACTCTCATTGGGACGAACTTTGACTTCATACATCTCTCGAAACTCAAACGGAGCAAAGTTTGGACCAACTTCGTCGAAATTAGATGAAAAACTCTCATTGGGACGAACTTTGGGTTCTGAGCTCTCAAAAACTTAAACAGAGTAAAGTTTTGACCATGTGTCGTCCAAACCACCTAAAGAACTCTCATTGGGACGAACTTTGAGTTCCAAACTCTCTCGAAACTCAAACAGAGCAAAGTTTGGACCAACTTCGTCCAAACTAGATGAAAAACTCTCATTGGGATGAACTTTGGGTTCCGAGCTCTCAAAAACTTAAATTAAGTAAAGTGTGGACCATGTGTCGTCCAAAGCACCTAAAGTGATATGACAGCCCAAGCCAAGTGGATCTAAGAACTCTTATGGATATGCAAATCCCTAGATCTCAAATGCTAAGACCCCCAAAACAAGCTGATTTCATCCCAAGGAAGAAGATAGAACGGATTTACCTTGACGATCAAGATCAAGAGTAGAGAAAACTCGTTTCTAAACTCGAGATTCGAAGCACTCCACAAGTACTTTGATCAACGTTACTTTAATGATCCTAGCATGCAAATCTAAACACAAGACATGCAAAGGTTGAAGGATTGGAATTCCATAATTCCGTAAAGCGAAAGCGTGATTGGGACCAATTCGTAATTAATTTTGTTTAATCTAAAATACCAATACATTGGCAATAATATTAGAACTATTCTAAATATATATTAAGGCTAAGCATACAAAAATATTAGATCTAAATCTAATTTATAAAGTAACAAATTACTTACTCTCGTTGACGACTCAGATTAAATTCACCAACTACATGTGAATTAATCACGAACTAGTGTGAACACCACCACTATGGCTACACCGGTATGACTCTGAGACTTCTAGAGGCAGGAGACTGGTGGAAGTCTAGAGGAAGCCTTGAGGAAAATTCTCTGAGAGAAGGAGAATGAATGGGATACCTTTCACCCCACCCCAGGGGTCCTATTTACAGGTAAAGGCCAAGACCTTCTTCCTAATAGGAAAAGGTCTCTAATTTTAATAAATAATTAATTAATTCCATTATTAATTAATTTCCCTAATTAAATATCATATATTTAATCTTAGGGATTTTATTAAAATTAAAATTAATATGAATCCAATTCATATTAAATTTATTTGAACTCTTTCAAATATTTTCTTTCCTAATAGGAAAAAGTCTCTAATTTTAATAAATAATTAATTAATACCATAATTAATTAATTTTCCCAATTAAATATCATATATTTAATCTTAGGGATTTTATTAAAATTAAAATTAATATGAATCCAATTCATATTAAATTTATTTGAACTCTTTCAAATATTTTCTCACAAGAATTAATTTTTGAAATTAATTAAAAAATTATATTATAAAGTTTCATAAACTTTATATTATAATGCATCAATATACATTTTACAATTCCCCAAATAAATTGAACACTTTCAATTTACAATTTATACTTAATTGCCTCAAGTCTCTTTACGAGCTACCAGTGGGACCTAATGGACCTACAGATCAGAAGCTCCAACGATACGAGACTAATTGGCCAAACTCATTGACCAAGTTTAGTCAACATTCGGTAACCGTGGGTCACTCCACTAAAGACCCACAGTTGCACTCTTCTCACTGTAGAATATTTATGTGTCCATGGATATCGACCAAGCAGTAAGTCAATCCTTCACGTGTGTTCGTAACACCAGCTGGGTCAAATTACCGTTTTACCCCTGTGTTACCTCTGGTTCCTTAAGTACTACTGATTCCTCTAATGAACAAGTTGTTTAGGGTCCAACCACTAAACAGGAGTTCCTCTCGGACTAGGAGAAGACGGCGCACCTTTGTTCAAGCCCTGAAATCAGCCCTTAAGGGAACACACATCTACTTACCCCAATAGGGGAAGGAGTGAATTCCATCTTGTACTGTTATGTTCCCAACCCCCATTCGGTCTTGCTCCTGAAATGGTAGGATTATTGAGTCGGCGAACTGGCCAATCTCACCCATACAAATCTAAGGACAATCCCTCTTGAAAGGGGTTCATAACAGACTCAGGATTTAGATTGAGTTACCTAGGTCATCCTATTGAAATAGAAACCTAAACTAGTTAACGGCGTTACAACTAGTGGTTACTATTTCGCGGTCCGGTCTTATGCAAACTCATTGCATAGGATACCCCCACCCGCATGTCTCCTACATGGATGCTTTGGATCATTGCATCTGTATCGAATACAAGGTGGGTCGTATCACATAGTGTCACCAGGATAAGGTACCCAGCCTTGTCCCTATACTATAGACCTTTTAGGTTGTTACTTGGACACTGATCCCCTTATGTCCCCACATACTAGTCCAAGTTTCATTTAAACAACCTTGGATCTTAGTTTATTGGATTTAGGGTTTATTAATGCAAACTCGATTATTCAATAACCAAATTACTGAATTACTCAAATAACACTTTATTGAGATCGATTAATTTGTTTCATTTACTATCTACGAGTTTTAGGGCATAAAACCCAACAAAGGTGCTCATGGCCATTAGGCTCAAAAGACTTCATTTTCATTGAAATTACAGGGATTAAAGCCCTAGCGCAGCGAAAACGTTCAGAGACCTTATCGGTTTAAAAAACGTTTGGGAAACCAATACGATGGCAAAACCATAGAATTTTTACAGCAAGCAATATAAACAATAATCATGCTGGAAAAACTCATAAAGCATGCTAAAACAACATAAAACTTATAGATCTAATCTATAAAAATGGATCCTATTGAAGAAACTCTTGATCGTTTCGCCAAATTTTCTCCGAATTGCTCCCAAAAACAGCAGCAAGCGATCCTTGTTTTCGCTGGAAAAGTCACCACGAACACTACCACTTGATTGCATCGGTATTCTCAAAGGGAATACACGTTGGGAACTTTTGGGAGCCGAAAACTCTAAGGATTTTTTCTGAAAAAAGGACTTTGTATTCTCAGAGGAAGAGAAGAACGAAAGAGAGGGCGAGAGGGAGGGGAAGAGAGGCGTGAGACTGAGAGTGTTTTTTCTTAAAACTGAAAAAATCAACCCCTTACCTATCGATCAGGAGGATAACTGCACGCCCTATTTCTGGTAACTGAAGTTCAGTTACCATATAATTAATTATTAATTTAAAAATCAAAATTTTAAATTATAATTAATTAAAATTCAATTAATCAATATTAATTGAAATATCATTAATTTAAATCTTATTTAAATTAATCCCTCTTTAACATATAGTTTAATTAAATCAATTTTAATTAAACTTAATCAATTAATTAATTCAAAATTAATTAATTTAAAAATAATAAAATTGAACATCACATATTCAATTATTATTTTCCCTCTCAAAACTATAGTATTAATATACATCCAATGCACATTAATTATAACCTATAGTTTTAATATGAATCAAATTCATATTTTAGTTTAATATTCGAACACTTTCGAATATTCAATCCTTCCTTAGAATTTCACCTCAACGCCCTAAATGAGCTACCAGTGGGACCTAATGGACCTACAGATCAGAAGCTCCAACGATATGAGATTAGTTGGCTAAACTCATTAACCAAGATAATCAATATTCGTTAACTGTGGTTCACTCCACTAAAGAACCACAGTTGCACTCTTCTCACTGTAGATATATTTCTGTGTCCACGGATATCGACCGTCAACAGCAAGTTAGCCCTTCACGTGTGTTCGTACCCCAGCTCGGTCAAATTACCGTTTTACCCTTGGGCTACCTCTTGATCCTTAAGTACCAGTGCTCCTCTAATGAACAACCTGTTTGTGGTCCAACCAGCAAATAGAAATCCCTCTCGTGCCATAAAGAGGGTAGGGCCCATTGTTCAAGACCCGGAGACACCACTTAAGGGAACACACCTCTACTTACCCTAATATCGGGAAGGAGTGAATTCCATCTTGTAAGACTACGTTCCCAGCTCCCCACTCGGTCTTGTCCCCAAAATGGTAGGCTTATTGAGTCGGCGAACAAGCCACTCTCACCCGTACAAATCAAAGGACAATCCCTTATGGACAGGAGTCCATAATCCACTCAGGATTAAGGCCATGTTGCCTAGGTCATCCTAGTGAAATAGAAACCGAGCTAACTAACGGTGTTACAGTTAGTGGTTAACTTTTTCGCGGTCCGGTCTTTGTGCAAACTCATTGCACAGGATACCCCCACTCGCATGTCAACCACATGAGCGCGTTGGATCACTACGTTTGTACCAATATACAAAGCGGGCCGTATCCATAGTGTCACCAGGACAAGGTACCCAGTCTTATCCCTATACTACAGACCCTTTAGGCTAAAACTTGAACATTGATCCCCGTATGTCCCTACATACTAGTTCAAGCCTCATTCTATTAGCCTTGGATGTTTAGTTTATTGGATTAGGGTTAATAAGACAAGATATAATACAAACATTGAATAACACATCAGTTTTATTAATGTTCTGTCAAATGTACATTTACTATCTACGAGTTTTAGGGCATAAAACCCAACAAACTCCCACTTGAACTAAAACTCAAGTTACAGGGAAAATATATACAATATAATCCAAAGCTGGAAATGGTACATGTATGTTGTACATTACATAAAAGGTAAATATACAAAATACAATAAACTAGGGCATCCTTACACCCATTAAACATCTCCCACTTGCCCTAGATTACGCTATATACATGTCTCGCAGACCTAGACTTTCTAGATGACCCTCGAACACTTTAGCCGAGAGGGCCTTCGTAAACGGATAAGCAATGTTGTGCTCGGAAGCGATCTTGGTCACGACCACATCTCCTCTTTGCACAATCTCACGAATCAGATGATACTTCCTCTCAATGTGTTTACCTCTTTTGTGGCTGCGAGGTTCCTTTGAATTGGCTACAGCCCCACTGTTGTCACAGTATAACGTAATGGGCAAGTTCATATTTGGAACAACTTCCAAATCTGTCAAGAACTTCCTTAGCCAAACAGCTTCCTTAGCTGCTTGACAAGCAGCGACATACTCAGCCTCCGTCGTGGAGTCTGCTATGCATCCTTGCTTTATACTTCTCCAAACTACAGCTCCCCCGTTAAGAGTGAAAACTGACCCTAACGTAGATTTCCTAGAATCCTTGTCAGTTTGGAAGTCAGAGTCGGTGTAACCAGTGAGAACTAACTCTTTAGCCCCAAACACCAACATGTAATCCCTCGTTCTCCTAAGATACTTGAGGATTCCTTTAACGGCGGTCCAGTGGTCTAACCCTGGATTCGACTGATATCTGCTGACAATCCCTACAACATAACAAATGTCAGGCCTCGTGCATAGCATGGCATACATTAAGCTACCCACTGCAGAGGCGTAGGGAATCCGTCTCATATCCTCAACTTCTTGAGGTGTCTTAGAAGACTGTTCCTTAGACAGATGAACCCCATGCCTGAAAGGCAATAAGCCCTTCTTGGAGTTTTGCATCGAATATCGAGCCAACATCTTGTCGATATACGTTGCTTGAGACAGAGCTAGCGTCTTGTTCTTTCTATCCCGAATAATCAGGATGCCAAGAACATACTGGGCCTCACCCAAATCTTTCATTTGGAATTGAGCTGCTAGCCATTCTTTTACATCAGACAGATACCCTACATCATTCCCAATGAGTAGGATGTCGTCAACATACAGTACAAGGAAAGCTACTTTATTCTTGTTGATTTTCTTGTATACACAAGGCTCATCAACGTTCTGGTCAAAGCCAAAAGATTTGATCGCAGTATCAAATCTAATATTCCAAGATCGGGAGGCCTGTTTTAACCCATAAATTGATCGATTCAGTTTACAGACCTTTTGCTCCTGACCTTGGGTTATGAACCCTTCGGGTTGAGACATAAAAATACTCTCGTCAAGGTTGCCATTCAAAAAAGTTGTCTTGACATCCATTTGCCAAATTTCATAGTCATAAAATGTGGCAATGGATAAGAGAATTCTTATGGACTTAAGCATAGCAACTGGAGAAAAGGTTTCTTCATAGTCCACCGTTTCTCGTTGGGTATAACCCTTTGCTACAAGTCTTGCTTTGAAAGTCTGTACTTTCCCAGCAGCATCTCTTTTTCTCTTGTAGATCCATTTACACCCAATGGGTTTGACCCCTTCAGGTAGATCTACAAGTTCCCAAACTTGATTGAAGTACATAGACTCAATCTCAAGGTCCATGGCTTTGGCCCACTCGTCCTTATCTACGTCATTCATTGCCTGACGATAAGACAATGGATCTTCTACGCCGTCATCAGGTATGACTACTTGTGTTTCTGTTAAACCCAAGTAGCGGTTAGGTTGTATCACAACCCTCCCACTGTGTCGAAGCTCTCCCACTACATGAGGAGGACTAGATTGACGAAAAGAACTCGATTCTCCAACAACTCTTGTTGAAGGACCGGGTTCATCAACAACCCTTGTTGATCCTTCTGTAGCTTCTCCTAATACTAACTTACTCCGTGGTCGATGATCTCGAATGTGGTCTTCCTCCAAGAAAGTTGCATTTATCGATACAAATACTTTATTATCTTGAGGGTCGTAGAAAAGACCACCTCTCGTTTCTTTCGGGTACCCAACAAATTGGCATATTCTCGTACGTGGTTCCAATTTCTTAGGATTTGTCACTAACACATGTGCAGGACAACCCCAGATACGAAAGTAACGCAAACTAGGTTGACGCCCCTTCCATAGCTCAAAAGGAGTTTCAGAAACACTTTTTGAGAGAACGTTGTTAAGAATATGTACTGCAGTCGCTACTGCATACCCCCAAAATGAACTAGGCAACTGAGCATAGCTCATCATAGATCGAACCATGTCTAACAAGGTTCTATTTCTCCTTTCTGATACACCATTTTGCTGAGGTGTACCAGGTGCTGAGAGTTGTGATTGGATTCCATGTTCTATCATATATTCCTGGAATCGCTGATCTAGATACTCTCCACCTCGATCTGATCGAAGTGTTTTAATCATTTTACCTAACAGGTTTTCTACCTCAGCCTTAAACTCTTGGAACTTTTCAAGAGCCTCAGACTTATGGCCCATCAAGTACAAGTAACCGTATCGAGAATAATCATCTATGAAAGAGATGAAATATTCATAACCACCTCGAGCCTTTACATTCATTGGACAACAAAGATCCGAATGTATTAGTTCAAGTGGTTCTTTGGCCCTATAACCTTTTCCAGTAAAAGGCCTCTTAGTCATTTTACCCTCGAGACACGATTCACAGGGTGGTAAAGATGTATCTTCTATATCAGTTAGAAGTCCATTTTTAACCAAACGATCGATCCGATCGATGTTAATATGACCAAGACGAAGGTGCCAAAGATACGTGTTGTTACTTAAAGGAGAAACTTTTTGCCTTTTGTTTTGCGTTTCGGCCGTTTTAAACATTTCATGACTTAAAATAGCCTTAGCATCAGTTGGTCTTAACACAAACAAATTATTTTCACGCTTAGCTGAACAAACATAAATTCCATTCCGAGAAATCAAAGCTTCATTAAGTAAGAATGAAATATTGTAACCTTGTTCAAGTAAAGCAGATACAGAAATAAGATTCCTTTTAATTCTAGGAACCAAATACAAGTTCTCCAAAATTAGATACTTATTTCTAAAAAATAATTTTGCAGCTCCCACTGCACGAGCTGAAACGACGTCTCAACCTTGAGCGTCATTTCACCGTCTGCCAGCTGCTGGAAATCATTTCCCTGAAAAGAAGAACAAACATGATTAGTGGCTCCCGAATCCAGTATCCAGGCAAACTCATCATGTTCTACGAGACAAGTCTCTAATACAAGTAAATCGAATTTACCTTCTTTTTCTCTTCTCTTCTCAGCAAGGTAATGGGGACAATTCCGCTTCCAATGACCATCTGCGTTGCAGTGGAAGCACCTGCCTTTGTCGGCCACGACCTTGGCCTTTCCCTTCCCTTGCACAGCTTGTGCAGGACCCTTCCCCTTGTCTCCCTTCCTCTTTTGGATCTGCTTCGATGAAGAAGCCTGGGGTACAGATTTAGTCCCTGAGGATGAACCCTTCAGGAACTTCTTCTTGGAATGGGCCACATTGACCTCTCCTTTAACCACATTTTTTCCCTTGCTTTTCTGCAAGGACTCGTAAATCTGTAACTCCGAGAGGAGGGTAGTCAGGTTGAACTGAATTTTTTTCATGCTCGCGTTCGTCCTGAAAGACAGATAGCTCGCAGGGAGCGAGTGAAGGATGAACGCAACCTGACTACGCTCGCAGACAACCCTGCCATTTGCCTCAGCTATGTTGAACTGGTTAATCATGTCCAGGACGTGTTCCCGAACAGATTGACCTTCCAGCATCTTGGCATTGAAGACGTTCTTCAAGGCGTCGTGGTGGAGCTGGTAGGACGGAAGTCCAAACATCTCCTGCAGGGAATTCATAATCTCCCTAGCAGTTTCCACGTTTTCATAACGCTTGGCCAATACTTCAGATAAGCTGACCAGTATGTAGACTTTGACCTTCTCGTTGGCCTTAGTCCAGCGTTCATAGACGTCCTTAACTGCCTGAGCGGCAGTGCGAGGGGGAACATGATGACATTCCTCCGTTAAGACGAACCTTAAGTCCTCAACCACGAGAATGGTATTAAGATTCGATTTCCATTGTGGAAAGTTTTCGCCGGTAAGTTGTTCATTTTTAAGCAAGGAAATAATTGAGGAAGACATTGTTGAAAAACAAACAAGTGACCGTATTAGTTATCTTTGCCTTAACCCATCACACAAGCAATACAAACAATTGCATACATCCAATCAATTTTGCAAACAAACAATCAAAGAACCCTAATAAAACTATGATTGTGTTTCGCAACGATGCTTTAGAGGTTTAGAAGAACAGCCACCGAAGGGTGATCAGTTGTTCCTCCTCTAAAATGAGACTCTTCTCAGTCAATTTCTAATACCAGAATAACTCATATTCCATTAGATATTAACCACCATTGTTCGGTCAAGGATTTGTTAACAAATTAACTCCTCCCCGTAAGTGTAACCCTCCCACTTTCAGATCTCAGAGGCACGGACCAACAGGCTACCGTTAGGAAAGACAACTGTTGGTAATTAGCCTAAGCGACCCTGTCCTATTCAGGAGTTCACGGTGTTCTGAATCCTATGATCAGGCCCTCCGAAGGGGTGGTTGCTCCAGGGCAACACGCAGGCGGATCATAGGAATCTCACGTTGTGACCTAGGGGTAGAGACCGAAGGATAGGTTGACACGCGTCCCGCTCCCACTTACTATAGTCACTTTCCCCATTCACCTTGGTATTGACCCATGCAAACACTTTCCGAAGGGAGGCCGCTCTACGACGACACGAAGCCGAGCATGGATCTCACGGTGTGAACTATAGAGGGACGCAGGAGCAAAACTCGATTTAAATCAAATTTTGTAATTTTCCTCCCACTAAAGTAACCTATCGGATATTTTAGGGTTTGATTAAACGTAGATAAGTTCGGCTAAGTCATTTATCTAAGTCTAGTCCTATTATAACTATTATAATAAGACCTAATGTCTAGGTGTATTAAACAATTTTATTTTACCTAGCAACATTATTCTAACATTAACCTGAGATTAATTCAACTCCGGTGTTCCAGATCAGTTCCCAGGTAGGAGGTGTTCCGTATACCGTCAACTTAAATACCTCCAATCCTTAGACAGAACTTCACTGGTAGAGTTCCCTTATAATCTCAGGAATGTTTGTCCTACTTAGTTTATTAAAACTATTTTAAAACTAAGTAAGAATTTCTAATCCTATTAGAAAATGATCTTAGGTCTAATTAATTTTAACTCATTAAAATTAATTCATTTAAACCTAACATCCTATGTGAGCATGCATGTCTTGATTATAGATTGACGGTTTCTAATCATAAATTTTAAACTATTTCAAAATTTTAATGATTAGCCCTATAATCATGCATACTATAGTTTAAATCAATTAACAATCATATTCTAATTAATCAAATTAAACTATATAACTATGCATTGCATGAAATTAATATAACTCTTATATTAACCTATGGATGTATCATGCTCAATGCAACTTGATTTCCATTTTTAATAAATAAACAATTTATTATTGCCAAAAATGGAAAATCACCTTAGCATGTAGCAAACAATTTATTTTTAATATAACTCTTATATTAAAACTATGTAATTGCATGCATCATACTATTCCATTTTCATGAATTTAATATAACTCTACTATATATTAAATAAATCATGAAAATCAAACCATGCATTTCAAACATATATTATAATCTAATTATAACATACATAAATGCATGAGCATGCTTTATAACCTAAGGTGGGATTAAAATTTAAATGGCATCCATAAAGCATTTAAATAGCGAATAAACCGATTTAATTGGCCCCTATTATAGATTAAAGCAAAATTACACTAATAAAGCAATAAATCTATCCTATTACAAAATTCTGCAGCTCCAAATCTGGTCTACAAGCCTTGAACCGACCCGAACCACTTCGAACCGGACTTGAAAAACTCGAACCGCACCCAAACCGGGTAAAACCAGACCAAACCGGTCTCAGCTAACCCATAAACCACGAACCGGACCTGTCAAATTAGGGCACCACCCACGTTTTCACGAAAAACCTGGCTCCGCACGAAATCGTGACAGCGTCGAGACGCTGAACAGATAGCGTCCCGACGCTGGCGCGATTTCAACCGTCTGGAGCGTGAAATCGCGACAGCGTCGAGACGCTAACTGCTTAGCGTCCCGACGCTGTTGCGTCTGGAGCTGAATTCTGGGTAGAACCGCGGCTGTTCTTCACGAAATTCGGCGATTTCTTCCACGATCTTCATCGATTTTCAAGCCTTATCTGGACCCGGACTATACAGACTCAATTTACAGCAAAATGCCCAAAAACACAGGGGCCCTTACATGATCAAATCAATGAAAATACTGTAAATCTAGGGCCAAATTAAATCTAAACAGTTTATCGCAAACCCACATTCATAATGCAAAATTAATCCCACCGAAACAGCCAATCGCAAATCCCAAATAAATATTCAAAACACGATTTGGCTCTAATACCAATTGCAGGGATTAAATCCCTAGCGCAGCGGAAACGTTCAGAGACCTTATCGGTTTAAAAAACGTTTGGGAAACCAATACGATGGCAAAACCATAGAATTTTTACAGCAAGCAATATAAACAATAATCATGCTGGAAAAACTCATAAAGCATGCTAAAACAACATAAAACTTATAGATCTAATCTATAAAAATGGATCCTATTGATCCTAGGCCAAGAAATAATTACCTTTGAAGAAACTCTTGATCGTTTCGCCAAATTTTCTCTGAATTGCTCACAAAAACAGCAGCAAGCGATCCTTGTTTTCGGTGGAAAAGTCACCACGAACACTACCACTTGATTGCACCAGTATTCTCAAAGGGAATACACGTTGGGAGCTTGTGGGAGCCGAAAACTCTAAGGATTTTTTCTGAAAAAAGGACTCTGTATTCTCAGAGGAAGAGCATAATGAAAGAGAGGGCGAGAGGGAGGGGAAGAGAGGCATGAGACTGAGAGTGTTTTTTTTTTTTTAAACTGAAAAAATCAACCCCTTACCTATCGATCAGGAGGATAACTGCACGCCCTATTTCTAGTAACTGAAGTTCAGTTACCAGATAATTAATTATTAGTTTAAAAATCAAAATTTTAAATTATAATTAATTAAAATTCAATTAATCAATATTAATTGAAATATCATTAATTTAAATCTTATTTAAATTAATCCCTCTTTAACCTATAGTTTAATTAAATCAATTTTAATTAAACTTAATCAATTAATTAATTCAAAATTAATTAATTTAAAAATAATAAAATTGAACATCACATATTCAATTATTATTTTCCCTCTCAAAACTATAGTATTAATATACATCCAATGCACATTAATTATAACCTATAGTTTTAATATGAATCAAATTCATATTTTAGTTTAATATTCGATCCTTCCTTAGAATTTCACCTCAACGCCCTAAATGAGCTACCAGTGGGACCTAATGGACCTACAGATCAGAAGCTCCAACGATATGAGATTAGTTGGCTAAACTCATTAACCAAGATAATTAATATTCGTTAACTGTGGTTCACTCCACTAAAGAACCACAGCTGCACTCTTCTCACTGCAGATATATTTCTGTGTCCACGGATATCGACCGTCAACAGCAAGTTAGCCCTTCACGTGTGTTCGTACCCCAGCTAGGTCAAATTACCGTTTTACCCCTGGGCTACCTCTTGATCCTTAAGTACCAGTGCTCCTCTAATGAACAACCTGTTTGTGGTCTAACCAGCAAACAGAAATCCCTCTCGTGCCATAAAGAGGGTAGGGCCCATTGTTCAAGACCCGGAGACACCTCTTAAGGGAACACACCTCTACTTACCCTAATATCGGGAAGGAGTGAATTCCATATTGTAAGACTACGTTCCCAGCTCCCCACTCGGTCTTGTCCCCAAAATGGTAGGCTTATTGAGTCGGCGAACAGGCCACTCTCACCCGTACAAATCAAAGGACAATCCCTTATGGACAGGAGTCCATAATCCACTCAAGATTAAGGCCAAGTTGCCTAGGTCATCCTAGTGAAATAGAAACCGAGCTAAGTAACGGTGTTACAGTTAGTGGTTAACTATTTCGCGGTCCGGTCTTTGTGCAAACTCATTGAACAGGATACCCCCACTCGCATGTCAACCACATGAACGCGTTGGATCACTACGTTTGTACCAATATACAAAGCGGGCCGTATCCATAGTGTCACCAGGACAAGGTACCCAGCCTTATCCCTATACTACAGACCCTTTAGGCTAAAACTTGAACATTGATCCCCGTATGTCTCTACATACTAGTTCAAGCCTCATTCTATTAGCCTTGGATGTTTAGTTTATTGGATTAGGGTTAATAAGACAAGATATAATACAAACATTGAATAACACATCAGTTTTATTAATGTTCGGTCAAATGTACATTTACTATCTACGAGTTTTAGGGCATAAAACCCAACAAAAATTCCATCAAAACTAATCTTTTTCAAAGCAACAACATAGATGGCTATTTATTGCCTTCAAACATAACCTATGGTCATATGAAAGGTTGTAACATTCATCCCCATCAATACCATAATGACCACTAGCTAAAAAGTAACTTAAAACATTAAAAATACAACTTTAAAACTGAAAATTACAATAAAAATGCCATAAATCCGAGATTCATCTTCTAAAAAGCCAACTCTAAAGTTTGTAAGCATCTTGGGTTATTGTAGCTTGATAAGACACCTCGGTTCGTATCATCCTCCCCTTCTTCAAGAGGATTCGTCCTCGAATCCAAGGATCCCCTTGTAGTGCAAACTTGTAATCTTTTGCATCTCGCAATTTTGCTCTCTTCAAATTCTTTACGTTTGACAATCGACCACAAATGAATGATGAAGCAAAATACAACCGTCGCTTCATTTGTTGCCCTTTCGCATTAAAGTTCCCTCGTGCTTGCCTTTGTCTCGTATTTGAAGCAAACTTTGAATCTTTTTTTTCAATAAGTATCTTAATTTCCTGCAAGAACTCATTGGAAAAAGTAGATACACTTGGTTTAAGTGCACCCGTTAGAAAGCAAGTCTTTTCGGATACAAGTTCTTGTATGTGTCGTGTTGAATACAAGACAATGTTCCTCTCACAAACACTAAATGATCTCTCTTTCTCTTGAATCGCTGGATAAGCTTCAAATATTTCTTTCTCACACTCTACCACTTTTGCACTTTCCTCACTTTTTGTTTCAAAGGAAGGATCAACATACGTTTGCACACTTTCTTCGCTGGTCACCACGTAAACAATAACAACGTCATCTTTCGAAACATCATCTTGAGGCATGGAACAATCTTCTTCTTCTTTAAGGGATTTTGTGATTTTTGCCTTTCTTGCTTGTTCCCGCAAATTCAACTCATGATATAATTCGGTCATGTACTTTATGGATTTATGTAATTCATCCATATTTTCACGAAATGCCTTGCATAATGGATCAACACGGACGTGTTTCTCACAACGTTTTTGTGCTTGACGAAACATGGGTTTGTTTGAACTTCTTCTTTGAAACATGCTGCAAACGAATGTAAAGTGACAAGAAAAATGGATCTCACAAGCACTCCCTCATGTGTTTTCACTCAATGACAAATAAACTCTCAACAAACGTTCAATCTCACTCACATGAGCCAGTGAGCAAAGTTTGCATTAAAGTGATAGATAGCATACATAGAACACGATTCAAATAAATTAAGTATGGAGTCAAACGAATACCAAATAAGAAACAAGTAAAGAAAGATAACAAAGGTTCAAAGGAAATCAAGACTTATGGAATTTAAATAGACTTTTAAAATAAAGACAAGTTATCAATAGAGATCATGGGCATTGAATAGCAAGTGGCTGGAAAATGGAATGTGAAAAGTTTGTAACTCCCAAATTTATGGCAAGTGGCTAATTAATTAGAGAAATTCAACATGTAACCTAAGCCAATGGATACCGACGGTCATATCCTAAAACAAGTGAGAGTTTAAACATCAGCCAATTCAGATTTAGCTCACTTTTATAGAAAAGAACAACAAAAAGCAAAGAAGTTGAACAATCTCGGCCTTCTCGGTTTTTCAGAATCCATTATCAAAATGACCGATTTTCTATATGAAGCACACCGAATCTCAAGATCTCATAGAAGACAAAGTTGAAGTTCAGATCAAGATCTACAAGATTGCAGAAGACAAAAATACGAAAAGACAAACGGAAATGATACGTTTTTGCAGTTTTATATTTTTGGACAGAATGTAAGAACATGAACAGCAAGAACAAAAAAAACTATCAAATTGACAGATTTTCTTTATGAAGGAAACTGAATCTCAAGATCTCATAGAAGACAAAGTTGAAGATCAGATTAAGATCTATATGATTGCAGAAAAGAATATGAAACGACGAACGAATATGACTCTTTTTTTCAGTTTTATATTTCTTGACAGAATGAAAACAAATGAACAGCAAGAACAAAAAACAATTCAGAATGAAGAATAAGAAAACAAATGCAAAAACGGAAACATATATCCGATCTAGAACCTAAAGCTCTGATACCAAAATGATATGGCAAAGCGGCTCTGATACCAAAATGATATGACAGCCCAAGCCAAGTGGATCTAAGAACTCTTATGGATATGCAAATCCCTAGATCTCAAATGCTAAGACCCCCAAAACAAGCTGATTTCATCCCAAGAAGAAGATAGAACGGATTTACCTTGACGATCAAGATCAAGAGTAGAGAAAACTCATTTCTAAACTCGAGATTCGAATCACTCCACAAGTAGTTTGATCAACGCTACTTGAATGATCCTAGCATGCAAATCTAAACACAAGATATGCAAAGGTGCTCATGGCCATAAGGCTCAAAAGACTTCATTTTCATTGAAATTCCATCAAAACTAATCTTTTTCAAAGCAACGACATAGATGACTATTTATAGCCTTCAAACATGACCTAATCTAAATTATTATTCCGACAGGACAGGACCCCTGACGGATAGACGTGACTTAAAGAAAAATAATTAAAGCAAATAATTACAAAAGACAAAATAGGAAAAGGTAAGAAGATAAGATATCATGTCTGCCACTTTACGACTGTTGAAGATGCTTCAGCTTTATCTCTTTTTAGTAGATAAGATTCTTTATCTTGTCGGCTGAATTATTAGCTCCAATCCTAACCCTCGATCACCCTAGGCGGATTATAGGCTAAACCCGGACTTACATCATTATCTGCCGGTAAACGCCAAACTAGGTCCTCACGATCTAGGAAAGTTGCTAACAATCTTTGCCTTCAAAACATCGAAGTCTTGTATCTTTATCGTACTGCTGCTTCATCTTCTAAGGCTGTGCTTTGGCAGAAATGTATTTACAGTGCAAACTAGAATAATTACAGAGTTTACACCTTTTTGATCTAGAGAAGAGAATTTACAACACACTTTTTTTTTTTTTTTTTTTTTTTTAATTTGACGGAATTACTTCCTTTTGAAGTATTCCTGAAATACTAACTGCTTCTATGTGAAACAGGATTATTTGACTCGGAGCTCACATGGGTTGTGAGTCGAGGAACGGGTCGTCCAGATCGTAATCCGGATCTTCGTCTTCTTCTTGAGCAGAAGAAGCTGGGGAGGCGCTCGAAGCCGCCATCTGGAGAATTCTTTGAAAATCTGCATCAGATGTGGTCTGTGCTAGAGCTGCTAGGAGCTTGGATTTGTCATTGAGAAATTCTGCATTCCTCTTGATGTCGATATCCTGAAGATATCCATTGGCTGCAAACCACTCTTTAACTTTGTTGAGGGTTGCGTTCTGGAAATTGAATTTATCCCACCATTTGATCTTTAGGATCTTGGTGACTGTTTTGTACTGTGGTTGATTGCTGGTCGAGAAGTTCCAGCAAAAAATCCATGGAATTTGAAAATATAGACAGAATCTCATTGAGTTATGAAACGCTGTCTTTTGAATGTTCCTTGCAAAGTGATAATATGATTCTTGCAAGGGTGTTGGTAAAATATCATCCGAAAGACCGAATGTATTCCACCATTGAATAAACCACAGTGGGAATGTGATTTTGTAAGCATTTTGGCAGAAAGAAATGAACCAAGAATGCTTATAGTTTGAATACCACATAACATTATACCAGGCTCTTATGTAGTCCCGATATGAATATGTTTGTGGAACGAAAGGCTTTGAAAAGGATTTGTCCGTGTACAATCCTTGATTCCAGTGAGTCGGATTCAAGGCTTTGAATATTTTTAATTTGGAATAAGCGATCATTGATGGATCGTTTTTGTCTGGAATATGAGTAATCTCGGCTGACTTGGTGTCAACGAGAATGAACTCGTAGAAGGTACGAGTTTTGTTCAGATCCTCAGGCATGAAATTGAAGCCTGTAGGATACATGTTTGAAACGGTCTCTTCAAGATTGAGACCTTGAAATTCAGGTTCTATGATGGGTTCATAGATAACCTGGGATTTTTGAAAATAACCTTTGATCTCTGGGCGAGGTACAAACCTCTTTTCCGGTGTTACCGCCGCAGAGTAGGTTGAAGAGGATGGGATTGAAGATCCCGTGACGGAAGAGGGAGAGACAGGAGGTCTCAGTTGAACGACTCCGCCTGAAGGACGGACGAGGTTGGCCGAAGGCCGTGGAGGTGGAGTAGAAGACTCCATTGGAGGCATAGGGCGTATACCGCCTTGCCTTGACCTGGAACGGGTTACCGGAGTAAACCCTAGTTCCATTGCATATTGATCTGCACTCATGGGAGGAGGTGCAGAGGAAGAAGAAGATGGGCGACTGCCCCTTGAAGAGGAGGCTCTGCCTCTTGCTTCACTCATTCACTCTTTTTTCTTTTCTTTGGCAGAAGGGAGAGAGAGAGGAGAGAGTTTTGGAGTTAGAAACTCCCTTGAGAGATAATCAGCAAGGGGGTTCTCAGTTCCTTTTATAGGCAAAATTTTGAAATCAAAGCATGAAAGAATTGCTTGCCATCTGGCAAAGATTTGTTTTGAAACAAGATTTTTAACATCTTTTTCCAAAACGAATTTTGATGCTTGAGAATCGGTTTTGATGGTAAAACTTTTGTTTATCAAATCACCTTGAAATTTTTGAACACAGAGAACTATTGCCAGTAACTCCTTTTTGACGGTGGAGTAATTTTTCTGAGTTTCGTTCCAGATTCCTGAGTGGAATCGGATAATTGACTTGTTCTTATCAAGACACTGTTTTAGGATTCCTCCATATCCAATGTCTGATGCATCTGTCTCTACGATCAGATTTGCTTTTGGATTGATAAGACTTAAACAGGGAAGTGATTTGACTAAAGCTTTTATCTTTTGAACAGCTTTAGTATGTTCATTGGACCATGGCTTTGGATTTTTCCTAAGCCTTTGAAAAAGCGGTTTGCAAATGGGTCTGAGGTTTTGAATAAAATCAGCCACATAATTGAGACAGCCCAAAAACCTTTGAAGTTGGGTTTTTTCTGTAATTTGGTCCGGAAAATTTGAAGCAAAGTTTATGGACCTTTGAATTGGTTTAATCAGGCCCATGTTGATATTGAAGCCCAAAAATTTAATCTGGGTCTGAAAAAGTTTGACTTTTGGTAGAGAGACTACCAAACCATTTTGTTTAACAACTTTGATAAATATATCCAAATGTTTGAAATGTTGATCGATGCTTGAGGAGAAAACCAAGACATCGTCAATGTAAACAATTGTAAAATCTTGGAAATCATTAAAAATATCATTCATGATTTTTTGAAATTCAGATGGGGCATTCTTTAGCCCAAATGGCATGACGTTCCATTCGTATTGCCCGAATGACACATTGAAAGCGGTTTTGTATTTATCTTTTTCGGAAATTTGAATTTGCCAGAAACCTGACTTCATATCAAATTTTGAAAATACTTTTGCTTTTGAAATCCTTTTTAAAAGGTCTTGTTTATTTGGAATTGGATATCTAATCCATTCCAAAACTTTGTTTAAAGGCTTGTAATTGATTACTAACCTTGGCACACCACGCTCCTGTTCGGCTGCGTTGTTGACATAGAATGCTGCACACGACCATGGGCTTTTGGATGGTCGAATCAGCTTCTTATTGAGCAAATCCTGTATTTCCTTTTTACAGAACGTTAGTAAATCCGAATTCATTTGAATTGGTCTTGCCTTTGTTGGTATCTTTGATTCATCAAAATCTTTTGAGTAAGGAAGTTGAACAATGTGTTTTTTCCTTGCCCAAAAAGCATTTGGTAAATTTGAACAAATCTCTTTTTCAATTTTGTTTTCCAAATCTTTGATTTTGACAATGACTGAAGGATGTTTGAGGTTTTCATCAATCTTTTTATAACTGATGTCTTCTTTGAGAAAAGAAATTTGTTTTTGTTTTTGCCGAATTTCATTTAAACTTACTTCCATAAAATCAACAGGAAGGATTGGGCAAATAAATTCAAAAGTTATTTCTGAACCGGCAAAATTTGAAACCAAACCGTTTTCGGTTATTTTAATAGGATAGAGTTGTGTTAGGAATGGGGTTCCTAAGATCAACTCTTGTTTGAGGTCTTTGACCAAAAGAAATGAGCAAACAATACATATGTCATTGTTGCAAATATGGGCATTTGAAAGTTTGTACTGCACACAAAGACGCTGGCCATTGGCACTGTTAAGTCTTTGAGTGGTTTTTTCAAAATACTTTGTAGGGATGAGTCCCTGTTGAATACAATTTTGATCTGCCCCTGAATCAATTAGGGCTTTGACCGTGATTTGAAAATCCTCAATTTTTAGGGTAATCATTGAATACCATTTTTGAAATTGAGATTTTGTAATTTGATTAAGAAGAAAATCTTTTTCTTCATCGTTGGAAATCAAGGGTTTTGATTTGAGACTGTTAATCTCTATTTTGATTAAATCGATTTCGATTTTGCTTTTTTCTATCTCTTTTTTGAGATTGTTGATTTCAAATTGAAGGTCTTGAATAGAAGAAGGTTGAGGGTCAGCTTTTGGTTTGAAGAAATCGTCCCTTTGATTGAACCATCTGAAAAAGGAAATATGCTCTTGAAGTTTTTCAAGGACTTTAAAATACTCTTCTTTGAATGCTTTCCTCTGCTCGGCAGAGTAAGTTGCAAAGAAGTGTTTTCTAGCTTCCTTGTTTTCATCCGCCATGAATTCTTTTTGGAGGGCTACTTTATCAACTTTGAATTCGTTATCAGTGATGATAACATTCAATTGACTTTTGAAAACAGATTCTGTTTCCATATCGGTTTGAGAAGGAGAAGGAGGTTTTTCTTCTTCATATTGGAAATTTGGAATTCCTTCTTCCAGCCTTACAGATTTGACTCTAAGTGAGCCAGATCTTCCAATACTTTGAAGCGACTCTGGTCTGATACCAGAGGTGCTTGGTCTGGAACTCATGAACTCCTTTTTGTTCATGTTTTCCTTCACGATTGGGAAACGAGGTTCTTCCTCATCGAATTTGATTTCTACTCTCCCATCTGGGTGCTCGATGATGTGAGAGAGTTCTTTTTCTTTCTTCTTGGGGACGAAGGCATTTTCAATTGTCCAAGAAGGGTTTTTGGTAAGGCTATCCCATGAAAGCATCTTTGGGACACTGACAGAGGATTTATTGATGTTGGTCTCGATAAGCATGGTTTTTCCTTTGGGGGATTGTACCAATGCTTTCGGTTCCATTGAGGAAGTAAGGGTTTTGTAGGTAATCTTGTATAGAAGTGTCATCTTCTTGACACCTTCTTCAAGATTTAAACCTTTTCCCGTGACTTCCAAGGTTAAGGTTTTGAGAATATGGGGGTCATCTAATGCCACCATAAAGTTTGGAAAACAATTGAAATAAACTGGTCCATCGGCAAGATTGGATTCGATGATACCAAGGAGGGAGTTAGAGAAGTCTTTATGACGTCTATCTCTCAGAATTGCAAGAACAGGGGTGTCGAGACCCGTTCTGAACATTGGACGAAGGGCGACTTGAACAGCTCCGATATGAAGGAACTGAAAGTCTTTTCTGTGTTTGAGGATGTCGTCTTTTGGAAATAATTGAATTGAATCAATATTTCCATAGACTGGAATTTTGCGTTCAACAATCTTTATGCAATGTTGTTCTTTGAAATTGAACGTATTGTGCATATAGATTGTTTTATTGTCAAGCTTGGGCAAACCCCATGCTTGAAGATTGTTTTCGATCTTTGCTATATGCAAAGCTTCGTTTGAGATGTCAGAGCCGGATGAGGCCATATGCTGGTCCTCGATTTCATTTTGAGTTAGCTCCTTTGAGGGAGCAGGTTTTGAGGGAAGAGTTTTGAAAATAATTTTCTTCAGAAGAGACATCGATTAATTAAAGAAAAACATTTTTCAAAACTTCAAACAATAAACTTTGAAATACAAAAACTATTTTCTTTGAGTTGATTATCAAAAGATATTTACCTTAACTTACTCTTTCGGCGAGAAGGCGAGGTAGGCTGACCAACGGATTCACCGCGCTTCTTTGCGTCTTACAACCGGGACCACCAACCGGCAACAGTCCTTCGCAGCTGTCCTTCGGAGTAAATGAAAGTGAATAGCTTCTGACGATCTCTTCGTCGAAGACAGTTTTTGAATTCAAAGGTTATAGAATGAACTTGTGAAAGATGTTTTCTGGAATAGATCTCCTCTCCCCCAGAAAAAAAAATTTGAAATCAACAATTTTAACACTCAGAAATTGATAAATTTGAGCTTTATTGAATGGCTCTGATACCAGACTGACAACAGCTTGGGATGCCCTTTGGAGGATCGACTAGCTGATAAAAGAAAGCAAGGTGAGATTCAAGCTTTACAAGAGAAGATAGCTTGAGAGTTCTCAGCGCATGCCTTTGCAATACAAACTTGAAGTCTTTTATAGACTCCGGACTTCAAACAAAAAATTGAATGCGGAAAATTAAAAGATAAGATCGAATAATCAGGACAGGACCCCTGACAGATTCGTCTTTTTGAAAAGTAGTAACGACAAAATTGAAAAAGTAAATCTAAATTATTATTCCGACAGGACAGGACCCCTGACGGATAGACGTGACTTAAAGAAAAATAATTAAAGCAAATAATTACAAAAGACAAAATAGGAAAAGGTAAGAAGATAAGATATCATGTCTGCCACTTTACGACTGTTGAAGATGCTTCAGCTTTATCTCTTTTTAGTAGATAAGATTCTTTATCTTGTCGGCTGAATTATTAGCTCCAATCCTAACCCTCGATCACCCTAGGCGGATTATAGGCTAAACCCGGACTTACATCATCATCTGCCGGTAAACGCCAAACTAGGTCCTCACGATCTAGGAAAGTTGCTAACAATCTTTGCCTTCAAAACATCGAAGTCTTGTATCTTTATCGTACTGCTGCTTCATCTTCTAAGGCTGTGCTTTGGCAGAAATGTATTTACAGTGCAAACTAGAATAATTACAGAGTTTACACCTTTTTGATCTAGAGAAGAGAATTTACAACACACTTTTTTTTTTTTTTTTTAATTTGACGGAATTACTTCCTTTTGAAGTATTCCTGAAATACTAACTGCTTCTATGTGAAACAGGATTATTTGACTCGGAGCTCACATGGGTTGTGAGTCGAGGAACGGGTCGTCCAGATCGTAATCCGGATCTTCGTCTTCTTCTTGAGCAGAAGAAGCTGGGGAGGCGCTCGAAGCCGCCATCTGGAGAATTCTTTGAAAATCTGCATCAGATGTGGTCTGTGCTAGAGCTGCTAGGAGCTTGGATTTGTCATTGAGAAATTCTGCATTCCTCTTGATGTCGATATCCTGAAGATATCCATTGGCTGCAAACCACTCTTTAACTTTGTTGAGGGTTGCGTTCTGGAAATTGAATTTATCCCACCATTTGATCTTTAGGATCTTGGTGACTGTTTTGTACTGTGGTTGATTGCTGGTCGAGAAGTTCCAGCAAAAAATCCATGGAATTTGAAAATATAGACAGAATCTCATTGAGTTATGAAACGCTGTCTTTTGAATGTTCCTTGCAAAGTGATAATATGATTCTTGCAAGGGTGTTGGTAAAATATCATCCGAAAGACCGAATGTATTCCACCATTGAATAAACCACAGTGGGAATGTGATTTTGTAAGCATTTTGGCAGAAAGAAATGAACCAAGAATGCTTATAGTTTGAATACCACATAACATTATACCAGGCTCTTATGTAGTCCCGATATGAATATGTTTGTGGAACGAAAGGCTTTGAAAAGGATTTGTCCGTGTACAATCCTTGATTCCAGTGAGTCGGATTCAAGGCTTTGAATATTTTTAATTTGGAATAAGCGATCATTGATGGATCGTTTTTGTCTGGAATATGAGTAATCTCGGCTGACTTGGTGTCAACGAGAATGAACTCGTAGAAGGTACGAGTTTTGTTCAGATCCTCAGGCATGAAATTGAAGCCTGTAGGATACATGTTTGAAACGGTCTCTTCAAGATTGAGACCTTGAAATTCAGGTTCTATGATGGGTTCATAGATAACCTGGGATTTTTGAAAATAACCTTTGATCTCTGGGCGAGGTACAAACCTCTTTTCCGGTGTTACCGCCGCAGAGTAGGTTGAAGAGGATGGGATTGAAGATCCCGTGACGGAAGAGGGAGAGACAGGAGGTCTCAGTTGAACGACTCCGCCTGAAGGACGGACGAGGTTGGCCGAAGGCCGTGGAGGTGGAGTAGAAGACTCCATTGGAGGCATAGGGCGTATACCGCCTTGCCTTGACCTGGAACGGGTTACCGGAGTAAACCCTAGTTCCATTGCATATTGATCTGCACTCATGGGAGGAGGTGCAGAGGAAGAAGAAGATGGGCGACTGCCCCTTGAAGAGGAGGCTCTGCCTCTTGCTTCACTCATTCACTCTTTTTTCTTTTCTTTGGCAGAAGGGAGAGAGAGAGGAGAGAGTTTTGGAGTTAGAAACTCCCTTGAGAGATAATCAGCAAGGGGGTTCTCAGTTCCTTTTATAGGCAAAATTTTGAAATCAAAGCATGAAAGAATTGCTTGCCATCTGGCAAAGATTTGTTTTGAAACAAGATTTTTAACATCTTTTTCCAAAACGAATTTTGATGCTTGAGAATCGGTTTTGATGGTAAAACTTTTGTTTATCAAATCACCTTGAAATTTTTGAACACAGAGAACTATTGCCAGTAACTCCTTTTTGACGGTGGAGTAATTTTTCTGAGTTTCGTTCCAGATTCCTGAGTGGAATCGGATAATTGACTTGTTCTTATCAAGACACTGTTTTAGGATTCCTCCATATCCAATGTCTGATGCATCTGTCTCTACGATCAGATTTGCTTTTGGATTGATAAGACTTAAACAGGGAAGTGATTTGACTAAAGCTTTTATCTTTTGAACAGCTTTAGTATGTTCATTGGACCATGGCTTTGGATTTTTCCTAAGCCTTTGAAAAAGCGGTTTGCAAATGGGTCTGAGGTTTTGAATAAAATCAGACACATAATTGAGACAGCCCAAAAACCTTTGAAGTTGGGTTTTTTCTGTAATTTGGTCCGGAAAATTTGAAGCAAAGTTTATGGACCTTTGAATTGGTTTAATCAGGCCCATGTTGATATTGAAGCCCAAAAATTTAATCTGGGTCTGAAAAAGTTTGACTTTTGGTAGAGAGACTACCAAACCATTTTGTTTAACAACTTTGATAAATATATCCAAATGTTTGAAATGTTGATCGATGCTTGAGGAGAAAACCAAGACATCGTCAATGTAAACAATTGTAAAATCTTGGAAATCATTAAAAATATCATTCATGATTTTTTGAAATTCAGATGGGGCATTCTTTAGCCCAAATGGCATGACGTTCCATTCGTATTGCCCGAATGGCACATTGAAAGCGGTTTTGTATTTATCTTTTTCGGAAATTTGAATTTGCCAGAAACCTGACTTCATATCAAATTTTGAAAATACTTTTGCTTTTGAAATCCTTTTTAAAAGGTCTTGTTTATTTGGAATTGGATATCTAATCCATTCCAAAACTTTGTTTAAAGGCTTGTAATTGATTACTAACCTTGGCACACCACGCTCCTGTTCGGCTGCGTTGTTGACATAGAATGCTGCACACGACCATGGGCTTTTGGATGGTCGAATCAGCTTCTTATTGAGCAAATCCTGTATTTCCTTTTTACAGAACGTTAGTAAATCCGAATTCATTTGAATTGGTCTTGCCTTTGTTGGTATCTTTGATTCATCAAAATCTTTTGAGTAAGGAAGTTGAACAATGTGTTTTTTCCTTGCCCAAAAAGCATTTGGTAAATTTGAACAAATCTCTTTTTCAATTTTGTTTTCCAAATCTTTGATTTTGACAATGACTGAAGGATGTTTGAGGTTTTCATCAATCTTTTTATAACTGATGTCTTCTTTGAGAAAAGAAATTTGTTTTTGTTTTTGCCGAATTTCATTTAAACTTACTTCCATAAAATCAACAGGAAGGATTGGGCAAATAAATTCAAAAGTTATTTCTGAACCGGCAAAATTTGAAACCAAACCGTTTTCGGTTATTTTAATAGGATAGAGTTGTGTTAGGAATGGGGTTCCTAAGATCAACTCTTGTTTGAGGTCTTTGACCAAAAGAAATGAGCAAACAATACATATGTCATTGTTGCAAATATGGGCATTTGAAAGTTTGTACTGCACACAAAGACGCTGGCCATTGGCACTGTTAAGTCTTTGAGTGGTTTTTTCAAAATACTTTGTAGGGATGAGTCCCTGTTGAATACAATTTTGATCTGCCCCTGAATCAATTAGGGCTTTGACCGTGATTTGAAAATCCTCAATTTTTAGGGTAATCATTGAATACCATTTTTGAAATTGAGATTTTGTAATTTGATTAAGAAGAAAATCTTTTTCTTCATCGTTGGAAATCAAGGGTTTTGATTTGAGACTGTTAATCTCTATTTTGATTAAATCGATTTCGATTTTGCTTTTTTCTATCTCTTTTTTGAGATTGTTGATTTCAAATTGAAGGTCTTGAATAGAAGAAGGTTGAGGGTCAGCTTTTGGTTTGAAGAAATCGTCCCTTTGATTGAACCATCTGAAAAAGGAAATATGCTCTTGAAGTTTTTCAAGGACTTTAAAATACTCTTCTTTGAATGCTTTCCTCTGCTCGGCAGAGTAAGTTGCAAAGAAGTGTTTTCTAGCTTCCTTGTTTTCATCCGCCATGAATTCTTTTTGGAGGGCTACTTTATCAACTTTGAATTCGTTATCAGTGATGATAACATTCAATTGACTTTTGAAAACAGATTCTGTTTCCATATCGGTTTGAGAAGGAGAAGGAGGTTTTTCTTCTTCATATTGGAAATTTGGAATTCCTTCTTCCAGCCTTACAGATTTGACTCTAAGTGAGCCAGATCTTCCAATACTTTGAAGCGACTCTGGTCTGATACCAGAGGTGCTTGGTCTGGAACTCATGAACTCCTTTTTGTTCATGTTTTCCTTCACGATTGGGAAACGAGGTTCTTCCTCATCGAATTTGATTTCTACTCTCCCATCTGGGTGCTCGATGATGTGAGAGAGTTCTTTTTCTTTCTTCTTGGGGACGAAGGCATTTTCAATTGTCCAAGAAGGGTTTTTGGTAAGGCTATCCCATGAAAGCATCTTTGGGACACTGACAGAGGATTTATTGATGTTGGTCTCGATAAGCATGGTTTTTCCTTTGGGGGATTGTACCAATGCTTTCGGTTCCATTGAGGAAGTAAGGGTTTTGTAGGTAATCTTGTATAGAAGTGTCATCTTCTTGACACCTTCTTCAAGATTTAAACCTTTTCCCGTGACTTCCAAGGTTAAGGTTTTGAGAATATGGGGGTCATCTAATGCCACCATAAAGTTTGGAAAACAATTGAAATAAACTGGTCCATCGGCAAGATTGGATTCGATGATACCAAGGAGGGAGTTAGAGAAGTCTTTATGACGTCTATCTCTCAGAATTGCAAGAACAGGGGTGTCGAGACCCGTTCTGAACATTGGACGAAGGGCGACTTGAACAGCTCCGATATGAAGGAACTGAAAGTCTTTTCTGTGTTTGAGGATGTCGTCTTTTGGAAATAATTGAATTGAATCAATATTTCCATAGACTGGAATTTTGCGTTCAACAATCTTTATGCAATGTTGTTCTTTGAAATTGAACGTATTGTGCATATAGATTGTTTTATTGTCAAGCTTGGGCAAACCCCATGCTTGAAGATTGTTTTCGATCTTTGCTATATGCAAAGCTTCGTTTGAGATGTCAGAGCCGGATGAGGCCATATGCTGGTCCTCGATTTCATTTTGAGTTAGCTCCTTTGAGGGAGCAGGTTTTGAGGGAAGAGTTTTGAAAATAATTTTCTTCAGAAGAGACATCGATTAATTAAAGAAAAACATTTTTCAAAACTTCAAACAATAAACTTTGAAATACAAAAACTATTTTCTTTGAGTTGATTATCAAAAGATATTTACCTTAACTTACTCTTTCGGCGAGAAGGCGAGGTAGGCTGACCAACGGATTCACCGCGCTTCTTTGCGTCTTACAACCGGGACCACCAACCGGCAACAGTCCTTCGCAGCTGTCCTTCGGAGTAAATGAAAGTGAATAGCTTCTGACGATCTCTTCGTCGAAGACAGTTTTTGAATTCAAAGGTTATAGAATGAACTTGTGAAAGATGTTTTCTGGAATAGATCTCCTCTCCCCCAGAAAAAAAAATTTGAAATCAACAATTTTAACACTCAGAAATTGATAAATTTGAGCTTTATTGAATGGCTCTGATACCAGACTGACAACAGCTTGGGATGCCCTTTGGAGGATCGACTAGCTGATAAAAGAAAGCAAGGTGAGATTCAAGCTTTACAAGAGAAGATAGCTTGAGAGTTCTCAGCGCATGCCTTTGCAATACAAACTTGAAGTCTTTTATAGACTCCGGACTTCAAACAAAAAATTGAATGCGGAAAATTAAAAGATAAGATCGAATAATCAGGACAGGACCCCTGACAGATTCGTCTTTTTGAAAAGTAGTAACGACAAAATTGAAAAAGTAAATCTAAATTATTATTCCGACAGGACAGGACCCCTGACGGATAGACGTGACTTAAAGAAAAATAATTAAAGCAAATAATTACAAAAGACAAAATAGGAAAAGGTAAGAAGATAAGATATCATGTCTGCCACTTTACGACTGTTGAAGATGCTTCAGCTTTATCTCTTTTTAGTAGATAAGATTCTTTATCTTGTCGGCTGAATTATTAGCTCCAATCCTAACCCTCGATCACCCTAGGCGGATTATAGGCTAAACCCGGACTTACATCATTATCTGCCGGTAAACGCCAAACTAGGTCCTCACGATCTAGGAAAGTTGCTAACAATCTTTGCCTTCAAAACATCGAAGTCTTGTATCTTTATCGTACTGCTGCTTCATCTTCTAAGGCTGTGCTTTGGCAGAAATGTATTTACAGTGCAAACTAGAATAATTACAGAGTTTACACCTTTTTGATCTAGAGAAGAGAATTTACAACACACTTTTTTTTTTTTTTTTTTTTTTTTAATTTGACGGAATTACTTCCTTTTGAAGTATTCCTGAAATACTAACTGCTTCTATGTGAAACAGGATTATTTGACTCGGAGCTCACATGGGTTGTGAGTCGAGGAACGGGTCGTCCAGATCGTAATCCGGATCTTCGTCTTCTTCTTGAGCAGAAGAAGCTGGGGAGGCGCTCGAAGCCGCCATCTGGAGAATTCTTTGAAAATCTGCATCAGATGTGGTCTGTGCTAGAGCTGCTAGGAGCTTGGATTTGTCATTGAGAAATTCTGCATTCCTCTTGATGTCGATATCCTGAAGATATCCATTGGCTGCAAACCACTCTTTAACTTTGTTGAGGGTTGCGTTCTGGAAATTGAATTTATCCCACCATTTGATCTTTAGGATCTTGGTGACTGTTTTGTACTGTGGTTGATTGCTGGTCGAGAAGTTCCAGCAAAAAATCCATGGAATTTGAAAATATAGACAGAATCTCATTGAGTTATGAAACGCTGTCTTTTGAATGTTCCTTGCAAAGTGATAATATGATTCTTGCAAGGGTGTTGGTAAAATATCATCCGAAAGACCGAATGTATTCCACCATTGAATAAACCACAGTGGGAATGTGATTTTGTAAGCATTTTGGCAGAAAGAAATGAACCAAGAATGCTTATAGTTTGAATACCACATAACATTATACCAGGCTCTTATGTAGTCCCGATATGAATATGTTTGTGGAACGAAAGGCTTTGAAAAGGATTTGTCCGTGTACAATCCTTGATTCCAGTGAGTCGGATTCAAGGCTTTGAATATTTTTAATTTGGAATAAGCGATCATTGATGGATCGTTTTTGTCTGGAATATGAGTAATCTCGGCTGACTTGGTGTCAACGAGAATGAACTCGTAGAAGGTACGAGTTTTGTTCAGATCCTCAGGCATGAAATTGAAGCCTGTAGGATACATGTTTGAAACGGTCTCTTCAAGATTGAGACCTTGAAATTCAGGTTCTATGATGGGTTCATAGATAACCTGGGATTTTTGAAATAACCTTTGATCTCTGGGCGAGGTACAAACCTCTTTTCCGGTGTTACCGCCGCAGAGTAGGTTGAAGAGGATGGGATTGAAGATCCCGTGACGGAAGAGGGAGAGACAGGAGGTCTCAGTTGAACGACTCCGCCTGAAGGACGGACGAGGTTGGCCGAAGGCCGTGGAGGTGGAGTAGAAGACTCCATTGGAGGCATAGGGCGTATACCGCCTTGCCTTGACCTGGAACGGGTTACCGGAGTAAACCCTAGTTCCATTGCATATTGATCTGCACTCATGGGAGGAGGTGCAGAGGAAGAAGAAGATGGGCGACTGCCCCTTGAAGAGGAGGCTCTGCCTCTTGCTTCACTCATTCACTCTTTTTTCTTTTCTTTGGCAGAAGGGAGAGAGAGAGGAGAGAGTTTTGGAGTTAGAAACTCCCTTGAGAGATAATCAGCAAGGGGGTTCTCAGTTCCTTTTATAGGCAAAATTTTGAAATCAAAGCATGAAAGAATTGCTTGCCATCTGGCAAAGATTTGTTTTGAAACAAGATTTTTAACATCTTTTTCCAAAACGAATTTTGATGCTTGAGAATCGGTTTTGATGGTAAAACTTTTGTTTATCAAATCACCTTGAAATTTTTGAACACAGAGAACTATTGCCAGTAACTCCTTTTTGACGGTGGAGTAATTTTTCTGAGTTTCGTTCCAGATTCCTGAGTGGAATCGGATAATTGACTCGTTCTTATCAAGACACTGTTTTAGGATTCCTCCATATCCAATGTCTGATGCATCTGTCTCTACGATCAGATTTGCTTTTGGATTGATAAGACTTAAACAGGGAAGTGTTTTGACTAAAGCTTTTATCTTTTGAACAGCTTTAGTATGTTCATTGGACCATGGCTTTGGATTTTTCCTAAGCCTTTGAAAAAGCGGTTTGCAAATGGGTCTGAGGTTTTGAATAAAATCAGACACATAATTGAGACAGCCCAAAAACCTTTGAAGTTGGGTTTTTTCTGTAATTTGGTCCGGAAAATTTGAAGCAAAGTTTATGGACCTTTGAATTGGTTTAATCAGGCCCATGTTGATATTGAAGCCCAAAAATTTAATCTGGGTCTGAAAAAGTTTGACTTTTGGTAGAGAGACTACCAAACCATTTTGTTTAACAACTTTGATAAATATATCCAAATGTTTGAAATGTTGATCGATGCTTGAGGAGAAAACCAAGACATCGTCAATGTAAACAATTGTAAAATCTTGGAAATCATTAAAAATATCATTCATGATTTTTTGAAATTCAGATGGGGCATTCTTTAGCCCAAATGGCATGACGTTCCATTCGTATTGCCCGAATGGCACATTGAAAGCGGTTTTGTATTTATCTTTTTCGGAAATTTGAATTTGCCAGAAACCTGACTTCATATCAAATTTTGAAAATACTTTTGCTTTTGAAATCCTTTTTAAAAGGTCTTGTTTATTTGGAATTGGATATCTAATCCATTCCAAAACTTTGTTTAAAGGCTTGTAATTGATTACTAACCTTGGCACACCACGCTCCTGTTCGGCTGCGTTGTTGACATAGAATGCTGCACACGACCATGGGCTTTTGGATGGTCGAATCAGCTTCTTATTGAGCAAATCCTGTATTTCCTTTTTACAGAACGTTAGTAAATCCGAATTCATTTGAATTGGTCTTGCCTTTGTTGGTATCTTTGATTCATCAAAATCTTTTGAGTAAGGAAGTTGAACAATGTGTTTTTTCCTTGCCCAAAAAGCATTTGGTAAATTTGAACAAATCTCTTTTTCAATTTTGTTTTCCAAATCTTTGATTTTGACAATGACTGAAGGATGTTTGAGGTTTTCATCAATCTTTTTATAACTGATGTCTTCTTTGAGAAAAGAAATTTGTTTTTTTTTTTTGCCGAATTTCATTTAAACTTACTTCCATAAAATCAACAGGAAGGATTGGGCAAATAAATTCAAAAGTTATTTCTGAACCGGCAAAATTTGAAACCAAACCGTTTTCGGTTATTTTAATAGGATAGAGTTGTGTTAGGAATGGGGTTCCTAAGATCAACTCTTGTTTGAGGTCTTTGACCAAAAGAAATGAGCAAACAATACATATGTCATTGTTGCAAATATGGGCATTTGAAAGTTTGTACTGCACACAAAGACGCTGGCCATTGGCACTGTTAAGTCTTTGAGTGGTTTTTTCAAAATACTTTGTAGGGATGAGTCCCTGTTGAATACAATTTTGATCTGCCCCTGAATCAATTAGGGCTTTGACCGTGATTTGAAAATCCTCAATTTTTAGGGTAATCATTGAATACCATTTTTATAATTGAGATTTTGTAATTTGATTAAGAAGAAAATCTTTTTCTTCATCGTTGGAAATCAAGGGTTTTGATTTGAGACTGTTAATCTCTATTTTGATTAAATCGATTTCGATTTTGCTTTTTTCTATCTCTTTTTTGAGATTGTTGATTTCAAATTGAAGGTCTTGAATAGAAGAAGGTTGAGGGTCAGCTTTTGGTTTGAAGAAATCGTCCCTTTTGAGAATTTCGGAAAGAGAGGGTTGCTCAACCTTTTCTATGAACTCAGAAGTTCTTTGAGAAGACAAAGACTGTTTGAGGGTTTTCAGAATTGTCTTCTTCATTTCCTTATCCTCTATATGGTCTATAGAGTTAAAGAGAACTTCTTGTTCTAGTGTAAGGACATTTATGCATTGTCCTTCACAATCCTTTTTACAAGCTTTGATGCCTTCAGATTCTTTGCTCTGGCTATCGCTGGAGACCTCTGAATCTGTGTCGTTGAATTGAAATTCATTCAATTCTTGATCAGAGCTATCATAGATAGAGGAATACTCTTCTTCTATATCCAGCTCATTGATTCTAAGGTTGGGACATCTATTTGCATAGTGTCCTTCCTTTCGACATTTAAAACAAAAGGTTTTTTCCTTTGTCTTAAAGGCAGCTTGCCTTTGTCTGGGTTGATCCTGAGATTGTCTTTTCTTGAATCGAGGATTTGGATTGTATTGCCTTTTAGGGAAATACTTCCTCGATTGCCTCTGGAAATACTGAGGTCTTTCGAATTGGTTTTTGTAAAACCTTCGGCTGTTACGCCGTCGGATTATTTTGTTTGCAGAGCGATTTGGTTCTTCCAAACGCTCGCAACCATATTGAGAGCAAAAGGCTTTCATATCTCTGAGCCTGCCCTTTTCATCTTTTTGGACTTTGCGTTGAATTTTTATTTCATTGCAAATTTGAAGTCCACAGTTGATAACATATGATGTAAGATCACCATATGTTATATTGTTCCAATCGATTTGTCCATTATATCGTTCCTTTAGAGTCAAATAGATTCTTTCAGAAACGTAATTTGGAAGGCCATCCAGAAATTTTTCTTTCCAGTGGCTCCAATGTGGATCTTTCATGTGGAAGACCCTGGAAATGAACATGTCCTTGTACCAATTGAAATTGGCCAAGTTTTTGCATCTAAGATTTTTGAGAATTGTTCTTTGAGTGTCTTCATGCTTCACACTATGGGCTGTTGTGAAGTGCCAAGAGATTGCATAGACCAGTGCCTCAACGGCATCTTGCTGATCTACTTCTTCTTCTATGATGACCACTTTAGGCGGAGTTTTTGATGATTCAGGTTTAGTAATAGGTTCAAATGTTCAGAACGGGTCTCGACACCCCTGTTCTTGCAATTCTGAGAGATAGACGTCATAAAGACTTCTCTAACTCCCTCCTTGGTATCATCGAATCCAATCTTGCCGATGGACCAGTTTATTTCAATTGTTTTCCAAACTTTATGGTGGCATTAGATGACCCCCATATTCTCAAAAAAAGAAAGCAAGGTGAGATTCAAGCTTTACAAGAGAAGATAGCTTGAGAGTTCTCAGCGCATGCCTTTGCAATACAAACTTGAAGTCTTTTATAGACTCCGGACTTCAAACAAAAAATTGAATGCGGAAAATTAAAAGATAAGATCGAATAATCAGGACAGGACCCCTGACAGATTCGTCTTTTTGAAAAGTAGTAACGACAAAATTGAAAAAGTAAATCTAAATTATTATTCCGACAGGACAGGACCCCTGACGGATAGACGTGACTTAAAGAAAAATAATTAAAGCAAATAATTACAAAAGACAAAATAGGAAAAGGTAAGAAGATAAGATATCATGTCTGCCACTTTACGACTGTTGAAGATGCTTCAGCTTTATCTCTTTTTAGTAGATAAGAATTAGATGACCCCCATATTCTCAAAACCTTAACCTTGGAAGTCACGGGAAAAGGTTTAAATCTTGAAGAAGGTGTCAAGAAGATGACACTTCTATACAAGATTACCTACAAAACCCTTACTTCCTCAATGGAACCGAAAGCATTGGTACAATCCCCCAAAGGAAAAACCATGCTTATCGAGACCAACATCAATAAATCCTCTGTCAGTGTCCCAAAGATGCTTTCATGGGATAGCCTTACCAAAAACCCTTCTTGGACAATTGAAAATGCCTTCGTCCCCAAGAAGAAAGAAAAAGAACTCTCTCACATCATCGAGCACCCAGATGGGAGAGTAGAAATCAAATTCGATGAGGAAGAACCTCGTTTCCCAATCGTGAAGGAAAACATGAACAAAAAGGAGTTCATGAGTTCCAGACCAAGCACCTCTGGTATCAGACCAGAGTCGCTTCAAAGTATTGGAAGATCTGGCTCACTTAGAGTCAAATCTGTAAGGCTGGAAGAAGGAATTCCAAATTTCCAATATGAAGAAGAAAAACCTCCTTCTCCTTCTCAAACCGATATGGAAACAGAATCTGTTTTCAAAAGTCAATTGAATGTTATCATCACTGATAACGAATTCAAAGTTGATAAAGTAGCCCTCCAAAAAGAATTCATGGCGGATGAAAACAAGGAAGCTAGAAAACACTTCTTTGCAACTTACTCTGCCGAGCAGAGGAAAGCATTCAAAGAAGAGTATTTTAAAGTCCTTGAAAAACTTCAAGAGCATATTTCCTTTTTCAGATGGTTCAATCAAAGGGACGATTTCTTCAAACCAAAAGCTGACCCTCAACCTTCTTCTATTCAAGACCTTCAATTTGAAATCAACAATCTCAAAAAAGAGATAGAAAAAAGCAAAATCGAAATCGATTTAATCAAAATAGAGATTAACAGTCTCAAATCAAAACCCTTGATTTCCAACGATGAAGAAAAAGATTTTCTTCTTAATCAAATTACAAAATCTCAATTTCAAAAATGGTATTCAATGATTACCCTAAAAATTGAGGATTTTCAAATCACGGTCAAAGCCCTAATTGATTCAGGGGCAGATCAAAATTGTATTCAACAGGGACTCATCCCTACAAAGTATTTTGAAAAAACCACTCAAAGACTTAACAGTGCCAATGGCCAGCGTCTTTGTGTGCAGTACAAACTTTCAAATGCCCATATTTGCAACAATGACATATGTATTGTTTGCTCATTTCTTTTGGTCAAAGACCTCAAACAAGAGTTGATCTTAGGAACCCCATTCCTAACACAACTCTATCCTATTAAAATAACCGAAAACGGTTTGGTTTCAAATTTTGCCGGTTCAGAAATAACTTTTGAATTTATTTGCCCAATCCTTCCTGTTGATTTTATGGAAGTAAGTTTAAATGAAATTCGGCAAAAACAAAAACAAATTTCTTTTCTCAAAGAAGACATCAGTTATAAAAAGATTGATGAAAACCTCAAACATCCTTCAGTCATTGTCAAAATCAAAGATTTGGAAAACAAAATTGAAAAAGAGATTTGTTCAAATTTACCAAATGCTTTTTGGGCAAGGAAAAAACACATTGTTCAACTTCCTTACTCAAAAGATTTTGATGAATCAAAGATACCAACAAAGGCAAGACCAATTCAAATGAATTCGGATTTACTAACGTTCTGTAAAAAGGAAATACAGGATTTGCTCAATAAGAAGCTGATTCGACCATCCAAAAGCCCATGGTCGTGTGCAGCATTCTATGTCAACAACGCAGCCGAACAGGAGTGTGGTGTGCCAAGGTTAGTAATCAATTACAAGCCTTTAAACAAAGTTTTGGAATGGATTAGATATCCAATTCCAAATAAACAAGACCTTTTAAAAAGGATTTCAAAAGCAAAAGTATTTTCAAAATTTGATATGAAGTCAGGTTTCTGGCAAATTCAAATTTCCGAAAAAGATAAATACAAAACCGCTTTCAATGTGCCATTCGGGCAATACGAATGGAACGTCATGCCATTTGGGCTAAAGAATGCCCCATCTGAATTTCAAAAAATCATGAATGATATTTTTAATGATTTCCAAGATTTTACAATTGTTTACATTGACGATGTCTTGGTTTTCTCCTCAAGCATCGATCAACATTTCAAACATTTGGATATATTTATCAAAGTTGTTAAACAAAATGGTTTGGTAGTCTCTCTACCAAAAGTCAAACTTTTTCAGACCCAGATTAAATTTTTGGGCTTCAATATCAACATGGGCCTGATTAAACCAATTCAAAGGTCCATAAACTTTGCTTCAAATTTTCCGGACCAAATTACAGAAAAAACCCAACTTCAAAGGTTTTTGGGCTGTCTCAATTATGTGTCTGATTTTATTCAAAACCTCAGACCCATTTGCAAACCGCTTTTTCAAAAGCTTAGGAAAAATCCAAAGCCATGGTCCAATGAACATACTAAAGCTGTTCAAAAGATAAAAGCTTTAGTCAAAACACTTCCCTGTTTAAGTCTTATCAATCCAAAAGCAAATCTGATCGTAGAGACAGATGCATCAGACATTGGATATGGAGGAATCCTAAAACAGTGTCTTGATAAGAACGAGTCAATTATCCGATTCCACTCAGGAATCTGGAACGAAACTCAGAAAAATTACTCCACCGTCAAAAAGGAGTTACTGGCAATAGTTCTCTGTGTTCAAAAATTTCAAGGTGATTTGATAAACAAAAGTTTTACCATCAAAACCGATTCTCAAGCATCAAAATTCGTTTTGGAAAAAGATGTTAAAAATCTTGTTTCAAAACAAATCTTTGCCAGATGGCAAGCAATTCTTTCATGCTTTGATTTCAAAATTTTGCCTATGAAAGGAACTGAGAACCCCCTTGCTGATTATCTCTCAAGGGAGTTTCTAACTCCAAAACTCTCTCCTCTCTCTCTCCCTTCTGCCAAAGAAAAGAAAAAAGAGTGAATAAGTGAAGCAAGAGGCAGAGCCTCCTCTTCAAGGGGCAGTCGCCCATCTTCTTCTTCCTCTGCACCTCCTCCCATGAGTGCAGATCAATATGCAATGGAACTAGAGTAAAGTCGAGACCCGTTCTGAACATTGGACGAAGGGCGACTCGAACAGCTCCGATATGAAGGAACTGAAAGTCTTTTCTGTGTTTGAGGATGTCGTCTTTTGGAAATAATTGAATTGAATCAATATTTCCATAGACTGGAATTTTGCGTTCAACAATCTTTATGCAATGTTGTTCTTTGAAATTGAACGTATTGTGCATATAGATTGTTTTATTGTCAAGCTTGGGCAAACCCCATGCTTGAAGATTGTTTTCGATCTTTGCTATATGCAAAGCTTCGTTTGAGATGTCAGAGCCGGATGAGGCCATATGCTGGTCCTCGATTTCATTTTGAGTTAGCTCCTTTGAGGGAGCAGGTTTTGAGGGAAGAGTTTTGAAAAGAATTTTCTTCAGAAGAGACATCGATTAATTAAAGAAAAACATTTTTCAAAACTTCAAACAATAAACTTTGAAATACAAAAACTATTTTCTTTGAGTTGATTATCAAAAGATATTTACCTTAACTTACTCTTTCGGCGAGAAGGCGAGGTAGGCTGACCAACGGATTCACCGCGCTTCTTTGCGTCTTACAACCGAGACCACCAACCGGCAACAGTCCTTCGCAGCTGTCCTTCGGAGTAAATGAAAGTGAATAGCTTCTGACGATCTCTTCGTCGAAGACAGTTTTTGAATTCAAAGGTTATAGAATGAACTTGTGAAAGATGTTTTCTGGAATAGATCTCCTCTCCCCCAGAAAAAAAATTTGAAATCAACAATTTTAACACTCAGAAATTGATAAATTTGAGCTTTATTGAATGGCTCTGATACCAGACTGACAACAGCTTGGGATGCCCTTTGGAGGATCGACTATTAGGATTGGAGCTAATAATTCAGCCGACAAGATAAAGAATCTTATCTACTAAAAAGAGATAACTTAAACGGAGTAAAGTTTGGACCATGTGTCGTCCAAACCACCTAAAGAACTCTCATTGGGAAGAACTTTGAGTTAAAAACTCTCTCGAAACTCAAACAGAGCAAAGTTTTGACCAACTTCGTTCAAACTAGATGAAATACTCTCATTTGGAAGAACTTTGGGTTCCGAGCTGTCAAAAACTTAAACGGAGTAAAGTATGGACCATGTGTTGACCAAACGACTTAACAACTCCCATTTGGACGATATTGGAGTTCCAAACTCTCTCAAAACTCTAACGGAGCAAAGTTTTGACCAACTTCGTCCAAACTAGATGAAAAACTATCATTGGGACGAACTTTGGGTTCCGAGCTCTCAAAAACTTAAACGGAGTAAAGTTTCGACTATGTGTCGTCCAAACCACCTAAAGAACTCTCATTGGGAAGAACTTTGAGTTCCAAACTCTCTCGAAACTCAAACCGAGCAAAGTTTGGACCAACTTCGTCCAAACTAGATGAGATACCCTCATTGGGACATACTTTGGGTTTCGAGCTGTCAAAAACTTAAACGGAGTAAAGTTTGGACCCTGTGTCGTCCAATCCACCTAAAGAACTCTCATTTGGACGAACATGGAATTCCAAACTCTCTCGAAAATCAAACGGAGCAAAGTTTGGACCAACTTCGTCCAAACTAGATGAAAAACTCTCATTGGGACGAACTTTGGGTTCCGAGCTCTCAAAAACTTAAACGCAGTAAAGTTTGGACCATGTGTCATCCAAACCACCTACAGAACTCTCATTGGGACGATCTTTGAGTTCCAAACTCTCTCAAAACTCAGACGGAGCATAGTATGGACCAACTTCGTCCAAACTAGATGAAAAACTCTCATTGGGACGAACTTTGGGATCCGAGCTCTCAAAAACTTAAACGAAGTAAAGTTTGGACCATGTGTCGTCCAAACCACCTAAAGAACTCTCATTGGGAAGAACTTTGAGTTCCAAACTCTCTCGAAACTCAAACAGAGCAAAGTTAGGACCAACTTCGTCCAAACTAGATGAGATACCCTCATTGGGACATACTTTGGGTTTCGAGCTGTCAAAAACTTAAACGGAGTAAAGTTTGGACCCTGTGTCGTCCAATCCACCTAAAGAACTCTCATTTGGACGAACATGGAATTCCAAACTCTCTCGAAAATCAAACGGAGCAAAGTTTGGACCAACTTCGTCCAAACTAGATGAAAAACTCTCATTGGGACGAACTTTGGGTTCCGAGCTCTCAAAAACTTAAACGCAGTAAATTTTGGACCATGTGTCATCCAAACCACCTACAGAACTCTCATTGGGACGATCTTTGAGTTCCAAACTCTCTCAAAACTCAAACGGAGCATAGTATGGACCAACTTCGTCCAAATCAGAGGAAAAACTCTCATTGGGACGAACTTTGGGTTCCGCGCTCTCAAAAACTTAAACGGAGTAATGTTTGGACAATATGTCGTCCAAACAACCTAAAGAACTCTCATTTGGACGAACTTGGAGTTCCAAACTCTCTCGAAACTCAAACGGAGCAAGGTTTGGACCAACTTCGTCCAAACTAGATGAAAAACTCTCATTGGGATGAACTTTGGGTTCCGAGCTCTCAAAAACTTAAATTGAGTAAATTTGGACCATGTGTCGTCCAAACCACCTAAAGAACTCTCATTGGGACGAACTTTGAGTTCCAAACTCTCTCGAAACTCAAACGGAGCAAAGTTTGGACAACCTTCGTCCAAACTAGATGAAAAACTCTCATTGGGACCAACTTTGGGTACCGCGCTCTCAAAAACTTAAACGGAGTAAATTTTGGACCATGTGTCGTCCAAACCACCTAAAGAACTCTCATTGGGAAGAACTTTGACTTCCAAACTCTCTCGAAAATCAAACGGAGCGAGGTTTGGACCAACTTCGTCCAAACTAGATGAAAAACTCTCATTGGGACGAACTTTGGGTTCCGAGCTCTCAAAAACTTAAACGGAGTAAAGTTTGTTCCATTTGTCGTCCAAACCACCCAAAGAACTCTCATTGGGACGAACTTTGAGTTCCAAACTCTCTCGAAAATCAAACGGAGCAAAGTTTGGACGACCTTCATCCAAACTAGATGAAAAACTCTCATTGGGACAAACTTTGGGTTCCGAGCTCTCAAAAACTTAAATTGAGTAAATTTTGACCATGTGTCGTCCAAACCACCTAAAGAACTCTCATTGGGACGAACTTTGAGTTCCAAACTCTCTCGAAACTCAAACGGAGCAAAGTTAGGACCAACTTCGTCCAAACTAGATGAGATACCCTCATTGGGACATAATTTGGGTTTCGAGCTGTCAAAAACTTAAACGGAGTAAAGTTTGGACCCTGTGTCGTCCAATCCACCTAAAGAACTCTCATTTGGACGAACATGGAATTCCAAACTCTCTCGAAAATCAAACGGAGCAAAGTTTGGACCAACTTCGTCCAAACTAGATGAAAAACTCTCATTGGGAAGAACTTTGGGTTCCGAGCTCTCAAAAACTTAAACGCAGTAAAGTTTGGACCATGTGTCATCCAAACCACCTACAGAACTCTCATTGGGACGATCTTTGAGTTCCAAACTCTCTCAAAACTCAGACGGAGCATAGTATGGACCAACTTCGTCCAAACTAGATGAAAAACTCTCATTGGGACGAACTTTGGGATCCGAGCTCTCAAAAACTTAAACGAAGTAAAGTTTGGACCATGTGTCGTCCAAACCACCTAAAGAACTCTCATTGGGAAGAACTTTGAGTTCCAAACTCTCTCGAAACTCAAACAGAGCAAAGTTAGGACCAACTTCGTCCAAACTAGATGAGATACCCTCATTGGGACATACTTTGGGTTTCGAGCTGTCAAAAACTTAAACGGAGTAAAGTTTGGACCCTGTGTCGTCCAATCCACCTAAAGAACTCTCATTTGGACGAACATGGAATTCCAAACTCTCTCGAAAATCAAACGGAGCAAAGTTTGGACCAACTTCGTCCAAACTAGATGAAAAACTCTCATTGGGACGAACTTTGGGTTCCGAGCTCTCAAAAACTTAAACGCAGTAAATTTTGGACCATGTGTCATCCAAACCACCTACAGAACTCTCATTGGGACGATCTTTGAGTTCCAAACTCTCTCAAAACTCAAACGGAGCATAGTATGGACCAACTTCGTCCAAATCAGAGGAAAAACTCTCATTGGGACGAACTTTGGGTTCCGCGCTCTCAAAAACTTAAACGGAGTAATGTTTGGACAATATGTCGTCCAAACAACCTAAAGAACTCTCATTTGGACGAACTTGGAGTTCCAAACTCTCTCGAAACTCAAACGGAGCAAGGTTTGGACCAACTTCGTCCAAACTAGATGAAAAACTCTCATTGGGATGAACTTTGGGTTCCGAGCTCTCAAAAACTTAAATTGAGTAAATTTGGACCATGTGTCGTCCAAACCACCTAAAGAACTCTCATTGGGACGAACTTTGAGTTCCAAACTCTCTCGAAACTCAAACGGAGCATAGTTTGGACAACCTTCGTCCAAACTAGATGAAAAACTCTCATTGGGACCAACTTTGGGTACCGCGCTCTCAAAAACTTAAACGGAGTAAATTTTGGACCATGTGTCGTCCAAACCACCTAAAGAACTCTCATTGGGAAGAACTTTGACTTCCAAACTCTCTCGAAAATCAAACGGAGCGAGGTTTGGACCAACTTCGTCCAAACTAGATGAAAAACTCTCATTGGGACGAACTTTGGGTTCCGAGCTCTCAAAAACTTAAACGGAGTAAAGTTTGTTCCATTTGTCGTCCAAACCACCCAAAGAACTCTCATTGGGACGAACTTTGAGTTCCAAACTCTCTCGAAAATCAAACGGAGCAAAGTTTGGACGACCTTCATCCAAACTAGATGAAAAACTCTCATTGGGACAAACTTTGGGTTCCGAGCTCTCAAAAACTTAAATTGAGTAAATTTTGACCATGTGTCGTCCAAACCACCTAAAGAACTCTCATTGGGACGAACTTTGAGTTCCAAACTCTCTCGAAACTCAAACGGAGCAAAGTTAGGACCAACTTCGTCCAAACTAGATGAGATACCCTCATTGGGACATAATTTGGGTTTCGAGCTGTCAAAAACTTAAACGGAGTAAAGTTTGGACCCTGTGTCGTCCAATCCACCTAAAGAACTCTCATTTGGACGAACATGGAATTCCAAACTCTCTCGAAAATCAAACGGAGCAAAGTTTGGACCAACTTCGTCCAAACTAGATGAAAAACTCTCATTGGGAAGAACTTTGGGTTCCGAGCTCTCAAAAACTTAAACGCAGTAAAGTTTGGACCATGTGTCATCCAAACCACCTACAGAACTCTCATTGGGACGATCTTTGAGTTCCAAACTCTCTCAAAACTCAAACGGAGCATAGTATGGACCAACTTCGTCCAAATCAGAGGAAAAACTCTCATTGGGACGAACTTTGGGTTCCGCGCTCTCAAAAACTTAAACGGAGTAATGTTTGGACAATATGTCGTCCAAACCACCTTAAGAACTCTCATTTGGACGAACTTGGAGTTCCAAACTCTCTCGAAACTCAAACGGAGCAAGGTTTGGACCAACTTCGTCCAAACTAGATGAAAAACTCTCATTGGGATGAACTTTGGGTTCCGAGCTCTCAAAAACTTAAATTGAGTAAATTTGGACCATGTGTCGTCCAAACCACCTAAAGAACTCTCATTGGGATGAACTTTGAGTTCCAAACTCTCTCGAAACTCAAACGGAGCAAAGTTTGGACAACCTTCGTCCAAACTAGATGAAAAACTCTCATTGGGACCAACTTTGGGTTCCGCGCTCTCAAAAACTTAAACGGAGTAAATTTTGGACCATGTGTCATCCAAACCACCTAAAGAACTCTCATTGGGAAGAACTTTGACTTCCAAACTCTCTCGAAAATCTAACGGAGCGAGGTTTGGACCAACTTCGTCCAAACTAGATGAAAAACTCTCATTGGGAAGAACTTTGGGTTCTGAGCTCTCAAAAACTTAAACGGAGAAAAGTTTGTTCCATTTGTCGTCCAAACCACCCAAAGAACTCTCATTGGGACGAACTTTGAGTTCCAAACTCTCTCGAAAATCAAACGGAGCAAAGTTTGGACGACCTTCATCCAAACTAGATGAAAAACTCTCATTGGGACAAACTTTGGGTTCCGAGCTCTCAAAAACTTAAATTGAGTAAATTTTGACCATGTGTCGTCCAAACCACCTAAAGAACTCTCATTGGGACGAACTTTGAGTTCCAAACTCTCTCGAAACTCAAACGGAGCAAAGTTAGGACCAACTTCGTCCAAACTAGATGAGATACCCTCATTGGGACATACTTTGGGTTTCGAGCTGTCAAAAACTTAAACGGAGTAAAGTTTGGACCCTGTGTCGTCCAATCCACTGAAAGAACTCTCATTTGGACGAACATGGAATTCCAAACTCTCTCGAAAATCAAACGGAGCAAAGTTTGGACCAACTTCGTCCAAACTAGATGAAAAACTCTCATTGGGACGACCTTTGGGTTCCGAGCTCTCAAAAACTTAAACGGGCTAATGTTTGGACAATGTGTCGTCCAAACCAGCTAAAGAACTCTCATTTGGACGAACTTGGAGTTCCAAACTCTCTCGAAACTCAAACGGAGCAAGTTTTGGACCAACTTCGTCCAAACTAGATGAAAAACTCTCATTGGGACGAACTTTGGGTTCCGAGCTCTCAAAAACTTAAACGGAGTAAATTTGGACCATGTGTCGTCCAAACGACCTAAAGAACTCTCATTGGGCGAACTCTGAGTTCCAAACTCTCTCGAAACTCAAACGGAGCAAAGTTTGGACAACCTTCGTCCAAACTAGATGAAAAACTCTCATTGGGACGAAGTTTGGGTTCCGCGCTCTCAAAAACTTAAACGGAGTAAATTTTGGATCATGTGTCGTCCAAACCACCTAAAAACTCTCATTTGGAAGAACTTTGAGTTCCAAACTCTCTCGAAACTCAAACGGAGAAAAGTTTCGACCAACTTCGTCCAAATTAGATGAAAAACTCTCATTGGGACGAACTTTTGGTTCCGAGCTCTAAAAACTTAAACGGAGTAAAGTTTGGACCATGTGTCGTCCAAACCACCTAAACAACTCTCATTGGGAAGAACTTTGAGTTCCAAACTCTCTCCAAAATCAAACGGAGCAAAGTTTGGACCAACTTCGTCCAAACTAGATGAAAAGCTCTCATTGGGACGAACTTTGGGTTCCGAGCTCTCAAAAACTTAAACGGACTAAAGTTTGGACCATTTGTCGTCCAAAACACCTAAATAACTCTCATTGGGACGAACTTTGAGTTCCAAACTCTCTCGAAACTCAAACGGAGCAAAGTTTGGACCAACTTCGTCCAAAATAGATGAAAAACTCTCATTGGGACCAACTTCGGATTCTGAGCTCTTAAAAACTTAAACGGAGTAAAGTTTGGACCATTTGTCGTCCAAACCACCTAAAGAACTCTCATTGGGACGAACTTTGAGTTCCAAACTCTCTCGAAACTCAAACGGGGCAAAGTTTGGACTAACTTCGTCCAAACTAGATGAAAAACTCTCATTGGGACGAAATTTGGGTTCCGAGCTCTCAAAAACTTAAACGGAGTAAAGTTTGGACCATTTGTCCTCCAAACCACCTAAAGAACTCTCATTGGGGCGAACTTTGAGTTCCAAACTCTCTCGAAACTAAAACGGAGCAAAGTTTGGACCAACTTCGTCCAAACTAGATGAAAAACTCTCATTCGGAGCAACTTTGGGTTCCGAGCTCTCAAAAACTTAAACGGAGTAATGTTTGGACAATATGTCGTCCAAACCACCTAAAGAACTCTCATTTGGACGAACTTGGAGTTCCAAACTCTCTCGAAACTCAAACGGAGCAAGGTTTGGACCAACTTCGTCCAAACTAGATGAAAAACTCTCATTGGAACGAACTTTGGGTACCGAGCTTTCCAAAACTTAAACGGAGTAAAGTTTGGACTATTTGTCATCCAAACCACCTAAAGAACTCTCATTGGGACGAACTTTGAGTTCCAAACTCTCTCGAAACTCAAACGGAGCAAAGTTTGGACCAACTTCGTCCAAACTAGATGAAAAACTCTCATTGGGACCAACTTCGGATTCTGAGCTCTCAAAAACTTAAACGGAGTAAAGTTTGGAACATTTGTCATCCAAACCACCTAAAGAACTCTCATTGGGACGAACTTTGAGTTCCAAACTCTCTCGAAACTCAAACGGAGCAAAGTTAGGACCAACTTCGTCCAAACTAGATGAGATACCCTCATTGGGACATACTTTGGGTTTCGAGTTGTCAAAAACTTAAACGGAGTAAAGTTTGGACCCTGTGTCGTCCAATCCACCGAAAGAACTCTCATTTGGACGAACATGGAATTCCAAACTCTCTCGAAAATCAAACGGAGCAAAGTTTGGACCAACTTCGTCCAAACTAGATGAAAAACTCTCATTGGGACGAACTTTGGGTTCCGAGCTCTCAAAAACTTAAACGGACTAATGTTTGGACAATGTGTCGTCCAAACCACCTAAAGAACTCTCATTTGGACGAACTTGGAGTTCCAAACTCTCTCGAAACTCAAACGGAGCAAGTTTTGGACCAACTTCGTCCAAACTAGATGAAAAACTCTCATTGGGACGAAATTTGGGTTCCGTGCTCTCAAAAACTTAAACGGAGTAAATTCGGACCATGTGTCGTCCAAACGACCTAAAGAACTCTCATTAGGCGAACTCTGAGTTCCAAACTCTCTCGAAACTCAAACGGAGCAAAGTTTGGACAACCTTCGTCCAAACTAGATGAAAAACTCTCATTGGGACGAAGTTTGGGTTCCGCGCTCTCAAAAACTTAAACGGAGTAAATTTTGGACCATGTGTCGTCCAAACCACCTAAAGAACTCTCATTTGGAAGAACTATGAGTTCCAAACTCTCTCGAAACTCAAACGGAGAAAAGTTTCGACCAACTTCGTCCAAATTAGATGAAAAACTCTCATTGGGACGAACTTTTGGTTCCGAGCTCTAAAAACTTAAACGGAGTAAAGTTTGGACCATGTGTCGTCCAAACCACCTAAACAACTCTCATTGGGAAGAACTTTGAGTTCCAAACTCTCTCCAAAATCAAACGGAGCAAAGTTTGGACCAACTTCGTCCAAACTAGATGAAAAGCTCTCATTGGGACGAACTTTGGGTTCCGAGCTCTCAAAAACTTAAACGGACTAAAGTTTGGACCATTTGTCGTCCAAAACACCTAAATAACTCTCATTGGGACGAACTTTGAGTTCCAAACTCTCTCGAAACTCAAACGGAGGAAAGTTTGGACCAACTTCGTCCAAAATAGATGAAAAACTCTCATTGGGACCAACTTCGGATTCTGAGCTCTTAAAAACTTAAATGGAGTAAAGTTTGGACCACATGTCGTCCAAACCACCTAAAGAACTCTCATTGGGACGAACTTTGAGTTCCAAACTCTCTCGAAACTCAAACGGAGCAAAGTTTGGACTAACTTCGTCCAAACTAGATGAAAAACTCTCATTGGGACGAAATTTGGGTTCCGAGCTCTCAAAAACTTAAACGGAGTAAAGTTTGGACCATTTGTCCTCCAAACCACCTAAAGAACTCTCATTGGGGCGAACTTTGAGTTCCAACCTCTCTCGAAACTAAAACGGAGCAAAGTTTGGACCAACTTCGTCCAAACTAGATGAAAAACTCTCATTCGGACCAACTTTGGGTTCCGAGCTCTCAAAAACTTAAACGGAGTAATGTTTGGACAATATGTCGTCCAAACCACCTAAAGAACTCTCATTTGGACGAACTTGGAGTTCCAAACTCTCTCGAAACTCAAACGGAGCAAGGTTTGGACCAACTTCGTCCAAACTAGATGAAAAACTCTCATTGGAACGAACTTTGGGTACCGAGCTTTCCAAAACTTAAACGGAGTAAAGTTTGGACTATTTGTCATCCAAACCACCTAAAGAACTCTCATTGGGACGAACTTTGAGTTCCAAACTCTCTCGAAACTCAAACGGAGCAAAGTTTGGACCAACTTCGTCCAAACTAGATGAAAAACTCTCATTGGGACCAACTTTGGATTCTGAGCTCTTAAAAACTTAAACGGAGTAATGTTTGGACAATGTGTCGTCCAAACCACCGAAAGAACTCTCATTGGGACGAACTTTGAGTTCCAAACTTTCTCGAAACTCAAACGAAGCAAAGTTTGGACAACCTTCGTCCAAACTAGATGAAAAACTCTAATTGGAACAAACTTTGGGTACCGAGCTCTCCAAAACTTAAACGGAGTAAAGTTTGGACCATTTGTCATCCAAACCACCTAAAGAACTCTCATTGGGATGAACTTTGAGTTCAAAACTCTCTCGAAACTCAAACGGAGCAAAGTTTGGACCAACTTCGTCCAAACTAGATGAAAAACTCTCATTGGGACCAACTTCGGATTCTGAGCTCTCAAAAACTTAAACGGAGTAAAGTTTGGACCATTTGTCATCCAAACCACCTAAAGAACTCTCATTGGGACGAACTTTGAGTTCCAAACTCTCTCGAAACTCAAACGGAGCAAAGTTTGGACCAACTTCGTCCAAACTAGATGAAAAACTCTCATTAGGACCAACTTTGGATTCTGAGCTCTTAAAAACTTAAACGGAGTAATGTTTGGACAATGTGTCGTCCAAACCACCGAAAGAACTCTCATTGGGACGAACTTCGAGTTCCAAACTTTCTCGAAACTCAAACGGAGCAAAGTTTGGACAACCTTCGTCCAAACTAGATGAAAAACTCTCATTGGGACGAACTTTGGGTTCCGCGCTCTCAAAAACTTAAACGGAGTAAATTTTGGACCATGTGTCGTCCAAACCACCTAAAGAACTCTCATTGGGAAGAACTTTGAGTTCCAAACTCTCTCGAAAATGAAACGGAGCAAAGTTTGGACCAATTTCGTCCAAACTAGATGAAAAACTCCCATTGGGACCAACTTTCGGTTCCGAGCTCTCAAAAACTTAAACGGAGTAATGTTTGGACAATGTGTCGTCCAAACCACCTAAAGAACTCTAATTGGGAAGTACTTTGAGTTCCAAACTCTCTCAAAAATCAATCGGAGCAAAGTTTGAACCAACTTCGTCCAAACGAGATGAAAAGCTCTCATTGGAACGAACTTTGGGTTCCGAGCTCTCAAAACCTTAAACGGAGTAAAGTTTGGACCATTTGTCGTCCAAACCACCTAAAGAACTCTCATTGGGACGAACTTTGAGTTCCAACCTCTCTCGAAAATCAAACGGAGCAAAGTTTGGACGACCTTCACCCAAACTAGATGAAAAACTCTCATTGGGACCAACTTTGGGTTCCGAGCTCTCAAAAACTTAAACGGAGTAATGTTTGGACAATGTGTCGTCAAAACCACCTAAAGAACTCTGATTTGGACGAACTTTGAGGTCCAAACTCTCTCAAAAATCAAACGGAGCAAAGTTTGGACCAACTTCGTCCAAACTAAATGAAAAGCTCTCATTGGGACGAACTTTGCGTTTCGAGCTCTCAAAAACTTAAACGGAGTAAAGTTTTGACCATGTGTCGTCCAACCACCAAAAGAACTCTCATTGGGACGATTGTTGAGTTCCAAACTTTCTCGAAACTCTAACGGAGCAAAGTTTGGACCAACTTCGTCCAAACTAGATGAAAAACTCTCATTGGGACGAACTTTGGGTTCCTCGCTCTCATAAACTTAAACGGAGGAAATTTTGGACCATGTGTCGTCCAAACCACCTAAAGAACTCTCATTGGGAAGAACTTTGAGTTCCAAACTCTCTCGAAAATCAAACGGAGCCAAGTTTGGACCAACTTCGTCCATACTAGATGAAAAACTCTCATTGGGACCAACTTTGGGTTCCGAGCTCTCAAAAACTTAAACGGCGTAAAGTTTGGACCATTTGTCGTCCAAACCACCTAAAGAACTCTCATTGGGACAACTTTGAGTTCCAAACTCTCTCAAAACTCAAACAGAGCATAGTTTGGACGAACTTCGTCCAAACTAGATGAAAAACTCTCATTGGAACGAACTTTGGGTTCCGAGCTCTCAAAAACTTAAATGGAGTAAAGTTTTGACCATGTGTCGTCCAACCACCAAAAGAACTCTCATTGGGACGATTGTTGAGTTCCAAACTTTCTCGAAACTCTAACGGAGCAAAGTTTGGACCAACTTCATCCAAACTAGATGAAAAACTCTCATTGGGACGAACTTTGGGTTCCTCGCTCTCATAAACTTAAACGGACGAAATTTTGGACCATGTGTCGTCCAAACCACCTAAAGAACTCTCATTGGGAAGAACTTTGAGTTCCAAACTCTCTCGAAAATCAAACGGAGCCAAGTTTGGACCAACTTCGTCCATACTAGATGAAAAACTCTCATTGGGACCAAATTTGGGTTCCGAGCTCTCAAAAACTTAAACGGCGTAAAGTTTGGACCATTTGTCGTCCAAACCACCTAAAGAACTCTCATTGGGACAACTTTGAGTTCCAAACTCTCTCAAAACTCAAACAGAGCATAGTTTGGACGAACTTCGTCCAAACTAGATGAAAAACTCTCATTGGAACGAACTTTGGGTTCCGAGCTCTCAAAAACTTGAACGGAGTAAAGTTTGGACCATTTGTTGTCCAAACCACCTAAAGAACTCTCATTGGGACAACTTTGAGTTCCAAACTCTCTCGAAACTCAAACGGAGCAAAGTTTGGACCAACTTCGTCCAAACTAGATGAAAAACTCTCATTGGGACCAACTTTGGGTTCCGAGCTCTCAAACACTTAAACGGAGTAAAGTTTGGACCATTTGTCATCCAAACCACCTAAAGAACTCTCATTGGGACGAACTTTGAGTTCCAAACTCTCTCGAAACTCAAACGGAACAAGGTTTGGACCAACTTCGTCCAAACTAGATGAAAAACTCTCATTGGGACCAACTCTGGGTTTCGAGCTCTCAAAAACTTAAACGGAGTAATGTTTGGACAATGTGTCGTCCAAACCAACTAAAGAACTCTCATTGGGACGAACTTTGAGTTCCAAACTCTCTCGAAACTCAAACAGAGCAAAGTTTGGACAACCTTCATCCAAACTAGATGAAAAACTCTCATTGGGACCAACTTTGGGTTCCGAGCTCTCAAAAACATAAACGGAGTAAAGTTTGGACCATGTGTCGTCCAAACCACCTAAAGAACTCTCATTGGGACGAAATTGGAGTTCCAAACTCTCTCGAAACTCAAACGGACCAAAGTTTGGAACAACTTCGTCCAAACTAGATGAAAAACTCTCATTGGGACGAACTTTGGGTTCCGCACTCTCAAAAACTTAAACGGAGTAAAGTTTGTTCCATGTGTCGTCCAAACCACCTAAAGAACTCTAATTGGGAAGAACTTTGAGTTCCAAACTCTCTCGAAAATCAAACGGAGCAACGTTTGGACCAACCTTCGTCCAAACTAGATGAAAACCTCTCATTGGGACGAACTTTGGGTTCCGCGCTCTCAAAAACTTAAACGGAGTAAAGTTTGGACCATGTGTCGTCCAAACCACCTAAAGAACTCTAATTGGGAAGAACTTTGAGTTCCAAACTCTCTCGAAACTCAAACGGAGCAAAGGTTGGACCAACTTCGTCCAAACTAGATGAACAACTCTCATTGAGACCAACATTAGGTTCCGAGCTCTCAAAAACTTAAACAGAGTAATGTTTGGACAATGTGTCGTCCAAACCACCTAAAGAACTCTCATTTGGACGAACTTGGAGTTCCAAACTCTCTCGAAACTCAAATGAAGCAAGGTTTGGACCAACGTCGTCCAAACTAGATGAAAAACTATCATTGGGACGAACTTTCGGTTCCGCGCTCTCAAAAACTTAAACGGAGTAAAGTTTGTTCCATGTGTCGCCAAACCACCTAAAGAACTCTCATTGGGAAGAACTTTGAGTTCCAAACTCTCTCGAAAATCAAACGGAGCAAAGTTTGGACAAACTTCGTCCAAACTAGATGAAAAACTCTCATTGGGACGAACTTTGGGTTCCGAGCTTTCAAAAACTTAAACAGAGTAAAGTTTGGCTCATTTGTCGTCCAAACCACCTAAAGAACTCTCATTGGGACGAACTTTGGGTTCCGAGCTCTAAAAAACTTAAACAGAGTAAAGTTTGGACCATGTGTCGTCCAAACCACCTAAAGCACTCTCATTGGGACGAACTTTATGTTCAAAACTCTCTCGAAACTCAAACGGAGCAAAGTTTGGACCAACTTCGTCGAAACTAGATGAAAAACTCTCATTGGGATGAACTTTGGGTTTCGAGCTCTCAAAAACTTAAACGGAGTAAAGTTTGTTCCATGTGTCGTCCAAACCACATAAAGAACTCTCATTGGGACGAACTTTGAGTTCCAAACTCTCTCAAAACTCAAACGGAGCAAGGTTTGGACCAACTTCGTCCAAACTAAATGAAAAACTCTCATTGGGACGAACTTTGGGTTCCGAGCTCTCAAAAACTTAAACGGAGTAAAGTTTGGACCATGTGTCGTCCAAACCGCCTAAAGAACTCTCATTGGGACGAACTTTGAGTTCCAAACTCTCTCGAAACTCAAACGGAGCAAAGTTTGGACAACCTTCGTCCAAACTAGATGAAAAACTCTCATTGGGTCGAACTTTGGGTTCCGCACTCTCAAAAACTTAAACGTAGTAAATTTTGGACCATGTGTCATCCAAACCACCTAAAGAACTCTCATTGGGACGAACTTGGAGTTCCAAACTCTCTCGAAACTCAAACGGACCAAAGTTTTGACCAACTTCGTCCAAACTAGATGAAAAATTCTCATTGGGACGAACTTTGGGTTCCAAGCTCTCAAAAACTTAAACGGAGGAAAGTTTGGACCATGTGTCGTCCCAACCACCTAAAAACTCTCATTGGGAAGAACTTTGAGTTCCAAACTCTCTCGAAAATCAAACGGGGCAAAGTTTGGACCAACTTCGTCCAAACTAGATGAAAAACTCTCATTGGGACCATCTTTGGGTTCCGAGCTCTCAAAAACTTAAACGGAGTAAAGTTTGGACCATATGTCGTTCAAACTGCCTAAAGAACTCTCATTGGGACAAACTTTGAGTTCCAAACTCTCTCGAAACTCAAACGGAGCAAAGTTTGGACCAACTTCGTCCGAACTAGATGAAAAACTCTCATTGGGACCAACTTTGGGTTCCGAGCTCTCAAAAAATTAAACGGAGTAAAGTTTGGACCATGTGTCGTCCATACGCCTAAAGAACTCTCATTGGGACGAACTTTGAGTTCAAAACTCTCTCGAAACTTGATGCGCAATTTGCTTACCGCAAGTGTACGGGTCAAGTAATAATATAGTGTTTTCGTGTAAAACGAGTGTCGTCCTCTGGATTGGTTTTCTAGCAAATTAAGTACCGTGAATAATCTTGTCCAATTTTATTTAGGGAGCAAAACTCAATGATAAAAGATAAATCTAAAGACAAAAAGCATTAAATAAAGGTGGAGACTCAAATGGAAAGACTCTTAGGGAATTGATTTCATTGTTGAGATTGAGGATAAATTAATGGGATGAATTTAGCATGCAATTATTCTACCAAGTCTAGGAACCTTTTATCACAACTATCTCTCCCGAGCATAATTGATTCTCATGCATGCAACCAACTTGATATCCCTATCTAAGTTCATTAACATGCAAGGCTTTGGGTTTAGTTCTTCAAGCAACTTCTAAAGTTATTCCAAATCCCGTCACAAACTTAGAATTTCTACTTTAGTCATGCAATTAAATAAAGTAAGTCTTAGGCCAAATCCCCTCTCCCGAGCAAGATTCAACACTCAAATCATTCAACTAGTGATCAAGTAATTGAAAGCATTTAACCATAATTGCATAGGTAAAATATATGCATATTCATACCACAAATCAATCCAACAACCTAAAACAACTACATCAATCCCTAAGACAAACAACTAGCAATTCATAGTCTTTAAACTACAAACACTAATTGAAAGAAAAGCCATAAAAACTACAAGAGTTAAAGGGAAAGAGAAAGGAAAACTCGAATCCGCCGACACCGCACGTCCCCGTCACGATCTCCACGTCTTCTCGCTTGATTCCCGCTCCTTGGCCTTGCCTTTAGCTCCCACAAAAGGTCTCTAGTCGAAATTAGGGCTAAAATCTCACCAATTGGACTCCACTAATCCGTAGCTGAAAAGAGGAATTTATAGAAAATCTGTCGATAGCGTCGAGACGCTATGGACAGCGTCGCGACTCTGTCGCGATACCGCGAATCTGGAAAATTTGTCGAGAGCGTCGCGACGCTATGATTTTTTTTTTTTTTTTTTTTTTTTTTTTTTTAAATCAGCTGGGCTGAATTTGACTTCTTCCAACTTGATCCTTTTTCGATCTTTTAGCCCTTTTTCATGTCCCGAACATGCAATTAGCTCAAATATTTATTTCCTACAAAAACAACACAAAAACGCATCATTTTGGCCAATAAATTATAAAAGACTAGATAAATTAATTAGGGAAAACTAGCTAGCTATGCTCGCTATCAAACACCCCCAAACTTAAGCTTTTGCTAGTCCTCGAGCAAACTAAAAATCAAGCATACAATAGAAGAATGGATGCAACAAACATAACTCAATCCTCAAGGCTCAAAAGTCAATAATCAAGCAATCAAGAGACATGCACATAAGGACCAATGAGGGAGACAAATCAAAAGTTTTCCAAAATTAACTTGCACAAGCGAGATCTAACTTAACGAGATCAGACTCTACTAGCCCGGGATTGGATTACTAAACTCTCAACTCATCTTCCCTCTACACTGGCACTAAGGATTCACTAACGAGTCAATGGAACAAATTAGTTTGTTTTCCTCCATACTTAGGTGCTTATAATTTAAAATTAAATCAAGCATTTATATGTGGCACTAGCTTTCACACACCTATTGCAGGGACCCTTAACCTGAGTTTTCTCTGGTTGGCCTAACTGATCACAACAGGGGTAGCTCTTTTTGCCTAAATCTTTATTACTCATTGCATTGCGCGCATAAGTCATGACTTTCTTTTTTTTTTTTTTCTTTCAAATTGTAACAACAAGAATGATTTTTCTTTATGAGCATGATAAGCATATATTCTTTTCTTTCCTCCTAAGCAAGATCAAACATGCTAATTTGCAAAAAAATAACTCTTTAGCTCTTCCCTACACCTATCGAGGTGACAACAAGCATATGAACCTAATAATTCGCTCCTAAGCATTCAAATCCAAATCTAGCCATGACAAATACTCTACTCATGCAAGACATCTCCTAGAAAAAGTTTAAAAAGTCTCCCTTTTTGGGCACTCATGCTTACAACTCATCGAAAGCTTGAAAATTGACAAGAAAGCCTATCCTAGGAAATCATAGTCATGCAAAAATAGCATCCAGAAAACAACCATATGCTCAATTCAAAGAAAGCTCAAAACTATAGCCCGAACTCAGATGCTCAAGGGCTCCACAAACATGCTATTCCACCCCCAAACTTAAAGCATGCATTGTCCTCAATGTATGAAGAAAATAAAGCAAAATCAATCATGAGAACAAATAAAGAATGAAAGGGTTGAACGATACTGCCCTGGAATGATGACCTTTTCATGAATGCTTGGCATAGACAAGAGCACGGGAACTCCTACAAAACAAAAACAACAAGACATAACAAACAATAACGAAGTAACTTGGGTTGCCTCCCATAAGCGCTTGTTTATTGTCTTTAGCTCGACGTGCTCGTGCAGTCTGTCAAGGCACATAAAAATTCTCGTATTTCTTTGGGCCCTTCTTCCTTGAATCAATATAACCAACAATCACTAGCAAACTGACTAGCTTCTCATGGGCCCCTGAAACAGAATTATTTTTGGTATTTTTGTATAAAATAAACATAAAAGGAGAAAGATCAAAATAAAGAGACTCGGACTCTAAAACTGACTCGTGAGAATAGAAAAAAGAACAATCAAAATCTACAAAGGATGAAGAAGATAAAACAGACGAAGGCTTTTCAACCTCAAACTCTACCTCCTGAACTTCCTCTGTCGCTGCAAGCTCATTTTCTTTTTCTTCCTCACAAACATGTTCTTGATAGGTGCTACAACTCTCCAATTCTTCCCCACTATTCATGCAACTCACCCCTAAATGCTCAACCATAGCAAAATCGAAAGAATTATGCTCCTGGATAGGTGCCAATGAATCATCGGCCACATGACTCACTAGACATCCTATGGAAGTGGATCCCACCTCACTAACTTCCTTTGGGGTCTGAAGTCCTTTTATAATTTCATCAAATTTTAGACTCCTCGCTCTAGACTCCTCAATATAATTTTGAATTATGCTTTCTAAGGAAGAATTTTCTTTTAAAGGGGTAAAACTTGAAGATGAAAAATTGGAATATGGTGTTGAATAAAAAGCCATTCAATTAAAGCATCAATGATAATTAGGCTTCCAATCAAATAATAACCCAACAAGAACAAAGGACTAAGACTCAAAAAAAAGGAAAGAAAGAAAAAAATAAATAAAAAAAAAACAAAAGCAAATAAGGAGAAAAACAAATATGGAAATAAAACAAATAAGGAAAAAGAAAAGCAATCTATCTACAAAATAAAAATAAAGAATGCAAAAACAAATATGGCAAAAACAAATAAGGAAACTAGCAAATAAGGAAAAACTATACTAAAAAGGAAAAAACTAAAAAGAAAAATTTTATCTATGGAAAACTCAAACAAATATGGAAAAATCTAAATATGGAAAACAAACCAACAAAGGAAAAAAAATGCAATCTACCTAAAAACAAAACTAACAAAAATAACAAAAAATAAAATACACCCTAAACTAAGACCGGACAATTTTTCCACAATATTAATTTAACTAAATATACCAATCCCCGGCAACGGCGCCAAAAACTTGATGCGCAATTTGCTTACCGCAAGTGTACGGGTCAAGTAATAATATAGTGTTTTCGTGTAAAACCAGTGTCGTCCTCTGGATTGGTTTTCTAGCAAATTAAGTACCGTGAATAATCTTGTCCAATTTTATTTAGGGAGCAAAACTCAATGATAAAAGAAAAATCTAAAGACAAAAAGCATAAAATAAAGGTGGAGACTCAGATGGAAAGACTCTTAGGGAATTGATTTCATTGTTGAGATTGAGGATAAATTAATGGGATGAATTTAGCATGCAATTATTCTACCAAGTCTAGGAACCTTTTATCACAACTATCTCTCCCGAGCATAATTGATTCTCATGCATGCAACCAACTTGATATCCCTATCTAAGTTCATTAACATGCAAGGCTTTGGGTTTAGTTCTTCAAGCAACTTCTAAAGTTATTCCAAATCCCGTCACAAACTTAGAATTTCTACTTTAGTCATGCAATTAAATAAAGTAAGTCTTAGGCCAAATCCCCTCTCTCGAGCAAGATTCAACACTCAAATCATTCAACTAGTGATCAAGTAATTGAAAGCATTTAACCATAATTGCATAGGTAAAATATGCATTCATACCACAAATCAATCCAACAACCTAAAACAACTACATCAATCCCTAAGACAAACAACTAGCAATTCATAGTCTTTAAACTACAAACACTAATTGAAAGAAAAGCCATAAAAACTACAAGAGTTAAAGGGAAAGAGAAAGGAAAACTCGAATCCGCCGACACCGCACGTCCCCGTCACGATCTCCACGTCTTCTCGCTTGATTCCCGCTCCTTGGCCTTGCCTTTAGCTCCCACAAAAGGTCTCTAGTCGAAATTAGGGCTAAAATCTCACCAATTGGACTCCACTAATCCGTAGCTGAAAAGAGGAATTTATAGAAAATCTGTCGATAGCGTCGAGACGCTATGGACAGCGTCGCGACTCTGTCGCGATACCGCGAATCTGGAAAATTTGTCGAGAGCGTCGCGACGCTGGTCCTAGCGTCGCGACGCTATGATTTTTTTTTTTTTTTTTTTTTTTTTTTTTAAATCAGCTGGGCTGAATTTGACTTCTTCCAACTTGATCCTTTTTCGATCTTTTAGCCCTTTTTCATGTCCCGAACACGCAATTAGCTCAAATATTTATTTCCTACAAAAACAACACAAAAACGCATCATTTTGGCCAATAAATTATAAAAGACTAGATAAATTAATGGGAAATTGCAATGGGTAGCAAAAAATATTAGGATATTTGCAAATCTAGCTATGATTTTTTAGATTTGCAAACATAGCAAAATTTTAAAAATCTGATTTCCGTTTTTTTATTATTCCAGTTTTACCCTTGGTATATCAACAGGTATATATGTAGTATATCTGATATACTTTATATTTACTAATATACGAAATATAAAGTATATCAGTTAACTGATATACCAAATTTGATATACTCGAATGAATACAATGATATACCTAATATATACTTGATTTGATAAGCATAACATTTGATATACATGATTAAATGTTGATATATCAATGATATACTTGATATGTTACTCTCTTTACTTATATTTGTTATGTTTTATTTTCTCTTTATTGAATTATGTTGTGTTATTTACATCTTTTAAATGAAATGTTTGTCTTCTATACCTGTTATGAATGTTGATATACCATTGATATACCTTTTTTTTTTCTTTTTGAACTTATCTCATTTTTATACTACTCAAATAATTAATAACATTGATATACCTGATTATGAGTAGCTAAATACATCAATGATAGACTTGTTATTGAAAAAAATCACTGATATATATTTTTAATTGTTGGTGTATTATGAAGGTCGTGGAATGCAAAATTTTTTATAAGTATATCAATAAGATGCAATTTTAAGTATATCATTAGTGTATTAGTACTCACTAAAAATGTAATTTAAAATATATCAATATTGTATCAGTAATATATTATTAAGATGATGTATAGTATATTGATGTCATATTTGCCAACATGAGCATAGCTCAACTAGCATAAGATATACACATTCAACCAAAAGGTTAGAGGTTTAAATCTCCTACCACACATATTGTCCCAAAATAAAGCTAATATATCTAATTCTTTATTGATGAAGTATATCAAAGATATCTAAACTAATGAAAGTTCATGTGTATACTTTATAAATGAAGTATATTATATTCACAAAATATACATCTGATATACTATATATTTAGTATATCAGTTGATTGATATACCCAATATCTAGTATATCAGTACACTAAATAAATGAATGATGTACCTGATATACAGTATATCAATAACACCATTGATATACTTTTTAAACTTCCAGCGTGTTTTAGGGGTTTTTTTGACTTTTCAACTTTAATGTTTAGGCGGACCCACCTTTTTTTGCTATATTTGCAACATTAAAAAACTGATGACATGGTTGCAAATTCCATATTATTTTTTGCTATTCTTGCAACTGCCCCTAAATTAATTAGGGAAAACTAGCTAGCTATGCTCGCTATCAAAACTCTAACGGAGAAAAGTTTGGACCAACTTCGTCCAAACTAGATGAAAAACTCTCATTGGGATGAACTTTGGGTTCCGAGCTCTCAAAAACTTAAACGGAGTAAAGTTTGGACCATTTGTCGTCCAAACCACCGAAAGAACTCTCATTGGGAAGAACTTTGAGTTCGAAACTCTCTCGAAAATCAAACGGAGCAAAGTTTGGACCTACTTCGTCCAAACTAGATGAAAAACTCCAATTGGGACGAACTTTGGGTTCCGAGCTCTCAAAAACTTAAACGGAGTAAAGTTTGGACCATGTGTCGTCCAAAGCACCTAAAGACCTCTCATTGCGGCGAACTTTGACTTCATACCTCTCTCGAAACTCAAACGGAGCAAAGTTTGGACCAACTTCGTCGAAACTAGATGAAAAACTCTCATTGGGACGAACTTTGGGTTCCGAGCTCTCAAACACCTAAACGGAGTAAAGTTTGGATCATGTGTCGTCCAAAGCACCTAAAGAACTCTCATTGGGGCGAACTTTGAGTTCATACCTCTCTCGAAACTCAAACGGAGCAAAGTTTGGACCAACTTCGTCGAAACTAGATGAAAAACTCTCATTGGGACGAACTTTGGGTTCCGAGCTCTCAAAAACTTAAACAGAGTTAAGTTTGGACCATTTGTCATCCAAACCACCTAAAGAACTCTTATTGGGAAGAACGTTGAGTTCCAAATTCTCTCAAAAATCAAACGGAGCAAAGTTTGGACCAACTTCGTCCAAACTCGATGAAAAACTCTCATTGGGACGAACTTTGGGTTCCGCACTCTCAAAAACTTAAACGGAGTAAAGTTTTGACCATGTGTCGTCCAAACCACCTAAAGAACTGTCATTTGGACGAACTTTGAGTTCCAAACTCTCTCGGAACTCTAACGGAGCAAAGTTTGGACCAACTTCGTCCAAACTAGATGAAAAATTCTCATTGCAACGAACTTTGGGTTCCGAGCTCTCAAAAACTTAAACGGAGTAAAGTTTGGACCATTTTTCGTCAAACCACCTAAAGAACTCTCATTTGGAAGAACTTTGAGTTCCAAACTCTCTCGAAAATCAAATGGAGCAAAGTTTGGACCTACTTCGTCCAAACTAGATGAAAAACTCTCATTGGGACGAACTTTGGGTTCCGAGCTCTCAAACACTTAAACGGAGTAAAGTTTGAACCATGTGTCGTCCAAAGCACCTAAAGAACTCTCATTGGGGCGAACTTTGACTTCATACCTCTCTCGAAACTCAAACGGAGCAAAGTTTGGACCAACTTCGTCGAGACTAGATGAAAAACTTTCATTGGGACGAACTTTTAGTTCCGAGCTCTCAAAAACTTAAACAGAGTAAAGTTTGGACCATTTGTCATCCAAACCACCTAAAGAACTCTTATTGTGAAGAACGTTGAGTTCCAAATTTTCTCGAAAATCAAACAGAGCAAATTTTGGACAAACTTCGTCCAAACTCGATGAAAAACTCTCATCGGGACGAACTTTGGGTTCCGCTCTCTCAAAAACTTAAACGGAGTATAGTTTTGACCATGTGTCGTCCAAACCACCTAAAGAACTCTCATTTGGATGAACTTTTAGTTCCAAACTCTCTCGGAACTCTAACGGAGCAAAGTTTGGACCAACTTCGTCAAAACTAGATGAAAAACTCTCATTGGGACGAACTTTGGGTTCCGAACTCTCAAAAACTTAAACGGAGTAAAGTTTAGACCATATGGCGACCAAACCACCTAAAGAACTCTCATTTGGACGAACTTGGAGTTCCAAACTCTCTCGGAACTCTAACAGAGAAAAGTTTGGACCAACTTCGTCCAAACTAGATGAAAAACTCTCATTGGGACGAACTTTGGGTTCCGAGCTCTCAAAAACTTAAACGGAGTAAAGTTTGGACCATGTGTCGTCCAAACCACCTAAAGAACTCTCATTGGGAAGAACTTTGAGTTCCAAACTCTCTCCAAAATCAAACGGAGAAAAGTTTGGACCAACTTCGTCCAAATTAGATGAAAAACTCTCATTGGGACGAACTTTGCGTTCCGAGCTCTCAAAAACTTAAACGGAGTAAAGTTTGGACCATTTGTCGTCCAAACCACCTAAAGAACTCTCATTGTGATGAACTTTGAGTTCCAAACTCTCTCGAAACTCAAACGGAGCAAAGTTTGGACCAACTTCGTCCAAACTAGGTGAAAAACTATCATTGGGACGAACTTTGGGTTCCGAGCTCTAAAAAACTTAAACGGAGTAAAGTTTAGACCATATGGCGACCAAACCACCTAAAGAACTCTCGTTGGGAAGAACTTTGAGTTCCAAACTCTCTCGAAAATCAAACGGAGCAAAGTTTGGACCAACTTCGTCCAAACTAGATGAAAAACTCTCATTGGGACGAACTTTGCGTTCCGAGCTCTCAAAAACTCAAACGGAGTAAAGTTTGGACCATTTGTCGTCCAAACCACCTAAAGAACTCTTATTGGGACGAGCTTTGAGTTCCAAATTCCCTCGAAACTCAAACGGAGAAAAGTTTGGACCATCTTCGTCCAAACTAGATGAAAAACTCTCATTGGGACGAACTTTTGGTTCCGAGCTCTCAAAAACTTACACGGACTAAACTTTGGACCATGTCTCATCCAAACCACCTAAAGAACTCTCATTGGGAAGAACTTTGAGTTCCAAACTCTCTCGAAACTCAAACGGACCAAAGTTTGGACAAACTTCATCCAAACTAGATGAAAAACTCTCATTCGGACGAACTTTGCGTTTCTAGCTCTCAAAAACTTAAACAAAGTAAAGTTTGGACCATTTGTCGTCCAAACCACCTAAAGAACTCTCATTGGGACGAACTTTGAGTTCCAAACTCTCTCGAAAATCAAACGGAGCAAAGTTTGGACCAACTTCGTCCAAACTAGATGAAAAACTCTCATTGGGACGAACTTTGGGTTCCGAGCCCTCAAACACTTAAACGGAGTAAAGTTTCGACCATGTGTCGTCCAAACCACCTAAAGAACTCTCATTGGGAAGAACTTTGAGTTCCAAACTCTCCCCAAAATCAAACGGAGCAAAGTTTGGACCAACTTCGTCCAAATTAGATGAAAAACTCTCATTGGGACGAACTTTGCGTTCCGAGCTCTAAAAAACTTAAACGGAGTAAAGTTTGGACCATATGGCGACCAAACCACCTAAAGAACTCTCATTGTGAAGAACTTTGAGTTCCAAACTCTCTCGAAAATCAAACGGAGCAAAGTTTGGACCAACTTCGTCCAAACTAGATGAAAAACTCTCATTGGGACGAACTTTGCGTTCCGAGCTCTCAAAAACTTAAACGGAGTAAAGTTTGGACCATTTGTCGTCCAAACCACCTAAAGAACTCTCATTGGGACGAGCTTTGAGTTCCAAATTCCCTCGAAACTCAAACGGAGCAAAGTTTGGACCATCTTCGTACAAACTAGATGAAAAACTCTCATTGGGACGAACTTTTGGTTCCGAGCTCTCAAAAACTTACACGGACTAAACTTTGGACCATGTCTCATCCAAACCACCTAAAGAACTCTCATTGGGAAGAACTTTGAGTTCCAAACTCTCTCGCAACTCAAACGGATCAAAGTTTGGACCAACTTCGTCCAAACTAGATGAAAAACTCTCATTGGGATGAACTTTGGGTTCCGAGCTCTCAAAAACTTAAACGAAGTAAAGTTTGGACCATGTTTCGTCCAAACAACCTAAAGAACTCTTATTCGGACGAAATTTGAGTTCCAAACTCTCTCGAAAGTCAAACGGAGCAAAGTTTGGACCAACTTCGTCCAAACTAGATGAAAAACTCTCATTGGGACAAACTTTGGGTTCCGAGCTCTCAAAAACTTAAACGGAGTAAAGTTTGGACCATGTGTCGTCCAAACCACCTAAAGAACTCTCATTGGGAAGAACTTTGAGTTCCAAACTCTCTCCAAAATCAAACGGAGCAAAGTTTGGACCAACTTCGTCCAAATTAGATGAAAAACTCTCATTGGGACGAACTTTGCGTTCCGAGCTCTCAAAAACTTAAACGGAGTAAAGTTTGGACCATTTGTCGTCCAAACCACCTAAAGAACTCTCATTGTGACGAACTTTGAGTTCCAAACTCTCTCGAAACTCAAACGGAGCAAAGTTTGGACCAACTTCGTCCAAACTAGGTGAAAAACTATCATTGGGACGAACTTTGGGTTCCGAGCTCTAAAAAACTTAAACGGAGTAAAGTTTAGACCATATGGCGACCAAACCACCTAAAGAACTCTCATTGGGAAGAACTTTGAGTTCCAAACTCTCTCGAAAATCAAACGGAGCAAAGTTTGGACCAACTTCGTCCAAACTAGATGAAAAACTCTCATTGGGACGAACTTTGCGTTCCGAGCTCTCAAAAACTCAAACGGAGTAAAGTTTGGACCATTTGTCGTCCAAACCACCTAAAGAACTCTCATTGGGACGAGCTTTGAGTTCCAAATTCCCTCGAAACTCAAACGGAGCAAAGTTTGGACCATCTTCGTCCAAACTAGATGAAAAACTCTCATTGGGACGAACTTTTGGTTCCGAGCTCTCAAAAACTTAAACGGACTAAACTTTGGACCATGTCTCATCCAAACCACCTAAAGAACTCTCATTGGGAAGAACTTTGAGTTCCAAACTCTCTCGAACTCAAACGGATCAAAGTTTGGACCAACTTCGTCCAAACTAGATGAAAAACTCTCATTGGGATGAACTTTGGTTTCCGAGCTCTCAAAAACTTAAACGGAGTAAAGTTCGAACCATGTGTCGTCCAAACCACCTAAAGAACTCTCATTGGGAAGAACTTTGAGTTCCAATCTCTCTCGAAAATCAAACGGAGCAAAGTTTGGACCAACTTCGTCCAAACTAGATGAAAAACTCTGATTGGGACGAACTTTCTGTTCCGAGCTCTCAAAAACTTAATCGGAGTAAAGTTTGGACCATGTGTCGGCCAAACCACCTAAAGAACTCTCATTGGGATTAACTTTGAGTTCCAAACTCTCTCGAAAATCAAATGGAGCAAAGTTTGGACCAACTTCGTCCAAACTAGATGAAAAACCCTCATTGGGACGAACTTTTGGTTCCGAGCTCTCAAAAACTTAATCGGAGTAAAGTTTGGACCATGTGTCGGCCAAACCACCTAAAGAACTCTCATTGGGATTAACTTTGAGTTCCAAACTCTCTCGAAAATCAAACGGAGCAAAGTTTGGACCAACTTCGTCCAAACTAGATGAAAAACCCTCATTGGGACGAACTTTTGGTTCCGAGCTCTTAAAACTTAAACGGAGTAAAGTTTGGACCATGTGTCGTCCGAACCACCTAAAAAATTCTCATTGGGTAGAACTTTGAGTTCCAAACTCTCTCGAAACTCAAACGTAGCCAGGTTTGGATCAACTTCGTCCAAACTAGATGAAATACTCTCATTTTGACGAACTTTGGGTTCCGAGCTCTCAAAAACTTAAACAGAGTAAAGTTTGGACCATGTGTCGTTCAAACCACCTACCATTGGACGCATTTGGAGTTCCAAACTCTCTCGAAAATCAAACGGAGCAAAGTTTGGACAAACTTCGTCAAAACTAGATGAAAAACTCTCATTGGGACGAACTTCGGGTTCCGAGCTCTCAAAAACTTAAACGGAGTAAAGTTTGGACCATGTGTCGTCCAAACCACATAAAGAACTCTCATTGGGACGAACTTTGAGTTCCAAACTCTCTTGAAACTCAAACGAACCATGTGTCGTCCAAACCACATAAAGTTTGGACCATTGGTCCGTTTGAGTTTCGAGAGAGTTTGGAAAACACATGGTCGAAACCTTACTCCTTTTATGTTTTTTAGAGCTCGGAACCCAAAGTTTGTCCCAATGAGAGCTTTTCATCTAGTTCTGAGGAAGTTTGTCCAAACTTTGCTCCATTAGAGTTTCGAGAGAGTTTGGAACTCCAAGTTCGTCCAAATGAGAGTTCTTTAGGTGGTTTGGTCGACACATGGTCCAAACTTTACTCCGTTTAAGTTTTTGACAGCTCGGAACACAAAGTTCGTCAAAATGAGAGTATTTCATCTAGTTTGGACGAAGTTGGTCCAAACTTTGCTCCGTTTGAGGTGCGAGAGAGTTTGGAACTCAAAGTTCTTCCCAATGAGAGTTCGTTAGGTGGTTTGGATGACACATGGTCCAAACTTTACTCCGTTTAAGTTTTTGAGAGCTCGAAACCAAAAGTTCATCCCAATGAGAGTTTTTCATCTAGTTTCGACGAAGTTGGTCCAAACTTTGCTCCGTTTGAGTTTCGAGAGGGTTTGGAACTCAAAGTTCGTCCCAATGAGAGTTCTTTAGGTGGTTTGGACGACAAGTGGTCCAAACTTTACTCTGTTTAAGTTTTTGAGAGATCGAAACCCAAAGTTCGTCCCAATGAGAGTTTTTCATCTAGTTTCGACAAAGTTGGACCAAACTTTGCTCCGTTTGAGTTGCAAGAGAGTTTGGAACTCAAAGTTCTTCCCAAATGAGAGTTCTTTAGATGGTTTGGATGACACATGGTCCAAACTTTACTCCGTTTAAGTTTTGGAGAGCTCGAAACCCAAAGTTCGTCCCAATGAGAGTATTTCATCTAGTTTGGACGAAGTTGGTCCAAACTTTTCTCCGTTTGAGTTTACAGAGAGTTTAGAACTCAAAGTTCTTCCCAATGAGAGTTCTTTAGGTGGTTTGGATAACACATGGTCCAAACTTTACTCCGTTTAAGTTTTTGAGAGCTCGGAACCCAAAGTTCATCCCAATGAGAGTTTTTCATCTAGTTTCGACGAAGTTGGTCGAAACTTTGCTCCGTTTGAGTTTCGAGAGAGTTTGGAACTCAAAGTTCGTCCCAATGAGAGTTCTTTAGGTGGTTTGGACGAAAAATGGTCCAAACTTTACTCCGTTTAAGTTTTTGAGAGCTCGGAACCCAAAGTTCATCCCAATGAGAGTTTTTCATCTAGTTGGGACGAAGTTGGTCCAAACTTTGCTCCGTTTGATTTTCGAGAGAGTTTGGAACGCAAAGTTATTCCCAATGAGAGTTCTTTAGGTGATTTGGATGACACATGGTTCAAACTTTACTTCGTTTAAGTTTTTGAGAGCTCGGAATCATAAGTTCGTCCCAATGAGAGTTTTTCATCTAGTTTGGACAAAGTTGGACCAAACTTTGCTCCGTTTGAGTTGCGAGAGAGTTTGGAACTCAAAGTTCTTCCCAAATGAGAGTTCTTTAGATGGTTTGGATGACACATGGTCCAAACTTTACTCCGTTGAAGTTTTGGAGAGCTCGAAACCCAAAGTTCGTCCCAATGAGAGTTTTTCATCTAGTTTGGACGAAGTTGGTCCAAACATTGCTCCGTTTGATTTTCGAGAGAGTTTGGAACTCAAAGTTCTTCCCAAGGAGAGTTCTTTAGGTGGTTTGGACGACACATGGAACAAACTTTACTCTGTTTAAGTTTTTGAGAGCGCGGAACCGAGAGTTCGTCCCAATGAGAGTTTTTCATCTAGTTTGGACGAAGTTGGTCCAAACCTTGCACTGTTTGAGTTTCGAGAGAGTTTGGAACTCCAAGTTCGTCCAAATGAGAGTTCTTTAGGTGGTTTGGACGACACATTGTCCAAACATTGCTCCGTTTAAGTTTTTGAGAGCTCGGAACCCAAACTTGGTTCCAATTAGAGTTTTTCATCTAGTTTGGACGAAGTTCGTCAAAACTTTGCTCCGTTTGAGTTTCGAGAGAGTTTTGAACTCAAAGTTCGTCCCCATGAGAGTTCTTTAGGTGGTCTGGACGACACATGGTCCAAACTTTACTCCGTTTAAGTTTTTGAGAGCTCGGAACCCAAAGTTGGTCCCAATGAGAGTTTTTCATCTAGTTTGGACGAAGTTGGTCCAAACTTTGCTCCGTTTGAGTTTCGAGAGAGTTTGGACAACACATGGTCGAAACTTTACTCCTTTTATGTTTTTTAGAGCTCGGAACCCAAAGTTTGTCCCAATGAGAGCTTTTCATCTAGTTCTGACGAAGTTGGTCCAAACTTTGCTCCATTAGAGTTTCGAGAGAGTTTGGAACTCCAAGTTCGTCCAAATGAGAGTTCTTTAGGTGGTTTGGTCGACACATGGTCCAAACTTTACTCCGTTTAAGTTTTTGACAGCTCGGAACACAAAGTTCGTCAAAATGAGAGTATTTCATCTAGTTTGGACGAAGTTGGTCCAAACTTTGCTCCGTTTGAGGTGCGAGAGAGTTTGGAACTCAAAGTTCTTCCCAATGAGAGTTCGTTAGGTGGTTTGGATGACACATGGTCCAAACTTTACTCCGTTTAAGTTTTTGAGAGCTCGAAACCAAAAGTTCATCCCAATGAGAGTTTTTCATCTAGTTTCGACGAAGTTGGTCCAAACTTTGCTCCGTTTGAGTTTCGAGAGAGTTTGGAACTCAAAGTTCGTCCCAATGAGAGTTCTTTAGGTGGTTTGAACGACATATGGTCCAAACTTTACTCCGTTTACGTTTTTGAGAGATCGGAAGCTAAAGTTAGTCCCAATGAGAGTTTTTCATCTAGTTTGGACGAAGTTGGTCCAAATTTGCTCCGTTTGAGGTGCGAGAGAGTTTGGAACTCAAAGTTCTTCCAAATGAGAGTTCGTTAGGTGGTTTGGATGACACATGGTCCAAACTTTACTCCGTTTATGTTTTTGAGAGCTCGGAACCCAAAGTTCATCCCAATGAGAGTGTTTCATCTAGTTTCGACGAAGTTGGTCCAAACTTTTATCCGTTTGAGTTTCGAGAGAGTTTGGAACTCAAAGTTCATCCCAATGAGAGTTCTTTAGGTGGTTTGGACGACAAATGGTCCAAACTTTACTCTGTTTAAGTTTTTGAGAGCTCGGAACCCAAAGTTCGTCCCAATGAGAGTATTTCATCTAGTTTGGACGAAGTTGGTCCAATCTTTCCTCAGTTTGAGTTTACAGTGAGTTTGGAACTCAAAGTTCTTCCCAATGAGAGTTCTTAAGGTGGTTTGGATGACACATGGTTCAAACTTTACTCCGTTTAAGTTTTTGAGAGCTCGGAACCCAAAGTTCATCCCAATGGGAGTTTTTCATCTAGTTTCGATGAAGTTGGTTCAAACTTTGCTCCGTTTGAGTTCCGAGAGAGTTTGGAACTCAAAGTTCGTCCCAATGAGAGTTCTTTAGGTGGTTTGGACGACAAATGGTCCAAACTTTAATCCGTTTAAGTTTTTGAGAGCTCAGAACCCAAAGTTTGTCCGAATGAGAGTTTTTCATCTAGTTTGGACGAAGTTTGTCCAAACATTGCTCCGTTTGATTTTCGAGAGAGTTTGGAACTCAAAGTTCATCCCAATGAGAGTTCTTTAGGTGGTTTGGACGACAAATGGTCCAAACTTTACTCTGTTTAAGTTTTTGAGAGCTCGGAACCCAAAGTTCGTCCCAATGAGAGTATTTCATCTAGTTTGGACGAAGTTGGTCCAAACTTTGCTCCGTTTGAGTTTACAGGGAGTTTGGAACTCAAAGTTCTTCCCAATGAGAGTTCTTTAGGTGGTTTGGATGACACATGGTCCAAACTTTACTCCGTTTAAGTTTTTGAGAGCTCGGAACCCAAAGTTCATCCCAATGAGAGTTTTTCATCTAGTTTCGACGAAGTTGGTCCAAACTTTGCTCCGTTTGAGTTTCGAGAGAGTTTGGAACTCAAAGTTCGTCCCAAAGAGAGTTCTTTAGGTGGTTTGGAGGACAAATGGTCCAAACTTTACTCCGTTTAAGTTTTTGAGAGCTCGGAACCCAAAGTTCGTCCCAATGAGAGTTTTTCATCTAGTTTGGACGAAGTTGGTCCAAACATTGCTCCGTTTGATTTTCGAGAGAGTTTGGAACTCCAAGTTCGTCCAAATGAGAGTTCTTTAGGTGGTTTGGACGACACATTGTCCAAACATTACTCCGTTTCAGTTTTTGAGAGCTCGGAACCCAAAGTTGGTTCCAATTAGAGTTTTTCATCTAGTTTGGACGAAGTTGGTCCAAACTTTGCTCCGTTTGAGTTTCGAGAGAGTTATGAACTAAAAGTTCGTCCCAATGAGAGTTCTTTAGGTGGTATGGACGACACATGGTTCAAACTTTACTCCGTTTAAGTTTTTGAGAGCTCGGAACCCAAAGTTGGTCCCAATGAGAGTTTTTCATCTAGTTTGGACGAAGTTGGTCCAAACTTTGCTCCGTTTGATTTTCGAGAGAGTTTGGAACTCAAAGTTCTTCCCAATGAGAGTTCTTTAGGTGGTTTGGATGACACATGGAACAAACTTTACTCTGTTTAACTTTTTGAGAACGCGGAACCGAAAGTTCATCCCAATGAGAGTTTTTCATCTAGTTTGGACGAAGTTGGTCCAAACCTTGCACTGTTTGAGTTTCGAGAGAGTTTGGAACTCCAAGTTCGTCCAAATGAGAGTTCTTTAGGTGGTTTGGACGGCACATTGTCCAAACATTACTCCGTTTAAGTTTTTGAGAGCTCGGAACCCAAAGTTGGTTCCAATGAGAGTTTTTCATCTAGTTTGGACGAAGTTGGTCCAAACTTTGCTCCGTTTGAGTTTCGAGAGAGTTTTGAACTCAAAGTTCGTCCCAATGAGAGTTCTTTAGGCGTATGGACGACACATGGTCCAAACTTTACTCCGTTTAATTTTTTGAGAGCTCGGAACCCAAAGTTGGTCCCAATGAGAGTTTTTCATCTAGTTCGGACGAAGTTGGTCCAAACTTTGCTCCGTTTGAGTTTCGAGAGAGTTTGGAACTCAAAGTTCTTCCCAATGAGAGTTCTTTAGGTGGTTTGGATGACACATGGTCCAAACTTTACTCCGTTTAAGTTTTTGAGAGCGCGTGATATGAATCCTACCATGCTATCCAAGACCTAAAGAAAAGCTTAAAAATGGTGATGCATTAAATGCACTCAAGCTTCATTGAAGACAACTCAAAGCGTCATTTATGGAACATGGACTTCAAGATACTTCAAGTGAGGCTTCATTTATACATGGGAGGTTACAAACATTAAGTTGGCTGATTGAAAACTCCTATTCTCGGATTTATGGTGCCTTTTGAATGTATTTTCAATTTCATGTCATTTTATTTACTTTTTAGGTTACATTTAGTTAATGGCTGATTATGGTCATAAAGTTGGAATGTTACAACTCTTCAAATGCCTCATGGAAGGTCTAGGGTTCAATTTTAAGGCTATATAATGCCATGTAATTCCTTTGTAAAAACAAGACTTGGAAAATGTAGTAAAATAAGCCTTTGAGCTTTTCCTTTAGCCTAGAGCTAAGTTTCTTTGCAATTCTATGTAGTTTAGGTTGCATGCTTAGAATCATTCAAGCTTGACTTGATCAATCATGCTTGTGGAGTGATTCGAATCTCAAGCAAGTTTCTCGCCTTGAGATATTTGATCGACAAGGTAATCCGGTTTTTACTTTCCTTGGGTTGATTTTCTAATCAGTTTTGGGGTTTTCAGATTTGAGATCTAAAGGTCTTGTTTTTCAGCAAGGTTGTTAGATACATTTCCTGGGAGTTTCATGACATTTGGTATCAGAGCTGCTTTGATTCACAACAGCGCGGAACCCAAAGTTCGTCCCAATGAGAGTTTTTCATCTAGTTTTGACGAAGGTTGTCCAAACATTGCTCCATTTGATTTTCGAGAGAGTTGGGAACTCAAAGTTCTTCCCAATGAGAGTTCTTTAGGTGGTTTGGACGACCAATGGAACAAACTTTACTCCGTTTAAGTTTTTGAGAGCACGGAACCGAAAGTTCGTCCCATTGAGAGTTTTTCATCTAGTTTGGACGAAGTTGGTCCAAACCTTGCTCCGTTTGAGTTTCGAGATAGTTTGGAACTCCAAGTTCGTCCAAATGAGAGTTCTTTAGGTGGTTTGGACGACACATTGTCCAAACATTACTACGTTTAAGTTTTTGAGAGCTCGGAATCCAAACTTGGTCCCAATGAGAGTTTTTCATCTAGTTTGGATGAAGTTGGTCCAAACTTTGCTCCGTTTGAGTTTCGAGAGAGTTTTGAACTCAAAGTTCGTCCCAATGAGAGTTCTTTAGGCGTATGGACGACACATGGTCCAAACTTTACTCCGTTTAATTTTTTGAGAGCTCGGAACCCAAAGTTGGTCCCAATGAGAGTTTTTCATCTAGTTCGGACGAAGTTGGTCAAAACTTTGCTACGTTTGAGTTTCGAGAGAGTTTGGAACTCAAAGTTTGTCCCAATGAGAGTTCTTTAGGAAGTTTGAACGACATATGGTCCAAACTTTACTCCGTTTAAGTTTTTGAGAGCTCGGAACCCAAAGATGGTCCCAATGAGAGTTTTTCATCTAGTTTGGACGAAGTTGGTCCAAACTTTCCTCCGTTTGATTTTCGAGAGAGTTTGGAACTCAAAGTTCTTCCCAATGAGAGTTTTTAGGTGGTTTGGACGACACATGGTCCAAACTTTACTCTGTTTAAGTTTTTGAGAGCTCGGAACCCAAAGTTCGTCAAAATGAGAGTATTTCATCTAGTTTGGACGAAGTTGATCCAAACCTTGCTACGTTTGAGTTTCGAGAGAGTTTGGAACTCAAAGTTCTACCCAATGAGAGTTTTTTAGGTGGTTCGGACGACACATGGTCCAAACTTTACTCCGTTTAAGTTTTTAGAGCTCGGAACCAAAAGTTCGTCCCAATGAGGGTTTTTCATCTAGTTTGGACGAAGTTGGTCCAAACTTTGCTCCGTTTGATTTTCGAGAGAGTTTGGAACTCAAAGTTAATCCCAATGAGAGTTCTTTAGGTGGTTTGGCCGACACATGGTCCAAACTTTACTCCGATTAAGTTTTTGAGAGCTTGGAACCAAAAGTTCGTCCCAATCAGAGTTTTTCATCTAGTTTGGACGATGTTGGTCCAAACTTTGCTCCGTTTGATTTTCGAGAGAGTTTGGAACTCAAAGTTCTACCCAATGAGAGTTCTTTAGGTGGTTCGGACGACACATGGTCCAAACTTTTCTCCGTTTAAGTTTTTAGAGCTCGGAACCAAAAGTTCGTCCCAATGAGGGTTTTTCATCTAGTTTGGACGAAGTTGGTCCAAACTTTGCTCCATTTGATTTTCGAGAGAGTTTGGAACTCAAAGTTAATCCCAATGAGAGTTCTTTAGGTGGTTTGGTCGACACATGGTCCAAACTTTACTTCGATTAAGTTTTTGAGAGCTCGGAACAAAAAGTTCGTCCCAATCAGAGTTTTTCATCTAGTTTGGACGAAGTTGGTCCAAACTTTGCTCCGTTTGATTTTCGAGAGAGATTGGAACTCAAAGTTCTTCCCAATGAGAGTTCTTTAGGTGGTTTGGACGACACATGGTTCGAACTTTACTCCGTTTAAGTTTTTGAGAGCTCGGAAACCAAAGTTCATCCCAATGAGAGTTTTTCATCTAGCTTGGACGAAGTTGGTCCAAACTTTGATCCGTTTGAGTTGCGAGAGAGTTTGGAACTCAAAGTTCTTCCCAATGAGAGTTCTTTAGGTGGTTTGGATGAGACATGGTCCAAAGTTTAGTCCGTGTAAGTTTTTGAGAGCTCGGAACCAAAAGTTCGTCCCAATGAGAGTTTTTCATCTAGTTTGGACAAAGATGGTCCAAACTTTGCTCCGTTTGAGTTTCGAGGGAATTTGGAACTCAAAGCTCGTCCCAATGAGAGTTCTTTAGGTGGTTTGGACGACAAATGGTCCAAACTTTACTCCGTTTAAGTTTTTGAGAGCTCAGAACGCAAAGTTCGTCCCAATGAGAGTTTTTCATCTAGTTTGGACGAAGTTGGTCCAAACTTTGCTCCATTTGATTTTGGAGAGAGTTTGGAACTCAAAGTTCTTCCCAATGAGAGTTCTTTAGGTGGTTTGGACGACACATGGTCCAAACTTTACTCCGTTTAAGTTTTTGAGAGCTCGGAACCCAAAGTTCGTCCCAATGAGAGTTTTTCATCTAGTTTGGACGAAGTTGGTCCAAACTTTGCTCCGTTTGATTTTCGAGAGAGTTTGGAACTCAAAGTTCGTCCCAATGAGAGTTCTTTAGGTGGTTTGGACGACAAATGGGCCAAACTTTACTCCGTTTAAGTTTTTGAGAGCTCGGAACGCAAAGTTCGTCCGAATGAGAGTTTTTCATCTAGTTTGGACGAAGTTTGTCCAAACTTTGGTCCGTTTAAGTTTCGAGAGAGTTTGGAACTCAAAGTTCATCCCAAATGAGAATTCTTTAGGTGGTTTGGACGAAAAATGGTCCAAACTTTACTCCGTTTAAGTTTTTGAGAGCTCGGAACCCAAAGTTCGTCTCAATGAGAGTTTTTCAGCTAGTTTGGACGAAGTTGGTCGAAACTTTGCTCCGTTAGAGTTCCGAGAGAGTTTGGAACTCAAAGTTCGTCCAAATGAGAGTTCTTTAGGTGGTTTGGACGACACATGGTCAAAACTTTACTCCGTTTAAGTTTTTGAGAGCGCAGAACCCAAAGTTCGTCCCAATGAGAGTTTTTCATCTAGTTTGGACGAAGTTGGTCCAAACTTTGCTCCGTCTGATTTTCGAGAGAGTTTGGAACTCAAAGTTCTTCCCAATGAGAGTTCTTTAGGTGGTTTGGACGACAAATGGTCCAAACTTTACTCCGTTTAAGTTTTTGAGAGCTCGGAACCCAAAGTTCGTCTCAATGAGAGTTTTTCAGCTAGTTTGGACGATGTTGGTCCAAACTTTGCTCCGTTAGAGTTCCGAGAGAGTTTGGAACTCAAAGTTCGTCCAAATGAGAGTTATTTAGGTGGTTTGGACGACACATGGTCAAAACTTTACTCCGTTTAAGTTTTTGAGAGCTCGGAACCCAAAGTTCGTCCCAATGAGAGTTTTTCATCTAGTTTCGACGAAGTTGGTCCAAACTTTGCTCCGTTTGAGTTTCGAGAGAGGTATGAAGTCAAAGTTCGCCCCAATGAGAGTTCTTTAGGTGCTTTGGACGACACATGGTCCAAACTTTACTCCGTTTAAGTGTTTGAGAGCTCGGAACCCAAAGTTCGTCCCAATGAGAGTTTTTCATCTAGTTTCGACGAAGTTGGTCCAAACTTTGCTCCGTTTGAGTTTCGAGAGAGGTATGAAGTCAAAGTTCGCCGCAATGAGAGTTCTTTAGGTGCTTTGGACGACACATGGTCCAAACTTTACTCCGTTTAAGTTTTTGAGAGCTCGGAACCCAAAGTTCGTCCCAATGAGAGTTTTTCATCTAGTTTGGACGAAGTAGGTCCAAACTTCGCTCTGTTTGATTTTCGAGAGAGTTTGGAACTCCAAGTTCTTCCCAATGAGAGTTCTTTCGGTGGTTTGGACGACAAATGGTCCAAACTTTACTCCGTTTAAGTTTTTGAGAGCTCGGAACCCAAAGTTCGTCCCAATTAGAGTTTTTCATCTAGTTTGGACGAAGTTGGTCCAAACTTTTCTCTGTTAGAGTTCCGGGAGAGTTTGGAACTCCAAGTTCGTCCAAATAAGAGTTCTTTAGGTGGTTTGGTTGACACATGGTCCAAACTTTACTCCGTTTAGGTTTTTAAGAGCGCAGAACCCAAAGTTCATCCCAATGAGAGTTTTTCATCTAGTTTGGACGAAGTTGGTCCAAACTTTGCTCCGTTTGATTTTCGAGAGAGGTATGAAGTCAAAGTTCGCCCCAATGAGAGTTCTTTAGGTGCTTTGGACGACACATGGTCCAAACTTTACTCCGTTTCAGTGTTTGAGAGCTCGGAACCCAAAGTTCGTCCCAATGAGAGTTTTTCATCTAGTTTCGACGAAGTTGGTCCAAACTTTGCTCCTTTTGAGTTTCGAGAGAGGTATGAAGTCAAAGTTCGCCGCAATGAGAGTTCTTTAGGTGCTTTGGACGACACATGGTCCAAACTTTACTCCGTTTAAGTTTTTGAGAGCTCGGAACCCAAAGTTCGTCCCAATGAGAGTTTTTCATCTAGTTTGGACGAAGTAGGTCCAAACTTTTCTCCGTTTGATTTTCGAGAGAGTTTGGAACTCAAAGTTCTTTCCAATGAGAGTTCTTTCGGTGGTTTGGACGAAAAATGGTCCAAACTTTACTCCGTTTAAGTTTTTGAGAGCTCGGAACCCAAAGTTCGTCCCAATGAGAGTTTTTCATCTAGTTTCGACGAAGTTGGTCCAAACTTTTCACCGTTAGAGTTCTGAGAGAGTTTGGAACTCCAAGTTCGTCCAAATGAGAGTTCTTTAGGTGGTTTGGATGACACATGGTCCAAACTTTACTCCGGTTAGGTTTTTAAGAGCGCAGAACCCAAAGTTCATCCCAATGAGAGTTTTTCATCTAGTTTGGACGAAGTTGGTCCAAAGTTTGCTTTGTTTTATTTTCGAGAGAGTTTGGAACTCAAAGTTCTTCCCAATGAGAGTTCTTTAGGTGGTTTGGTCGACATATGGTCCAAACATTACTCCGTTTAAGTTTTTGAGAGCTCGGAACCCAAAGTTCGTCCCAATGATAGTTTTTCATCTAGTTTGGACGAAGTTTGTCCAAACTTTGCTCCGTTAGAGTTCCGAGAAACTTTACTCCGTTTAGGTTTTTAAGAGCGCAGAACCCAAAGTTCGTCCCGATGAGAGTTTTTCATCTAGTTTGGACGAAGTTGGTCCAAACTTTGCTCCGTTTGATTTTCGAGAGTGTTTGGAACTCAAAGTTCTTCCCAATAAGAGTTCTTTAGCTGGTTTTGACGACAAATGGTCCAAACTTTACTCCGTTAAGTTTTTGAGAGCTCGGAACCCAAAGTTCGTCCCAATGAGAGTTTTTCATCTAGTTTGGACGAAGTTGGTCCAAACTTTGCTCCGTTAGAGTTCCGAGAGAGTTTGGAACTAAAAGTTCATCCAAATGAGAGTTCTTTAGGTGGTTTGGACGACACATGGTCAAAACTATACTCCGTTTAAGTTTTTGAGAGAGCGGAACCCAAAGTTCGTCCCGATGAGAGTTTTTCATCGAGTTTGGACGAAGTTTGTCCAAAATTTGCTCCGTTTGATTTTCGAGAAAATTTGGAACTCAACGTTCTTCACAATAAGAGTTCTTTAGGTGGTTTGGATGACAAATGGTCAAAACTTTACTCTGTTTAAGTTTTTGAGAGCTCGGAACTAAAAGTTCGTCCCAATGAGAGTTTTTCATCTAGTTTCGACGAAGTTGGTCCAAACTTTTCACCGTTAGAGTTCTGAGAGAGTTTGGAACTCCAAGTTCGTCCAAATGAGAGTTCTTTAGGTGGTTTGGATGACACATGGTCCAAACTTTACTCCGGTTAGGTTTTTAAGAGCGCAGAACCCAAAGTTCATCCCAATGAGAGTTTTTCATCTAGTTTGGACGAAGTTGGTCCAAAGTTTGCTCTGTTTGATTTTCGAGAGAGTTTGGAACTCAAAGTTCTTCCCAATGAGAGTTCTTTAGGTGGTTTGGTCGACATATGGTCCAAACATTACTCCGTTTAAGTTTTTGAGAGCTCGGAACCCAAAGTTCGTCCCAATGATAGTTTTTCATCTAGTTTGGACGAAGTTTGTCCAAACTTTGCTCCGTTAGAGTTCCGAGAAACTTTACTCCGTTTAGGTTTTTAAGAGCGCAGAACCCAAAGTTCGTCCCGATGAGAGTTTTTCATCTAGTTTGGACGAAGTTGGTCCAAACTTTGCTCCGTTTGATTTTCGAGAGTGTTTGGAACTCAAAGTTCTTCCCAATAAGAGTTCTTTAGCTGGTTTTGACGACAAATGGTCCAAACTTTACTCCGTTAAGTTTTTGAGAGCTCGGAACCCAAAGTTCGTCCCAATGAGAGTTTTTCATCTAGTTTGGACGAAGTTGGTCCAAACTTTGCTCCGTTAGAGTTCCGAGAGAGTTTGGAACTAAAAGTTCATCCAAATGAGAGTTCTTTAGGTGGTTTGGACGACACATGGTCAAAACTATACTCCGTTTAAGTTTTTGAGAGAGCGGAACCCAAAGTTCGTCCCGATGAGAGTTTTTCATCGAGTTTGGACGAAGTTTGTCCAAAATTTGCTCCGTTTGATTTTCGAGAAAATTTGGAACTCAACGTTCTTCACAATAAGAGTTCTTTAGGTGGTTTGGATGACAAATGGTCAAAACTTTACTCTGTTTAAGTTTTTGAGAGCTCGGAACTAAAAGTTCGTCCCAATGAGAGATTTTCATCTAGTTTCGACGAAGTTGGTCCAAACTTTTCACCGTTAGAGTTCTGAGAGAGTTTGGAACTCCAAGTTCGTCCAAATGAGAGTTCTTTAGGTGGTTTGGATGACACATGGTCCAAACTTTACTCCGGTTAGGTTTTTAAGAGCGCAGAACCCAAAGTTCATCCCAATGAGAGTTTTTCATCTAGTTTGGACGAAGTTGGTCCAAAGTTTGCTCTGTTTGATTTTCGAGAGAGTTTGGAACTCAAAGTTCTTCCCAATGAGAGTTCTTTAGGTGGTTTGGTCGACATATGGTCCAAACATTACTCCGTTTAAGTTTTTGAGAGCTCGGAACCCAAAGTTCGTCCCAATGATAGTTTTTCATCTAGTTTGGACGAAGTTTGTCCAAACTTTGCTCCGTTAGAGTTCCGAGAAACTTTACTCCGTTTAGGTTTTTAAGAGCGCAGAACCCAAAGTTCGTCCCGATGAGAGTTTTTCATCTAGTTTGGACGAAGTTGGTCCAAACTTTGCTCCGTTTGATTTTCGAGAGAGTTTGGAACTCAAAGTTCTTCCCAATAAGAGTTCTTTAGCTGGTTTTGACGACAAATGGTCCAAACTTTACTCCGTTAAGTTTTTGAGAGCTCGGAACCCAAAGTTCGTCCCAATGAGAGTTTTTCATCTAGTTTGGACGAAGTTGGTCCAAACTTTGCTCCGTTAGAGTTCCGAGAGAGTTTGGAACTAAAAGTTCATCCAAATGAGAGTTCTTTAGGTGGTTTGGACGACACATGGTCAAAACTATACTCCGTTTAAGTTTTTGAGAGAGCGGAACCCAAAGTTCGTCCCGATGAGAGTTTTTCATCGAGTTTGGACGAAGTTTGTCCAAAATTTGCTCCGTTTGATTTTCGAGAAAATTTGGAACTCAACGTTCTTCACAATAAGAGTTCTTTAGGTGCTTTGGATGACAAATGGTCCAAACTTTACTCTGTTTAAGTTTTTGAGAGCTCGGAACTAAAAGTTCGTCCCAATGAGAGTTTTTCATCTAGTTTCGACGAAGTTGGTCCAAACTTTGCTCCGTGTGAGTTTCGATGGAGGTATGAAGTCAAAGTTCGCCCCAATGAGAGTTCTTTAGGTGCTTTGGACGACACATGGTTCAAACTTTACTCCGTTTAAGTGTTTGAGAGCTCGGAACCCAAAGTTCGTCCCAATGAGAGTTTTTCATCTAGTTTGGACGAAGTAGGTCCAAACTTTGCTCCATTTGATTTTCGAGAGAGTTTGGAACTCAAAGTTCTTCCAAATGAGAGTTCTTTAGGTGGTTTGACGAAAAATGGTCCAAACTTTACTCCGTTTAAGTTTTTGAGAGCTCGGAACCCAAAGTTCGTCGCAATGAGAATTTTTCATCTAGTTTGAACGAAGTTGGTCCAAACTTTTCTCCGTTAGAGTTCCGAGAGAGTTTGGAACTCAAAGTTCGTCCAAATGACAGTTCTTTAGGTGGTTTGGACGACACATGGTCAAAACTTTACTCCGTTTAAGTTTTTGAGAGTGCGGAACCCAAAGTTCGTCCCAATGAGAGTTTTTCATCGAGTTTGGACGAAGTTGGTCCAAACTTTGCTCCGTTTGATTTTCGAGAGAATTTGGAACTCAACGTTTTTCCCAATAAGAGTTCTTTAGGTGGTTTGGATGACAAATGGTCCAAACTTAACTCTGTTTAAGTTTTTGAGAGCTCGGAACCCAAAGTTCGTCCCAATGAGAGTTTTTCATTTAGTTTCGACGAAGTTGGTCCAAACTTTGCTCCGTTTGAGTTTCGAGAGAGGTATGAAGTCAAAGTTCGCCCCAATGAGAGTTCTTTAGGTGCTTTAGACGACACATGGTCCAAACTTTACTCCGTTTAAGTGTTTGAGAGCTCGGAACCCAAAGTTCGTCCCAATGAGAGTTTTTCATCTAGTTTCGACGAAGTTGGTCCAAACTTTGCTCCGTTTGAGTTTCGAGAGAGGTATGAAGTCAAAGTTCGCCGCAATGAGAGTTCTTTAGGTGCTTTGGACGACACATGGTCCAAACTTTACTCCGTTTAAGTTTTTGAGAGCTCGGAACCCAAAGTTCGTCCCAATTGGAGTTTTTCATCTAGTTTGGACGAAGTAGGTCCAAACTTTGCTCCGTTTGATTTTCGAGAGAGTTTCGAACTCAAATTTCTTCCCAATGAGAGTTCTTTCGGTGGTTTGGACGACAAATGGTCCAAACTTTACTCCGTTTAAGTTTTTGAGAGCTCGGAACCCAAAGTTCGTCCCAATGAGAGTTTTTCATCTAGTTTGGACGAAGTTGGTCCAAACTTTTCTCCGTTAGAGTTCCGAGAGAGTTTGGAACTCAAAGTTCGTCCAAATGAGAGTTCTTTATGTGGTTTGGTTGACACATGGTCCAAACTTTACTCCGTTTAGGTTTTTAAGAGCGCAGAACCCAAAGTTCATCCCAATGAGAGTTTTTCATCTAGTTTGGACGAAGTTGGTCCAAACTTTGCTCCGTTTGATTTTCGAGAGAGTTTGGAACTCAAAGTTCTTCCCATTGAGAGTTCTTTAGGTGGTTTGGTCGACATATGGTCCAAACATTACTCCGTTTAAGTTTTTGAGAGCTCGGAACCCAAAGTTCGTCCCAATGATAGTTATTCATCTAGTTTGGACGAAGTTTGTCCAAACTTTGCTCCGTTAGAGTTCCGAGAGAGTTTGGAACTCCAAGTTCGTCCAAATGAGAGTTCTTTAGGTGGTTTGGATGACACATGGTCCAAACTTTACTCCGTTTAGGTTTTTAAGAGCGTAGAACCCAAAGTTCGTCCCGATGAGAGTTTTTCATCTAGTTTGGACGAAGTTGGTCCAAACTTTGCTCCTTTTGATTTTCGAGAGATTTGGAACTCAAAGTTCTTCCCAATGAGAGTTGTTTAGGTGGTTTGGACGACAAATGGTCCAAACTTTACTCCGTTTAAGTTTTTGAGAGCTCGGAACCGAAAGTTCGTCCCAATGAGAGTTTTTCATCTACTTTGAACGAAGTCGGTCCAAACTTTGCTCCGTTAGAGGTGCGAGAGAGTTTGGAACTCAGAGTTCATCCAAATGAGAGTTCTTTAGGTGGTTTGGACGACACATGGTCAAAACTTTACTCCGTTTAAGTTTTTGAGAGTGCGGAACCCAAAGTTCGCCCCAATGCGAGTTTTTCATCGAGTTTGGACGAAGTTGGTCCAAACTTTGCTCCGTTTGATTTTCGAGAGAATTTGGAACTCAACGTTCTTACCAATAAGAGTTCTTTAGGTGGTTTGGATGACAAATGGTCCAAACTTAACTCTGTTTAAGTTTTTGAGAGCTCGGAACCCAAAGTTCGTCCCAATGAGAGTTTTTCATCTAGTTTCGACGAAGTTGGTCCAAACTTTGGTTCGTTTGAGTTTCAAGAGAGTTTGGAACTCAAAGTTCATCCCAATGAGAGTTCTTTAGGTGGTTTGGACGACACATGGTCCAAACTTTACTTCGTTTAAGTTTTTGAGAGCTCGGAACCCAAAGTTCGTCCCAAAGAGAGTTTTTAATCTAGTTTTGACGAAGTTGGTCCAAACTTTGCCCCGTTTGAGTTTCGAGAGAATTTGGAACTCAAAGTTCTTCCCAATGAGAGTTCTTTAGGTGGTTTGGACGACACATGGTCCAAACTTTACTCCGTTTAAGTTTTTGAGAGCTCGGAACCCAAAGTTCATCCCAATGAGAGTTTTTCATCTAGTTTGGACGAAGTTGGTCCAAACTTTGCTCCGTTTGATTTTCGAGAGAGTTTGGAACTCAAAGTTCTTCCCAATGAGAGTTCTTTTGGTGGTTTGGACGACAAATGGCCCAAACTTTACTCCGTTTAAGTTTTTGAGAGCTCGGAACCCAAAGTTCGTCCCAATGAGAGTTTTCATCTAGTTTGGACGAAGTTGGTCCAAACTTTGCTCCGTTTCATTTTCGAGAGAGTTTGGAACTCCAAGTTCGTCCAAATGAGAGTTCTTTAGGTGGTTTGGACGACACATGGTCAAAACTTTACTCCGTTTAAGTTTTTGAGAGTGCGGAACCCAAAGTTCGTTCCAATGAGAGTTTTTCATCGAGTTTGGACGAAGTTGGTCCAAACTTTGCTCCGTTTGATTTTCGAGAGAATTTGGAACTCAACGTTCTTACCAATAAGAGTTCTTTAGGTGGTTTGGATGACAAATCGTCCAAACTTAACTCTGTTTAAGTTTTTGAGAGCTCGGAACCCAAAGTTCGTCCCAATGAGAGTTTTTCATCTAGTTTCGACGAAGTTTGTCCAAACTTTGGTTCGTTTGAGTTTCAAGAGAGTTTGGAACTCAAAGTTCATCCCAATGAGAGTTCTTTAGGTGGTTTGGATGACACATGGTCCAAACTTTACTTCGTTTAAGTTTTTGAGAGCTCGGAACCCAAAGTTCGTCCCAAAGAGAGTTTTTAATCTAGTTTTGACGAAGTTGGTCCAAACTTTGCCCCGTTTGAGTTTCGAGAGAATTTGGAACTCAAAGTTCTTCCCAATGAGAGTTCTTTAGGTGGTTTGGACGACACATGGTCCAAACTTTACTCCGTTTAAGTTTTTGAGAGCTCGGAACCCAAAGTTCGTCCCAATGATAGTTTTTCATCTAGTTTGGACGAATTTTGTCCAAACTTTGCTCCGTTAGAGTTCCGAGAGAGTTTGAAACTCCAAGTTCGTCAAAATGAGAGTTCTTTAGGTGGTTTGGATGACACATGGTCCAAACTTTACTCCGTTTAGGTTTTTAAGAGCGCAGAACCCAAAGTTCGTCCCAATGTGAGTTTTTCATCTAGTTTGGACGAAGTTGGTCCAAACTTTGCTCCGTTTCATTTTCGAGAGAGTTTGGAACTCCAAGTTCGTCCAAATGAGAGTTCTTTAGGTGGTTTGGACGACACATGGTCAAAACTTTACTCCGTTTAAGTTTTTGAGAGCTCGAAACCAAAAGTTCGTCCCAATGAGAGTTTTTCATCTAGTTTGGACGAAGTTTGTCCAAACCTTGTTCCGTCTAATTTTCGAGAGAGTTTGGAACTCAAAGTTCGTCCCAATGAGAGTTCTTTAGGTGGTTTGGACGACAAATGGTCCAAACTTTACTCCGTTTAAGTTTTTGAGAGTTCGGAACCCAAAGTTCGTTCCCATGAGAGTTTTTCATCAAGTTTGGACGAAGTTGGTCCAAACTTATCTCCGTTTTATTTTCGAGAGAGTTTGGAACTCAAATTTCTTCCCAATGAGAGTTCTTTAGGTGGTTTGGACGACACATGGTTCAAACTTTATTCCGTTTAAGTTTTTGAGAGCTCGGAACACAAAGTTCGTCCCAATGATAGTTTTTCATCTAGTTTGGACGAAGTTGGTCCAAACTTTTCTTCGTTAGAGTTCCGAGAGAGTTTGGAATTCAAAGTTCGTCCAAATGAGAGTTCTTTAGGTGGTTTGGACGACACATGGTCAAAAATTTACTCCGTTTAAGTTTTTGAGAGCTCGGAACCCAATGTTCGTCCCAATGATAGTTTTTCATCAAGTTTGGACGAAGTTGGTCAAAACTTTGCTCGGTTTGAGTTTCGAGAGAGTTTGGAACTCAAAGTTCGTCCCAATGAGAATTCTTTAGGTGGTTTGGACGACAAATTGTCCAAACTTTACTCCGTTTAAGTTTTTGAGAGCTCGGAACCCAAAGTTCGTCCCAATGAGAGTTTTTCATCTAGTTTGGACGAAGTTGGTCCAAACTTTGCTCCGTTTGATTTTCGAGAGAGTTTGGAACTCAAATTTCTTCCCAATGAGAGTTCTTTAGGTGGTATGGACGACACATGGTTCAAACTTTATTCCGTTTAAGTTTTTGAGAGCTCGGAACACAAAGTTCGTCCCAATGATAGTTTTTCATCTAGTTTGGACGAAGTTGGTCCAAACTTTTCTTCGTTAGAGTTCCGAGAGAGTTTGGAATTCAAAGTTCGTCCAAATGAGAGTTCTTTAGGTGGTTTGGACGACACATGGTCAAAAATTTACTCCGTTTAAGTTTTTGAGAGCTCGGAACCCAATGTTCGTCCCAATGATAGTTTTTCATCAAGTTTGGACGAAGTTGGTCAAAACTTTGCTCGGTTTGAGTTTCGAGAGAGTTTGGAACTCAAAGTTCGTCCCAATGAGAATTCTTTAGGTGGTTTGGACGACAAATTGTCCAAACTTTACTTCGTTTAAGTTTTTGAGAGCTCGGAACCCAAAGTTCGTCCCAATGAGAGCTTTTCATCTAGTTTTGACGAAGTTGGTCCAAACTTTGCTCCGTTTGATTTTCGAGAGAGTTTGGAACTCAAAGTTCTTCCCAATGAGAGTTCTTTAGGTGGTTTGGTCGACATATGGTCCAAACTTTACTCCGTTTAAGTTTTTGAGAGCTCGGAACCCAAAGTTCGTCCCAATGAGAGCTTTTCATCTAGTTTTGACGAAGTTGGTCCAAACTTTGCTCCGTTTGATTTTCGAGAGAGTTTGGAACTCAAAGTTCTTCCCAATGAGAGTTCTTTAGGTGGTTTGGTCGACATATGGTCCAAACTTTACTCCGTTTAAGTTTTTGAGAGCTCGGAACCCAAAGTTCGTCCCAATGAGAGCTTTTCATCTAGTTTTGACGAAGTTGGTCCAAACTTTGCTCCGTTTGATTTTCGAGAGAGTTTGGAACTCAAAATTCTTCCCAATGAGAGTTCTTTAGGTGGTTTGGACGACACATGGTTCAAACTTTACTCCGTTTAAGTTTTTGAGAGCTCGGAACCCAAAGTTCGTCCCAATGAGAGTATTTCATCTAGTTTGGACGAAGTTGGTCCAAACTTTGCTCCGTTTGAGTTGCGAGAGAGTTTGGAACTCAAAGTTCTTCCCAATGAGAGTTCTTTAGGTTGTTTGGACGACAAATGGTCCAAACTTTAGTCCGTTTAAGTGTTTGAGAGCTCGGAACCCAAAGTTCGTCCCAATGAGAGCTTTTCATCTAGTTTTGACGAAGTTGGTCCAAACTTTGCTCCGTTTGATTTTCGAGAGAGTTTGGAACTCAAAGTTCTTCCCAATGAGAGTTCTTTAGGTGGTTTGGACGACACATGGTTCAAACTTTACTCCGTTTAAGTTTTTGAGAGCTCGGAACCCAAAGTTCGTCCCAATGAGAGCTTTTCATCTAGTTTTGACGAAGTTGGTCCAAACTTTGCTCCGTTTGATTTTCGAGAGAGTTTGGAACTCAAAGTTCTTACCAATGAGAGTTCTTTAGGTGGTTTGGACGACACATGGTTCAAACTTTACTCCGTTTAAGTTTTTGAGAGGTCGGAACCCAAAGTTCGTCCCAATGAGAGCTTTTCATCTAATTTGCCTGAAGTTGGTCCAAACTTTGCTCCGTTTGAGTTGCGAGAGAGTTTGGAACTCAAAGTTCTTCCCAATGAGAGTTCTTTAGGTACTTTGGATGACACATGGTCCAAACTTTACTCCGTTTAAGTTTTTGAGAGCTCGGAACCCAAAGTTCATCCCAATGAGAGTTTTTCATCTAGTTTGGACGAAGTTGGTCCAAACTTTGCTCCGTTTGATTTTTGAGAGAGTTTGGAACTCAACGTTCTTCCCAATAAGAGTTCTTTAGGTGGTTTGGATGACAAATGTTTCAAACTTTACTCCGTTTAAGTTTTTGAGAGCTCGGAACCCAAAGTTCGTCCCAATGAGAGTATTTCATCTAGTTTGGACGAAGTTCGTCCAAACTTTGCTCCGTTTGAGTTGCGAGAGAGTTTGGAACTCAAAGTTCTTCCCAATGAGAGTTCTTTAGGTACTTTGGATGACACATGGTCCAAACTTTACTCCGTTTAAGTTTTTGAGAGCTCGGAACCCAAAGTTCATCCCAATGAGAGTTTTTCAACTAGTTTGGACGAGTTGGTCCAAACTTTGCTCCGTTTGATTTTCGAGAGAGTTTAGAACTCAACGTTCTTCCCAATAAGAGTTCTTTAGGTGGTTTGGATGACAAATGTTTCAAACTTTACTCCGTTTAAGTTTTTGAGAGCTCGGAACCCAAAGTTCGTCCCAATGAGAGTATTTCATCTAGTTTGGACGAAGTTGGTCCAAACTTTGCTCCGTTTGAGTTGCGAGAGAGTTTGGAACTCAAAGTTCTTCCCAATGAGAGTTCTTTAGGTACTTTGGATGACACATGGTCCAAACTTTACTCCGTTTAAGTTTTTGAGAGCTCGGAACCCAAAGTTCATCCCAATGAGAGTTTTTCAACTAGTTTGGACGAGTTGGTCCAAACTTTGCTCCGTTTGATTTTCGAGAGAGTTTAGAACTCAACGTTCTTCCCAATAAGAGTTCTTTAGGTGGTTTGGATGACAAATGTTCCAAACTTTACTCCGTTTAAGTTTTTGAGAGCTCGGAACCCAAAGTTCGTCCAAATGAGAGTTTTTCATCTAGTTTGGACGAAGTTTCTCCAAACTTTGCTCCGTTTGATTTTCGAAAGAGTTTGGAACTCAAAGTTCTTCCCAATGAGAGTTCTGTAGGTGGTTTGGACGACACATGGTTCAAACTTTAGTCCGTTTAAGTTTTTGAGAGCTCGGAACCCAAAGTTGGTCCCAATGAGAGTTTTTCATCTAGTTTGGACGAAGTTGGTCCAAACTTTGCTCCGTTTGATTTTCGAGAGAGTTTGGAACTCAAAGTTCGTCCCAATGAGAGTTCTTTAGGTGGTTTGGACGAAAAATGGTCCAAACTTTACTCCGTTTAAGTGTTTGAGAGCTCGGAACCCAAAGTTCGTCCCAATGAGAGTTTTTCATCTAGTTTCGACGAAGTTTCTCCAAACTTTGCTCCGTTTGATTTTCGAGAGAGTTTGGAACTCAAAGTTCTTCCCAATGAGAGTTCTGTAGGTGGTTTGGACGACACATGGTTCAAACTTTACTCCGTTTAAGTTTTTGAGAGCTCGGAACCCAAAGTTGGTCCCAATGAGAGTTTTTCATCTAGTTTGGACGAAGTTGGTCCAAACTTTGCTCCGTTTGAGTTTCGAGAGAGTTTGGAACTCAAAGTTCGTCCCAATGAGAGTTCTTTAGGTTGTTTGGACGAAAAATGGTCCAAACTTTACTTCGTTTAAGTGTTTGAGAGCTCGGAACCCAAAGTTCGTCCCAATGAGAGTTTTTCATCTAGTTTTGACGAAGTTGGTCCAAACTTTGCTCCGTTTGATTTTCGAGAGAGTTTGGAACTCAAAGTTCTTCCCAATGAGAGTTCTGTAGGTGGTTTGGACGACACATGGTTCAAACTTTACTCCGTTTAAGTGTTTGAGAGCTCGGAACCCAAAGTTCGTCCCAATGAGAGTTTTTCATCTAGTTTGGACGAAGTTGGTCCAAACTTTGCTCCGTTTGAGTTTCGAGAGAGTTTGGAACTCAAAGTTCGTCCCAATGAGAGTTCTTTAGGTGGTTTGGACGACAAATGGTCAGAACTTTACTCCGTTTAAGTGTTTGAGAGCTCGGAACCCAAAGTTCGTCCCAATGAGAGTTTTTCATCTAGTTTTGACGAAGTTGGTCCAAACTTTGCTCCGTTTGATTTTCGAGAGAGTTTGGAACTCAAAGTTCTTCCCAATGAGAGTTCTGTAGGTGGTTTGGACGACACATGGTTCAAACTTTACTCCGTTTAAGTGTTTGAGAGCTCGGAACCCAAAGTTCGTCCCAATGAGAGTTTTTCATCTAGTTTGGACGAAGTTGGTCCAAACTTTGCTCCGTTTGAGTTTCGAGAGAGTTTGGAACTCAAAGTTCGTCCCAATGAGAGTTCTTTAGGTGGTTTGGACGACAAATGGTCCAAACTTTACTCCGTTTAAGTGTTTGAGAGCTCGGAACCCAAAGTTCGTCCCAATGAGAGTTTTTCATCTAGTTTTGACGAAGTTGTTCCAAACTTTGCTCCGTTTGATTTTCGAGAGAGTTTGGAACTCAAAGTTCGTCCCAATGAGAGTTCTTTAGGTGGTTTGGACGACAAATGGTCCAAACTTTACTCCGTTTAAGTGTTTGAGAGCTCGGAACCCAAAGTTCGTCCCAATGAGAGTTTTTCATCTAGTTTTGACGAAGTTGGTCCAAACTTTTCTCCGTTTGATTTTCGAGAGAGTTTGGAACTCAAAGTTCTTCCCAATGAGAGTTCTGTAGGTGGTTTGGACGACACATGGTTCAAACTTTACTCCATTTAAGTGTTTGAGAGCTCGGAACCCAAAGTTCGTCCCAATGAGAGTTTTTCATCTAGTTTCGACGAAGTTGGTCCAAACTTTGCTATGTTTTAGTTTCAAGAGAGGTATGAAGTCAAAGTTTGCCCCAATGAGAGTTCTTTAGGTGGTTCGGACGACACATGGTTCAAACTTCACTTCGTTTAAGTTTTTGAGAGCTCGGAACCCAAAGTTCGTCCCAATGAGAGTTTTTCATCTAGTTTTGACGAAGTTGGTCCAAACTTTGCTCCGTTTGATTTTCGAGAGAGTTTGGAACTCAACGTTCTTCCCAATAAGAGTTCTTAAGGTGGTTTGGATGACAAATGGTCCAAACTTTACTCTGTTTAAGTTTTTCAGAGCTCGGAACCCAAAGTTCGTCCCAATGAGTGTTTTTCATCTAGTTTCGACGAAGTTGGTCCAAAGTTTTCTCTGTTTGAGTTTTGAGAGAGGTATGAAGTCAAAGTTCGTCCCAATGAGAGTTCTTTAGGTGCTTTGGACGACACATGGTCCAAACTTTACTCCGTTTAAGTTTTTGAGAGCTCGGAACCCAAAGTTGGTCCCAATGAGAGTTTTTAATCTAGTTTGGACGAAGTTTTTCCAAACTTTGCTCCGTTTGAGTTTCGAGAGAGTTTGGAACTCAAAGTTCGTCCCAATGAGAGTTCTTTAGGTGGTTTGGACGACAAATGGTCCAAACTTTACTCCGTTTAAGTGTTTGAGAGCTCGAAACCCAAAGTTCGTCCCAATGAGAGTTTTTCATCTAGTTTTGACGAAGTTGGTCCAAACTTTGCTCCGTTTGATTTTCGAGAGAGTTTGGAACTCAAAGTTCTTCCCAATGAGAGTTCTTTAGGTGGTTTGGACGACACATGGTTCAAACTTTACTCCGTTTAAGTTTTTGAGAGCTCGGAACCCAAAGTTCGTCCCAATGAGAGTTTTTCATCTAGTTTTGACGAAGTTGGTCCAAACTTTGCACCGTTTGAGTTTCGAGAGAGTTTGGAACTCAAAGTTCGTCCCAATGAGAGTTCTTTAGGTGGTTTGGACCACAAATGGTCCAAACTTTACTCCGTTTAAGTGTTTGAGAGCTCGGAACCCAAAGTTCGTCCCAATGAGAGTTTTTCATCTAGTTTTGACGAAGTTGGTCCAAACTTTGCTCCGTTTGAGTTGCGAGAGAGTTTGGAACTCAAAGTTCTTCCCAATGAGAGTTCTTTAGGTGCTTTGGATGACACATGGTCCAAACTTTACTCCGTTTAAGTTTTTGAGAGCTCGGAACCCAAAGTTCGTCCCAATGAGAGTTTTTCATCTAATTTGGACGAAGTTGGTCCAAACTTTGCTCCGTTTGAGTTTCGAGAGAGTTTGGAACTCAAATTTCGTCCCAATGAGAGTTCTTTAGGTGCTTTGGACGACAAATGGTCCAAACTTTACTCCGTTTAAGTTTTTGAGAGCGCGGAACCCAAAGTTCGTCCCAATGAGAGTTTTTCATCTAGTTTTGACGAAGTTGGTCCAAACATTGCTCCGTTGGAGTTGCGAGAGAGTTTGGAACTCAAAGTTCTTCCCAATGAGAGTTCTTTGGGTGGTTTGGACGACACATGGTTCAAACTTTACTCTGTTTAAGTTTTTGAGAGCACGGAACCCAAAGTTGGTCCCAATGAGAGTTTTTTATCTAGTTTGGACGAAGTTGGTCCAAACTTTGCTCCGTTGGAGTTGCGAGAGAGTTTGGAACTCAAAGTTATTCCCAATGAGAGTTCTTTAGGTGGTTTGTGTTATGAAACCCCCAAGATATGAATCTAACAACCTTGCTAAAAAAAACAAGACCTTTAGATCTCAAATTTGAAAACCCCAAAGAACAATATGGAACCAACCCAAGGAAAAGTTTTGAGACGGATTACCTTGATGATCAAGATCAAGAGTAAAGAAAACTTGTTTCTAAACTCGTGATTCGAATCACTCCACAAGAGGTTTGATCAACAACACTTGAATGACTATAGCATGCAAGATCTAAACACAAAAAATTGCACAATTTGAAAAAAACTCAGCTCAACCCAAAGCTAAGAGAAAACTCAATATATTTCACTCAAAATATTCTGGTTTGTGTTACATCCAAGATAGCTTTTTATAGCCTTCAAAATATAACCTAAATTCAGCTTAAATGGCATATTTAAGAGTGTAACCTCCACAATATTAAAGCCCATAATCAGCCACTACTCAAATGTAACCTATAAGTTATGAAAAAGACTTAAAAACTGAAAATTACATAATGGAGGGCCATAAATCCGAGAATTGTGCTCCTTTGATCAGCTTTGAGTTCTTTGTAACCTCCCATGTTAATTGAAGCTTCACTTGGAGTAGTTTAAACTTAAGTTCCATAACGCCAACTATAGTTCAATAAATGCAAGTCAAAATGCATTTAACGTGTCTCCATCTTGAATCTCAACTTTGGAAATAGTGTAGGGAAATAGTCCAACATCTCCTTGAACGTCCTTTGTCGAGCTCACCATAGCTTGAATATAGGTGATTAATGCTTGTTGTAGCTTCTTGGCTCTCGACCTTGTAATTGGACCTTGAGGCATGACAATAGATGTAGCTTGGTTCACATCATCTTCTCCCTCTTCAGAAGGATTCGTCCTCGAATCATAGCCATCACCTACATCAAAAGGACTCAAGTCAGCAACATTAAAGGTTGCACTAACACCATACTCACCTGGTAAATCAATTTTATAAGCATTGTCATTGATGCGCTCAAGAACTTGGAAAGGACCATCTCCTCGGGGCAAAAGTTTCGATCTTCTTTGTGTAGGAAACCCTTCTTTTCGAAAATGCACCCAAACCCAATCTCCAGGTTTGAAGACTAAAAGCTTGCGTCCCTTATTAATTCTTGAAGCAACCTTGGAATTATGCTTCTCAATGTTCTCTTTCACTTTTTTGTGCAGCTTATGAACAAAGTCAACCTTTGCATTGGCATCAAAACTCACAAATTCATTAGGGGGCATAGGTAATAAATCAATGGGAGTTAGAGGATTAAAGCCATAAACAATTTCAAAAGGAGTGAATTTAGTAGTGCTATGTACAACCCTATTATATACAAATTCTATGAATGGCAAACAATCCTCCCAAGTCTTAATATTCTTGTCTATAATAGCTCTAAGCATAGTAGTCATGGTTCGATTAACAACCTCAGTTTGTCCATCCATTTGTGGATGACAAGTAGTTGCATACACTAGCTTAGTTCCCAATTTACCCCACAAAACACGCCAAAAGTGACTTAAAAATTTAACATCACGATCACTTACTATGCTTTTAGGAATACCATGCAATCTCACAACCTCCCTAAAAAATAAGTCAGCAATATGCTTTGCATCATCAGTTTTGTGACAAGGAATAAAATGAGCCATTTTACTAAATCTATCAACCACGACAAAGATGCTATCCCTACCTTTCCTAGTTCTAGGTAAGCCAAAAACAAAATCCATTGATATATCAATCCAAGGACCATTAGGAATGGGCAAAGGTGAATACAAACCATGTGGTTGAAGCCTAGACTTAGCTTGTTTACATGCTATGCATCGTGCACAAACTTTATTAACATCATGTCTCATTTTAGGCCAGTAAAAGTGTTCAGAAAGCATATCATAAGTTTTAGAAACTCCAAAATGAGCCATTAAGCCACCTCCATGAGCTTCCCTTATAAGTAACTCACGAATGGAACAAGATGGTATGCAAAGTTTCCCTTTTCTAAACAAAAATCCATCAAACAACATGTAATCATCCACAACAAGTCCTTTTTCACAAGATTCAACAAAAGGAGCAACGAACACATCATGATCATATAAAGACTTTATATGCTTGTTGGGTTCCTAGAGTGAGTAAAAATATGATATAAAATACTATAGAATTCCTGTGCAAGTATACACAGTCTGTAGCAAGTAATATTATCAATCCGAGCCCTGAATTAGTTCCCACTCTACCTATTTTTGTGTAACTTTCCAATGGTTTCAAGAATAGTAAAATGATTTGGTTTTATCGGAATTATGCTGAAGCAAAATAAATGACAGAACAACTAGTAAACAAATAGATAGACAGATTAAAGACAGGCGTTGGTTAGGTTTTAGTGATTGTTCTAAGATATGCTCTAGCAATATTATTGATCATGCATTTCTCACAGTATTATTAGCGGATTCATCCTGGAACTCCGGATCTTTTGGGATATGTTTCAAACCCAATGAAGCATGACCGATCAAGCACTAGGCAACTGGCTATCCCTAGCTCAGTCACTGGCGTTCACCAGTACACAATGATCGTAGTATGGATAATTGCCACACACCCTCTAAATCATCCCTGAAACTAGAGAGAGCTATTCACACCGGCTGGCCAGTCGGGCATAAACTGGAAATAAGCACAACAATTAACCAAAATGCGATAGTCAATTTATTACTAGAGATGAAGCACAGTAATCACATTATTCCTAACCAACACCTTAAGCTACTTAGTTCATAATAGGCATAGGAATACGAATTACAATCTGAGTATGCATGTCCATAACCACAAGTTAATGAAGAAAATAAACTCCCTAATCAGCTTGCGGAAGATGGTGTTCTTGATGATCTTCAATCTCTCTAAGGTATTCGGCTTCCAAGGGAAAACATGGAATGAGTTTGACTTGGACGACTTATCCAATGAGTAGCAGCACACTTTGAATCCAAGCAAGCAGATTAGGCTTTGGAAAAATTCAAAATTCAAATAAAAGTCTATATATGATTAAAATGGGCAGCAAGCAATCTCCATGAATTTCTTTAAAAAAATGGTTTGACCAAGATGAATTTAAAGAGAAAGTGATGCAAATAGGTCTTTTGAATGGATCCACAATTAAGGTGGTAAAAGAGTGGAGTTACAATCTGATGCAATATGCAAGTGGGAGACAAAGGATTTATAGCAAAGAACCTAAGTAATTAAAGCACCAACGGCTGGAAAAGTTATTGTGCAGAAATGTAACTGAAAAATTGTAATGACTATGGGCAACTCTTGCTTAAATTGAATATGTAACTGATAGGATTAGCAAGATAAAACCCATATTAAAACAGAATTAATGAATTTTAAACCAATAAAATTCGGATCTATCAAGCTTTGGAGGAAAAAAAATGACATGAACAAAAACAAGAACACACATTCTCGGGTATAGCAGTTTTCCAGAACAGATTGTAAAAGTTCAAACGTTTCACCCTCAAGACAATTGAATTAGAAATTTATGAAGAAGGCAAAGTTGTAGCTTAAACAAAGATCTACAATATCATAGAAGATAGTAAGATGAAATACCCTTCGGAAATATGAGTTTTTGGAGCATTTAGGCAGACTACGAAACTGGAAGATTAAAAAAAAATAACTAAAGAAAGAGAAACAAATTCAAGAGAAACGCAAAGGAAACATATATCCGATCTTGAGCCTAAAGCTCTGATACCAAATGTTGTGAATCAAAGCAGCTCTGATACCAAATGTTGTGAAACTCCCAGGAAATGTATCTAACAACCTTGCTGAAAAACAAGACCTTTAGATCTCAAATCTGAAAACCCCAAAACCGATTTGAAAATCAACCCAAGGAAAGTAAAAACCGAATTACCTTGTCGATCAAATATCTCAAGGCAAGAAAACTTGCTTGAGATGCGAATCACTCCACAAACATGATTGATCAAGTCAAGCTTGAATGATTCTCAGCATGCAACCTAAACTACATAGAATTGCAAAGAAACTTAGCTCTAGGCTAAAGGAAAAGCTCAAAGGCTTATTTTACTACATTTCCAAGTCCTCTTTTTTTACAAAGGAATTACATGGCATTATATAGCCTTAAAATTGAACCCTAGACCTTCCATGAGGCATTTCAAGAGTTGTAACATTCCAACTTTATGACCATAATCAGCCATTAACTAAATGTAACCTAAAAAGTAAATAAAATGACATGAAATTGAAAATACATTCAAAAGGCACCATAAATTCGAGATTTGAAGTTCTCAATCACCCAACTTAATGTTTGTAACCTCCCATGAATAAATGAAAGCCTCACTTTGAAGTATCTTTAAGTCCATGTTCCATAAATGATGCTTTGACTTGTCTTCAATGAAGCTTGAGTGCATTTAATGAATCTCCATTTTGAAGCTTTTCTTTAGTTTTGGATAGCATGGTAGGATTCATATCATCCTCCTCTTCTTCAAGAGAATTCGTCCTCGAATTTTGTTTTGTGAATCATTGCTGCAAAAACACTTTAAGAAAACACAAAGAACCTCACAACACTCTTTTACGTTGTTCACACTCATGGAAATTTGGGCCACTTGTGTTTGCACTCATTTTCACAAATCACTCGGTATGAACTCGCATTCTCATCTCTCAATTTTGGAAGTGGAAAAGCCAAGATAATTTGTAATCCAATGAGTAGCAGCACACTTTGAATCCAAGCAAGCAGATTAGGCTTTGGAAAAATTCAAAATTCAAATAAAAGTCTATATATGATTAAAATGGACAGCAAGCAATCTCCATGAATTTCTTTAAAAAAATGGTTTGACCAAGATGAATTTAAAGAGAAAGTGATGCAAATAGGTCTTTTGAATGGATCCACAATTAAGGTGGTAAAAGAGTGGAGTTACAATCTGATGCAATATGCAAGTGGGAGACAAAGGATTTATAGCAAAGAACCTAAGTAATTAAAGCACCAACGGCTGGAAAAGTTATTGTGCAGAAATGTAACTGAAAAATTGTAATGACTATGGGCAACTCTTGCTTAAATTGAATATGTAACTGATAGGATTAGCAAGATAAAACCCATATTAAAACAGAATTAATGAATTTTAAACCAATAAAATTCGGATCTATCAAGCTTTGGAGGAAAAAAAATGACATGAACAAAAACAAGAACACACATTCTCGGGTATAGCAGTTTTCCAGAACAGATTGTAAAAGTTCAAACGTTTCACCCTCAAGACAATTGAATTAGAAATTTATGAAGAAGGCAAAGTTGTAGCTTAAACAAAGATCTACAATATCATAGAAGATAGTAAGATGAAATACCCTTCGGAAATATGAGTTTTTGGAGCATTTAGGCAGACTACGAAACTGGAAGATTAAAAAAAAATAACTAAAGAAAGAGAAACAAATTCAAGAGAAACGCAAAGGAAACATATATCCGATCTTGAGCCTAAAGCTCTGATACCAAATGTTGTGAATCAAAGCAGCTCTGATACCAAATGTTGTGAAACTCCCAGGAAATGTATCTAACAACCTTGCTGAAAAACAAGACCTTTAGATCTCAAATCTGAAAACCCCAAAACCGATTTGAAAATCAACCCAAGGAAAGTAAAAACCGAATTACCTTGTCGATCAAATATCTCAAGGCAAGAAAACTTGCTTGAGATGCGAATCACTCCACAAACATGATTGATCAAGTCAAGCTTGAATGATTCTCAGCATGCAACCTAAACTACATAGAATTGCAAAGAAACTTAGCTCTAGGCTAAAGGAAAAGCTCAAAGGCTTATTTTACTACATTTCCAAGTCCTCTTTTTTTACAAAGGAATTACATGGCATTATATAGCCTTAAAATTGAACCCTAGACCTTCCATGAGGCATTTCAAGAGTTGTAACATTCCAACTTTATGACCATAATCAGCCATTAACTAAATGTAACCTAAAAAGTAAATAAAATGACATGAAATTGAAAATACATTCAAAAGGCACCATAAATTCGAGATTTGAAGTTCTCAATCACCCAACTTAATGTTTGTAACCTCCCATGAATAAATGAAAGCCTCACTTTGAAGTATCTTTAAGTCCATGTTCCATAAATGATGCTTTGACTTGTCTTCAATGAAGCTTGAGTGCATTTAATGAATCTCCATTTTGAAGCTTTTCTTTAGTTTTGGATAGCATGGTAGGATTCATATCATCCTCCTCTTCTTCAAGAGAATTCGTCCTCGAATTTTGTTTTGTGAATCATTGCTGCAAAAACACTTTAAGAAAACACAAAGAACCTCACAACACTCTTTTACGTTGTTCACACTCATGGAAATTTGGGCCACTTGTGTTTGCACTCATTTTCACAAATCACTCGGTATGAACTCGCATTCTCATCTCTCAATTTTGGAAGTGGAAAAGCCAAGATAATTTGTAATCCAATGAGTAGCAGCACACTTTGAATCCAAGCAAGCAGATTAGGCTTTGGAAAAATTCAAAATTCAAATAAAAGTCTATATATGATTAAAATGGACAGCAAGCAATCTCCATGAATTTCTTTAAAAAAATGGTTTGACCAAGATGAATTTAAAGAGAAAGTGATGCAAATAGGTCTTTTGAATGGATCCACAATTAAGGTGGTAAAAGAGTGGAGTTACAATCTGATGCAATATGCAAGTGGGAGACAAAGGATTTATAGCAAAGAACCTAAGTAATTAAAGCACCAACGGCTGGAAAAGTTATTGTGCAGAAATGTAACTGAAAAATTGTAATGACTATGGGCAACTCTTGCTTAAATTGAATATGTAACTGATAGGATTAGCAAGATAAAACCCATATTAAAACAGAATTAATGAATTTTAAACCAATAAAATTCGGATCTATCAAGCTTTGGAGGAAAAAAAATGACATGAACAAAAACAAGAACACACATTCTCGGGTATAGCAGTTTTCCAGAACAGATTGTAAAAGTTCAAACGTTTCACCCTCAAGACAATTGAATTAGAAATTTATGAAGAAGGCAAAGTTGTAGCTTAAACAAAGATCTACAATATCATAGAAGATAGTAAGATGAAATACCCTTCGGAAATATGAGTTTTTGGAGCATTTAGGCAGACTACGAAACTGGAAGATTAAAAAAAAAATAACTAAAGAAAGAGAAACAAATTCAAGAGAAACGCAAAGGAAACATATATCCGATCTTGAGCCTAAAGCTCTGATACCAAATGTTGTGAATCAAAGCAGCTCTGATACCAAATGTTGTGAAACTCCCAGGAAATGTATCTAACAACCTTGCTGAAAAACAAGACCTTTAGATCTCAAATCTGAAAACCCCAAAACCGATTTGAAAATCAACCCAAGGAAAGTAAAAACCGGATTACCTTGTCGATCAAATATCTCAAGGCAAGAAAACTTGCTTGAGATGCGAATCACTCCACAAACATGATTGATCAAGTCAAGCTTGAATGATTCTCAGCATGCAACCTAAACTACATAGAATTGCAAAGAAACTTAGCTCTAGGCTAAAGGAAAAGCTCAAAGGCTTATTTTACTACATTTCCAAGTCCTCTTTTTTTACAAAGGAATTACATGGCATTATATAGCCTTAAAATTGAACCCTAGACCTTCCATGAGGCATTTCAAGAGTTGTAACATTCCAACTTTATGACCATAATCAGCCATTAACTAAATGTAACCTAAAAAGTAAATAAAATGACATGAAATTGAAAATACATTCAAAAGGCACCATAAATTCGAGATTTGAAGTTCTCAATCACCCAACTTAATGTTTGTAACCTCCCATGAATAAATGAAAGCCTCACTTTGAAGTATCTTTAAGTCCATGTTCCATAAATGATGCTTTGACTTGTCTTCAATGAAGCTTGAGTGCATTTAATGAATCTCCATTTTGAAGCTTTTCTTTAGTTTTGGATAGCATGGTAGGATTCATATCACACTTGCTTTTCACTCAACTCATTTTTTTCTCTCGATTCTTTTTCTTTCATTTATTTTGAACTTTTTTGCTTTTGCATCGACCTCTTGCCTTTTCTTTTCAAGTTTACATTGATCAATATACACATCTGTTGGAGACAAAGGTACAAGAGTAGTTTTTCTCCCATTATGAGTAAAAGAGTAACGATTAGCATACCCATCATAGACTACCCGACGATCAAATTGCCAAGGTCTCCCCAACAATAAATCCCCAGCATGCATGTATACAACATCACACAAAACATCATCAGCATACTTCCCAATGGTAAAAGAAACAAGAGCTTGCTTACTTACCCTTACCTCCCCACAATCATTCAACCATTGAAGCCTATATGGTCTAGGATGGGGTTTGGTCTCTAAATTAAGTCTCTTGACTAGAATGGAACTCACAACATTGGTACAACTACCACTATCGATAACCACACTACAAGGTACAGATTGAACAAGGCACCTAGTGTGAAATAAGTTCTCCCTTTGGTCTAGACTATCCTCCTTAATTTGGGTGTTTAAAGCTCTCCTAGTGACTAAGGACATATAAGCAGGATCCTCTTCACTAAACTCATCACTTTCACACTCTACTTTTCCTTCCTCTATGACCTCATCTTTCTCTTCATCCTCCGTCACAAACTCTCCCTCTCTAAGGATCATCGTTCTCCTATTTGGGCAATCTCTACTATAATGACCTACCCCTTGACATTTCCAGCACTTCAAATCCCTATTTCGCACATTAGATTCATCTACCTTCTCTTTCCCCTTCTTGGAACTCTCCCCTTTTTCAAACTTCTCTTTAGGTTTCTCATACCCCTCTCAGTTTCTAGGCTTATAATCAATACTCTTACTATCCCTTTTCCATGATGAGCTAGAGTTGGAAAAGTGTTTAGAAGAATACCGTCGAGTCTTTCGTTGGAGTTGCCTCTCAATTTTGATTGCAATATGCAGCATCTCTTCAATGTCAAAATAAGGTTGTAGATCAACCTTGTCTGCAATCTCCGTGTTTAGCCCATTAAGAAACCGTGCTATGAGATTCTCCATGTCTTCATCTATATCAAGTCGATCCATCAACGTATCCATCTCCTTGTAATAATCCTCCACGGACTTACTTCCTTGTTTCAATGCTTGAAGCTTTTGCGCCATGTCCCGTTGAAAATGTTTTGGAACAAAACACTTCCTCATGGACTCCTTGAACTCGTACCAATCATCGATCGGTGCCTCAAGATTTCTTCTCCTACTTGACATCAACTTATCCCACCATGTTTGAGCATATTGTTTAAATTGAGCAACACATAATATTACCTTCTTTTCATCACTGAAATTATGGCAATTGAATACGGACTCCACCGACTTCTCCCATTCACGGTATTCCTCCGGATCGGTTTTGCCATAGAATTTTGGAAGCTTCAATTTGATGTTACCCACATTTCGATCAACTCCCTCATATTGAGGAACTCGTTGTTGGAAAATATGATGTCTTCGTCCACGACCTCACCCTCTTTCCATGCCACGACCAGCACGTCTTTGTCTTCCTCTTGGAACCGCTACCAAGGTAACTTGGTCATCATCTGGTTGATCGGAACCATCACCCTCATAGTCATCCTCTCGTTCATTGTCAATACTGTTGGGTTTTATGCCCTAAAACTCGTAGATAGTGAATGTAACCGTTGACCGGATATTAATGAAATAATATTGATATATTTTTCCATTAATTGTTATTAGTTATTTTATATTTGTCTTTGCCTAATAATAACCCTAATCCAATAAACTAGACATCCAAGGCTGTAATATGAGTCTTGAACTATATGTAGTGACATATGGGATCATTGTTCAAGAAACAGCCTAAAGGGTCTATAGTATAGGGATAAGACTGGGTGCCTTATCCTGGTGACACTATGGATACGGCCCACTTTGTATTTGATACAAACGCTGCGATCCAACGCGTTCGTGTAGGAGACATGCGAGTGGGGGTATCCTATGCAATGAGTTTGCATAAGACCGGACCACGAAATAGTAACCACTGGTTATAACACCGTTAACTAGTTGGTTTTCTATTTCACTAGGACGACCTAGACAACTTAGTCTTAATCCTTAGTTGATTATGGACTCCTGCTCATGAGAGATTGTCCTTTGATTTGTATGGGTGAGAGTGGCCAATACGCCGACTCAATAAGCCTACCATTTTGGGGACAAGACCGAATGGGGAGCTGGGAACATAATCGTACAAGATGGAATTCACTCCTTCCCGACTTTAGGGAAGCAGATGAGTGTTCCCTTAAGTGGTTACTCCGAGTCTTGAACAAAGGGCCCTACCCTCTCAATGGCACGAGAGGGTTTTCTGTTTGATGGTTGGACCACAAACAAGTTGTTCATTAGAGGAGAATTGGTACTTAAGGAAATAGAGGTAACCCAGGGGTAAAACGATAATTTGACCCAGCTGGTGTTACGGACACTCGTGAAGGACTAACTAGTCGATATTGGTCTAGATCCGTGGACACAGAAAATATGTCTGCAGTGAGAAGAGTGCAACTGTGAGTCTATAGTGGAATGTACACACAGTTAACGAATATTGATTAATGTGGTTAATGAGTTTGACCAATTAATCTCACATCGTTGGAGCTTATGATCTGCATGTCCATTAGGTCCCACTGGTAGCTCGTAAAGTAATTTGAGGCAACTAAGTAATAAAAGTAAATTGAAAATGTTCAATTTATTAAGGGAAACAAATATAATATATATTGATATATTATTTGAGAGAAATTAATATTTGAAAAGTTCAAATATAAATTTATGGAAGTTTTGAAAGAGTTCAAATAATGAATTAATTAATTTAAGGCCTAAAATGTGTTTGGGCAAATTAATTAATTCTAGGCCGGGAATTAAATATGTGATATTTAATTGGTGGTTAATTAATTAAAGAATTCATTAATCGAGAATTAATCAATTATGGAAATAATTAATCACTTAAGGAAGTGATTAATCATTTATGGAAATGATCTAATCACTTATGGAAGTAATTAGTCATTTGTGGAAAAGATTAATCAATTATGGAATTGATTGATCATAATTGATTAATTAAGGAATAAGATTGAATAAATTTTGGAAAAGATTGATTTAATTGAATATTTTATTCATGGCCTCTCTTCTATAAATAGAACACTAGACCTAATTGGTCATGACACTTGACACTCTCGAAAGACAAGACCTAGAATTCTCTCTAGCCTCCCTCTTAGAGAAAGACTCCCACAAGTCTTTTGCCTCCTAGACTTAGAGACATACCGGTGTAACCTCTGTGGTTATTGTGTCATTCAAAGAAGGAATTTCCAGCGAAGAAAAACAAAGGCGGCTGCTGCGTTTTCGTTCGTGGAGCGTCGTTGGCGAAGAACGGTCAAGTCTTCAACGAAGGTATGTGACGGTTCTTTCCCTTTTCTTTAGAAAAGCATGAAAATAATTTTGGATTTATTTTTAAAGCATGTTTAAACCAATTTTACAGCAGCTTTAAAGTTTGTTTAAAGTTTGTTTGAGTTTTCGTAACGGTATTTTAATGTTAATTAATATACGGCGTAAGGTCTAATCGATGCGCTTCCGCTGCGTGGGGACTTTTATTCCCTTCAATTGGCATCAGAGCCATCGCTGTCCCTATTAATTAATATTAAAAGTTGTGATAGGCTCTAATAGGTGGGATTTATGCATAATGTATGTTCGGTTTGCGTTGAACTGTTTGGGTTAATTTTATGGCCATAGATTTTATTTTTATGTGATTTTGATCATGTAAGGCCCGGTGTTTCGGGTATTTTATGTAAAATCGAGTCCTATATAAGTCCGGGTCTAAAATAGGTTTTTATGAGATGAAAATCGAAGCAATCGCCGCTGAAATCGAGGCCAAAACCGAAGAAATCGTTCCTGTTTTGCCCAGATTCTGCCTCCAGACGCAACAGAATCGAGACGCTACCTCAACAGCGTCGAGACGTTGTCTCGATACCGAAGGCGCTCGCTAAGGAAAGCGCACAGCGTCGGGACGCTACCTCAACAGCGTCTCGACGCTGTCTCGATACCGCAGGCGCCAGACATGGAAAGCGCACAGCGTCGAGACGCTATCAACACAGCTTCTCGACGCTGTCACGATGGAGGCGCACTAGGGTTTCAACAGGCGCGGTTCAAGCCGTGGGCGGTCCGGTTCGGACCGGTTCGACTGGGCTGGGACCTGTTTGGTCCGGTTCAGCCAATTTTTGGCATGGTTCGTGATTTTGGAGGCCGGTTCGAGGTTGTTCGGGGCGGTTCGTGCTGTCTAGACCAATTCCGGAGCTGTACAAGGATTTTTTAGGATAGAATTTAGCTAAATTAATGTAATTTAATGCTTTATTTTATCCTAGGGGCCAAAATTAACCGGTTCAATTGCTATTTATATGCTTTATGGATGTCATATAGAATATTTAATCCCACCTTAGGTCATAAACATGCTCATGCATTTTTATATATTATAAAATGTTATAATGTATGTTTAAATGCATGGATTTGTTTTTATATTTTTTAATATAAGTGTATATTAATTATATGAAAAATTGGAAAGCATGAAACATGTCATTACTTAAATTAAATATAAATAGTTATGTTTAATGTGATGAATGAAGCATGCTTGATTGATTTTCTTGATTGGCTTATAATTGTTATAAGAAAAGAAAATCAAAATTGCATGAAGCATGAAACATCCATAGTTAGTAATATAATTGTTATATTATTCATGCAATTAATGTGGTTTAATTATTTAATTTGAATGAGATTGTTGAATGAATTAAACCCTAGATTCTTGATTATAGGATTAATCATTAAAATTTGAAATAGTTATTTAATATTAATGATTAGAAACCGTCAATCTATAATCAAGATTTGCATGCAAACATAAGATCATAGGATAAATTGGATTAATTTTAAATTGTTTAAAATTAATTAGACCTAGATCTTTTTTTAATAGGATTAGAATCTTTTCTTACTTAGAATTAAAAATAGTTTTAATTGACTAAGTAGGAAAAACATTGCTATGATTATAAGGGAACTCCACCGGTAATGTTCTGTCTAAGGCTGGGGGTATTTAAGTTGACGGTTTACGGAACACCTCCTACCTGGGAACTGACCTGGAATACCGGAGTTGAATTAATCATAGTTAAATGTTAGCATGCAATGACACTAGGTTTATTAAAAGTGTTTAATGCACCTAGATCTTTAGAGTAAAGACCCTACATTACTGAGGTTATAAGGGAACTCTCTCGGTAAAGTTCTGTCTAAGGTTGGGGGTATTTAAGTTGACGGTTTACGGAACACCTCCTACCTGGGAACTGACCCGAACATTGAGTTGAATTAACCATAGTAATGTTGACTTGCAATGTTGGGTTTATTAAAAGAAGTTTAATTCACCCAAAAGATTGCAGTTGAATCCTTTCCATAATTGTTATAATAGGATCAGACTTAGATAGATTGACTTAGCCGAATACTATCTAAGTTAAACAACCCTATATTAACCTTAGGACATTTTCAGTGGGAGGAAAATTACAAAACGAGATTTAAATCAAGTTTTTCTCCTACGTCCCTATATTCACAACGTGAGATTCATGCTCGGCTTCGAGTCGCCTTAGGAGCGGCCTCCCTTCGGAAAGTGTTTGCATGAATCAATATCAAGGTGAATGGGAAAAATGTCTAGAGTAAGTGGGAGCGGGACACGTGTCAACGTATCCCTCGGTCTCCGCCCATAGTTCGCACCGTGAGAGTCCTGTGATCCGCCTGCAGGTTGTCCTGGCGCAACCATCCCTTCGGAGGGCCTGGTCATAGGATTCGGAACATCGTGAACTCCTGAAAAGGATAGGAGCTCTTAGGCTAATCACCAACAGTTGTCTTTCCCTTCGATAGCCTGTTGGTGCGTGCCTCTGAGATCTGAAAGTGGGAGGGTTACACTTACGAGGATGAGTTAAAAGTGTTAACAATTCCTTGACCGAACAACGGTGGCTAATGTCTATAGGAATATGAGTTATTCTGGAATTAGAATTAGCTAAGAGGTGTCTCATTTCAAAGGAGGAGTACCTGATCACCCTTCGGTGGCTGATATTCTAAACCTCTGAAACATCGTTGCAAAACTAAATCGATAGTTTTAGGGTTCTGTGATTGTCTGTTTTGCTAAATTGATTGGATTGTGTGCAATTGTTTGCTAGTATGATGGGTTAAGGCAAAGATAACTAATACGGTCATTGTTTGTTTAAATTTCAGTAATGTCTTCCTCAATTGTCTCTCTACTTAAAAATGAGAAATTAACCGGCAAAAATTATGCTACGTGGAAGTCGAACCTGAATACGATTCTTGTTGTCAATGATCTGCGGTTCGTCTTAACGGAGGATTGTCCTCCAGCCCTTGCTCGTAATGCATCCCAAGCAGTTAAGGATGCTTATGACCGCTGGACAAAGGCCAATGATAAGACTCTCGTCTATATCTTAGCCAGCTTATCTGAAGTTTTGGCTAAAAGGCATGAGGGCATGGTAACATCGAGAGAGATTATGAACTCTCTCTAGGAGATGTTTGGACAACCGTCCTACCAACTCCACCATGATGCTCTCAAGGGGAAAGCTCCCAGTACTGCTGCTAAAAGCAAGGGAAAAGCCAAAGCTATGGCAGACAAGGGCAAGTGTTTCCACTGCAATGTAGATGGACATTGGAAGAGAAACTGCCCAAAGTACCTTGCTGAGAAAAAGAAGGAAAAGGAAGGTAAATTTGATTTACTTGTTTTAGAAACATGCCTGGTAGAACATGATGAGTTTACCTGGATACTTGATTCAGGAGCAACTAATCATGTTTGCTCTTCTTTTCAGGAAAATAGTTTCTTTCGGCAGTTGAACGATGGGGAAATGACACTCAGGGTCGGAACTGGAGAAGTCATTTCAGCTAAAGCAGTGGGAGCTGCAAAGTTATTTTTTAGAAATAGATTCTTACTTTTAGAAAGTTTGTTAATCGTTCCCAAGATTAAGAGGAACTTAATTTCTATTTCATGTTTGATTGAACAATCGTATACAGTTACTTTTGATATGAATGAAGCGTTCATTTATAAAAATGGTGTACTTATTTGTTCAGCCAAATTGGAAAATAACTTGTATGTTTTAAAACCAACTGAAAACAAAGCACTTTTAAATCACAAATTATTTAAAACTGCTGAAACTCAAAGTAAAAGGCAAAAGATTTCTCCATCAAGTAACAATACTCATCTTTGGCATCTCAGACTTGGTCATATAAACATCGATAGGATCGGTCGTTTGGTAAAGAATAGACTTCTAAGCAAGTTAGAAGATGATTCACTACCACCTTGTGAATCTTGTCTCGAGGGAAAAATGAACAAGAGACCCTTTACTGGAAAAGGTTACAGAGCCAAAGAACCCTTAGAGTTAATACATTCAGATCTATGTGGTCCAATGAATGTAAAAGCTCGAGGAGGGTACGAATATTTCATCTCATTTATAGAGATTATTCAAGATATGGTTACTTGTACCTAATGGGACATAAGTCTGAAGCCCTTGAAAAGTTTAAGGAGTTTAAGGCTGAAGTTGAAAACCTATTAGGTAAATCTATCAAAGTACTTCGATCTGATCGAGGAGGGGAGTATATGGATCAAAGATTCAAAGATTATATGATAGAACATGGAATCCAATCTCAACTCTCAGCCCCTGGTACACCTCAGCAGAATGGTGTGTCAGAAAGGAAAAATAGAACCTTGTTAGACATGGTTCGATCAATGATGAGCTATGCTCAATTGCCTAGCTCGTTTTGGGGGTATGCAGTAGAGACTGCAGTATACATCTTGAACAATGTTCCCTCGAAAAGTGTTTCTGAAACACCTTTCGAATTATGGAAGGGGCGTAAACCTAGTTTGCATCACTTTCGCATCTGGGGTTGTCCAGCACACGTGCTTGTGACAAATTCTAAGAAACTGGAACCTCGTTCAAAACTGTGCCAATTTGTTGGTTACCCTAAAGAAACGAGAGGTGGTTATTTCTACGACCCACAAGAAAATAAGGTGATTGTATCGAAAAACGCCACTTTCTTAAAGGAAGACCACATGAGAGATCATAAACCACGCAGCAAAATAATATTAGGAGAAGGGTTGATGAAGGAACTAGTTCTTCAGATCCATCCCGTCCATCTCAAACGTTGGGAATGCCTCGACGCAGTGGGAGGGTTGTATTACAACCTGACCGCTACTTGGGTTTAACTGAAACTCAGGTTGTCATACCTAATGATGGCATTGAGGATCCATTGTCCTATCGACAGGCAATGAATGACGAAGATAAGGATGAATGGGTCAAAGCCATGAACCTGGAAATGGAGTCAATGTACTCCAATTCTGTATGAGAACTTACAGATCTACCAAATGGGGTAAAACCCATAGGGTGCAAATGGATCTATAAGAGAAAAAGAGATGCAGCTGGAAAGGTACAGACCTTCAAAGCTAGACTAGTGGCAAAGGGTTATACCCAAAAGGAAGGGGTTGACTATGAGGAAACCTTTTCTCCTGTAGCCATGTTAAAGTCCATAAGAATTCTCTTATCCATAGCCACATATTATGATTATGAAATATGGCAAATGGACGTCAAGACTGCCTTTCTGAATGGTAATCTTGAAGAGAATACCTTCATGTCTCAACCCGAAGGGTTCATAGCCCAAGGTCAGGAACAAAAGGTTTGTAAGCTCAATCGATCCATTTATGGATTGAAACAAGCATCCAGATCATGGAACATTAGATTTGATACTGCAATCAAATCTTTTGGCTTTGACCAAAACGTTGATGAGCCTTGTGTGTACAAGAAAGTCAACAAAAGGAAAGTAGCTTTTCTAATACTTTATGTATACGATATCCTACTCATTGGGAATGATGTAGGATACCTCACTGACATTAAGAAATGGCTAGCAGCCCAATTCAAAATGAAAGATCTGGGAGAGGCTCAATATGTTCTGGGAATCCAAATCATTAGGGATCGTAAGAACAAAACGCTAGCTCTGTCTCAAGCAACGTATATTGACAAGATGTTGTCTCGATATTCGATGCAAAACTCCAAGAAGGGACTACTACCCTTCAGATATGGGGTACACCTGTCTAAGGAACAGTCTCCTAAGACACGTCAAGAAATTGAGAACATGAGACACATTCCCTACGCCTCAGTTGTGGGCAGCTTAATGTATGCTATGCTCTGCACTAGGCCTGACATATGTTATGCAGTGGGAGTAGTCAGTAGGTATCAGTCTAATCCAGGGTTGGACCACTGGGGAGCGGTTAAAAACATCCTCAAGTATCTTCGGAGAACGAGGGACTACATGCTTGTGTATGGAGCTAAGGATTTGATTCTTACTGGATACACTGACTCTGACTTTCAAGCTGATAAGGATTCAAGGAAATCCACATCAGGGTCAGTATTCACCCTCAATGGAGGAGCAGTAGTGTGGAGAAGCATCAAACAAGGATGCATAGCAGACTCAACCATGGAGGCTGAGTATGTAGCAGCTTGCGAAGCAGTTAAGGAGGCAGTATGGCTCAGAAAGTCCTTGACTGATTTGGAAGTGGTTCCGAATATGAACGTGCCCATAACACTATACTGTGACAACAGTGGGGCTGTAGCCAACTTAAAAGAACCTCGAAGCCACAAACGAGGTAAACACATCGAGAGGAAGTATCACCTGATACGGGAGATGAGGAGATGTGATCGTCACTAAGATCGCCTCGGAGCACAACATCGCTGATCCATTTACGAAGGCTCTCACGGCTAAAGTGTTTGAGGGTCATCTAGAGGGTCTAGGTCTACGAGATATGTATGCCATCTAATCTAGGGCAAGTGGGAGAAATGTATAATGGGTATAAGGATGCCCTAGTTCATTGTATTATATACATGACATTTCCAGCTTTAGATTATTGCATTTACATCCCACTAACTAGTGTTTTAGTTCAAGTGGGAGTTTGTTGGGTTTTATGCCCTAAAACTCGTAGATAGTGAATGTAACCATTGACCGGATATTAATGAAATAATATTGATATATTTTTCCATTAATTGTTATTAGTTATTTTATATTTGTCTTTGCCTAATAATAACCCTAATCCAATAAACTAGACATCCAAGGCTGTAATATGAGTCTTGAACTATCTGTAGTGACATATGGGATCATTTTTCAAGAAACAGCCTAAAGGGTCTATAGTATAGGGATAAGACTGGGTGCCTTATCCTGGTGACACTATGGATACGACCCACTTTGTATTTGATACAAACACTGCGATCCAACGCGTTCGTGTAGGAGACATGCGAGTGGGGGTATCCTATGCAATGAGTTTGCATAAGACTGGACCGCGAAATAGTAACCACTGGTTATAACACCGTTAACTAGTTGGTTTTCTATTTCACTAGGACGACCTAGACAACTTAGTCTTAATCCTGAGTTGATTATGGACTCCTGCTCATGAGAGATTGTCCTTTGATTTGTATGGGTGAGAGTGGCCAATACGCCGACTCAATAAGCCTACCATTTTGGGGACAAGACCGAATGGGGAGCGGGGAACATAATCGTACAAGATGGAATTCACTCCTTCCCGACTTTAGGGAAGCAGATGAGTGTTCCCTTAAGTGGTTACTCCGAGTCTTGAACAAAGGGCCCTACCCTCTCAATGGCACGAGAGGGTTTTCTGTTTGATGGTTGGACCACAAACAGGTTGTTCATTAGAGGAGAATTGGTACTTAAGGAAATAGAGGTAACCCAGGGGTAAAACGGTAATTTGACCCAGCTGGTGTTACGGACACTCGTGAAGGACTAACTAGTCGATATTGGTCTAGATCCGTGGACACAGAAAATATGTCTGCAGTGAGAAGAGTGCAACTGTGAGTCTATAGTGGAATGTACACACAGTTAACGAATATTGATTAATGTGGTTAATGAGTTTGACCAATTAATCTCACATCGTTGGAGCTTCTGATCTGCAGGTCCATTAGGTCCCACTGGTAGCTCGTAAAGTAATTTGAGGCAACTAAGTAATAAAAGTAAATTGAAAATGTTTGATATGAATCCTATCATGCTATCCAAAACTAAAGAAAAGCTTCAAAATGGAGATTCATTAAATGCACTCAAGCTTCATTGAAGACAAGTAAAAGTGTCATTTATGGAACATGGACTTCAAGATACTTCAAGTGAGGTTTCAAGCATGGGAGGTTACAAATATTAATTGGCTGATTGCAAACTCCTATTCACGGATTTATGGACCCTTTTGAATGTATTTTCAGTTTTATGTCATTTTAGTTACTTTTTAGGTTACATTTAGTTAATGGCTGATTATGGTCATAAAGTTGGAATGTTACAACTCTTGAAATGCCTCATGGAAGGTCTAGGGTTACAATTTTAAGGCTATATAATGCCATGTAATTCCATTGTAAAAAAAAGACTTGGAAATGTAGTAAAATAAGCCTTTGAGCTTTTCCTTTAGCCTAAGAGCTAAGTTTCTTTGCAATTCTATGTAGTTTAGGTTGCATGCTTAGAATCATTCAAGCTTGACTTGATCAATCATGCTTGTGGAGTGATTCGAATCTCAAGCAAGTTTCTTGCCTTGAGATATTTGATCGACAAGGTAATCCAGTTTTTACTTTCCTTGGGTTGATTTTCTAATCAGTTTTGGGGTTTTCAGATTTGAGATCTAAAGGTCTTGTTTTTCAGCAAGGTTGTTAGATACATTTCCTGGGAGTTTCACAACATTTGGTATCAGAGCTGCTTTGATTTCAGAACATTTGGTATCAGAGCTACTTTGATTTCATATCATTTCGTATCAGAGCTTTAGGCTCAAGATCGGATATATGTTTCCTTTGCGTTTCTCTTGAATTTGTTTCTCATTTTCTGGTTATTTTTTTTTAATCTGTCCAGTTTCGTAGTTTTCCTAAACGCTCTGAAAACTCATATTTCCGTAGGTCTTTTCATCTTAATGTCTTCTATGATATTGTAGATCTTTGTTTAAGCTACAACTTTGCCTTCTTCATGGATTTCTAATTCAAATTTCTTGAGGGTGAAACGTTTGAAGTTTTGAAATCTGTTCTGGAAAAACTGCTATACCCGAGAATGTGTGTTCTTTTTTTGTTCTTGTCATTTTTGCCTCCAAAGCCTTATAGATCCGAATTGCATTGCTATAAATTCATCAATTGTGTTTAATATGGCTTTTCACTTGCTGATTATATCAGTTACACATTCAATTTAAGCAAGAGTTGGCTGTTATGCATTAAATATGGACAGTTACATTTCTGCTCATTGAATTTTCCAGCCATTAGTTTCAGATTGTAACTCCTTTGTTTAAAGTCTAGCCAATGGTCTTAAATTCGGTCTTCCACTTTCCAAAGTGTTATAAATCACCTTCAGCACCATACACTTGTATTCAATATTAACAGAATTCCATCCTCCATATTCTCACATTCTGTCCATTTATTTCTCTCATTTCATAATTTTAATTTGGAATCCTTTGTAGAGGTTTATTTTGTTTGATATATGCTTTCAATTACAAGAATTGCAAATTATCTTGGCTTTTCCACTTCCAATATTGAGAGATGAGAATGCGAGTTCATACCGAGTGATTTGTGAAAATGAGTGCAAACACAAGTGGCCCAAATTTCCATGAGTGTGAACAACGTAAGAGAGTGTTGTGAGGTTCTTTGTGTTTTCTTAAAGTGTTTTTGCAGCAATGATTCACAAAACAAAATTCGAGGACGAATTCTCTTGAAGAAGAGGAGGATGATATGAATCCTACCATGCTATCCAAAACTAAAGAAAAGCTTCAAAATGGAGATTCATTAAATGCACTCAAGCTTCATTGAAGACAAGTAAAAGTGTCATTTATGGAACATGGACTTCAAGATACTTCAAGTGAGGTTTCAAGCATGGGAGGTTACAAATATTAATTGGCTGATTGCAAACTCCTATTCACGGATTTATGGACCCTTTTGAATGTATTTTTCAGTTTTATGTCATTTTAGTTACTTTTTAGGTTACATTTAGTTAATGGCTGATTATGGTCATAAAGTTGGAATGTTACAACTCTTGAAATGCCTCATGGAAGGTCTAGGGTTACAATTTTAAGGCTATATAATGCCATGTAATTCCATTGTAAAAAAAAGACTTGGAAATGTAGTAAAATAAGCCTTTGAGCTTTTCCTTTAGCCTAAGAGCTAAGTTTCTTTGCAATTCTATGTAGTTTAGGTTGCATGCTTAGAATCATTCAAGCTTGACTTGATCAATCATGCTTGTGGAGTGATTCGAATCTCAAGCAAGTTTCTTGCCTTGAGATATTTGATCGACAAGGTAATCCGATTTTTACTTTCCTTGGGTTGATTTTCTAATCAGTTTTGGGGTTTTCAGATTTGAGATCTAAAGGTCTTGTTTTTCAGCAAGGTTGTTAGATACATTTCCTGGGAGTTTCACAACATTTGGTATCAGAGCTGCTTTGATTGGGACGAACTTTGGGTTCCGAGCTCTCAAAAACTTAAACATAGTTAAGTTTGGACCATTTGTCATCCAAACCACCTAAAGAACTCTCATTGGGACGAACTTTGAGTTCCAAACTCTCTCGAAAATCAAATGGAGCAAAGTTTGGACCAACTTCGTCCAAACTAGATGAAAAACTATCATTGGGACGAACTTTGAGTTCCGAGCTCTCAAAAACTTAAACGGAGTAAAGTTTGGACCATTCGTCGACCAAACCACCTAAAGAACTCTCATTGCGAATAACTTTGAGTTCCAAACTCTCTCGAAAATCAAACGGAGCAAAGTTTGGACGAACTTCATCCAAACTAGATGAAAAACTCTCATTGGGACGAACTTTGGGTTCCGAGCTCTCAAAAACTTAAACGGAGTAAAGTTTGGACCATTTGTCGTCCAAACCACCTAAAGAACTCTCATTGGGAAGAACTTTGAGTTCCAAACTCTCTCGAAAATCAAACGGAGCAAAGTTTCTACCAACTTCGTTCGAACTAGATGAAAAACTCTCATTGGGATGAACTTTGGCTTCCGAGATCTCAAAAACTTAAACGGAGTAAAGTTTGGACCATGTGTCGTCCAAAGCACCTAAAGAAATCTCATTGGGGCGAACTTTGACTTCATACCTTTCTCAAAACTCAAACGGAGCAAAGTTTGGACCATCTTCGTCGAAACTAGATGAAAAACTCTCATTGGGACGAACTTTGGGTTCCGAGCTCTCAAAAACTTAAACAGAGTTAAGTTTGGACCATTTGTCATCCAAACCACCTAAAGAACTCTTATTGGGAAGAACATTGAGTTCCAAACTCCCTCGAAACTCAAACGGAGCAAAGTTTGGACCAACTTCGTCCAAACTAGATGAAAAACTCTCATTGGGACGAACTTTGGGTTCCGAGCACTCAAAAACTTAAACGGAGTAACGTTTGGACCATGTGTCATCCAAACAACCTAAAGAACTCTCATTGGGAAGAACTTTGAGTTCCAAACTCTCTCGAACTAAAACGGAGCAAAGTTTGGACCAACTTCGTCCAAACTAGATGAAAAACTCTCATTGGGACGAACTTTGGGTTCCGAGCTCTCAAAAACTTAAACGGAGTAAAGTTTGAACCATGTGTCGTCCAAACCACCTAAAGAACTCTCATTGGGAAGAACTTTGAGTTCCAAACTCTCTTGAAAATCAAACGGAGCAAAGTTTGGACCAACTTCGTATAAACTAGATGAAAAACTATCATTGGGACGAACATTCGCTTCCGAGCTCTCAAAAACTTAAACGGAGTAAAGTTTGGACCATGTGTCGTCCAAACCACCTAAAGAACTCTCATTGGGATGAACTTTGAGTTCCAAACTCTCTCGCAACTCAAACGGACCAAAGTTTGGACAACCTTCGTCCAAACTAGATGAACAACTCTCATTGGGATGAACTTTGGGTTCCGAGCTCTCAAAAACTTGAACGGAGTAAAGTTTGGACCATGTGTCGTCCAAACCACCTAAAGAACTCTCATTGGGACGAACTTTGAGTTCCAAACTCTTTCGAAAATCAAACGGAGCAAAGTTTGGACCAACTTCATCCAAACTAGATGAAAAACTCTCATTGGGACGAACTTTGGGTTCCGAGCTCTCAAAAACTAAACGGAGTAAAGTTTGGACCATGTGTCGTCCAAACCACCTAAAAAACTCTCATTGGGAAGAAGTTTGAGTTCCAAACTCTCTCGAAAATCAAACGGAGCAAAGTTAGGACCAACTTCGTCCAAACTAGATGAAAAACTCTCATTGGGACGAACTTTGCGTTCCGAGCTCTCAAAAACTTAAACGGAGTAAAGTTTGGACCATTTGTCGTACAAACCACCTAAAGAACTCTCATTGGGACGAACTTTGAGTTCCAAACTCTCTCGAAACTCAAACGGACTAAAGTTTGGACCAACTTCGTCCAAACTAGATGAAAAACTATCATTGGGACGAACTTTGGGTTCCGAGCTCTCAAAAACTTAAACGGACTAAAGTTTGGACCATGTGTCGTCCAAAGCACCTAAAGAACTCTCATTCGGAATAACTTTGAGTTCCAAACTCTTTCGAAAATCAAACGGAGCAAAGTTTGGACCAACTTCATCCAAACTAGATGAAAAACTCTCATTGGGACGAACTTTGGGTTCCGAGCTCTCAAAAACTTAAACGGAGTAAAGTTTGGACCATGTGTCGTCCAAACCACCTAAAGAACTCTCATTGGGAAGAACTTTGAGTTCGAAACTCTCTCGAACTAAAACGGAGCAAAGTTTGGACCAACTTCGTCCAAACTAGATGAAAAACTCTCATTGGGACGAACTTTGGGTTCCGAGCTCTCAAAAACTTAAACGGAGTAAAGTTTGAACCATGTGTCGTCCAAACCACCTAAAGAACTCTCATTGGGAAGAACTTTGAGTTCCAAACTCTCTTGAAAATCAAACGGAGCAAAGTTTGGACCAACTTCGTATAAACTAGATGAAAAACTATCATTGGGACGAACATTCGCTTCCGAGCTCTCAAAAACTTAAACGGAGTAAAGTTTGGACCATGTGTCGTCCAAACCACCTAAAGAACTCTCATTGGGATGAACTTTGAGTTCCAAACTCTCTCGCAACTCAAACGGACCAAAGTTTGGACAACCTTCGTCCAAACTAGATGAACAACTCTCATTGGGATGAACTTTGGGTTCCGAGCTCTCAAAAACTTGAACGGAGTAAAGTTTGGACCATGTGTCGTCCAAACCACCTAAAGAACTCTCATTGGGACGAACTTTGAGTTCCAAACTCTTTCGAAAATCAAACGGAGCAAAGTTTGGACCAACTTCATCCAAACTAGATGAAAAATATCATTGGGACGAACATTCGCTTCCGAGCTCTCAAAAACTTAAACGGAGTAAAGTTTGGACCATGTGTCGTCCAAACCACCTAAAGAACTCTCATTGGGATGTACTTTGAGTTCCAAACTCTCTCGCAACTCAAACGGACCAAAGTTTGGACAACCTTCGTCCAAACTAGATGAACAACTCTCATTGGGATGAACTTTGGGTTCCGAGCTCTCAAAAACTTGAACGGAGTAAAGTTTGGACCATGTGTCGTCCAAACCACCTAAAGAACTCTCATTGGGAAGAACATTGAGTTCCAAACTCCCTCGAAACTCAAACGGAGCAAAGTTTGGACCAACTTCGTCCAAACTAGATGAAAAACTCTCATTGGGACGAACTTTGGGTTCCGAGCACTCAAAAACTTAAACGGAGTAACGTTTGGACCATGTGTCATCCAAACAACCTAAAGAACTCTCATTGGGAAGAACTTTGAGTTCCAAACTCTCTCGAACTAAAACGGAGCAAAGTTTGGACCAACTTCGTCCAAACTAGATGAAAAACTCTCATTGGGACGAACTTTGGGTTCCGAGCTCTCAAAAACTTAAACGGAGTAAAGTTTGAACCATGTGTCGTCCAAACCACCTAAAGAACTCTCATTGGGAAGAACTTTGAGTTCCAAACTCTCTTGAAAATCAAACGGAGCAAAGTTTGGACCAACTTCGTATAAACTAGATGAAAAACTATCATTGGGACGAACATTCGCTTCCGAGCTCTCAAAAACTTAAACGGAGTAAAGTTTGGACCATGTGTCGTCCAAACCACCTAAAGAACTCTCATTGGGATGAACTTTGAGTTCCAAACTCTCTCGCAACTCAAACGGACCAAAGTTTGGACAACCTTCGTCCAAACTAGATGAACAACTCTCATTGGGATGAACTTTGGGTTCCGAGCTCTCAAAAACTTGAACGGAGTAAAGTTTGGACCATGTGTCGTCCAAACCACCTAAAGAACTCTCATTGGGAAGAACATTGAGTTCCAAACTCCCTCGAAACTCAAACGGAGCAAAGTTTGGACCAACTTCGTCCAAACTAGATGAAAAACTCTCATTGGGACGAACTTTGGGTTCCGAGCACTCAAAAACTTAAACGGAGTAACGTTTGGACCATGTGTCATCCAAACAACCTAAAGAACTCTCATTGGGAAGAACTTTGAGTTCCAAACTCTCTCGAACTAAAACGGAGCAAAGTTTGGACCAACTTCGTCCAAACTAGATGAAAAACTCTCATTGGGACGAACTTTGGGTTCCGAGCTCTCAAAAACTTAAACGGAGTAAAGTTTGAACCATGTGTCGTCCAAACCACCTAAAGAACTCTCATTGGGAAGAACTTTGAGTTCCAAACTCTCTTGAAAATCAAACGGAGCAAAGTTTGGACCAACTTCGTATAAACTAGATGAAAAACTATCATTGGGACGAACATTCGCTTCCGAGCTCTCAAAAACTTAAACGGAGTAAAGTTTGGACCATGTGTCGTCCAAACCACCTAAAGAACTCTCATTGGGATGAACTTTGAGTTCCAAACTCTCTCGCAACTCAAACGGACCAAAGTTTGGACAACCTTCGTCCAAACTAGATGAACAACTCTCATTGGGATGAACTTTGGGTTCCGAGCTCTCAAAAACTTGAACGGAGTAAAGTTTGGACCATGTGTCGTCCAAACCACCTAAAGAACTCTCATTGGGACGAACTTTGAGTTCCAAACTCTTTCGAAAATCAAACGGAGCAAAGTTTGGACCAACTTCATCCAAACTAGATGAAAAACTCTCATTGGGACGAACTTTGGGTTCCGAGCTCTCAAAAACTAAACGGAGTAAAGTTTGGACCATGTGTCGTCCAAACCACCTAAAAAACTCTCATTGGGAAGAAGTTTGAGTTCCAAACTCTCTCGAAAATCAAACGGAGCAAAGTTAGGACCAACTTCGTCCAAACTAGATGAAAAACTCTCATTGGGACGAACTTTGCGTTCCGAGCTCTCAAAAACTTAAACGGAGTAAAGTTTGGACCATTTGTCGTCCAAACCACCTAAAGAACTCTCATTGGGACGAACTTTGAGTTCCAAACTCTCTCGAAACTCAAACGGAGCAAAGTTTGGACACACTTCGTCCAAACTAGATGAAAAACTATCATTGGGACGAACTTTGGGTTCCGAGCTCTCAAAAACTTAAACGGACTAAAGTTTGGACCATGTGTCGTCCAAAGCACCTAAAGAACTCTCATTCGGAATAACTTTGAGTTCCAAACTCTTTCGAAAATCAAACGGAGCAAAGTTTGGACCAACTTCATCCAAACTAGATGAAAAACTCTCATTGGGACGAACTTTGGGTTCCGAGCTCTCAAAAACTTAAACGGAGTATAGTTTGGACCATGTGTCGTCCAAACCACCTAAAGAACTCTCATTGGGAAGAACTTTGAGTTCCAAACTCTCTCGAAAATCAAACGGAGCAAAGTTAGGACCAACTTCGTCCAAACTAGATGAAAAACTTTCATTGGGACGAACTTTGCGTTCCGAGCTCTCAAAAACTTAAACGGAGTAAAGTTTGGACCATTTGTCGTCCAAACCACCTAAAGAACTCTCATTGGGACGAACTTTGAGTTCCAAACTCTCTCGAAACTCAAACGGACCAAAGTTTGGACAAATTTCGTCCAAACTAGATGAAAAACTCTCATTGTGACGAACTTTGGGTTTCGAGCTCTCAAAAACTTAAACAGAGTAAAGTTTGGACCATGTGTCGTCCAAACCACCTAAAGAACTCTCATTGGGACGAACTTTGAGTTCCAAACTCTCTCGAAACTCAAACGGAGTAAAGTTTTGACCAACTTCGTCCAAACTAGATGAAAAACTCTCATTGGGACGAACTTTGGGTTTCGAGCTCTCAAAAACTTAACCGGAGTAAAGTTTGAACCATTTTTCGTCCAAACCACCTAAAGAACTCTCATTGGGAAGAACTTTGAGTTCCAAACTCTCTCGCAACTCAAACGGAGCAAAGTTTGGTCCAACTTCGTCCAAACAAGATGAAAAACTCTCATTGGGACGAACATTGGGTTCCGAGCTCTCAAAAACTTAAACGGAGTAAAGTTTGGACCATGTGTCGTCCAAACCACCTAAAGAACTCTCATTGGGAAGAACTTTGTGTTCCAAACTCTCTCAAAAATCAAACGGAGCAAAGTTTGGACCAACTTCGTCCAAAATAGATGAAAAACTCTCATTGGGACGAACTTTGGGTTCCGAGCTCTCAAAAACTTAAACGGAGTAAAGTTTGAACCATTTGTCGTCCAAACCACCTAAAGAACTCTCATTGGGAAGAACTTTGAGTTCCAAACTCTCTCGCAACTCAAACGGAGCAAAGTTTGGTCCAACTTCGTCCAAACAAGATGAAAAACTCTCATTGGGACGAACATTGGGTTCCGAGCTCTCAAAAACTTAAACGGAGTAAAGTTTGAACCATGTGTCGTCCAAACCACCTAAAGAACTCTCATTGGGAAGAACTTTGAGTTCCAAACTCTCTCGAAAATCAAACGGAGCAAAGTTTGGACCAACTTCGTTGAAACTAGATGAAAAACTCTCATTGGGCCGAACTTTGGGTTCCGAGCTCTCAAAAACATAAACGGAGTAAAGTTTGGACCATTCGTCGACCAAACCACCTAAAGAACTCTCACTGGGAATAACTTTTAGTTCCAAACTCTCTCGAAAATCAAACGGAGCAAAGTTTGGACCAACTTCATCCAAACTAGATGAAAAACTCTCATTGGGACGAACTTTGGGTTTCCGAGATCTCAAAAACTTAAACGGAGTAAAGTTTGGACCATGTGTCGTCCAAAGCACCTAAAGAAATCTCATTGGGGCGAACTTTGACTTCATACCTTTCTCGAAACTCAAACGGAGCAAAGTTTGGACCAACTTCGTCAAACTAGATGAAAAACTCTCATTGGGACGAACTTTGGGTTCCGAGCTCTCAAAAACTTAAACAGAGTTAAGTTTGGACCATTTGTCATCCAAACCACCTAAAGAACTCTTATTGGGAAGAACGTTGAGTTCCAAACTCCCTCGAAAATCAAACGGAGCAAAGTTTGGACCAACTTCGTCCAAACTAGATGAAAAACTCTCATTGGGACGAACTTTGGGGTCCGAGCTCTCAAAAACTTAAACGGAGTAAAGTTTGGACCATGTGTCGTCCAAACCACCTAAAGAACTCTCATTGGGAAGAACTTTGAGTTCCAAACTCTGTCGAAAATCAAACGGAGCAAAGTTAGGACCAACTTCGTCCAAACTAGATGAAAAACTTTCATTGGGACGAACTTTGCGTTCCGAGCTCTCAAAAACTTAAATGGAGTAAAGTTTGGACCATTTGTCGTCCAAACCACCTAAAGAACTCTCATTGGGACGAACTTTGAGTTCCAAACTCTCTCGAAACTCAAACGGACCAAAGTTTGGACAAATTTCGTCCAAACTAGATGAAAAACTCTCATTGTGACGAACTTTGGGTTTCGAGCTCTCAAAAACTTAAACAGAGTAAAGTTTGGACCATGTGTCGTCCAAACCACCTAAAGAACTCTCATTGGGACGAACTTTGAGTTCCAAACTCTCTCGAAACTCAAACGGAGTAAAGTTTTGACCAACTTCGTCCAAACTAGATGAAAAACTCTCATCGGGACGAACTTTGGGTTTCGAGCTCTCAAAAACTTAACCGGAGTAAAGTTTGAACCATTTTTCGTCCAAACCACCTAAAGAACTCTCATTGGGAAGAACTTTGAGTTCCAAACTCTCTCGCAACTCAAACGGAGCAAAGTTTGGTCCAACTTCGTCCAAACAAGATGAAAAACTCTCATTTAGACGAACATTGGGTTCCGAGCTCTCAAAAACTTAAACGGAGTAAAGTTTGGACCATGTGTCGTCCAAACCACCTAAAGAACTCTCATTGGGAAGAACTTTGTGTTCCAAACTCTCTCAAAAATCAAACGGAGCAAAGTTTGGACCAACTTCGTCCAAAATAGATGAAAAACTCTCATTGGGACGAACTTTGGGTTCCGAGCTCTCAAAAACTTAAACGGAGTAAAGTTTGAACCATTTGTCGTCCAAACCACCTAAAGAACTCTCATTGGGAAGAACTTTGAGTTCCAAACTCTCTCGCAACTCAAACGGAGCAAAGTTTGGTCCAACTTCGTCCAAACAAGATGAAAAACTCTCATTGGGACGAACATTGGGTTCCGAGCTCTCAAAAACTTAAACGGAGTAAAGTTTGAACCATGTGTCGTCCAAACCACCTAAAGAACTCTCATTGGAAGAACTTTGAGTTCCAAACTCTCTCGAAAATCAAACGGAGCAAAGTTTGGACCAACTTCGTTGAAACTAGATGCAAAACTCTCATTGGGCCGAACTTTGGGTTCCGAGCTCTCAAAAACATAAACGGAGTAAAGTTTGGACCATTCGTCGACCAAACCACCTAAAGAACTCTCACTGGGAATAACTTTTAGTTCCAAACTCTCTCGAAAATCAAACGGAGCAAAGTTTGGACCAACTTCATCCAAACTAGATGAAAAACTCTCATTGGGACGAACTTTTGTTTCCGAGATCTCAAAAACTTAAACGGAGTAAAGTTTGGACCATGTGTCGTCCAAAGCACCTAAAGAAATCTCATTGGGGCGAACTTTGACTTCATACCTTTCTCGAAACTCAAACGGAGCAAAGTTTGGACCAACTTCGTCAAACTAGATGAAAAACTCTCATTGGGACGAACTTTGGGTTCCGAGCTCTCAAAAACTTAAACAGAGTTAAGTTTGGACCATTTGTCATCCAAACCACCTAAAGAACTCTTACTGGGAAGAACGTTGAGTTCCAAACTCCCTCGAAAATCAAACGGAGCAAAGTTTGGACCAACTTCGTCCAAACTAGATGAAAAACTCTCATTGGGACGAACTTTGGGTTCCGAGCTCTCAAAAACTTAAACGGAGTAAAGTTTGGACCATGTGTCGTCCAAACCACCTAAAGAACTCTCATTGGGAAGAACTTTGAGTTCCAAACTCTCTCGAAAATCAAACGGAGCAAAGTTAGGACCAACTTCGTCCAAACTAGATGAAAAACTTTCATTGGGACGAACTTTGCGTTCCGAGCTCTCAAAAACTTAAACGGAGTAAAGTTTGGACCATTTGTCGTCCAAACCACCTAAAGAACTCTCATTGGGACGAACTTTGAGTTCCAAACTCTCTCGAAACTCAAACGGACCAAAGTTTGGACAAATTTCGTCCAAACTAGATGAAAAACTCTCATTGTGACGAACTTTGGGTTTCGAGCTCTCAAAAACTTAAACAGAGTAAAGTTTGGACCATGTGTCGTCCAAACCACCTAAAGAACTCTCATTGGGACGAACTTTGAGTTCCAAACTCTCTCGAAACTCAAACGGAGTAAAGTTTTGACCAACTTCGTCCAAACTAGATGAAAAACTCTCATTGGGACGAACTTTGGGTTTCGAGCTCTCAAAAACTTAACCGGAGTAAAGTTTGAACCATTTTTCGTCCAAACCACCTAAAGAACTCTCATTGGGAAGAACTTTGAGTTCCAAACTCTCTCGCAACTCAAACGGAGCAAAGTTTGGTCCAACTTCGTCCAAACAAGATGAAAAACTCTCATTGGGACGAACATTGGGTTCCGAGCTCTCAAAAACTTAAACGGAGTAAAGTTTGGACCATGTGTCGTCCAAACCACCTAAAGAACTCTCATTGGGAAGAACTTTGTGTTCCAAACTCTCTCAAAAATCAAACGGAGCAAAATTTGGACCAACTTCGTCCAAAATAGATGAAAAACTCTCATTGGGACGAACTTTGGGTTCCGAGCTCTCAAAAACTTAAACGGAGTAAAGTTTGAACCATTTGTCGTCCAAACCACCTAAAGAACTCTCATTGGGAAGAACTTTGAGTTCCAAACTCTCTCGCAACTCAAATGGAGCAAAGTTTGGTCCAACTTCGTCCAAACAAGATGAAAAACTCTCATTGGGACGAACATTGGGTTCCGAGCTCTCAAAAACTTAAACGGAGTAAAGTTTGAACCATGTGTCGTCCAAACCACCTAAAGAACTCTCATTGGGAAGAACTTTGAGTTCCAAACTCTCTCGAAAATCAAACGGAGCAAAGTTTGGACCAACTTCGTTGAAACTAGATGAAAAACTCTCCTTGGGCCGAACTTTGGGTTCCGAGCTCTCAAAAACATAAACGGAGTAAAGTTTGGACCATTCGTCGACCAAACCACCTAAAGAACTCTCACTGGGAATAACTTTTAGTTCCAAACTCTCTCGAAAATCAAACGGAGGAAAGTTTGGACCAACTTCATCCAAACTAGATGAAAAACTCTCATTGGGACGAACTTTTGTTTCCGAGATCTCAAAAACTTAAACGGAGTAAAGTTTGGACCATGTGTCGTCCAAAGCACCTAAAGAAATCTCATTGGGGCGAACTTTGACTTCATACCTTTCTCGAAACTCAAACGGAGCAAAGTTTGGACCAACTTCGTCAAACTAGATGAAAAACTCTCATTGGGACGAACATTGGGTTCCGAGCTCTCAAAAACTTAAACGGAGTAAAGTTTGGACCATGTGTCGTCCAAACCACCTAAAGAACTCTCATTGGGAAGAACTTTGTGTTCCAAACTCTCTCAAAAATCAAACAGAGCAAAGTTTGGACCAACTTCGTCCAAATAGATGAAAAACTCTCATTGGGACGAACTTTGGGTTCCGAGCTCTCAAAAACTTAAACGGAGTAAAGTTTGAACCATTTGTCGTCCAAACCACCTAAAGAACTCTCATTGGGAAGAACTTTGAGTTCCAAACTCTCTCGCAACTCAAACGGAGCAAAGTTTGGTCCAACTTCGTCCAAACAAGATGAAAAACTCTCATTGGGACGAACATTGGGTTCCGAGCTCTCAAAAACTTAAACGGAGTAAAGTTTGAACCATGTGTCGTCCAAACCACCTAAAGAACTCTCATTGGGAATAACTTTTAGTTCCAAACTCTCTCGAAAATCAAACGGAGCAAAGTTTGGACCAACTTCGTTGAAACTAGATGAAAAACTCTCATTGGGCCGAACTTTGGGTTCCGAGCTCTCAAAAACATAAACGGAGTAAAGTTTGGACCATTCGTCGACCAAACCACCTAAAGAACTCTCACTGGGAATAACTTTTAGTTCCAAACTCTCTCGAAAATCAAACGGAGCAAAGTTTGGACCAACTTCATCCAAACTAGATGAAAAACTCTCATTGGGACGAACTTTTGTTTCCGAGATCTCAAAAACTTAAACGGAGTAAAGTTTGGACCATGTGTCGTCCAAAGCACCTAAAGAAATCTCATTGGGGCGAACTTTGACTTCATACCTTTCTCGAAACTCAAACGGAGCAAAGTTTGGACCAACGTCGTCAAACTAGATGAAAAACTCTCATTGGGACGAACTTTGGGTTCCGAGCTCTCAAAAACTTAAACAGAGTTAAGTTTGGACCATTTGTCATCCAAACCACCTAAAGAACTCTTATTGGGAAGAACGTTGAGTTCCAAACTCCCTCGAAAATCAAACGGAGCAAAGTTTGGACCAGCTTCGTCCAAACTAGATGAAAAACTCTCATTGGGACGAACTTTGGGTTCCGAGCTCTCAAAAACTTAAACGGAGTAAAGTTTGGACCATGTGTCGTCCAAACCACCTAAAGAACTCTCATTGGGAAGAACTTTGAGTTCCAAACTCTCTCGAAAATCAAACGGAGCAAAGTTAGGACCAACTTCGTCCAAACTAGATGAAAAACTTTCATTGGGACGAACTTTGCGTTCCGAGCTCTCAAAAACTTAAACGGAGTAAAGTTTGGACCATTTGTCGTCCAAACCACCGAAAGAACTCTCATTGGGACGAACTTTGAGTTCCAAACTCTCTCGAAACTCAAACGGAGCAAAGTTTGGACCAACTTCGTTGAAACTAGATGAAAAACTCTCATTGGGCCGAACTTTGGGTTCCGAGCTCTCAAAAACATAAACGGAGTAAAGTTTGGACCATTCGTGGACCAAACCACCTAAAGAACTCTCACTGGGAATAACTTTTAGTTCCAAACTCTCTCGAAAATCAAACGGAGCAAAGTTTGGACCAACTTCATCCAAACTAGATGAAAAACTCTCATTGGGACGAACTTTTGTTTCCGAGATCTCAAAAACTTAAACGGAGTAAAGTTTGGACCATGTGTCGTCCAAAGCACCTAAAGAAATCTCATTGGGGCGAACTTTGACTTCATACCTTTCTCGAAACTCAAACGGAGCAAAGTTTGGACCAACTTCGTCAAACTAGATGAAAAACTCTCATTGGGACGAACTTTGGGTTCCGAGCTCTCAAAAACTTAAACAGAGTTAAGTTTGGACCATTTGTCATCCAAACCACCTAAAGAACTCTTATTGGGAAGAACGTTGAGTTCCAAACTCCCTCGAAAATCAAACGGAGCAAAGTTTGGACCAGCTTCGTCCAAACTAGATGAAAAACTCTCATTGGGACGAACTTTGGGTTCCGAGCTCTCAAAAACTTAAACGGAGTAAAGTTTGGACCATGTGTCGTCCAAACCACCTAAAGAACTCTCATTGGGAAGAACTTTGAGTTCCAAACTCTCTCGAAAATCAAACGGAGCAAAGTTAGGACCAACTTCGTCCAAACTAGATGAAAAACTTTCATTGGGACGAACTTTGCGTTCCGAGCTCTCAAAAACTTAAACGGAGTAAAGTTTGGACCATTTGTCGTCCAAACCACCTAAAGAACTCTCATTGGGACGAACTTTGAGTTCCAAACTCTCTCGAAACTCAAACGGACAAAAGTTTGGACAAATTTCGTCCAAACTAGATGAAAAACTCTCATTGTGACGAACTTTGGGTTTCGAGCTCTCAAAAACTTAAACAGAGTAAAGTTTGGACCATGTGTTGTCCAAACCACCTAAAGAACTCTCATTGGGACGAACTTTGAGTTCCAAACTCTCTCGAAACTCAAACGGAGTAAAGTTTTGACCAACTTCGTCCAAACTAGATGAAAAACTCTCATTGGGACGAACTTTGGGTTTCGAGCTCTCAAAAACTTAACCGGAGTAAAGTTTGAACCATTTTTCGTCCAAACCACCTAAAGAACTCTCATTGGGAAGAACTTTGAGTTCCAAACTCTCTCGCAACTCAAACGGAGCAAAGTTTGGTCCAACTTCGTCCAAACAAGATGAAAAACTCTCATTGGGACGAACATTGGGTTCCGAGCTCTCAAAAACTTAAACGGAGTAAAGTTTGGACCATGTGTCGTCCAAACCACCTAAAGAACTCTCATTGGGAAGAACTTTGTGTTCCAAACTCTCTCAAAAATCAAACGGAGCAAAGTTTGGACCAACTTCGTCCAAAATAGATGAAAAACTCTCATTGGGACGAACTTTGGGTTCCGAGCTCTCAAAAACTTAAACGGAGTAAAGTTTGAACCATTTGTCGTCCAAACCACCTAAAGAACTCTCATTGGGAAGAACTTTGAGTTCCAAACTCTCTCGCAACTCAAACGGAGCAAAGTTTGGTCCAACTTCGTCCAAACAAGATGAAAAACTCTCATTGGGACGAACATTGGGTTCCGAGCTCTCAAAAACTTAAACGGAGTAAAGTTTGAACCATGTGTCGTCCAAACCACCTAAAGAACTCTCATTGGGAAGAACTTTGAGTTCCAAACTCTCTCGAAAATCAAACGGAGCAAAGTTTGGACCAACTTCGTTGAAACTAGATGAAAAACTCTCATTGGGCCGAACTTTGGGTTCCGAGCTCTCAAAAACATAAACGGAGTAAAGTTTGGACCATTCGTCGACCAAACCACCTAAAGAACTCTCACTGGGAATAACTTTTAGTTCCAAACTCTCTCGAAAATCAAACGGAGCAAAGTTTGGACCAACTTCATCCAAACTAGATGAAAAACTCTCATTGGGACGAACTTTGGGTTTCCGAGATCTCAAAAACTTAAACGGAGTAAAGTTTGGACCATGTGTCGTCCAAAGCACCTAAAGAAATCTCATTGGGGCGAACTTTGACTTCATACCTTTCTCGAAACTCAAACGGAGCAAAGTTTGGACCAACTTCGTCAAACTAGATGAAAAACTCTCATTGGGACGAACTTTGGGTTCCGAGCTCTCAAAAACTTAAACAGAGTTAAGTTTGGACCATTTGTCATCCAAACCACCTAAAGAACTCTTATTGGGAAGAACGTTGAGTTCCAAACTCCCTCGAAAATCAAACGGAGCAAAGTTTGGACCAACTTCGTCCAAACTAGATGAAAAACTCTCATTGGGACGAACTTTGGGTTCCGAGCTCTCAAAAACTTAAACGGAGTAAAGTTTGGACCATGTGTCGTCCAAACCACCTAAAGAACTCTCATTGGGAAGAACTTTGAGTTCCAAACTCTCTCGAAAATCAAACGGAGCAAAGTTAGGACCAACTTCGTCCAAACTAGATGAAAAACTTTCATTGGGACGAACTTTGGGTTCCGAGCTCTCAAAAACCTAAACGGAGTAAAGTTTGGACCATTTGTCGTCCAAACCACCTAAAGAACTCTCATTGGGACGAACTTTGAGTTCCAAACTCTCTCGAAACTCAAACGGACCAAAGTTTGGACAAATTTCGTCCAAACTAGATGAAAAACTCTCATTGTGACGAACTTTGGGTTTCGAGCTCTCAAAAACTTAAACAGAGTAAAGTTTGGACCATGTGTCGTCCAAACCACCTAAAGAACTCTCATTGGGACGAACTTTGAGTTCCAAACTCTCTCGAAACTCAAACGGAGTAAAGTTTTGACCAACTTCGTCCAAACTAGATGAAAAACTCTCATTGGGACGAACTTTGGGTTTCGAGCTCTCAAAAACTTAACCGGAGTAAAGTTTGAACCATTTTTCGTCCAAACCACCTAAAGAACTCTCATTGGGAAGAACTTTGAGTTCCAAACTCTCTCGCAACTCAAACGGAGCAAAGTTTGGTCCAACTTCGTCCAAACAAGATGAAAAACTCTCATTGGGACGAACATTGGGTTCCGAGCTCTCAAAAACTTAAACGGAGTAAAGTTTGGACCATGTGTCGTCCAAACCACCTAAAGAACTCTCATTGGGAAGAACTTTGTGTTCCAAACTCTCTCAAAAATCAAACGGAGCAAAGTTTGGACCAACTTCGTCCAAAATAGATGAAAAACTCTCATTGGGACGAACTTTTGGTTCCGAGCTCTCAAAAACTTAAACGGAGTAAAGTTTGAACCATTTGTCGTCCAAACCACCTAAAGAACTCTCATTGGGAAGAACTTTGAGTTCCAAACTCTCTCGCAACTCAAACGGAGCAAAGTTTGGTCCAACTTCGTCCAAACAAGATGAAAAACTCTCATTGGGACGAACATTGGGTTCCGAGCTCTCAAAAACTTAAACGGAGTAAAGTTTGAACCATGTGTCGTCCAAACCACCTAAAGAACTCTCATTGGGAAGAACTTTGAGTTCCAAACTCTCTCGATAATCAAACGGAGCAAAGTTTGGACCAACTTCGTTGAAACTAGATGAAAAACTCTTCTTGGGCCGAACTTTGGGTTCCGAGCTCTCAAAAACATTAACGGAGTAAAGTTTGGACCATTCTTCGACCAAACCACCTAAAGAACTCTCACTGGGAATAACTTTTAGTTCCAAACTCTCTCGAAAATCAAACGGAGCAAAGTTTGGACCAACTTCATCCAAACTAGATGAAAAACTCTCATTGGGACGAACTTTTGTTTCCGAGATCTCAAAAACTTAAACGGAGTAAAGTTTGGACCATGTGTCGTCCAAAGCACCTAAAGAAATCTCATTGGGGCGAACTTTGACTTCATACCTTTCTCGAAACTCAAACGGAGCAAAGTTTGGACCAACTTCGTCAAACTAGATGAAAAACTCTCATTGGGACGAACTTTGGGTTCCGAGCTCTCAAAAACTTAAACAGAGTTAAGTTTGGACCATTTGTCATCCAAACCACCTAAAGAACTCTTATTGGGAAGAACGTTGAGTTCCAAACTCCCTCGAAAATCAAACGGAGCAAAGTTTGGACCAACTTCGTCCAAACTAGATGAAAAACTCTCATTGGGACGAACTTTGGGTTCCGAGCTCTCAAAAACTTAAACGGAGTAAGGTTTGGACAATTTGTCGTCCAAACCACCTAAAGAACTCTCATTGGGACGAACTTTAAGTTCCAAACTCTCTCGAAACTCAAACGGACCAAAGTTTGGACAAATTTCGTCCAAACTAGATGAAAAACTCTCATTGTGACGAACTTTGGGTTCCGAGCTCTCAAAAACTTAAACAGAGTAAAGTTTGGACCATCTGTCGTCCAAACCACCTAAAGAACTCTCATTGGGACGAACTTTGAGTTCCAAACTCTCTCGAAACTCAAACGGAGTAAAGTTTTGACAGACTTCGTCCAAACTAGATGAAAAACTCTCATTGGGACGAACTTTGGGTTCCGAGCTCTCAAAAACTTAAACGGAGTAAAGTTTGAACCATTTGTCGTCCAAACCACCTAAAGAACTCTCATTGGGAAGAACTTTGAGTTCCAAACTCTCTCGCAACTCAAACGGAGCAAAGTTTGGTCCAACTTCGTCCAAACAAGATGAAAAACTCTCATTGGGACGAACATTGGGTTCCGAGCTCTCAAAAACTTAAACGGAGTAAAGTTTGAACCATGTGTCGTCCAAACCACCTAAAGAACTCTCATTGGGAAGAACTTTGTGTTCCAAACTCTCTCAAAAATCAAACGGAGCAAAGTTTGGACCAACTTTGTCCAAACTAGATGAAAAACTCTCATTGGGACGAACTTTGGGTTCCGAGCTCTCAAAAACTTAAACGGAGTAAAGTTTGAACCATTTGTCGTCCAAACCACCTAAAGAACTCTCATTGGGAAGAACTTTGAGTTCCAAACTCTCTCGCAACTCAAACGGAGCAAAGTTTGGTCCAACTTCGTCCAAACAAGATGAAAAACTCTCATTAGGACGAACATTGGGTTCCGAGCTCTCAAAAACTAAAACGGAGTAAAGTTTGAACCATGTGTCGTCCAAACCACCTAAAGAACTCTCATTGGGAAGAACTTTGAGTTCCAAACTCTCTCGAAAATCAAACGGAGCAAAGTTTGGACCAACTTCGTTGAAACTTGATGAAAAACTCTCATTGGGACGAACTTTGGGTTTCGTGCTCTCAAAAACTTAAACATAGTTAAGTTTGGACCATTTGTCATCCAAACCACCTAAAGAACTCTTATTGGGAAGAACGTTGAGTTCCAAACTCTCTCGAAAATCAAACGGTGCAAAGTTTGGACCAACTTTGTCCAAACTAGATGAAAAACTCTCATTGGGACGAACTTTGGGTTCCAAGCTCTCAAAAACTGAAACGGAGTAAAGTTTGGACCATTTGTCGTCCAAACCACCTAAAGAACTCTCATTGGGAAGAACTTTGTGTTCCAAACTCTCTCAAAAATCAAACGGAGCAAAGTTTGGACCAACTTCGTCCAAAATAGATGAAAAACTCTCATTGGGACGAACTTTTGGTTCCGAGCTCTCAAAAACTTAAACGGAGTAAAGTTTGAACCATTTGTCGTCCAAACCACCTAAAGAACTCTCATTGGGAAGAACTTTGAGTTCCAAACTCTCTCGCAACTCAAACGGAGCAAAGTTTGGTCCAACTTCGTCCAAACAAGATGAAAAACTCTCATTGGGACGAACATTGGGTTCCGAGCTCTCAAAAACTTAAACGGAGTAAAGTTTGAACCATGTGTCGTCCAAACCACCTAAAGAACTCTCATTCGCACGAACATTAAGTTCCAAACTCTCTCGAAAGTCAAACAGACCAAAGTTTGGACCATCTTCGTCCAAACTAGATGAAAAACTCTCATTGGGACGAACTTTGGGTTCCGAGCTCTCAAAAACTTAAACAGAGTAAAGTTTTGACCATGTGTTGTCCAAACCACCTAAAGAACTCTCATTGGGACGAACGTTGAGTTCCAAACTCTCTCGAAAGTCAAACGGACCAAAGTTTGGACAATCTTCGTCCAAACTAGATGAAAAACTCTCATCGGGACGAACTTTGGGTTCCGAGCTCTCAAAAACATGAACGGAGTAAAGTTTCGACCATGTGTCGTCCAAACCACCTAATGAACTCTCATTGGGAAGAACTTTGAGTTCCAAACTCTCTCGAAACACAAACAGAGCAAAGTTTGGACCAACTTCGTCCAAACTAGATGAAAAACTCTCATTGGGACGAACTTTGGGTTCCAAGCTCTCAAAAACTTAAACGGAGTAAAGTTTGGACCATGTGTCATCCAAACCACCTAAAGAACTCTCATTGGGAAGAACTTTGAGTTCCAAACTCTCTCGCAACTCAAACGGAGCAAAGTTTGGACCAACTTCGTCCAAACTAGATGAAAAACTTTCATTGGGACGAGAGTGCGTTGTCGGTTGTCCTTTGCTCGGGTTTGCGTTGAGATTGGGGTTGAGGATGTGTTGCCTTCGTCTATTACAGTGCGTTGTCGAGGAATGGATTTTGAGGTCCTAGTGGAATATGCTTGGAGGCCAAAGAGGTGTTTGACTTGTAGGGTGTTTGGCCACTCAGGGTCAAACTGTCCCAAGGCAGGAGCTCAGCTTGCCCCTCAGGGCCTGTTGTGAATCAAAGCAGCTCTGATACCAAATGTTGTGAAACTCCCAGGAAATGTATCTAACAACCTTGCTGAAAAACAAGACCTTTAGATCACATAACTGAAAACCCCAAAATCGATTTGAAAATCAACCCAAGGAAAGTAAAAACCGGATTACCTTGTCGATCAAATATCTCAAGGCAAGAAACTTGCTTGAGATTCGAATCACTCCACAAGCATGATAGATCAAGTCAAGCTTGAATGATTCTAAGCATGCAACCTAAACTACATAGAATTGCAAAGAAACTTAGCTCTAGGCTAAAGGAAAAGCTCAAAGGCTTATTTTACTACATTTCCAAGTCTTTTTTTACAATGGAATTACATGGCATTATATAGCCTTAAAATTGAAACCCTAGACCTTCCATGAGGTATATGAAGAGTTGTAACATTCCATCTTTATGACAATAATCAGCCATTAAGTAAATGTAACCTAAAACATTGATAACAAAACTTAAAACTGAAAATTACATAAAAACACCCTTAAATCTGAGAATTGAAAATCCCATCAACCAACTATGTATTGTAACCTCCCAAAGTATAAATGAAGCCTCACTTGAAGTATCTTGAAGTTCATGTTCCATAAATGAAAATTTGAATTGTCTTCAATGAAGCTTGAGTGCATTTAATGCATCAACATTTTGAAGCTTTTCTTTAGTCTTGGATAGCATGGTAGGATTCATATCATTCTCCCCTTCTTCAAGAGGATTCGTCCTCGAATCTTTTTGTGTGACATTGCTGCAAAAACATGTTAAGAAAACACAAAGGACCTCACAACACTCTTTTATGCGTTCACACTCATGAAAATTTAGGCCATCTAGTTTTCACTCATTTTCACATATCACTCTTTATAACTCTCTTTCTCACCTCTCAAATTTTGAAATAGGGAAGCCAAGATTGTTTGCAATTGAATGAGTAGTAGCACACTTTGAATATGCAAACTGACTTAACTATGGAAATATTCTGAATCCAAACATGTAAGAAGATTGACAAGATGTTATGAACGACCAAAGATGCATTCAATGCTTTTGTTAAATGGAGTTTAAAGAGTCAAGAATGTAACTCTAAAAACAATGAAGTCCAACGGCTATGTCAGATATTATGGAGTTGAAAATAGCCTTTATAACGCACATGAGTTACAAAAGTCAAAAATAAAAAGTTGTAACATCCAATGACTAAAAATTTAATCTGCAAAAATGTAACTATCAAAATTAATTATGTAACAGCCAATTTTTTTACAAATTTCAAATTGTAACAGCTTAGATTGGATGCCTAAGGTCAGATTAAAACACCAAGATCAGATCAAAGAGGGAAAATTTCGGATTTGGCATGTTCTGGAAGCAAAAACAAGAAGAACAAATTTAGAACACATGCCCTCGGGTAAAACAGTTTTCCAGAACAGATTATGAAAACGCACAATTTTCTCCCTCACTAAAGACTAATTTGAGAATATCATAGAAGACAAAGTTTTAGCTTAGATCTTGATCTAAAATATCATAGAAGACATTAAGATGAAAAACCCTACGGAAATATGAGTTTTCGGAGCGTTTAGACAGACTACAAAAACTGAACAGATTAAAAAAAATAACCAGAAAATGAGAAACAAATTCAAGAGAAATGCAAAGGAAACATATATCCGATCTTGAGCCTAAAGCTCTGATACCAAATGTTGTGAATCAAAACAGCTCTGATACCAAATGTTGTGAATCAAAGCAGCTCTGATACCAAATGTTGTGAAACTCCCAGGAAATGTATCTAACAACCTTGCTGAAAAACAAGACCTTTAGATCTCAAATCTGAAAACCCCAAAACCGATTTGAAAATCAACCCAAGGAAAGTAAAAACCGGATTACCTTGTCGATCAAATATCTCAAGGCAAGAAACTTGCTTGAGATTCGAATCACTCCACAAGCATGATAGATCAAGTCAAGCTTGAATGATTCTAAGCATGCAACCTAAACTACATAGAATTGCAAAGAAACTTAGCTCTAGGCTAAAGGAAAAGCTCAAAGGCTTATTTTACTACATTGGAACCTAAACTACATAGAATTGCAAAGAAACTTAGCTCTTAGGCTAAAGGAAAAGCTCAAAGGCTTATTTTACTACATTTCCAAGTCTTTTTTTTTTACAATGGAATTACATGGCATTATATAGCCTTAAAATTGAAACCCTAGACCTTCCATGAGGTATATCAAGAGTTGTAACATTCCATCTTTATGACAATAATCAGCCATTAAGTAAATGTAACCTAAAACATTTAGAACAAAACTTAAAACTGAAAATTACATAAAAACACCCTTAAATCCGAGAATTGAAAATCCCATCAACCAACTATGTATTGTAACCTCCCAAAGTATAAATGAAGCCTCACTTGAAGTATCTTGAAGTTCATGTTCCATAAATGACACTTTGAATTGTCTTCAATGAAGCTTGAGTGCATTTAATGCATCAACATTTTGAAGCTTTTCTTTAGTCTTGGATAGCATGGTAGGATTCATATCAGGGCCCTTCTCGATCTTCGACTTCCTCGGGTACTAATCAGTTGGTGCAAGTCCAGACAACTCTTCCCGCTTCAGGTTCAGGTGCTAATCCTCATTGGGTGCAGGTCTCAGGTAAGAAGCGGCATGTCCAAGTGAAGGATCATGACAAGCGGTCTCCACTGAAGGCTCCTCTGAAGTCTCCCCCTAGGGGGTCGGGGTGCTTGCCAGTTAACACCTTTGCGGCCCTAGAAGGTGATGACGAGTCTAGGGCACTTGCGTTGATCCAAGAGGATGTGGATCCTCCCCCATTAGCTTTGGGTTGTTCCCAGTCGTCTGGTTCTTGTGGTGCATGAGGCAATGTTAGACTTTTTCGTTTTGTTTTTTCCCCTTGCTCGGGGTGTAAGCTTTGTCTCTTCTAAAGCTGTGAGTTTTGTTTCTGTTGGTTTTTTCCTTGTGGTTTGCTTTAGTTTTGCTTCCCTGCTCGGGATGTGAGCCTTGTTTATTTTGTGCCCTGGCCTCGGGCTATGAGGTCCACTTTTTGCTTAGTTATATACATCTACCTTTGCAAAAAAAAAACTCTCATTGGGACGAACTTTGGGTTCCGAGCTCTCAAAAACTTAAACGAAGTAAAGATTCGACCATGTGTCATCCAAACCACCTAAAGAACTCTCATTGGGACAAACTTTGATTTCCAAACTCTCTCGAAACTCAAACAGACCAAAGTTTGGACCATCTTCGTCCAAACTAGATGAAAAACTCTCCTTGGGACGAACTTTGAGTTCCGAGCTCTCAAAAACTTAAACGGAGTAAAGTTTGGACCATGTGTCATCCAAACAACCTAAAGAACTCTCATTGGGAAGAACTTTGTGTTCAAAACTCTCTCGCAACTCAAACGGAGCAAAGTTTGGACCAACTTCGTCCAAACTAGATGAAAAACTCTCATTGGGACGAACTTTGGGTTCCGAGCTCTCAAAAACTTAAACGGAGTAAAGTTTGGACCATTTGTCGTCCAAACAGGACCAACTTCGTCCAAACTAGATTAAAAACTCTCATTCGGACGAACTTTGGGTTCCGAGCTCTCAAAAACTTAAACAGAGTAAAGTTTGGACCATGTGTCGTCCAAACCACCTAAAGAACTCTCATTGGGAAGAACTTTGAGTTCCAAACTCTCTCGAAACTCTAACGGAGCAAAGTTTGGACCAACATCGTCCAAACTAGATGAAAAACTCTCATTGGGACGAACTTTGGGTTCCAAGCTCTCAAAAACTTAAACAGAGTAAAGTTTGGACCAAGTGTCGTCGATACCACCTAAAGAACTCTCATTGGGAAGAACTTTGAGTTCCAAACTCTCTCGAAACTCTAACGGAGCAAAGTTTGGACCAACTTCGTCAGAACTAGATGAAAAACTCTCATTGGGACGAACTTTGGGTTCCGAGCTCTCAAAAACTTAAATGGAGTAAAGTTTCGACCATGTGTCGTCCAAGCCATCTAAAGAACTCTCATTGGGAAGAACTTTGAGTTCCAAACTCTCTCGAAACTCTAACGGAGCAAAGTTTGGACCAACTTCGTCCAAACTAGATGAAAAACTCTCATTGGGACGAACTTTGGGTTCCAAGCTCTCAAAAACTTAAACAGAGTAAAGTTTGGACCATGTGTCGTCCAAACAACCTAGAGAACTCTCATTGAGAAGAACTTTGAGTTAAAAACTCTCTCGAAACTCAAACGGAGCAAAGTTTGCACCAACTTCGTCCAAACTAGATGAAATACTCTCATTGGGACGAACTTTGGGTTCCGAGCTGTCAAAAACTTATACGGAGTAAAGTTTGGACCATGTGTCATCCAAACCACCTAAACAACTCTCATTTGGACGAACTTGGAGTTCCAAACTCTCTCGAATATCAAACGGAGCAAAGTTTGGACCAACTTCATCCAAACTAGATGAAAAACTCTCATTGGGACGAACTTTGGGTTCCGAGCTCTCAAAAACTTAAACGGAGTAAAGTTTGGACCATTTGTCGTCCAAACCACCTAAAGAACTCTCATTGGGAAGAACTTTGAGTTCCAAACTCTCTCGAAACTCTAACGGAGCAAAGTTTGGACCAACTTCGTCCAAACTAGATGAAAAACTCTCATTGGGACGAACTTTGGGTTCCGAGCTCTCAAAAACTTAAACAGAGTAAAGTTTGGACCAAGTGTCGTCGATACCACCTAAAGAACTCTCATTGGGAAGAACTTTGAGTTCCAAACTCTCTCGAAACTCTAACGGAGCAAAGTTTGGACCAACTTCGTCAGAACTAGATGAAAAACTCTCATTGGGACGAACTTTGGGTTCCGAGCTCTCAAAAACTTAAATGGAGTAAAGTTTCGACCATGTGTCGTCCAAGCCATCCAAAGAACTCTCATTGGGACGAACGTTGAGTTCCAAACTCTCTCGAAAGTCAAACGGACCAAAGTTTGGACCATTTTCGTCCAAACTAGATGAAAATCCCTAATTGGGACGATCTTTGGATTCCGAGCTCTCAAAAACTTAAACGGAGTAAAGTTTGGACCATGTGTCGTCAGACCCACCTAAAGAACTCTCATTGGGACTAACGTTGAGTTCCAAACTCTCTCGAAAGTCAAACGGACACAAGTTTGGTCCATCTTCGTCCAAACTAGATGAAAAACTCTCATTTGGACGAACTTTGGGTTCCGAGCTCTCAAAAACTTAAACAGAGTAAAGTTTGGACCATGTGTCGTCCAAACAACCTAGAGAACTCTCATTGAGAAGAACTTTGAGTTAAAAACTCTCTCGAAACTCAAACGGAGCAAAGTTTGCACCAACTTCGTCCAAACTAGATGAAATACTCTCATTGGGACGAACTTTGGGTTCCGAGCTGTCAAAAACTTAAACGGAGTAAAGTTTGGACCATGTGTCGTCCAAACCACCTAAACAACTCTCATTTGGACGAACTTTGAGTTCCAAACTCCCTCGAAAATCAAACGGAGAAAAGTTTGGACCAACTTCATCCAAACTAGATGAAAAACTCTCATTGGGACGAACTTTGGGTTCCGAGCTCTCAAAAACTTAAACGGAGTAAAGTTTGGACCATTTGTCGTCCAAACCACCTAAAGAACTCTCATTGGGAAGAACTTTGAGTTCCAAACTCTCTCGAAACTCTAACGGAGAAAAGTTTGGACCAATTTCGTCAGAACTAGATGAAAAACTCTCATTGGAACGAACTTGGGGTTCCGAGCTCTAAAAAACTTAAATGGAGTAAAGTTTCGACCATGTGTCGTCCAAACCATCTAAAGAACTCTCATTGGGACGAACGTTGAGTTCCAAACTCTCTCGAAAGTCAAACGGACCAAAGTTTGGACCATCTTCGTCCAAACTAGATGAAAAACCCTCATTGGGACGATCTTTGGGTTCCGAGCTCTCAAAAACTTAAACGGAGTAAAGTTTGGACCATGTGTCGTCCAAACCACCTAAAGAACTCATTGGGACGAACGTTGAGTTCCAAACTCTCTCGAAAGTCAAACGGACACAAGTTTGGACCATCTTCGTCCAAACTAGATGAAAAACTCTCATTGGGACGAACTCTGGGTTCCGAGCTCTCAAAAACTTAAACAGAGTAAAGTTTGGATCATGTGTCGTCCAAACCACCTAGAGAACTCTCATTGGGAAGAACTTTGAGTTAAAAACTCTCTCGAAACTCAAACGGAGCAAAGTTTGCACCAACTTCGTCCAAACTAGATGAAATACTCTCATTGGGACGAACTTTGGGTTCCGACCTGTCAAAAACTTAAACGGAGTAAAGTTTGGACCATGTGTCATCCAAACCACCTAAACAACTCTCAATTGGACGAACTTTGAGTTCCAAACTCTCTCGAAACTCAAACGGAGCAAAGTTTGGACCAACTTCGTCCAAACTAGATGAAAAACTCTCAATGGGACGAACTTTGGGTTCCGAGCTCTCAAAAACTTAAACAGAGTAAAGTTTGGACCATGTGTCATCCAAACCTACTAAAGAAATCTCATTGGGAAGAACTTTGAGTTCCAAACTCTCTCGAAATTAAAACGGAGCAAAGTTTGGACCAACTTCGTCCAAACTAGATAAAAACTCTCATTGGGACGAACTTTGCGTTCCGAGCTCTCAAAAACTTAAACGGGGTAAAGTTTGGACCATTTGTCGTCCAAACCACCTAAAGAACTCTCATTGGGAAGAACTTTGAGTTCCAAACTCTCTCGAAACTCAAACGGAGCAAAATTTGGACCAACTTCGTCCAAACTGGATGAAAAACTCTCATTGGGACGAACTTTGGGTTCCGAGCTCTCAAAAACTTAAACGGAGTAAAATTTTGACCATGTGTCATCCAAACCACCTAAAGAACTCTCATTGGGAAGAACTTTGAGTTCCACACTCTCTCGCAACTCAAACGGAGCAAAGTTTGGACCAACTTCGTCCAAACTAGATGAAAAACTCTCATTGGGACGAACTTTTTGTTCCGAGGTCTCAAAAACTTAAACGGAGTAAAGTTTGGACCATTTGTCGTCCAAACCACCTAAAGAACTCTCATTGGGTCTTTGAGTTCCAAACTCTCTCGAAAATCAAACGGAGCAAAGTTTGGACCAACTTCATCCAAACTAGATGAAAAACTCTCATTGGGACGAACTTTGGGTTCCGAGCTCTAAAAAACTTAAACGGAGTAAAGTTTGGACCATGTGTCGTCCAAACCGCCTTAAGAACTCTCATTCGGACGAACTTTGAGTTCCAAACTCTCTCGAAACTCAAACGGAACAAAGTTTGGACCAACTTCGTCCAAACTAGATTAAAAACTCTCATTGGGACGAACTTTGGGTTCCGAGCTGTCAAAAACTTAAACAGAGTAAAGTTTGGACCAAGTGTCGTCCAAACCACCTAAAGAACCCTCATTGGGAAGAACTTTGCGTTCCAAACTCTCTCGAAACACTAACGGAGCAAAGTTCGGACAAACTTCGTCAGAACTAGATGAAAAACTCTCATTGTGACGAACTTTGGGTTCCGAGCTCTCAAAAACTTAAATGGAGTAACGTTTCGACCATGTGTCGTCCAAACCATCTAAAGAACTCTCATTGGGACGAACGTTGAGTTCGAAACTCTCTCGAAAGTCAAACGGACCAAAGTTTGGACCATCTTCGTCCAAACTAGATGAAAAACCCTCGTTGGGACGATCCTTGGGTTCCGAGCTCTCAAAAACTTAAACGGAGTAAAGTTTGGACCATGTGTCGTCCAAACCATCTAAAGAACTCTCATTGGGACGAACGTTGAGTTCGAAACTCTCTCGAAAGTCAAACGGACCAAAGTTTGGACCATCTTCGTCCAAACTAGATGAAAAACTCTCATTGGGACGAACTTTGGGTTCCGAGCTCTCAAAAACTTAAACAGAGTAAAGTTTGGACCATGTGTCGTCCAAACGACCTAAAGAACTCTCATTGGGAAGAACTTTGAGTTAAAAACTCTCTCGAAACTCAAACGGAGCAAAGTTTGCACCAACTTCGTCCAAACTAGATGAAATACTCTCATTGGGACGAACTTTGGGTTCCGAGCTGTCAAAATTTTAAACGGAGTAAAGTTTGGACCATGTGTCGTCCAAACCACCTAAACAACTCTCATTTGGACAAACTTGGAGTTCCAAACTCACTCGAAAATCAAACGGAGCAAAGTTTGGACCAACTTCGTCCAAACTAGATGAAAAACTCTCATTGGGACGAACTTTGGGTTCCGAGCTGTCAAAAACTTAAACAGAGTAAAGTTTGGACCAAGTGTCGTCCAAACCACCTAAAGAACTCTCATTGGGAAGAACTTTGAGTTCCAAACTCTCCCGAAACTCTAACGGACCAATGTTTGGACCATCTTCGTCCAAACTAGATGAAAAACTCTCATTGGGACGAACTTTGGGTTTCGAGCTCTCAAAAACTTAAACAGAGTAAAGTTTGGACCATGTGTCATCCAAACTACCTAAAGAACTCTCATTGGGAAGAACTTTGAGTTCCAAACTCTCTCGCAACTCAAACGGAGCAAAGTTTGGACCAACTTCGTCCAAACTAGATGAAAAACTCTCATTGGGACGAACTTTGGGTTCCGAGCTCTCAAAAACTTAAACGGAGTAAAGTTTCGACCATGTGTCATCCAAACCACCTAAAGAACTCTCATTGGGACAAACTTTAATTTCCAAACTCTCTCGAAACTCAAACGGACCAAAGTTTGGACCATCTTCGTCCAAACGAGATGAAAAACTCTCATTGGGACGAACTTTGGGTTCCGAGCTCTCAAAAAGTTAAACGGAGTAAAGTTTGGACCATGTGTCATCCAAACCACCTAAAGAACTCTCACTGGGAAGAACTTTGTGTTCAAAACTCTCTCGCAACTCAAGCGGAGCAAAGTTTGGACCAACTTCGTCCAAACTAGATGAAAAACTCTCATTGGGACGAACTTTGGGTTCCGAGCTCTCAAAAACTTAAACGGAGTAAAGTTTGGACCATTTGTCGTCCAAACCACCTAAAGAACTCTCATTGGGTCTTTGAGTTCCAAACTCTCTCGAAAATCAAACGGAGCAAAGTTTGGACCAACTTCGTCCAAACTAGATGAAAAACTCTCATTGGGACGAACTTTGGGTTCCGAGCTCTAAAAAACTTAAACGAAGTAAAGTTTGGACCATGTGTCGTCCAAACCACCTTAAGAACTCTCATTCGGACGAACTTTGAGTTCCAAACTCTCTCGAAACTCAAACGGAACAAAGTTAGGACCAACTTCGTCCAAACTAGATTAAAAACTCTCATTCGGACGAACTTTGGGTTCCGAGCTCTCAAAAACTTAAACAGAGTAAAGTTTGGACCAAGTGTCGTCCAAACCACCTAAAGAACCCTCATTGGGAAGAACTTTGCGTTCCAAACTCTCTCGAAACACTAACGGAGCAAAGTTCGGACCAACTTCGTCCGAACTAGATGAAAAACTCTCATTGGGACGAACTTTGGGTTTCGAGCTCTCAAAAACTTAAATGGAGTAACGTTTCGACCATGTGTCGTCCAAACCATCTAAAGAACTCTCATTGGGACGAACGTTGAGTTCCAAACTCTCTCGAAAGTCAAACGGACCAAAGTTTGGACCATCTTCGTCCAAACTAGATGAAAAACCCTCATTGGGACGATCTTTGGGTTCCGAGCTCTCAAAAACTTAAACGGAGTAAAGTTTGGACCATGTGTCGTCCAAACCACCTAAAGAACTCTCATTGGGACGAACGTTGAGTTCCAAACTCTCTCGAAAGTCAAACGGACACAAGTTTGGACCATCTTCGTCCAAACTAGATGAAAAACTCTCATTGGGACGAACTTTGGGTTCCGAGCTCTCAAAAACTTAAACAGAGTAAAGTTTGGACCATGTGTCGTCCAAACGACCTAAAGAACTCTCATTGGGAAGAACTTTGAGTTAAAAACTCTCTCGAAACTCAAACGGAGCAAAGTTTGCACCAACTTCGTCCAAACTAGATGAAATACTCTCATTGGGACGAACTTTGGGTTCCGAGCTGTCAAAAACTTAAACGGAGTAAAGTTTGGACCATGTGTCGTCCAAACCACCTAAACAACTCTCATTTCGACGAACTTGGAGTTCCAAACTCACTCGAAAATCAAACGGAGCAAAGTTTGGACCAACTTCGTCCAAACTAGATGAAAAACACTCATTGGGACGAACTTTGGGTTCCGAGCTGTCAAAAACTTACACAGAGTAAAGTTTAGACCAAGTGTCGTCCAAACCACCTAAAGAACTCTCATTGGGAAGAACTTTGAGTTCCAAACTCTCTCGAAACTCTAACGGACCAATGTTTGGACCATCTTCGTCCAAACTAGATGAAAAACTCTCATTGTGACGAACTTTGGGTTCCGAGCTCTCAAAAACTTAAATGGAGTAAAGTTTTGACCATGTGTCGTCCAAACCATCTAAAAAACTCTCATTGGGACGAACGTTGAGTTCCAAACTCTCTCGAAAGTCAAACGGACCAAAGTTTGGACCATATTCGTCCAAACTAGATTTAAAACCCTCATTGGGACGATATTTGGGTTCCGAGCTCTCAAAAACTTAAACGGAGTAAAGTTTGGACCATGTGTCGTCCAAACCACCTAAAGAACTCTCATTGGGACGAACGTTGAGTTCCAAACTCTCTCGAAAGTCAAACGGACACAAGTTTGGACCATCTTCGTCCAAACTAGATGAAAAACTCTCATTGGGACGAACTTTGGGTTCCGAGCTCTCAAAAACTTAAACAGAGTAAAGTTTGGACCATTTTTCGTCCAAACCACCTAAAGAACTCTCATTGGGAAGAACTTATAGTTAAAAACTCTCTCGAAACTCAAACGGAGCAAAGTTTGCACCAACTTCGTCCAAACTATATGAAATACTCTCATTGGGACGAACTTTGGGTTCCGAGCTGTCAAAAACTTAAATGGAGTTAAGTTTGGACCATGTGTCGTCCAAACCACCTAAACAACTCTCATTTGGACGAACTTGGAGTTCCAAACTCTCTCGAAAATCAAACGGAGCAAAGTTTGGACCAACTTCGTCCAAACTAGATGAAAAACTCTTATTGGGACGAACTTTGGGTTCCGACCTCTCAAAAACTTAAACGGAGTAAATTTTCGACCATGTGTCGTCCAAACCACCTAAAGAACTCTCATTGGGACAAACTTTGATTTCCAAACTCTCTCGAAACTCAAACGGACCAATGTTTGGACCATCTTCGTCCAAACTAGATGAAAAACTCTCATTGGGACGAACTTTGGGTTCCGAGCTCTCAAAAACTTAAACGGAGTAAAGTTTGGACCATGTGTCATCCAAACCACCTAGAGTGAGTAAAAATATGATATAAAATACTCTAGAATTCCTGTGCAAGTATACACAGTCTGCAGCAAGTAATATTATCAATCCGAGCCCTGAATTAGTTTCCACTCTACCTATTTTTGTGTAACTTTCCAATGGTTTCAAGAATAGTAAAATGATTTGGTTTTATCGGAATTATGCTGAAGCAAAATAAATGATAGAACAACGAGTAAACAAATAGATAGACAGATTAAAGACAGGCGCTGGTTAGGTTTTAGTGATTGTTCTAAGATATGCTCTAGCAATATTATTGATCATGCATTTCTCGCAGTATTATTAGCGGATTCCTCCCGGAACTCCGGATCTTTTGGGATATGTTTCAAACCCAATGAAGCACGACCGATCAAGCACTAGGCAACTGGCTATCCCTAGCTCAGTCACTGGCGTTCACCAATACACAATGATCGTAGTGTGGATAATTGCCACACACCCTCTAAATCATCCCTGAAACTAGAGAGAGTTATTCACACCGGCTGGCCAGGCGGGCATAAACTGGAAATAAGCACAAAAATTAACCAAAATGCGATAGTCAATTTATTACTAGAGATGAAGCACAGTAATCACATTATTCCTAACCAACACCTTAAGCTACTTAGTTCATAATAGGCATAGGAATACGAATTACAATCTGAGTATGCATGTCCATAACCACAAATTAATGAAGAAAATAAACTCCCTAATCAGCTTGCAGAAGATGGTGTTCTTGATGATCTTCAATCTCTCTAAGGTATTCGGCTTCCAAGGGAAAACATGGAATGAGTTTGACTTGGACGGCTACTTCCTTTTATAGAAGGAGAGGAGACTTGAATTAGGTCAACTTGGACACGTGTAGGGCTCTCCTTGCTTCTTTATCACGAAAATTACTCAACAGAAGTCGGTTCATGAAGTTGGCTAACGAGCTGTGATGTGGCAGTTTCTGCTCCCAGTTTTGCTGCAGCATATAATTTGCTCCCTCCAGTCGCTCAGCAGCATAATTTGCACAAAATAATTTCCAATGCATCCATTCTTCCAAATGGGTTAAAACATGTAATATCTATCCAAAACCAACCCTAATAAGCATAAAGGACACACAAATCCCTATATAATTGAGGCCTAAATAACTACCTTTTGGGCTGTTATCATACCCCCAAACTTGAACTATTGCGCGTCCCGAGCAATACTAACCAACCTTCCTTCAAGAATTCAGAATATTAGACAAAGAATAGCTTAATTAAACCAGACAGTCCAACACTACCTTTAACCTTTACCTGAGCACTCTGCAAAACCAAGCTCTGCTGCAGCAAAATGATTCCTCCGGCATGGACAAATAATCACCACTTTTCAACTTAATTCTAAGAACTCACCACAGCTTAGCTCTATTATCAGACATTTCAAAACATATTTTTAAAGGGGTTTATATCATTATTTATCAGACTTAAAGCAGCCTTACAGTCATAAGCTCTTAAGCACGGGATGACCTACTTTATGCAGTATACCCTTGCCTCAAGCTTATCACCAACTAGGCTCAATACTCATTATAAAGCTCAAAAATCTTTTGTTATTCTATCTCTTTCCCCTCAGAATGGCGACATTTTATGATGAAGCTCACCTAAGTTCTGGGAGACAGAAAAACTGCTGGATCATCATTCATCCCTCAAAACTTTTGCTCTGTCAATTTTTTCTGCAAAATCTTCAACAAATAATTTTTTTCAGCAAATAATTTTTCTCATTTCCTAGGTCATCTTTTGACGCGGAAACAAACTGTGGGTATCACAATTGTCCCCGGTTACTCAATAACCTAACAAATTTTAATTTGAAGGAGAGGAATGCTCGAGCAAAATAATTGGAGTAGCAAAAAGTCCCCCAAACTTGAATTATGCATTGTCCCCAATGAATCATTAATTAAGCAACTATGCCCCCAAACTTAATTTTTTCTATCTGAATTTTTAAACTAAACATGGGACTCAGATTAAGCTTAAAGTGGATCATACAAGTCAATACTACCTTCAAAATCTTCTTTGCCGCAGCAACAGTCCAGGCTAGAAGAAATGCTCAAGCAAAAGGTTTCTGGAGATCAGAATACCTTGATCTAATTAAGCGTAATCAGTCCAAGCTTCAAAAATTCAGAAGAAAATTAGTTAAGTTAGAGTTACTCAGTGCTATAAAACAGAAACAACTCTGGAAATTTCATTAAGAACCGAAAATATACATCAGCAGATATTTTTGTCGCCTAGAAACAGAAAACAAAAACTGGAGTTCTCTTCTTTTTAGCTTTCTTTTTCAGAGCATCAGGTGTATTAGGTTCAACTTCCTCTACATCCCTTTCCTTGCGGCTTCTCGTTTTCCCTATTATAGACTTGAAGAAATTTTTTTCACTCAAAGAATGGAAAGAAACATAAGGAAAAACGAATTGAAGAAGAAACAAACCTGAGTGGTGTTTAAATGGGGATTCAAAAAATAAAATAATCAGTGACAAATCTTCCCCCATTAATATCTTTTACCGTTTAAACCTGCAAGTAATTATTCAAATTAAATTTTCAAAATGGTAAGATTTTACCATAATGATGTGCTGTCCAACGGCTCTACCGTTCGATTTCCCTATGCAACACATGGAAGCACCTGATCTTCATGCAATATTACCTACTCACCGAAAATTTAAATCCCAACGGTAAAAATATTCTTAACCACATCCGTAATATTCTGATGATATATTCACTCTAACCAGAAGATTGCAAAAACAAACTGGGTAACAAGATTTTCTTCTAGAAGAATCTTTTCACACGGAAAATTCAAATTCAAACCGCCAAAATCAAATCCTATCTTATTATTAACTTCAGCCGAATATGTGATTCTTATCTTATCTTATCTTTTCACACTGAAATATTATTAAATCTAAACCTAAACAGAAATTCAAATAACCGAAAAATAAAAAGTAAATAAAATCTAACTAAATCTAATTAATGAAAAGATAATCCAAAGATGATTTAAATAAATAACCTGAAAATAAAATCAAATCAAATTCAAAACGAAATAGATAAAATCTAAACTACCAATAATAAAATACTTAAGGATAAAATCTAATAAACCATGCAAAATCAAATCTAACCTAACCGCAATTAAAACCAAATCAACGAAAAATAAAATTAATACAAACTCTGGGAGCTCAAAATTTTGCTCTGTGAATGCTCCCGCAAAAGTCCTGCTCTCTCAATCATCAACCAACCTTAGGGAAGGATATTTCAACCGAAACTCCTCACCCCAATAATGCTTCACACTCTGTCCATTCACCTTGAACACTCTCCCATCTTTTTCATCCTGCAAAGTAACTGCTCCATGGGGAAAAACCTCAACCACAGTAAATGGTCCTTACCATTTAGATTTTAGTTTTCCAGGAAACAATTTCAATCTAGAATTATAAAGCAAGACTTTTTGACCCTTGACAAACTCTTTAGATTTTATTCTCTTGTCATGCCACAACTTAGTCTTTTCTTTATACATTTTCGCATTCTCATAAGAAAATTGGCGAAATTCCTCTAATTCATTAAGCTGCAGCATTCTTATTGCTCCTGCACGACTCAGATCAAAATTTAACTTTTTCAAAGCCCAAAACGTCTTATGCTCTAGCTCCAATGGTAAATGGCAAGCTTTCCCATATACTAACCTATAGGGAGACATACCTAGAGGAGTCTTGTAGGCTGTCCTATAGGCCCAAAGAGCCTCATCCAACCTAAAAGACCAATCCTTTCTAGATGGATGGACTACTTTCTCTAAAATCGATTTAATTTTCCTATTACTAATTTCAGCTTGACCATTTGCTTTTGGGTGATAAGGGGTAGCTATCCTATGCTTAATCCCATACTTAGCTAAAAGCTTAGTTAAGATATTATTAACAAAATGTGTACCCTCATCACTCACTAGAGCCCTAGGTGTCCCAAACCGCGCAAAGATGTGCGATTGAAGAAACCTTGCTACTGTCTTGGCATCACTCTGATGGCATGCAATGGCCTCCACCCATTTGGACACGTAATCAACTGCCAATAAGATAAAAATATTGCCATTAGAAGGGGGAAATGGCCCCATAAAGTCAATACCCCATACATCAAATAATTCAACTTCTAAAATATAAGTAAGAGGCATTTCATCTCTAGGCCCCAAATTTCCTCTCCTTTGGCAAGCATCACATTGCTTGTAGAACCAATGGGCATCCTTGAATAACGTAGGCCAGAAAAATCCGTAATGCAAAATCCTCATAGCTGTCCTCTGACCGCTGAAATGACCTCCATACGGCGAAGAGTGACATTGCTCCAGGATTTCCTTTGCTTCAGCACCTGAAATACACCTACGAATAATACCGTCAGAGCATTGCTTATACATAAATGGCTCATCCCAATAGAAAAATTTTGCATCATGCTTAAACTTTTTCTTCTGCCTCCAATCCATGTCAATTGGGGTGACTCCCTTTACCAAAAAGTTGGCAATATCAGCATACCAAGGGACATCCTTAACTACCTTTACCTCAACAGCAAAAAGTTGTTCATCTGGAAAAGAATCGGAAATGGCAGATCGCTCCAGCAAAGATGATGACGGATCAAGACGAGATAAATGATCTACAATGACATTTTCTGATCCTTTCTTGTCCTTTATCTCCAAGTCAAATTCCTGCAATAGTAAAACCCAACGAATTAGTCTAGGCTTTGCATCTTTCTTAGACATTAAATACCTTATTGCTGCATGATCCGTGAAAACCGTGACTTTCGATCCAACCAAATATGGCCGGAACTTCTCAAAAGCGAACACCACAGCTAACAACTCCTTTTCAGTAGTTGTATAGTTGACTTTTGCTTCATTTAAGACCTTGCTTGCATAATATATAGGATGGATAAATTTGCCCTGCTTTTGCCCCAGCATCGCACCTACCGCAGCATCACTCGCATCACACATTACCTCAAATGGCAAATTCCAATTAGGTGTGCAAAGAATGGGTGCTGAGATTAAAGCAGCCTTTAAAGTCTCAAAAGCCTTCCTACAATCTGCATCAAAGTCAAAAACATGATCAGTGCACAATAAGTTACAAAGAGGTTTACTGATTTTGGAAAAATCCTTTATGAACCTCCTATAAAATCCAGCATGTCCTAAAAAACTCCGAATTCCCTTCACTGAATTCGGTGGCTCTAGCCTTTCAATAACCTCAACTTTTGCTCTATCAACTTGTAGACCATTGTTAGAAATTTTATGTCCTAACACTACGCCCTCCTTTACCATGAAGTGGCATTTCTCCCAATTGAGAACTAGATGGGTATCCTCACATCTTTTTAATACCTTTCCTAAATTATCTAAACAATTCTGAAAAGACCCTCCAAACACTGAAAAATCGTCCATAAATACCTCAACAGTGGACTCAATCATATCAAAAAAAATTGCTAACATACACCGCTGAAATGTTGCTGGAGCATTGTAGAGGCCGAAAGGCATTCTCCTAAAAGCGAATGTCCCATAAGGACAGGTGAAAGTGGTTTTCTCCTGATCCTCAGGAGCAATAGTAATCTGGTTATACCCAGAATAACCATCCAAGAAACAGTAATAGGCCTGACCAGCCAATCGATCCAACATCTGGTCGATAAATGGTAGAGGGAAATGATCCTTTCGGGTAGCTTTATTAAGCCTTCTGTAATCCATACAAACCCTCCAGCCAGTTACTGTCCTTGTGGGGATCAACTCATTATCTTTATTGCTCACCACAGTGACACCTCCTTTCTTAGGAACACATTGGACAGGGCTTACCCAATTGCTATCGGCAATTGGATAAATGATCCCAGCATCCAACCATTTAATCACCTCCTTTTTAACAACTTCTTTCATTGCAGGGTTAAGCCTTCTTTCTTGCTCAATACTCCTAAAGGATCCCTCCTCTAGAGTGATTTTGTGCATACAAAAAGATGGGCTAATTCCCTGAATATCAGCCAATGTCCAACCTATAGCCTTGCGGTATTGCTGCAGCAATTTTATTACGGCCTCCTCATGCTCCGACATTAAATCTGATGCAACAATGATGGGCAACGTCTCACTTTCCCCAAGATACACATACTTTAGATGATCCGGTAAGGGTTTCAAATCTAAAGTAGGTGCCTCAATCAGGGATGGCTTAATTGGAGGAGCTTTCCTTTGATCTAAATCTAAAGACTCAAAAACATCCTCACACCTAAACAATTCTTTTTCATTTTTTCTATATAAAGAACAAAATTCAAAATCTTCTACACTAACCTCTCCATGCTTTTTTGAATGCTTATCAGCCGAATCCTATATTGCTGTCTCAATAACTGTGCTCTCCAGAATCCTGATGAAGGAGCAATCCTCCATTTCGTCTGGATATTTCATGGCTTTAAACACATTAAATTTTACTTCCTCATTACAGACTCTCATTGTTAATTCCCCTTTTTGAACATCTATTAATGCCCTACCAGTAGCCAAAAATGGACGACCTAGAATAATTGGGACATCTTTATCAGCCTCATAGTCTAAAATAATAAAATCAACAGGAAATATGAATTTATCTACTTTTACTAAGACATCCTCAATTTTACCCTCTGGATACGTGATAGACCTATCAGCTAGTTGGAGTGTAACTGTGGTAGGCCTAGCTTCACCAATACCAAGCTTCCGATAGACCGAAAGAGGCATAAGGTTAATGCTTGCGCCTAAATCACAGAGTGCTCTACCTAATTCCTTTCCACCTATAGACACAGGTATGGTAAATGACCCTGGATCCTTAGCCTTGGGGGGTAGCCCATTTTTTAGAATAGCACTACACTCCTCAGTAAGAGAGGCAGTTTCAAACTCACCTAATCTTTTCTTTTTAGTCAAAATATCCTTAAGAAATTTAGCATAATTAGGCATTTGCTCCATAGCTTCTACTAAAGGGATATTTATATGCAATTGCTTAAGAATCTCTAGAAACTTTTTAAATTGACCATCCTGATTCTTAGGCTTTTGCCTTTGTGGAAAAGGTAGAGGTGGTACATAAGGTGGGGCGACACATATGGTGGTTCTACATCTGGCACAGAACCAGATGCTCCAGCATTTTTATTGCTGCCTCCAGCACCCTGACCAGACTCCAACTCTCTCTCGACAACAACATTATTATCACCATTTTTATCTATAACCTGGGTTTTACTAGGCTCAATTCTTTCTTCTAATGGCTTACCACTCCTAAGAGTTACTGCCTTTACCTGCTCCTTACCTTCCCGTCTAGGGTGTTCAGTATCTGATGGAAGTTTCCCTTCAGGCCTTGCCTTCAGCTCATTAGCTAGCTGACCCACTTGCAATTCCAGTGCCCTCATCGAAGCTTGATTACTTTGAATTGCGGCATCTGTGCGAGCCATAAATTCTTTCATCATCGCTTCGAGAGAGTTTCTCGAATTTTGCTGGGGCAAAGCCAGCTTACTTTGCTGGGGCAATACCTGCGTTTTAGCAAATCCTGGCTGGTTCATCTTTTGCTGCGCTTGTACGTTATTTCCTTGACCTCCCCATGAGAAGTTGGGGTGGTTGCGCCAACCTGGATTATAGAAATTAGAATAAGGGTTGTTCCTCTGATTACCTACAAAAAACACAGAAGCTGGATTGCTGGGGCAAAACTCGTAGTTGTGGTCTTCACCACAATAGACACATGCTTCGTCCGTGACTTGGTTCACCACTGCAGTAGGCTCCATAGCTGGTGGCTGCTGATGACTAATCACTGTCACATTCTTAAGAGCGTTAGCAATCATAGCAAGATCAGCCCTAATGGTGGACACACCATCAACCTCTAACACACTCTTAACCTTTTTACTTGTGCCTCTAACATCCGACCACTGACAACTATTAATAGATATTCTCTCTAAAATTTCATAAGCTTCATCAAAAGTTTTTGCCAAAAGGGCCCCTCCAGCCGAGGCATCGACCATACCTTAGGTTACTCCATTTAAACCATTGTAAAATGTTTCCATTTGAATACAATGAGGTAAACCATGGTGGGGACACTTTCGCAAAAGCTCCTTAAACCTTTCACAAGCCTCACTAAAAGTCTCATCCTCAAGTTGTCTAAACCCTACTATTTCACTCCTTAATTTAGCATTTCTATTAGGTGGGACATATTTACTCAAAAAAATTTCAGCTAACTCATCCCACGTCCTAATTGACCCTGGAGCAAAAGAGTTTAACTATGACTTTGCTCCATCTCTAAGAGAATACGGGAACAAAGTTAATCTAAGAGCATCTCTAGGCACTCCTTGAATTACAAAAGAATCACTAACTCCTAGAAAAGACTTAAAGATGTAAATGAGGGTCTTCAGACGACAAACCATGGAATTGCGCCACGGTTTGCAACATCTGAAACATTACCGGTTTCATTTCAAAATTCGCCGCTTGGATTTGGGGACGTGCAATTCCTGGATTCAACTCATTAAACATCGGGACAGCATATGCTCGAATGGCTCTGGTCCTATCGTTCGCTATCAAGATAGGATTCTCAGCCTGATTATTTTGCTGCTCATTTTGCTCAAACAGGGGGTTTTGCTGCAGCAACGGATTCTGCTGGGGGTTTCCTGCTGCTGGACCTTCAGGAACCTGCGGGAGTTGCGGCACGTTCTCCATCTGGTTTCTGCGCTGCTCCCTCCTTCTGTTCCTAAATGTCCTTTCAATTTCTGGATCAAGCTCAAACCGTACCCCAGGCGGATCGCTCATGCACCAAAATCACACCTGCAAAAACAAAAGAAACAATCAAAAAGTTCTAGCACCAAACCACTAAAACACATACACAAAAATAAATCAGATAAAAACTTATCCAGTTCCCCGACAACGGCGCCAAAAACTTGTTGGGTTCCTAGAGTGAGTAAAAATATGATATAAAATACTCTAGAATTCCTGTGCAAGTATACACAGTCTGCAGCAAGTAATATTATCAATCCGAGCCCTGAATTAGTTTCCACTCTACCTATTTTTGTGTAACTTTCCAATGGTTTCAAGAATAGTAAAATGATTTGGTTTTATCGGAATTATGCTGAAGCAAAATAAATGACAGAACAACGAGTAAACAAATAGATAGACAGATTAAAGACAGGCGCTGGTTAGGTTTTAGTGATTGTTCTAAGATATGCTCTAGCAATATTATTGATCATGCATTTCTCGCAGTATTATTAGCGGATTCCTCCCGGAACTCCGGATCTTTTGGGATATGTTTCAAACCCAATGAAGCACGACCGATCAAGCACTAGGCAACTGGCTATCCCTAGCTCAGTCACTGGCGTTCACCAATACACAATGATCGTAGTGTGGATAATTGCCACACACCATCTAAATCATCCCTGAAACTAGAGAGAGCTATTCACACCGGCTGGCCAGGCGGGCATAAACTGGAAATAAGCACAACAATTAACCAAAATGCGATAGTCAATTTATTACTAGAGATGAAGCACAGTAATCACATTATTCCTAACCAACACCTTAAGCTACTTAGTTCATAATAGGCATAGGAATACGAATTACAATCTGAGTATGCATGTCCATAACCAAGAGTTAATGAAGAAAATAAACTCCCTAATCAGCTTGCGGAAGATGGTGTTCTTGATGATCTTCAATCTCTCTAAGGTATTCGGCTTCCAAGGGAAAACATGGAATGAGTTTGACTTGGACGGCTACTTCCTTTTATAGAAGGAGAGGAGACTTGAATTAGGTCAACTTGGACACGTGTAGGGCTCTCCTTGCTTCTTTATCACGAAAATTACTCAACAGAAGTCGGTTCATGAAGTTGGCTAACGAGCTGTGATGTGGCAGTTTCTGCTCCCAGTTTTGCTGCAGCATATAATTTGCTCCCTCCAGTCGCTCCGCAGCATAATCTGCACAAAATAATTTCCAATGCATCCATTCTTCCAAATGGGTTAAAACATGTAATATCTATCCAAAACCAACCCTAATAAGCATAAAGGACACACAAATCCCTATATAATTGAGGCCTAAATAACTACCTTCTGGCAGTTATCAGTAGGGCACGCCCAGTACAACCAACGTTACTAGTCCTACGATGTAGTGGGGCCCGCCCAACACTCCCATCGTCTTTGTCGTAGTGGGGCCCGCCCAGCACTCACGACAGCATCGTTGTCACGGAGTACACTCAACGTCGACAACGGAATACAACCTGTGTGCACACGATACCATATAGCCTCGGGCTCAATATCTCAGTCATGTAGTCAATAGAAATCTCAGAAAATCACATGAAAACATTAAAACATGCCTGCTTATCGTTATCTTTCGTAAAACTCAAGCTTACTCAGCTTGCTCACTTTAAATCATTAAACAATATTTGCTAACACATGCTTTACTTAAAAAAAAATATCGTTTCAACTACTTTTCATAAAGCCATTAGCCACGTGCTCGTATATAAACCTCATTAGAAAATCTGAGCTCAAAACTCATGCTTGAAACCGTTCACAAAAACCATGTATCATTCATAGAAAAGCATGTAAAACATATAATCATGAACAACCGTTTAAGAACATTTTCAAAATTTGTTTTGTCACTCACTGTCTTATCTAGTTCCCCGATTTGTAGACTCGGCCTATTTCCTCTTGGCCTGTGAAATAACGAAAACCGAGCATTAGAACCATAGATAGCTTTGTCTTTCCATGCTCATGAATTTTCTAAACAATTGGATTAAGAATCACATTCACATTCTACTTTCCAGATTCTATACCCTAACTTCCAACACCCATAACTTCCTCAATACTTAACCAAAAGTAATGAAATATACATCAAACTCTTCATTTTCGAACACTCTACAACTTACCCGAAGACAGGAAAACGAGATTCTACACCAATTAGCCCAGAATTGCCCCGAACACAGACAATATAGAATTCAAGGTTCTCTGCTACCCTTTATCTTCCTCCTGAAATTAAACCTGCTTCAAGTTATTTTTGGCTCACAAATTCTTCATGAAAGTTGTAGGATATTGAATAAGCTTTCCAACCATACAAAATAGAGCTTCGGATTCGACTTGTGCACTCCAGAATACTCAAAACATCAGAGAACACCAGAGATCCTCCTGGTTTGCTCGAAAATCCTGTGCTCTGTTTTCCATTCCAAAAACCATAAACTTCTCATTCGATTTAGGTCAAGCTTCCTTCATGAAGTTTGTTAGAAACTGAACTAAATTTCAATAAAATCAAACCTCACCTCTTGATTCCTTCTGTGTAACCCAAACCAACTAAAACACCAGAGGTTAACAGGTTGAACCCAGATTCTGCAATGGCTGGCTTTGCATCAGCTTTTCCCTATCTTCTTCAACCTCAAACCACGAAATTCCTCTTCTTCCTCCTCATTCACCCTCTCCTTAAAGTTCTCTGAAGGTTTCAATGGAAAAGGATGAAAAATGAGGCTGATAATGGGCTGATAAGTATGCTAGTCGGTGGTGCCCTTCTTGCTGTCCATTCCCACTTCCTTTCTTTTCTTTTCTTTTTTTTTCTTTTTTCTTTTTTTTTTCACTTTTGCTGATTTCTTTTTTTTCTTTTTTTCTTTTTTTCCTTTTTCCTTTTCCTTTTCCTTTTCTTCCCATTCTTCTTTTAACTTAGTAATCTCAACAATTTAAACCAACAATAGATGAAAAGAGAAAATGATCCTAGAGAAGTCTCGGGTTTACAACTTACCTCCCCCTTATGAAATTTCGTCCTCGAAATTTAGAAATCCTTAGGTTAAGAGTGTCGGGTAACTCCTCCTCATTTGATCTTCTGACTCCCAGGTCGCCTCCTCTACTCCATGATGTCTCCAAAGAACTTTCACGAGTGGGATCGTTTTGTTCCTCAGGACTTGCTCTTTTCTGTCGAGGATCTGAACCGCTTCCTCTTTATAACTCAAGTCTTCCTTCAGCTCAATCGATTGCATTTGCAACACATGGGATGGATCTGGTATATAATTCCTCAACATGGACACATGAAAAACATCATGTATTCGAGCGAGTTCTGCTGGCAACTCAAGTCTATAGGCTGCTGGTCCAACTCGTTCTATTATCTGGTAAGGACCAATATATCTAGGACTCAGCTTACCTTTCCTCCCAAAGCGAAGAACACCTCTCCACGGAGATAACTTTAAGAAAACCTGATCTCCAACTTGGAACTCTAAGTCTCTTCGTCGCTTATCTGCATAGCTCTTCTGTCGATCCTGAGCAATTTTCAGATTCTCCCTAATCAGCTTAATATTGTCTGACGTAACTTGTACCAACTCAGGACCAACTAGCTTTCGCTCTCCCACTTCGTTCCAGCACACAGGAGTCCTGCATGGTCTGCCATACAAAGCCTCGAATGGTGCCATGCCGATACTAGACTGATAGCTGTTATTATAAGCGAACTCCATAAGTGATAAGTGGGTATCCCAACTTCCCTTAAACTGAAGGACACATGCTCTCAACATGTCCTCTAAGGTCTGGATGGTCCTCTCTGACTGACTATCTGCCTGGGGATGGAACGCGGTACTGAACTTCAACTTTGTTCCCATTGCTTTCTGCACACTAGGCCAAAACATAGAAGTAAACCTTGGATCCCTATCTGAAACTATGGACACTGGCACTCCATGCTGACTCACAATCCTGTCGACGTATAACTTAGCTAGCTGATCTAGTGTAGACGTCGCTTTAATCGGTATAAACCGTGCTATCTTGGTGAGTCTGTCCACTATTACCCATATACCATCATGTCCACTAGAAGTACGAGGTAATCCAAACAGAAAATCCATGGTAATATGTTCCCACTTCCACTCTGGCACTGGCAGTGGATTAAGGAGTCCTCCTGGCCTCTGCCTCACTGGTTTAACTTGTTGATAGATCAAACATCTATCGACATATTCAGCTATCTCCTGCTTCATACCAGGCCACCAATAAGTTTTCTTCAGAGTTCTATACATCTTGGTGCTTCCTGGATGCATAGCGTAAGCTGAACTTTGAGCTTCCTCTAATATAGCACTCTTAAGCTCACTAATACTTGGAACGCATAGTCTTCCCTGCTTAACTACGGCTCCGTCTGCTCTCAGCTCAAATTCTGCCTCTGGGCCTTACTTGGACTTTGCAAACATCTTCTGTAAGTTACTATCCTCTGGCTGTCTTCTCACAATCTCTGCTACTAGAGAAGACCTAACTTGAAATCGAGCTAAAAGACTCCCTGAGCTTCCTGCAGTCATAACTGCCTTGAAACCTCTTAACGCACTTAGCAAGCTTGCTCGAATACCAAACAAGGCACTCTTCGGAAATCTCGACTTCCTACTTAACGCATCTGCTACCACGTTAGCCTTACTTGGATGATATTCTATGGTACAGTCATAGTCTTTAATCAGTTCTAGCCATCGCCTCTACCTTAGATTCAACTCTTTCTGATCAAAGATGTACTTCAAACTCTTATAATCTGTGAAATGTGGCACTTCTCACCGAATAAATAATGTCTCCAGATCTTCAGTGCTAAAACAACTGCTGCTAGCTCAAGATCATGGGTAGGGTAATTACACTAATGCTTCTTCAACTGCCTTGAAGCATAAGCTATTACCTTTCCTTCATGCATCAGCACACAACCTAATCCTTGCCTCGAAGCATCACAATAGATCACATACTCCTTCCCTGTTACAGGAAGTGCTAGAATAGGCACTGTCACCAATCTCTTTTTCAGCTCCTGGAAACTTTGTTCACATTTGTCTGACCACTCAAACTTAGCATTCTTCCTTGTCAAGGCTGTCAAGGGTAATGCTAACCGTGAGAAATCCTCAACAAAACGTCTGTAGTATCCTGCTAGGCCGAGGAAACTACGTACCTCTGTTGCACTAGCTGGTCTTTCCCAGTTGACCACAACTTCCACTTTCTGCGGATCAACACTAACTCCGTTCGCTGAAACTACATGCCCTAAGAACACCACTTGATTCAACCAGAACTCACATTTGCTGAACTTAGCGTATAGCTGTTTATCACGTAGTGTCCGCAGAACAATCCTTAGATGTTCCTCATGGGCTTTCCTGTAATTGAGTAAACTAGAATTTCATCGATGAACACTATCACAAACTGATCTAAATACTGGTGGAAGATCCTGTTCATGAGGTCCATGAAAACTGCTGGCGCATTCGTTAAACCGAATGGCATCACTAAAAACTCATAGTGCCCATACCTCGTCCTGAATGCTGTCTTAGGAATATCTGATTCTCTAACCTTCAACTGGTGGTATCCTGACCTCAAATCAATCTTAGAGAACACTGCTGCTCCCCTTAACTGGTCAAACAAGTCATCGATGCGTGGTAGAGGATACTTGTTACGTATCGTGACCTTGTTTAACTGCCTGTAATCAATACATAATCTCAGGGTACCATCTTTCTTCTTCACGAATAACACTGGAGCTCCCCACGGTGATACACTTGGCCCGATGTATCCCTTGTCAACTAGTTCTTGCAACTGCACCTTCAGCTCCTTAAGCTCGCTCGGAGCCATTCTGTATGGTGCCTGTGAAATAGGTGTTGTTCCTGGTAACAATTCAATAGTGAACTCCACCTCTCTATCAGGCGGCAAACCCGATAGATCAGCTAGAAAAACATCAAGATATTCATTCACCACAGGAACATCTTCTGGTTTCAGCTTTTCTTCTTGCACCTTTACTACGTGTGCAAGAAACGCTGTGCAACCTTTCCTCAACAACTTCTCAGCTTTCAGAGCTGAAATCAAACACGTAGGAATAATCTTCCTCTCACCCCTGAAAACCACTTCAATCAAACTTGGTTTCCTAAAAGTCACTTCCTTCGTATGGAAATCCATAGAAGCATAGTGAGTGAATAAGAAATCCATTCCCAAAATCACATCCAACTCCTGCAACTCTAGGGGAAGAAGATCCACTAGCATACAGAGACCTTCTACTACAACCTCACAATCACGCAACACTTCCTTGACTAACAAAACGTCACCAACTGGAGTGCATATGACTAATTCCTCAGATAAAGGCTCTAGCATCCTATTCAGCTTAGTTAAGAACATGCTAGAAACAAAGGAACGCGTAGCACCTGGATCTAATAAAACACGTGCAGGTACATTACATATCAAAATCGTACCAGTGATCACATCTGGTGCATCCTCTGCTTCCTGTTGAGTCATGGCGTAGACTTTTCCCTGCTGCCTAGGTCTCCCCGCAACTCCCTTTTGCCTTGCACCACTAGTGCCTTCTCCTGCGCCTGCTAAGACTCTCGGCTGCTCAACCGTGTGGGACTCAACTCCCTAGTCCCTCTAAACTGTTGCCTTCAACTGTGGGCAATCCCTCTTGAAATGCCCTGGTTGTCCACACTGGTAACACACACCAGCACCAACAAGACACTGACCTCGATGATTCTTGCCACAACTTGCACATGATGTTCTCCTGGATTCACTAGCAACGGACTCCTGACCCGTCCGCAGTCTTGCTACTGAACTCGCAGACTGACTGGGGGCTCTCTGACTCTGCCTCTGATAGGCACTACCTGAACTCATCTGCCTCGATAACTGGCCACCAGATCGACGCTTGAAGTCTTGACGGCCTGAAACATTCACTCCAGGTGTGAACCTCCGCTGCTCACGACCTCGAAAATCACTAGCTGTTGGAGCTCCACGACTAGGCTCCGCAGCCGACTTTTCCTCTATAATACTCTGCTCCACACGTAAGGCAGTCTCTACTAGCTGGGAAAAATCCGTCCACTTGGCAATAGCAGTAACTGGGGTACGTATCTCAAAACGCAACCCTCTCTCAAACCTGCGACACCTGTCACTCTCAGATGCCACAATCACATCGGCATACCGTGAAAGCTCTGAAGGGAATAAAAGTCCCCACGCAGCGGAAGCGCATCGATTGGACCTTACGCCGTGTATTAATTAACATTAAAAACCGTTACGAAAACTCAAACAAAACTTTAAACTAACTTTAAAGCCACTGTAAAATCGGTTTAAACATGCTAAAAATAAATCTAAATTTATTTTAAAACTTTTCTAACGAAAAAGAGGAAGAACCGTTACAAACCTCCGTTGTAGACTTGACCGTTCTTCGCCAACGAAGCTCCACGAACGAAAACGCAGCAGCCGCTTCAAGGTATTCTTCGCTGGAAATTCTTCTTTGATTGACACAATAACCACAGAGGTTACACCGGTATGTCTCTAAGTCTAGGAGGCCAAAGACTTGTGGGAGTCTTTCTCTAAGAGGGAGGCTAGAGAGAATTCTAGGTCTTGTCTTTCAAGAGTGTCAAGTGTCATGACCAATTAGGTCTAGTGTTCTATTTATAGAAGAGAGGCCATGAATAAAATATTCAATTAAATCAATTTTTTCCAAAATTGATTCAATCTTATTCCTTAATTAATCAATCATGATCAATCAATTCACCAATTGATTAATCTTTTCCATAAATGACTAATTTCTTCCATAAGTAATTAGATCATTCCCATAAATGATTAATCACTTCCTTAAGTGATTAATTATTTACATAATTGATTAATTCATGGTTAATGAATTCTTTAATTAATTAACCACCAATTAAATATCACATATTTAATTTCCGGCCTTGAATTAATTAATTTTGCCCAAACACTTTTAGGACTTAAATTAATTAATTCTTTCAATCTTCCATAAATTTATATTTGAACTTCTTCAAATATTAATTTCTCTCATAATAATATATCAATATATATTATATTTATTTCCCTTAGTAAATTGAACATTTTCAATTTAATTACTTAGTTGCCTCAAATTACTTTACGAGCTACCAGTGGGACCTAATGGACCTGCAGATCAGAAGCTCCAACGATGTGAGATTAATTGGTTAAACTCATTAACCACAATAATCAATATTCGTTAACTGTGTGTACATTCCACTATAGACTCACAGTTGCACTCTTCTCACTGCAGACATATTTTCTGTGTCCACGGAACTTAGACCAATATCGACTAGTTAGTCCTTCACGAGTGTCCGTAACACCAGCTGGGTCAAATTACCGTTTTACCCCTGGGTCACCTCTATTTCCTTAAGTACCAATTCTCCTCTAATGAACAATCTGTTTATGGTCCAACCATCAAACAGAAAACCCTCTCGTGCCATTGAGAGGGTAGGGCCCTTTGTTCAAGACTCGGAGTAACCACTTAAGGGAACACTCATCTGCTTCCCTAAAGTCGGGAAGGAGTGAATTCCATCTTGCACGATTATGTTCCCAGCTCCCCATTCGATCTTGTCCCCAAAGTGGTAGGCTTATTGAGTCGGCGTATTGGCCACTCTCACCCATACAAATCAAAGGACAATCTCTCATGAGCAGGAGTCCATAATCAACTCAGGATTAAGACTAAGTTGTCTAGGTCGTCCTAGTGAAAATAGAAAACCAACTAGTTAACGGTGTTATAACTAGTGGTTACTATTTCGCGGTCCGGTCTTATGCAAACTCATTGCATAGGATACCCCCACTCGCATGTCTCCTACACGAACGCGTTGGATCGCAGCGTTTGTATCAAATACAAAGTGGGCCGTATCCATAGTGTCACCAGGATAAGGCACCCAGTCTTATCCCTATACTATAGACCCTTTAGGCTGTTTCTTGAACAATGATCCCATATGTCGCTACATATAGTTCAAGACTCATATTACAGCTTTGGATGTCTAGTTTATTGGATTAGGGTTATTATTAGGCAAAGACATATATAAAATAACTAATAACAATTAATGGAAAATATATCAATATTATTTCATTAATATCCGGTCAACGGTTACATTCACTATCTACGAGTTTTAGGGCATAAAACCCAACAAACTCCCACTTGAACTAAAACACTTAGTTAGTGGGATGTAAATGCAATAATCTAAAGCTGGAAATACAATGAACTAGGGCATCCTTATACCCATTATACATTTCTCCCACTTGCCCTAGATTAGATGGCATACATATCTCGTAGACCTAGACCTTCTAGATGACCCTCAAACACTTTAGCCGTGAGAGCCTTTGTAAATGGATCAGCGATGTTGTGCTCCGAGGCGATCTTAGTGACGATCACATCTCCTCTTTGCACAATCTCCCGTATCAGGTGATACTTCCTCTCGATGTGTTTACCCCGTTTGTGGCTACGAGGTTCTTTTGAGTTGGCTACAGCCCCACTGTTGTCACAGTATAGTGTTATGGGCACGTTCATATTCGGAACTACTTCCAAATCAGTCAAGAACTTTCTGAGCCATACTGCCTCCTTAGCTGCTTCGCAAGCTGCTACATACTCAGCCTCCATGGTTGAGTCTGCTATGCATCCTTGTTTGATGCTTCTCCACACTACTGCTCCTCCATTGAGGGTGAATACTGACCCTGATGTGGATTTCCTTGAATCCTTATCAGCTTGAAAGTCAGAGTCAGTGTATCCAGTAAGAATCAAATCCTTAGCTCCATACACAAGCATGTAGTCCCTCGTTCTCCGAAGATACTTGAGGATATTCTTAACCGCTCCCCAGTGGTCCAACCCTGGATTAGACTGATACCTACTGACTACTCCCACTGCATAACATATGTCAGGCCTAGTGCAGAGCATAGCATACATTAAGCTGCCCACAGCTGAGGCGTAGGGAATGTGTCTCATGTTCTCAACTTCTTGAGGTGTCTTAGGAGATTGTTCCTTAGACAGGTGTACCCCATGTCTGAAGGGTAGGAGTCCCTTCTTGGAGTTTTGCATCGAATATCGAGACAACATCTTGTCAATATACGTTGCTTGAGACAGAGCCAGCGTTTTGTTCTTACGATCCCTAATGATTTGGATTCCCAGAACATATTGAGCCTCTCCCAGATCTTTCATTTGGAATTGGGCTGCTAGCCATTTCTTAATGTCAGTTAGGTATCCTACATCATTCCCAATGAGTAGGATATCGTCTACATAAAGTATTAGAAAAGCTACTTTCCTTTTGTTGACTTTCTTGTATACACAAGGCTCATCAACATTTTGGTCAAAGCCAAAAGATTTGATTGCAGTATCAAATCTAATGTTCCATGATCTGGATGCTTGTTTCAATCCATAAATGGATCGATTTAGCTTACAAACCTTTTGTTCCTGACCTTGGGCTATGAACCCTTCGGGTTGAGACATAAAGATATTCTCCTCAAGATTACCATTCAGAAAGGCAGTCTTGACGTCCATTTGCCATATTTCATAGTCATAATATGTGGCAATGGATAAAAGAATTCTTATGGACTTTAACATGGCTACAGGAGAAAAGGTTTCCTCATAGTCAACCCCCTCCTTTTGGGTATAACCCTTTGCCACTAGTCTAGCTTTGAAGGTCTGTACCTTTCCAGCTGCATCTCTTTTTCTCTTATAGATCCATTTGCACCCTATGGGTTTTACCCCATATGGTAGATCTGCAAGTTCCCATACAGAATTGGAGTACATTGACTCCATTTCCAGGTTCATGGCTTTGACCCATTCATCCTTATCTTCGTCATTCATTGCCTGTCGATAGGACAATGGATCCTCAATGCCATCATTAGGTATGACAACCTGAGTTTCAGTTAAACCCAAGTAGCGATCAGGTTGTAACACAACCCTCCCACTGCGTCGAGGCATTCCCAACGTTTGAGATGGACGGGATGGATCTGAAGAACTAGTTCCTTCATCAACCCTTGTTGAAGGTCCAACTTCATCAACAACTTTTGATGATTCTTCAGTAGCTTCTCCTAATATTATTTTGCTTCGTGGTTTATGATCTCTCATGTGGTCTTCCTCTAAGAAAGTGGCGTTTGTCGATACAATCACCTTATTTTCTTGTGGGTCGTAGAAATAACCACCTCTCGTTTCTTTAGGGTAACCAACAAATTGGCACAGTTTTGAACGAGGTTCCAGTTTCTTAGGATTCGTCACAAGCACGTGTGCTGGACAACCCCAGATGCGAAAGTGATGCAAACTAGGTTTACGCCCCTTCCATAACTCGAAAGGTGTTTCAGAAACACTTTTCGAGGGAACATTGTTCAAGATGTATACTGCAGTCTCTACTGCATACCCCCAAAACGAGCTAGGCAATTGAGCATAGCTCATCATTGATCGAACCATGTCTAACAAGGTTCTATTTCTCCTTTCTGACACACCATTCTGCTGAGGTGTACCAGGGGCTGAGAGTTGAGATTGGATTCCATGTTCTATCATATAATCCTGGAATCTTTGATCCATATACTCCCCTCCTCGATCAGATCGAAGTACTTTAATAGATTTACCTAATAGGTTTTCAACTTCAGCCTTAAACTCCTTGAACTTTTCAAGGGCTTCAGACTTATGTCCCATTAGGTATAAGTAACCATATCTTGAATAATTATCTATAAATGAGATGAAATATTCGTACCCTCCTCGAGCTTTTACATTCATTGGACCACATAGATCCGAATGTATTAACTCTAAGGGTTCTTTGGCTCTGTAACCTTTTCCAGTAAAGGGTCTTTTGGTCATTTTTCCCTCGAGACAAGATTCACAAGGTGGTAGTGAATCATCTTCTAACTTGCTTAGAAGTCCATTCGTTACCAAACGACCGATCCTATCGATGTTTATATGACCAAGTCTAAGATGCCAAAGATGAGTATTGTTACTTGATGGAGAAATCTTTTGCCTTTTACTTTGAGTTTCAGCAGTTTTAAATAATTCGTGATTTAAAAGTGCTTTATTTTCGGTTGGTCTTAAAACATACAAGTTATTTTCCAATTTGGCTGAACAAATAAGTACACCATTTTTATAAATGAACGCTTCATTCATATCAAAAGTAACTGTATACGATTGTTCAATCAAACATGAAATAGAAATTAAGTTCCTCTTAATCTTGGGAACGATTAACAAACTTTCTAAAAGTAAGAATCTATTTCTAAAAAATAACTTCGCAGCTCCCACTGCTTTAGCTGAAATGACTTCTCCAGTTCCGACCCTGAGTGTCATTTCTCCATCGTTCAACTGCCGAAAGGAACTATTTTCCTGAAAAGAAGAGCAAACATGATTAGTTGCTCCTGAATCAAGTATCCAGGTAAACTCATCATGTTCTACCAGGCATGTTTCTAAAACAAGTAAATCAAATTTACCTTCCTTTTCCTTCTTTTTCTCAGCAAGGTACTTTGGGCAGTTTCTCTTCCAATGTCCATCTACATTGCAGTGAAAACACTTGCCCTTATCTGCCACAGCTTTGGCTTTTCCCTTGCTTTTAGCAGCAGTACTGGGAGCTTTCCCCTTGTTTCCTTTCTTCTTCTGAGTTTTCTTTGAAGAAGTGGCTACAGATTTAGTTCCAGAGGATGAACCCTTCTCGAACTTTCTTTTAGAGTGAACAACGTTTGCCTCTCCTTCTATCTGTCCCTTGTTCTTAAGAAGAGACTGATAGAGCTGTAGCTCATTCAGGAGGCTAGTCAGGTTGAATGTTATTTTATTCATCATTGCATTGCTTCGAAACTGTAGAAAACTCTTCGGAAGAGATTCTAAGATGAATGCAACCTGACTACGCTCATCTATGACCGCCCCGTTTGCCTCTGCCACGTTGAATTGGACCATCATATCCAGGACATGCTCCCGAACAGACGTGCCCTCTTTCATGCGACAGCTATAAACGTATTTGAGAGCGTCATGGTGGAGTTGGTAGGACGGTTGTCCAAACATCTCCTGGAGAGAGTTCATAATCTCCCTCGCTGTTACCATGCTCTCATGCCTTTTAGCCAAAACTTCAGATAAGCTGGCTAAGATATAGACGCGAGTCTTATCATTGGCCTTTGTCCAGCGGTCATAAGCATCCTTAACTGCCTGGGATGCATTACGAGCAGGGGCTGGAGGACAATCCTCCGTTAAGACGAACCGCAGATCATCGACAACAAGAATCGTATTCAGGTTCGATTTCCACGTAGCATAATTTTCGCCGGTTAATTTCTCATTTTTAAGCAGAGAGACTATTGAGGAAGACATTGCTGAAATTTAAACAAACAATGACCGTATTAGTTATCTTTGCCTTAACCCATCATACAAGCAAACAATTGCACACAATCCAATCAATTTAGCAAAACAGACAATCACAGAACCCTAAAACTATTGATTTAGTTTTGCAACGACGTTTCAGAGGTTTAGAATATCAGCCACCGAAGGGTGATCAGATACTCCTCCTTTGAAATGAGACACCTCTCAGCTAATTCTAATTCCAGAATAACTCATATTCCTATAGACATTAGCCACCGTTGTTTGGTCAAGGATTTGTTAACACTTTTAACTCATCCTCGTAAGTGTAACCCTCCCACTTTCAGATCTCAGAGGCACGCACCAACAGGCTACCGAAGGGAAAGACAACTGTTGGTGATTAGCCTAAGAGCTCCTATCCTTTTCAGGAGTTCACGATGTTCCGAATCCTATGACCAGGCCCTCCGAAGGGATGGATGCGCCAGGGCAACCTGCAGGCGGATCATAGGACTCTCACGGTGTGAACTATGGGCGGAGACCGAGGGATACGTTGACACGTGTCCCGCTCCCACTTACTCTAGACATTTTTCCCATTCACCTTGATATTGATCCATGCAAACACTTTCCGAAGGGAGGCCGCTCCTAGGGCGACTCGAAGCCGAGCATGAATCTCACGTTGTGAATATAGGGACGTAGGAGCAAAACTTGATTTAAATCTCGTTTTGTAATTTTTCTCCCACTGAAAATGTCCTAAGGTTAATATAGGGTTGTTTAACTTAGATAGTATTCGGCTAAGTCAATCTATCTAAGTCTGATCCTAATATAACAATTATGGAAAGGATTCAACTGCAATCTTTTGGGTGAATTAAACTTCTTTTAATAAACCCAACATTGCAAGTCAACATTACTATGGTTAATTCAACTCAATCCGGTTAGTTCCCAGGTAGGAGGTGTTCCGTAAACCGTCAACTTAAATACCCCCAGCCTTAGACAGAACTTTACCGAGAGAGTTCCCTTATAACCTTAGTAATGTAAGGTCTTTACTCTAAAGATCTAGGTGCATTAAACACTTTTAATAAACCTAGTGACATTGCATGCTAACATTTAACCATGATTAATTCAACTCCGGTATTCCAGGTCAGTTCCCAGGTAGGAGGTGTTCCGTAAACCGTCAACTTAAATACCCCCAACCTTAGACAGAACATTACCGGTGGAGTTCCCTTATAATCATAGCAATGTTTTTCCTACTTAGTAAATTAAAACTATTTTTAATTCTAAGTAAGAAAAGATTCTAATCCTATTAGAAATCGATCTAGGTCTAATTAATTTTAAACAATTTAAAATTAATCCAATTTATCCTATGATCTTATGTTTGCATGCAAATCTTGATTATAGATTGACGGTTTCTAATCATTAATAATAAAGAACTATTTCAAAATTTTAATGATTAATCCTATAATCAAGAATCTAGGGTTTAATTCATTCAACAATCTCATTCAAATTAAATAATTAAACCACACTAATTGCATGAATAATATAACAATTATATTATTAACTATGGATGTTTCATGCTTCATGCAATTTTGATTTTCTTTTATTATAACAATTATAAGCCAATCAAGAAAATCAACCAAGCATGCTTCATTCATCACATTAAACATAACTATTTATATTTAATTTAAGTAATGACATGCTTCATGCTTTCCAATTTTTTATATAATTAATATACACTTATATTAAAAATATGAAAACAAATCCATGCATTTAAACATACATTATAACAATTTATAATATATAAAAAATGCATGAGCATGTTTATAACCTAAGGTGGGATTAAATAATCTATATGACATCCATAAAGCATATAAATAGCAATTGAACCGGTTAATTTTGGCCCCTAGGATAAAATAAAGCATTAAATTACATTAATTTAGCTAAATTCTATCCTAAAAAATCCATGTACAGCTCCGGAATTGGCCTAGACAGCACGAACCGCCCCGAACCACCTCGAACCAGCCTCCAAAATCACGAACCATGCCAAAAATTGGCTGAACCGGACCAAATAGGTCCCAGCCCAGCCGAACCGGTCCGAACCGGACCGTCCTTGCTTGAACCGCGCCTGTTGAAACCCTAGTGCGCGCCTCCATCGTGACAGCGTCGAGACGCTGTGTAGATTAGCGTCCCGACGCTGTGCGTTTTCCATATCTGGCGCCTGCGTAATCGAGACAGCGTCGAGACGCTGTTGAGGTAGCGTCCCGACGCTGTTGCGTCTGGAGGCAGAATCTGGGCAAAACAGCAGTGTTTTCTTCGGTTTTGGCCTCGATTTCAGCGGCGATTGCTTCGATTTTCATCTCATAAAAACCTATTCTAGACCCGGACTTACATAGGACTCGATTTTACATAAAATACCCGAAACACCGGGCCTTACATGATCAAAATCACATAAAAATAAAATCTATGGCCATAAAATTAACCTAAACAGTTCAACGCAAACCGAACATACATTATGCATAAATCCCACCTATTAGAGCCTATCGCAACTTTTAATATTAATTAATAGGGACAGCGATGGCTCTGATGCCGATTGAAGGGAATAAAAGTCCCCACGCAGCGGAAGCGCATCGATTGGACCTTACGCCGTGTATTAATTAACATTAAAAACCGTTACGAAAACTCAAACAAAACTTTAAACTAACTTTAAAGCCACTGTAAAATCGGTTTAAACATGCTAAAAATAAATCTAAATTTATTTTAAAACTTTTCTAACGAAAAAGAGGAAGAACCGTTACAAACCTCCGTTGTAGACTTGACCGTTCTTCGCCAACGAAGCTCCACGAACGAAAACGCAGCAGCCGCTTCAAGGTATTCTTCGCTGGAAATTCTTCTTTGATTGACACAATAACCACAGAGGTTACACCGGTATGTCTCTAAGTCTAGGAGGCCAAAGACTTGTGGGAGTCTTTCTCTAAGAGGGAGGCTAGAGAGAATTCTAGGTCTTGTCTTTCAAGAGTGTCAAGTGTCATGACCAATTAGGTCTAGTGTTCTATTTATAGAAGAGAGGCCATGAATAAAATATTCAATTAAATCAATTTTTTCCAAAATTGATTCAATCTTATTCCTTAATTAATCAATCATGATCAATCAATTCACCAATTGATTAATCTTTTCCATAAATGACTAATTTCTTCCATAAGTAATTAGATCATTCCCATAAATGATTAATCACTTCCTTAAGTGATTAATTATTTACATAATTGATTAATTCATGGTTAATGAATTCTTTAATTAATTAACCACCAATTAAATATCACATATTTAATTTCCGGCCTTGAATTAATTAATTTTGCCCAAACACTTTTAGGACTTAAATTAATTAATTCTTTCAATCTTCCATAAATTTATATTTGAACTTCTTCAAATATTAATTTCTCTCATAATAATATATCAATATATATTATATTTATTTCCCTTAGTAAATTGAACATTTTCAATTTAATTACTTAGTTGCCTCAAATTACTTTACGAGCTACCAGTGGGACCTAATGGACCTGCAGATCAGAAGCTCCAACGATGTGAGATTAATTGGTTAAACTCATTAACCACAATAATCAATATTCGTTAACTGTGTGTACATTCCACTATAGACTCACAGTTGCACTCTTCTCACTGCAGACATATTTTCTGTGTCCACGGAACTTAGACCAATATCGACTAGTTAGTCCTTCACGAGTGTCCGTAACACCAGCTGGGTCAAATTACCGTTTTACCCCTGGGTCACCTCTATTTCCTTAAGTACCAATTCTCCTCTAATGAACAATCTGTTTATGGTCCAACCATCAAACAGAAAACCCTCTCGTGCCATTGAGAGGGTAGGGCCCTTTGTTCAAGACTCGGAGTAACCACTTAAGGGAACACTCATCTGCTTCCCTAAAGTCGGGAAGGAGTGAATTCCATCTTGCACGATTATGTTCCCAGCTCCCCATTCGATCTTGTCCCCAAAGTGGTAGGCTTATTGAGTCGGCGTATTGGCCACTCTCACCCATACAAATCAAAGGACAATCTCTCATGAGCAGGAGTCCATAATCAACTCAGGATTAAGACTAAGTTGTCTAGGTCGTCCTAGTGAAAATAGAAAACCAACTAGTTAACGGTGTTATAACTAGTGGTTACTATTTCGCGGTCCGGTCTTATGCAAACTCATTGCATAGGATACCCCCACTCGCATGTCTCCTACACGAACGCGTTGGATCGCAGCGTTTGTATCAAATACAAAGTGGGCCGTATCCATAGTGTCACCAGGATAAGGCACCCAGTCTTATCCCTATACTATAGACCCTTTAGGCTGTTTCTTGAACAATGATCCCATATGTCGCTACATATAGTTCAAGACTCATATTACAGCTTTGGATGTCTAGTTTATTGGATTAGGGTTATTATTAGGCAAAGACATATATAAAATAACTAATAACAATTAATGGAAAATATATCAATATTATTTCATTAATATCCGGTCAACGGTTACATTCACTATCTACGAGTTTTAGGGCATAAAACCCAACAAGCTCGGTATACTTTCTCTCATACTCGGCCACTGAAAGTGACCCTTGTTTCAGCTCAAGAAACTCATCTCTCTTTGCCTCACAATATGTGGTGGGATAGTACTTTTCCTCAAATATGCCTCTGAATGTCTGCCAATCTAACGTACGTGCATCACTGCGCCTGGCTAAAAATAGATTTCCACCATCCCTCCGCCTCTTTCTGCAAAAGGAATGTGGCTAATTTGACTTTTCGCTCCTCAGGACAACTCATCACATCAAAGCATTTCTCCAACATATTCAACCAGACCTCTGCGTCAGCTGGATCTGTGGAACCCTCAAACACTGTGGCTCCTAACTTCTTCAACCGTTCAATCCCATATGTCTTTTCCTGATCACTAGGCCCTGCTCTCTCTGGCCTACAATCTCCTGCGCAGATCTAGCAAATTGATCACTCCCTGCCTCATTCTGACCTCTCGGGGTACTGGATCCCCTTTCAGATTGACTTTGGGTAGGATCCTGCGTCCCGTCCTGATTTTGCCTGCGTCGTCTGCTGGTACGTGGTGGCATGACTCCTATAACATATCAACACATCAGACATGCTATAGATACTTAACTCAGATGCATGAAACTAAACTTATACACACATTCTAGTCCTGACTAGACTCACTCTCAACAATACTCGGACCATACTCCGCTAGTTCTATATGAACTGACCCAACGTGTAACTGTTTACTTCCTGGATTCTTCTTAGCACTAACTACCATGTCTCTTTTCCCATGGAGCTAACTGCTCTGATACCAAGTTGTCACACCCCCTCCCGGACCACCTGCTAGCTTAGCCCGAAAGACGGCGTGAAGCCAACAGACATCGTCACCTCTAACGATCCCTGTTGACCCTAGTGAAACGTTGAACCTGATAAACATACTAATCATGGATATAAAATATTCCATATGAACCACAACACAACGGAAACCCCGAAAACATATCAACATACACGAGGTGTCGCCATGACATATCTCGGTTTGGAAATAACCTGGTATAGATATCATAACCAAAGACATGTACAACTATGATTTATACAACCACGACCTCTAGGATTATATTATCCAATCCTTACAAAACATTTACAATATGAACAGACTCAATTTACAACTCCACCCACGTACTGAAGCTTGATCCGGAACTTTCAGCAGACGTTGGCAGTGTTGGGTTTTATGCCCTAAAACTCGTAGATAGTGAATGTAACCGTTGACCGAATATTAATGAAATAATATTGATATATTTTCCATTAATTGTTATTAGTTATTTTATATATGTCTTTGCCTAATAATAACCCTAATCCAATAAACTAGACATCCAAGGCTGTAATATGAGTCTTGAACTATATGTAGCGACATATGGGATCATTGTTCAAGAAACAGCCTAAAGGGTCTATAGTATAGGGATAAGACTGGGTGCCTTATCCTGGTGACACTATGGATACGGCCCACTTTGTATTTGATACAAACGCTGCGATCCAACGCGTTCGTGTAGGAGACATGCGAGTGGGGGTATCCTATGCAATGAGTTTGCATAAGACCGGACCGCGAAATAGTAACCACTAGTTATAACACCGTTAACTAGTTGGTTTTCTATTTTCACTAGGACGACCTAGACAACTTAGTCTTAATCCTGAGTTGATTATGGACTCCTGCTCATGAGAGATTGTCCTTTGATTTGTATGGGTGAGAGTGGCCAATACGCCGACTCAATAAGCCTACCACTTTGGGGACAAGATCGAATGGGGAGCTGGGAACATAATCGTGCAAGATGGAATTCACTCCTTCCCGACTTTAGGGAAGCAGATGAGTGTTCCCTTAAGTGGTTACTCCGAGTCTTGAACAAAGGGCCCTACCCTCTCAATGGCACGAGAGGGTTTTCTGTTTGATGGTTGGACCATAAACAGATTGTTCATTAGAGGAGAATTGGTACTTAAGGAAATAGAGGTGACCCAGGGGTAAAACGGTAATTTGACCCAGCTGGTGTTACGGACACTCGTGAAGGACTAACTAGTCGATATTGGTCTAAGTTCCGTGGACACAGAAAATATGTCTGCAGTGAGAAGAGTGCAACTGTGAGTCTATAGTGGAATGTACACACAGTTAACGAATATTGATTATTGTGGTTAATGAGTTTAACCAATTAATCTCACATCGTTGGAGCTTCTGATCTGCAGGTCCATTAGGTCCCACTGGTAGCTCGTAAAGTAATTTGAGGCAACTAAGTAATTAAATTGAAAATGTTCAATTTACTAAGGGAAATAAATATAATATATATTGATATATTATTATGAGAGAAATTAATATTTGAAGAAGTTCAAATATAAATTTATGGAAGATTGAAAGAATTAATTAATTTAAGTCCTAAAAGTGTTTGGGCAAAATTAATTAATTCAAGGCCGGAAATTAAATATGTGATATTTAATTGGTGGTTAATTAATTAAAGAATTCATTAACCATGAATTAATCAATTATGTAAATAATTAATCACTTAAGGAAGTGATTAATCATTTATGGGAATGATCTAATTACTTATGGAAGAAATTAGTCATTTATGGAAAAGATTAATCAATTGGGGAATTGATTGATCATGATTGATTAATTAAGGAATAAGATTGAATCAATTTTGGAAAAAATTGATTTAATTGAATATTTTATTCATGGCCTCTCTTCTATAAATAGAACACTAGACCTAATTGGTCATGACACTTGACACTCTTGAAAGACAAGACCTAGAATTCTCTCTAGCCTCCCTCTTAGAGAAAGACTCCCACAAGTCTTTGGCCTCCTAGACTTAGAGACATACCGGTGTAACCTCTGTGGTTATTGTGTCAATCAAGAAGGAATTTCCAGCGAAGAAAAACAAAGGCGGCTGTTGCGTTTTCGTTCGTTGGAGCGTCGTTGGCGAAGAACGGTCAAGTCTACAACGGAGGTTTGTAACGGTTCTTCCTCTTTTTCGTTAGAAAAGTTTTAAAATAAATTTAGATTTATTTTAGCATGATTAAACCGTTTTTACAGCGACTTTAAAGTTAATTTAAAGTTTTGTTTGAGTTATCGTAACGGTTTTTTAATGTTAATTAATATACGGCGTAAGGTCCAATCGATGCGCTTCCGCTGCGTGGGGACTTTTATTCCCTTCAATCGGTATCAGAGCCATCGCTGTCCCTATTAATTAATTTTAAAAAGTTGCGATAGGCTCTAATAGGTGGGATTTATGCATATTGTATGTTCGGTTTGCATTGAACTGTTTGGGTTAATTTTATGGCCATAGATTTTATTTTTATGTGATTTTGATCATGTAAGGCCCGGTGTTTCGGGTATTTTATGTAAAATCGAGTCCTATGTAAGTCCGGGTCTAGAATAGGTTTTTATGAGATAAAAATCGTAGCAATCGTCGCTGAAATCGAGGCCGAAATCGGAAAAATCGTTGCTGTTTTGCCCAGAATCTGCCTCCAGACGCAACAGCGTCGGGACGCTCCTTCAACAGCGTCTCGACGCTGTCTCGATACCGAAGGCGCTCGGTAAGGAAAGCACACAGCGTCGGGACGCTACCTCAACAGCGTCCCGACGCTGTCTCGATTACTCAGGCGCCAGATATGGAAAACGCACAGCGTCGGGACGCTAATCTACACAGCGTCTCGACGCTGTCACGATGGAGGCGCGCACTAGGGTTTCAACAGGCGCGGTTCAAGCAAGGACGGTCCGGTTCGGACCGGTTCGGCTGGGCTGGGACCTATTTGGTCCGGTTCAGCCAATTTTTGGCATGGTTCGTGATTTTGGAGGCTGGTTCGAGGTGGTTCGGGGCGGTTCGTGCTGTCTAGGCCAATTCCGGAGCTGTACATGGATTTTTTTAGGATAGAATTTAGCTAAATTAATGTAATTTAATGCTTTATTTTATCCTAGGGGCCAAAATTAACCGGTTCAATTGCTATTTATATGCTTTATGGATGTCATATAGATTATTTAATCCCACCTTAGGTTATAAACATGCTCATGCATTTTTTATATATTATAAATTGTTATAATGTATGTTTAAATGCATGGATTTGTTTTCATATTTTTAATATAAGTGTATATTAATTATATGAAAAATTGGAAAGCATGAAGCATGTCATTACTTAAATTAAATATAAATAGTTATGTTTAATGTGATGAATGAAGCATGCTTGGTTGATTTTCTTGATTGGCTTATAATTGTTATAATAAAAGAAAATCAAAATTGCATGAAGCATGAAACATCCATAGTTAATAATATAATTGTTATATTATTCATGCAATTAGTGTGGTTTAATTATTTAATTTGAATGAGATTGTTGAATGAATTAAACCCTAGATTCTTGATTATAGGATTAATCATTAAAATTTTGAAATAGTTCTTTATTATTAATGATTAGAAACCGTCAATCTATAATCAAGATTTGCATGCAAACATAAGATCATAGGATAAATTGGATTAATTTTAAATTGTTTAAAATTAATTAGACCTAGATCGATTTCTAATAGGATTAGAATCTTTTCTTACTTAGAATTAAAAATAGTTTTAATTTACTAAGTAGGAAAAACATTGCTATGATTATAAGGGAACTCCACCGGTAATGTTCTGTCTAAGATTGGGGGTATTTAAGTTGACGGTTTACGGAACACCTCCTACCTGGGAACTGACCTGGAATACCGGAGTTGAATTAATCATGGTTAAATGTTAGCATGCAATGTCACTAGGTTTATTAAAAGTGTTTAATGCACCTAGATCTTTAGAGTAAAGACCTTACATTACTAAGGTTATAAGGGAACTCTCTCGGTAAAGTTCTGTCTAAGGCTGGGGGTATTTAAGTTGACGGTTTACGGAACACCTCCTACCTGGGAACTAACCGGATTGAGTTGAATTAACCATAGTAATGTTGACTTGCAATGTTGGGTTTATTAAAAGAAGTTTAATTCACCCAAAAGATTGCAGTTGAATCCTTTCCATAATTGTTATATTAGGATCAGACTTAGATAGATTGACTTAGCCGAATACTATCTAAGTTAAACAACCCTATATTAACCTTAGGACATTTTCAGTGGGAGAAAAATTACAAAACGAGATTTAAATCAAGTTTTGCTCCTACGTCCCTATATTCACAACGTGAGATTCATGCTCGGCTTCGAGTCGCCCTAGGAGCGGCCTCCCTTCGGAAAGTGTTTGCATGGATCAATATCAAGGTGAATGGGAAAAATGTCTAGAGTAAGTGGGAGCGGGACACGTGTCAACGTATCCCTCGGTCTCCGCCCATAGTTCACACCGTGAGAGTCCTATGATCCGCCTGCAGGTTGCCCTGGCGCATCCATCCCTTCGGAGGGCCTGGTCATAGGATTCGGAACATCGTGAACTCCTGAAAAGGATAGGAGCTCTTAGGCTAATCACCAACAGTTGTCTTTCCCTTCGGTAGCCTGTTGGTGCGTGCCTCTGAGATCTGAAAGTGGGAGGGTTACACTTACGAGGATGAGTTAAAAGTGTTAACAAATCCTTGACCAAACAACGGTGGCTAATGTCTATAGGAATATGAGTTATTCTGGAATTAGAATTAGCTGAGAGGTGTCTCATTTCAAAGGAGGAGTATCTGATCACCCTTCGGTGGCTGATATTCTAAACCTCTGAAACGTCGTTGCAAAACTAAATCAATAGTTTTAGGGTTCTGTGATTGTCTGTTTTGCTAAATTGATTGGATTGTGTGCAATTGTTTGCTTGTATGATGGGTTAAGGCAAAGATAACTAATACGGTCATTGTTTGTTTAAATTTCAGCAATGTCTTCCTCAATAGTCTCTCTGCTTAAAAATGAGAAATTAACCGGCGAAAATTATGCTACGTGGAAATCGAACCTGAATACGATTCTTGTTGTCGATGATCTGCGGTTCGTCTTAACGGAGGATTGTCCTCCAGCCCCTGCTCGTAATGCATCCCAGGCAGTTAAGGATGCTTATGACCGCTGGACAAAGGCCAATGATAAGACTCGCGTCTATATCTTAGCCAGCTTATCTGAAGTTTTGGCTAAAAGGCATGAGAGCATGGTAAAAGCGAGGGAGATTATGAACTCTCTCCAGGAGATGTTTGGACAACCGTCCTACCAACTCCACCATGACGCTCTCAAATACGTTTATAGCTGTCGCATGAAAGAGGGCACGTCTGTTCGGGAGCATGTCCTGGATATGATGGTCCAATTCAACGTGGCAGAGGCAAACGGGGCGGTCATAGATGAGCGTAGTCAGGTTGCATTCATCTTAGAATCTCTTCCGAAGAGTTTTCTACAGTTTCGAAGCAATGCAATGATGAATAAAATAACATTCAACCTGACTAGCCTCCTGAATGAGCTACAACTCTATCAGTCTCTTCTTAAGAACAAGGGACAGATAGAAGGAGAGGCAAACGTTGTTCACTCTAAAAGAAAGTTCGAGAAGGGTTCATCCTCTGGAACTAAATCTGTAGCCACTTCTTCAAAGAAAACTCAGAAGAAGAAAGGAAACAAGGGGAAAGCTCCCAGTACTGCTGCTAAAAGCAAGGGAAAAGCCAAAGCTGTGGCAGATAAGGGCAAGTGTTTTCACTGCAATGTAGATGGACATTGGAAGAGAAACTGCCCAAAGTACCTTGCTGAGAAAAAGAAGGAAAAGGAAGGTAAATTTGATTTACTTGTTTTAGAAACATGCCTGGTAGAACATGATGAGTTTACCTGGATACTTGATTCAGGAGCAACTAATCATGTTTGCTCTTCTTTTCAGGAAAATAGTTCCTTTCGGCAGTTGAACGATGGAGAAATGACACTCAGGGTCGGAACTGGAGAAGTCATTTCAGCTAAAGCAGTGGGAGCTGCGAAGTTATTTTTTAGAAATAGATTCTTACTTTTAGAAAGTTTGTTAATCGTTCCCAAGATTAAGAGGAACTTAATTTCTATTTCATGTTTGATTGAACAATCGTATACAGTTACTTTTGATATGAATGAAGCGTTCATTTATAAAAATGGTGTACTTATTTGTTCAGCCAAATTGGAAAATAACTTGTATGTTTTAAGACCAACCGAAAATAAAGCACTTTTAAATCACGAATTATTTAAAACTGCTGAAACTCAAAGTAAAAGGCAAAAGAATTCTCCATCAAGTAACAATACTCATCTTTGGCATCTTAGACTTGGTCATATAAACATCGATAGGATCGGTCGTTTGGTAACGAATGGACTTCTAAGCAAGTTAGAAGATGATTCACTACCACCTTGTGAATCTTGTCTCGAGGGAAAAATGACCAAAAGACCCTTTACTGGAAAAGGTTACAGAGCCAAAGAACCCTTAGAGTTAATACATTCGAATCTATGTGGTCCAATGAATGTAAAAGCTCGAGGAGGGTACGAATATTTCATCTCATTTATAGATGATTATTCAAGATATGGTTACTTATACCTAATGGGACATAAGTCTGAAGCCCTTGAAAAGTTCAAGGAGTTTAAGGCTGAAGTTGAAAACCTATTAGGTAAATCTATTAAAGTACTTCGATCTGATCGAGGAGGGGAGTATATGGATCAAAGATTCCAGGATTATATGATAGAACATGGAATCCAATCTCAACTCTCAGCCCCTGGTACACCTCAGCAGAATGGTGTGTCAGAAAGGAGAAATAGAACCTTGTTAGACATGGTTCGATCAATGATGAGCTATGCTCAATTGCCTAGCTCGTTTTGGGGGTATGCAGTAGAGACTGCAGTATACATCTTGAACAATGTTCCCTCGAAAAGTGTTTCTGAAACACCTTTCGAGTTATGGAAGGGGCGTAAACCTAGTTTGCATCACTTTCGCATCTGGGGTTGTCCAGCACACGTGCTTGTGACGAATCCTAAGAAACTGGAACCTCGTTCAAAACTGTGCCAATTTGTTGGTTACCCTAAAGAAACGAGAGGTGGTTATTTCTACGACCCACAAGAAAATAAGGTGATTGTATCGACAAACGCCACTTTCTTAGAGGAAGACCACATGAGAGATCATAAACCACGAAGCAAAATAATATTAGGAGAAGCTACTGAAGAATCATCAAAAGTTGTTGATGAAGTTGGACCTTCAACAAGGGTTGATGAAGGAACTAGTTCTTCAGATCCATCCCGTCCATCTCAAACGTTGGGAATGCCTCGACGCAGTGGGAGGGTTGTGTTACAACCTGATCGCTACTTGGGTTTAACTGAAACTCAGGTTGTCATACCTAATGATGGCATTGAGGATCCATTGTCCTATCGACAGGCAATGAATGACGAAGATAAGGATGAATGGGTCAAAGCCATGAACCTGGAAATGGAGTCAATGTACTCCAATTCTGTATGGGAACTTGCAGATCTACCATATGGGGTAAAACCCATAGGGTGCAAATGGATCTATAAGAGAAAAAGAGATGCAGCTGGAAAGGTACAGACCTTCAAAGCTAGACTAGTGGCAAAGGGTTATACCCAAAAGGAGGGGGTTGACTATGAGGAAACCTTTTCTCCTGTAGCCATGTTAAAGTCCATAAGAATTCTTTTATCCATTGCCACATATTATGACTATGAAATATGGCAAATGGACGTCAAGACTGCCTTTCTGAATGGTAATCTTGAGGAGAATATCTTTATGTCTCAACCCGAAGGGTTCATAGCCCAAGGTTAGGAACAAAAGGTTTGTAAGCTAAATCGATCCATTTATGGATTGAAACAAGCATCCAGATCATGGAACATTAGATTTGATACTGCAATCAAATCTTTTGGCTTTGACCAAAATGTTGATGAGCCTTGTGTATACAAGAAAGTCAACAAAAGGAAAGTAGCTTTTCTAATACTTTATGTAGACGATATCCTACTCATTGGGAATGATGTAGGATACCTAACTGACATTAAGAAATGGCTAGCAGCCCAATTCCAAATGAAAGATCTGGGAGAGGCTCAATATGTTCTGGGAATCCAAATCATTAGGGATCGTAAGAACAAAACGCTAGCTCTGTCTCAAGCAACGTATATTGACAAGATGTTGTCTCGATATTCGATGCAAAACTCCAAGAAGGGACTCCTACCCTTCAGACATGGGGTACACCTGTCTAAGGAACAATCTCCTAAGACACCTCAAGAAGTTGAGAACATGAGACACATTCCCTACGCCTCAGCTGTGGGCAGCTTAATGTATGCTATGCTCTGCACTAGGCCTGACATATGTTATGCAGTGGGAGTAGTCAGTAGGTATCAGTCTAATCCAGGGTTGGACCACTGGGGAGCGGTTAAGAATATCCTCAAGTATCTTCGGAGAACGAGGGACTACATGCTTGTGTATGGAGCTAAGGATTTGATTCTTACTGGATACACTGACTCTGACTTTCAAGCTGATAAGGATTCAAGGAAATCCACATCAGGGTCAGTATTCACCCTCAATGGAGGAGCAGTAGTGTGGAGAAGCATCAAACAAGGATGCATAGCAGACTCAACCATGGAGGCTGAGTATGTAGCAGCTTGCGAAGCAGCTAAGGAGGCAGTATGGCTCAGAAAGTTCTTGACTGATTTGGAAGTAGTTCCGAATATGAACGTGCCCATAACACTATACTGTGACAACAGTGGGGCTGTAGCCAACTCAAAAGAACCTCGTAGCCACAAACGGGGTAAACACATCGAGAGGAAGTATCACCTGATACGGGAGATTGTGCAAAGAGGAGATGTGATCGTCACTAAGATCGCCTCGGAGCACAACATCGCTGATCCATTTACAAAGGCTCTCACGGCTAAAGTGTTTGAGGGTCATCTAGAAGGTCTAGGTCTACGAGATATGTATGCTATCTAATCTAGGGCAAGTGGGAGAAATGTATAATGGGTATAAGGATGCCCTAGTTCATTGTATTTCCAGCTTTAGATTATTGCATTTACATCCCACTAACTAAGTGTTTTAGTTCAAGTGGGAGTTTGTTGGGTTTTATGCCCTAAAACTCGTAGATAGTGAATGTAACCGTTGACCGAATATTAATGAAATAATATTGATATATTTTCCATTAATTGTTATTAGTTATTTTATATATGTCTTTGCCTAATAATAACCCTAATCCAATAAACTAGACATCCAAGGCTGTAATATGAGTCTTGAACTATATGTAGCGACATATGGGATCATTGTTCAAGAAACAGCCTAAAGGGTCTATAGTATAGGGATAAGACTGGGTGCCTTATCCTGGTGACACTATGGATACGGCCCACTTTGTATTTGATACAAACGCTGCGATCCAACGCGTTCGTGTAGGAGACATGCGAGTGGGGGTATCCTATGCAATGAGTTTGCATAAGACCGGACCGCGAAATAGTAACCACTAGTTATAACACCGTTAACTAGTTGGTTTTCTATTTTCACTAGGACGACCTAGACAACTTAGTCTTAATCCTGAGTTGATTATGGACTCCTGCTCATGAGAGATTGTCCTTTGATTTGTATGGGTGAGAGTGGCCAATACGCCGACTCAATAAGCCTACCACTTTGGGGACAAGATCGAATGGGGAGCTGGGAACATAATCGTGCAAGATGGAATTCACTCCTTCCCGACTTTAGGGAAGCAGATGAGTGTTCCCTTAAGTGGTTACTCCGAGTCTTGAACAAAGGGCCCTACCCTCTCAATGGCACGAGAGGGTTTTCTGTTTGATGGTTGGACCATAAACAGATTGTTCATTAGAGGAGAATTGGTACTTAAGGAAATAGAGGTGACCCAGGGGTAAAACGGTAATTTGACCCAGCTGGTGTTACGGACACTCGTGAAGGACTAACTAGTCGATATTGGTCTAAGTTCCGTGGACACAGAAAATATGTCTGCAGTGAGAAGAGTGCAACTGTGAGTCTATAGTGGAATGTACACACAGTTAACGAATATTGATTATTGTGGTTAATGAGTTTAACCAATTAATCTCACATCGTTGGAGCTTCTGATCTGCAGGTCCATTAGGTCCCACTGGTAGCTCGTAAAGTAATTTGAGGCAACTAAGTAATTAAATTGAAAATGTTCAATTTACTAAGGGAAATAAATATAATATATATTGATATATTATTATGAGAGAAATTAATATTTGAAGAAGTTCAAATATAAATTTATGGAAGATTGAAAGAATTAATTAATTTAAGTCCTAAAAGTGTTTGGGCAAAATTAATTAATTTAAGGCCGGAAATTAAATATGTGATATTTAATTGGTGGTTAATTAATTAAAGAATTCATTAACCATGAATTAATCAATTATGTAAATAATTAATCACTTAAGGAAGTGATTAATCATTTATGGGAATGATCTAATTACTTATGGAAGAAATTAGTCATTTATGGAAAAGATTAATCAATTGGGGAATTGATTGATCATGATTGATTAATTAAGGAATAAGATTGAATCAATTTTGGAAAAAATTGATTTAATTGAATATTTTATTCATGGCCTCTCTTCTATAAATAGAACACTAGACCTAATTGGTCATGACACTTGACACTCTTGAAAGACAAGACCTAGAATTCTCTCTAGCCTCCCTCTTAGAGAAAGACTCCCACAAGTCTTTGGCCTCCTAGACTTAGAGACATACCGGTGTAACCTCTGTGGTTATTGTGTCAATCAAGAAGGAATTTCCAGCGAAGAAAAACAAAGGCGGCTGTTGCGTTTTCGTTCGTTGGAGCGTCGTTGGCGAAGAACGGTCAAGTCTACAACGGAGGTTTGTAACGGTTCTTCCTCTTTTTCGTTAGAAAAGTTTTAAAATAAATTTAGATTTATTTTAGCATGTTTAAACCGTTTTTACAGCGACTTTAAAGTTAATTTAAAGTTTTGTTTGAGTTATCGTAACGGTTTTTTAATGTTAATTAATATACGGCGTAAGGTCCAATCGATGCGCTTCCGCTGCGTGGGGACTTTTATTCCCTTCAGGCAGTGTATCAGGCACCGGGAGCTCGATCTCTATCTGAAAAGTGGAAAAACATTTTGAAAGAATGAGCTACGAAGCCCAGTGAGTGACTATCTTTAAAACTCTAAATTCGGAAGTCAAAACACGAGATAAACCTTTAAACGTATAAATATGCTCGACCAAAGCGTTTAACATAAACGTGTAAAGATAAAGGCTTTCTAAAACATTTCGCAAGTTCGTCATTAAGAGTCTACCAAGGCATATCAAATACATCAACGTTTTAACTAACATGACCGATCTACGTTGTGTAGGACACGCCCAGTACAACCAATGTTACTAGTCCTACTATGTAGTGCGGCCCGCCCAGCACTCCCATCGTCTTTGTCGTAGTGGGGCCCGCCCAGCACTCACGACAGCATCGTTGTCACGGAGTACACTCAACGTCGACAACGGAATATAACCTGTGTGCACACGGTACCATATAACCTCGGGCTCAATATCTCAGTCATGTAGTCAATAGAAATCTTAGAAAATCACATGAAAACATTAAAACATGCCTGCTTATCGTTATCTTTCGTAAAACTCAAGCTTACTCAGCTTGCTCACTTTAAATCATTAAACAATATTTGCTAACACATGCTTTACTTAAAAAAAAATATCGTTTCAACTACTTTTCATAAAGCCATTAGCCACGTGCTCGTATATAAACCTCATTAGAAAATCTGAGCTCAAAACTCATGCTTGAAAACGTTCACAAAAACCATGTATCATTCATAGAAAAGCATGTAAAACATATAATCATGAACAACCGTTTAAGAACATTTTCAAAATTTGTTTTGTCACTCACTGTCTTATCTAGTTCCCCGATTTGTAGACTCGGCCTATTTCCTCTTGGCCTGTCAAATAACGAAAACCGAGCATTAGAACCATAGATAGCTTTGTCTTTCCATGCTCATGAATTTTCTAAACAATTGGATTAAGAATCACATTCACATTCTACTTTCCAGATTCTATACCCTAACTTCCAACACCCATAACTTCCTCAATACTTAACCAAAAGTAATGAAATATACATCAAACTCTTCATTTTCGAACACTCTACAACTTACCCGAAGACAGGAAAACGAGATTCTACACCAATTAGCCCAGAATTGCCCCGAACACAGACAATACAGAATTCAAGGTTCTCTGCTACCCTTTATCTTCCTCCTGAAATTAAACCTGCTTCAAGTTATTTTTGGCTCACAAATTCTTCATGAAAGTTGTAGGATATTGAATAAGCTTTCCAACCATACAAAATAGAGCTTCGGATTCGACTTGTGCACTCCAGAATACTCAAAACATCAGAGAACACTAGAGATCCTCCTGGTTTGCTCGAAAATCCTGTGCTCTGTTTTCCATTCCAAAAACCATAAACTTCTCATTCGATTTAGGTCAAGCTTCCTTCATGAAGTTTGTTAGAAACTGAACTAAATTTCAATAAAATCAAACCTCACCTCTTGATTCCTTCTGTGTAACCCAAACCAACTAAAACACCAGAGGTTAACAGGTTGAACCCAGATTCTGCAATGGCTGGCTTTGCATCAGCTTTTCCCTATCTTCTTCAACCTCAAACCACGAAATTCCTCTTCTTCCTCCTCATTCACCCTCTCCTTAAAGTTCTCTGAAGGTTTCAATGGAAAAGGATGAAAAATGAGGCTGATAATGGGCTGATAAGTATGCTAGTCGGTGGTGCCCTTCTTGCTGTCCATTCCCACTTCCTTTCTTTTCTTTTTTTTTTTCTTTTTTTTTTCACTTTTGCTGATTTCTTTTTTTTCTTTTATTTTTTTCCTTTTTCCTTTTCCTTTTCCTTTTCTTCCCATTCTTCTTTTAACTTAGTAATCTCAACAATTTAAACCAACAATAGATGAGAAGAGAAAATGATCCTAGAGAAGTCTCGGGTTTACAACTCTCATTTGGACGAACTTGGAGTTCC